>CAXAJV010000251.1:854398-2054398 GCA_963969225.1 Xylocopa violacea | reverse complement strand
TATAACCTAACCTAACCCATCTAGCCCCTAGCTGGGAATGTTTTACAGAATCCCCGTCGTGTCGTCCCGTACGTCTCGGTGCGGACATTATATACGTCTATAATGTTATATATCCTAACCTAAGGTAACCTAACATCTCGGATGTAGTATTTTCCAACAATCCTGGCGGGTCGGACCCTACTTCTAGGTGGGCACATTATATGCGTCTATATCGTAACATAATCTAACCTAACCCATCTAGACCCTCGCTGGTAATGTTTTACAAAATCCCGGTCGTGTCGGCCCGTACTTCTCGGTGGGGACATTATATACGTCTATAACGTTATATATCCTAACCTAAGGGAACTTAACATCTCGGCTGTAGTATTTCATAACATTCCTGGTGGGTCGGCGCCAATTCTCGGTGGGAACACTATATACGTCTATAACATAATATAACCTAACCTAACCCATCTAGACCCTCGCTGGAAATGTTTTACAAAATCCCGGTCGTGTCGGCCCGTACTTCTCGGTGGGGACATTATATACGTCTATAACGTTATATATCCTAACCTAAGGGAACCTATTATCTCGGATGTAGTATTTTCCAACACTCCTGGCGGGTCGGCCCCTACTTCTCGGTGGGCACATTATATACGTCTATACCGTAATATAACCTAACCTAACCCATCTAGACCCTCGCTGGTAATGTTTTACAAAATCCTGGTCGTGTCGGCCCCTACTTCTCGGTGGGGACTTTGTATACGTCTATAACGTTACATATCCTAACCTAAGGGAACCTAACATCGCGGATGTAGTATTTCACAACACTCCTGGCTGGTGGGCGCCAATTCTCGGTGGGAACATTATATACGTATATAACGTAATATAACCTAACCTAACCCATCTAGCCCCTAGCTGGGAATGTTTTACAGTATCCCGGTCGTGTCGGCCTAGACCTTTCCGTGGGGACGTTATATTCGTCTATAACTTTATATATCCAAACCTAAGGGAACCTAACATCTCGGATGTAGTATTTTCCAACAATCCTGGCGGGTCGGACCCTACTTCTAGGTGGGCACATTATATGCGTCTATATCGTAACATAATCTAACCTAACCCATCTAGACCCTCGCTGGAAATGTTTTACAAAATCCCGGTCGTGTCGGCCCGTACTTCTCGGTGGGGACATTATATACGTCTATAACGTTATATATCCTAACCTAAGGGAACTTAACATCTCGGCTGTAGTATTTCATAACATTCCTGGTGGGTCGGCGCCAATTCTCGGTGGGAACACTATATACGTCTATAACATAATATAACCTAACCTAACCCATCTAGCCCCTAGTTGGGAATGTTTTACAGAATCCCCGTCGTGTCGTCCCGTACGTCTCGGTGTGGACATTATATACGTCTATAACGTTACATATCCTAACCTAAGGGAACCTAACATCTCGGCTGTAGTATTTCACAACATTCCTGGCGGGTCGGCCCCTACTTCTCGGTGGGCACATTATTTACGTCTATTTCGTAATATAACCTAACCTAACCCATCGAGACCCTCGCTGGTAATGTTTTATAGAATTTCGGTCGTGTCGTCCCGTACGTCTCGGTGCGGACAATATATACGTCTATAACGTAATATATCCTAACCTAAGGCAACTTAACATCTCGGATGTAGTATTTTCCAACATTCCTGGCGGGTCGGCCCCAACTTCTCGGTGGGCACATTATATACGTCTATATCGTAATATAACCTAACCTAACCCATCTAGACCCTCGCTGGTAATGTCTTACAAAATCCCGGTCGTTTCTGCCCGTACTTCTCGGTGGGGACATTATATACGTCTATAACGTTATATATCCTAACCTAAGGCAACTTAACATCCCGGATGTAGTATTTTCCAACATTCCTGGCGGGTCGCTCCCAACTTCTCGGTGGGCACATTATATACGTCTATATCGTAATATAACCTAATCTAACCCATCTAGACCCTCGCTGGTAATGTTTTACAAAATCCCGGTCGTGTCGGCCCGTACTTCTCGGTGGGGACATTATATACGTCTATAACGTTATATATCCTAATCTAAGGGAACCTAACATCGCGGATGTAGTATTTCACAACATTCCTGTCGGGTCGGCCCCTACTTCTCGGTGTGCACATTATATACGTCTATATCGTAATATAACCTAACCTAACCCATCTAGACCCTCGCTGGAAATGTTTTACAAAATCCCGGTCGTGTCGGCCCGTACTTCTCGGTGGGGACATTATATACGTCTATAACGTTATATATCCTAACCTAAGGGAACCTATTATCTCGGATGTAGTATTTTCCAACACTCCTGGCGGGTCGGCCCCTACTTCTCGGTGGGCACATTATATACGTCTATACCGTAATATAACCTAACCTAACCCATCTAGACCCTCGCTGGTAATGTTTTACAAAATCCTGGTCGTGTCGGCCCCTACTTCTCGGTGGGGACTTTGTATACGTCTATAACGTTATATATCCTAACCTAAGGGAACCTAACATCGCGGATGTAGTATTTCACAACACTCCTGGCTGGTGGGCGCCAATTCTCGGTGGGAACATTATATACGTATATAACGTAATATAACCTAACCTAACCCATCTAGCCCCTAGCTGGGAATGTTTTACAGTATCCCGGTCGTGTCGGCCTAAACCTTTCCGTGGGGACGTTATATTCGTCTATAACTTTATATAGACAAACCTAAGGGAACCTAACATCTCGGATGTAGTATTTTCCAACAATCCTGGCGGGTCGGACCCTACTTCTAGGTGGGCACATTATATGCGTCTATATCGTAACATAATCTAACCTAACCCATCTAGACCCTCGCTGGTAATGTTTTACAAAATCCCGGTCGTGTCGGCCCGTACTTCTCGGTGGGGACATTATATACGTCTATAACGTTATATATCCTGACCTAAGGGAACCTAACATCGCCGATGTAGTATTTCACAACATTCCTGGCGGGACGGTGCCAATTCTCGGTGGGAACATTATATACGTCTATATAACGTAATATAACCTAACCTAACCCATCTAGCCCCTAGCTGGGAATGTTTTACAGAATCCCCGTCGTGTCGTCCCGTACGTCTCGGTGGGGACATTATATACGTCTATAACGTTATATATCCTAACCTAAGGGAACCTATTATCTCGGATGTAGTATTTTCCAACACTCCTGGCGGGTCGGCCCCTACTTCTCGGTGGGCACATTATATACGTCTATACCGTAATACAACCTAACCTAACCCATCTAGACCCTCGCTGGTAATGTTTTACAAAATCCCGGTCGTGTCGGCCCGTACTTCTCCGTGGGGACATTATATACGTCTATAACGTTATATATCCTAACCTAAGGGAACCTATTATCTCGGATGTAGTATTTTCCAACACTCCTGGCGGGTCGGCCCCTACTTCTCGGTGGGCACATTATATACGTCTATATCGTAATATAACCTAACCTAACCCATCTAGACCCTCGCTGGAAATGTTTTACAAAATCCCGGTCGTGTCGGCCCGTACTTCTCGGTGGGGACATTATATACGTCTATAACGTTATATATCCTAACCTAAGGGAACCTAACATCGCCGATGTAGTATTTCACAACATTCCTGGCGGGACGGTGCCAATTCTCGGTGGGAACATTATATACGTCTGTATAACGTAATATAACCTAACCTAACCCATCTAGCCCCTAGCTGGGAATGTTTTACAGAATCCCCGTCGTGTCGTCCCGTACGTCTCGGTGCGGACATTATATACGTCTATAACGTTACATAGCCTAACCTAAGGGAACCTAACATCTCGGCTGTAGTATTTCACAACATTCCTGGCGGGTCGGCCCCTACTTCTCGGTGGGCACATTATTTACGTCTATTTCGTAATATAACCTAACCTAACCCATCCAGACCCTCGCTGGTAATGTTTTACAGAATTTCGGTCGTGTCGTCCCGTACGTCTCGGTGGGGACATTATATACGTCTATAACGTTATATATCCTAACCTAAGGCAACTTAACATCCCGGATGTAGTATTTTCCAACATTCCTGGCGGGTCGGCCCCAACTTCTCGGTGGGCACATTATATACGTCTATATCGTAATATAACCTAATCTAACCCATCTAGACCCTCGCTGGTAATGTTTTACAAAATCCCGGTCGTGTCGTCCCGTACTTCTCGGTGGGGACATTATATACGTCTATAACGTTATATATCCTAACCTAAGGGAACCTATTATCTCGGATGTAGTATTTTCCAACACTCCTGGCGGGTCGGCCCCTACTTCTCGGTGGGCACATTATATACGTCTATACCGTAATATAACCTAACCTAACCCATCTAGACCCTCGCTGGTAATGTTTTACAAAATCCTGGTCGTGTCGGCCCCTACTTCTCGGTGGGGACTTTGTATACGTCTATAACGTTATATATCCTAACCTAAGGGAACCTAACATCGCGGATGTAGTATTTCACAACACTCCTGGCTGGTGGGCGCCAATTCTCGGTGGGAACATTATATACGTATATAACGTAATATAACCTAACCTAACCCATCTAGCCCCTAGCTGGGAATGTTTTACAGTATCCCGGTCGTGTCGGCCTAGACCTTTCCGTGGGGACGTTATATTCGTCTATAACTTTATATATCCAAACCTAAGGGAACCTAACATCTCGGATGTAGTATTTTCCAACAATCCTGGCGGGTCGGACCCTACTTCTAGGTGGGCACATTATATGCGTCTATATCGTAACATAATCTAACCTAACCCATCTAGACCCTCGCTGGTAATGTTTTACAAAATCCCGGTCGTGTTGGCCCGTACTTCTCGGTGGGGACATTATATACGTCTATAACGTTATATATCCTAACCTAAGGGAACCTAACATCGCCGATGTAGTATTTCACAACATTCCTGGCGGGACGGTGCCAATTCTCGGTGGGAACATTATATACGTCTATAACGTAATATAACCTAACCTAACCCATCTAGCCCCTAGCTGGGAATGTTTTACAGAATCCCCGTCGTGTCGTCCCGTACGTCTCGGTGCGGACATTATATACGTCTATAATGTTATATATCCTAACCTAAGGTAACCTAACATCTCGGATGTAGTATTTCACAACAATCCTGGCGGGTCGGACCCTACTTCTCGGTGGGCACATTATATGCGTCTATATCGTAATATAACCTAATCTAACCCATCTAGACCCTCGCTGGTAATGTTTTACAAAGTCCCGGTCGTGTCGGCCCGTACTTCTCGGTGGCGACATTATATACGTCTATAACGTTATATATCCTAACCTAAGGGAACCTAACATCTCGGATGTAGTATTTTCCAACATTCCTGTCGGGTCGGCCCCTACTTCTCGGTGTGCACATTATATACGTCTATATCGTAATATAACCTTACCTAACCCATTTAGACCCTCGCTGGAAATGTTTTACAAAATCCCGGTCGTGTCGGCCCGTACTTCTCGGTGGGGACATTATATACGTCTATAGCGTTATATATCCTAACCTAAGGGAACTTAACATCTCGGATGTAGTATTTTCCAACATTCCTGGCGGGTCGGCCCCAACTTCTCGGTGGGCACATTATATACGTCTATATCGTAATATAACCTAACCTAACCCATCTAGAACCTCGCTGGTAATGTTTTACAAAATCCCGGTCGTTTCTGCCCGTACTTCTCGGTGGGGACATTATATACGTCTATAACGTTATATATCCTAACCTAAGGCAACTTAACATCCCGGATGTAGTATTTTCCAACATTCCTGGCGGGTCGCTCCCAACTTCTCGGTGGGCACATTATATACGTCTATATCGTAATATAACCTAATCTAACCCATCTAGACCCTCGCTGGTAATGTTTTACAAAATCCCGGTCGTGTCGGCCCGTACTTCTCGGTGGGGACATTATATACGTCTATAACGTTATATATCCTAATCTAAGGGAACCTAACATCGCGGATGTAGTATTTCACAACATTCCTGTCGGGTCGGCCCCTACTTCTCGGTGTGCACATTATATACGTCTATATCGTAATATAACCTAACCTAACCCATCTAGACCCTCGCTGGAAATGTTTTACAAAATCCCGGTCGTGTCGGCCCGTACTTCTCGGTGGGGACATTATATACGTCTATAACGTTATATATCCTAACCTAAGGGAACCTATTATCTCGGATGTAGTATTTTCCAACACTCCTGGCGGGTCGGACCCTACTTCTAGGTGGGCACATTATATGCGTCTATATCGTAACATAATCTAACCTAACCCATCTAGACCCTCGCTGGTAATGTTTTACAAAATCCCGGTCGTGTCGGCCCGTACTTCTCGGTGGGGACATTATATACGTCTATAACGTTATATATCCTGACCTAAGGGAACCTAACATCGCCGATGTAGTATTTCACAACATTCCTGGCGGGTCGGCGCCAATACTCGGTGGGAACATTATATACGTATATAACGTAATATAACCTAACCTAACCCATATAGAAACTCGCTGGTAAGGTTTTACAGAATCCCCGTCGTGTCGTCCCGTACGTCTCGGTGCGGACATTATATACGTCTATAACGTTATATATCCTAATCTAAGGGAACCTAACATCTCGGCTGTAGTATTTCACAACATTCCTGGCGGGTCGGCCCCTACTTCTCGGTGGGCACATTATTTTCGTCTATATCGTAATATAACCTAACCTAACCCATCGAGACCCTCGCTGGTAATGTTTTACAAAATCCCGGTCGTGTCGGCCCGTACTTCTCGGTGGGGACATTATATACGTCTATAACGTTATATATCCTAACCTAAGGGAACCTATTATCTCGGATGTAGTATTTTCCAACACTCCTGGCGGGTCGGCCCCTACTTCTCGGTGGGCACATTATATACGTCTATACCGTAATATAACCTAACCTAACCCATCTAGACCCTCGCTGGTAATGTTTTACAAAATCCCGGTCGTGTCGGCCCGTACTTCTCGGTGGGGACATTATATACGTCTATAACGTTATATATCCTAACCTAAGGGAACCTATTATCTCGGATGTAGTATTTTCCAACACTCCTGGCGGGTCGGCCCCTACTTCTCGGTGGGCACATTATATACGTCTATACCGTAATATAACCTAACCTAACCCATCTAGACCCTCGCTGGTAATGTTTTACAAAATCCCGGTCGTGTCGGCCCGTACTTCTCGGTGGGGACATTATATACGTCTATAACGTTATATATCCTAACCTAAGGGAACCTATTATCTCGGATGTAGTATTTTCCAACACTCCTGGCGGGTCGGCCCCTACTTCTCGGTGGGCACATTATATACGTCTATATCGTAATATAACCTAACCTAACCCATCTAGACCCTCGCTGGAAATGTTTTACAAAATCCCGGTCGTGTCGGCCCGTACTTCTCGGTGGGGACATTATATACGTCTATAACGTTATATATCCTAACCTAAGGGAACCTAACATCGCCGATGTAGTATTTCACAACATTCCTGGCGGGACGGTGCCAATTCTCGGTGGGAACATTATATACGTCTATATAACGTAATATAACCTAACCTAACCCATCTAGCCCCTAGCTGGGAATGTTTTACAGAATCCCCGTCGTGTCGTCCCGTACGTCTCGGTGCGGACATTATATACGTCTATAACGTTACATATCCTAACCTAAGGGAACCTAACATCTCGGCTGTAGTATTTCACAACATTCCTGGCGGGTCGGCCCCTACTTCTCGGTGGGCACATTATTTACGTCTATTTCGTAATATAACCTAACCTAACCCATCGAGACCCTCGCTGGTAATGTTTTACAGAATTTCGGTCGTGTCGTCCCGTACGTCTCGGTGCGGACATTATATACGTCTATAACGTAATATATCCTAACCTAAGGCAACTTAACATCTCGGATGTAGTATTTTCCAACATTCCTGGCGGGTCGGCCCCAACTTCTCGGTGGGCACATTATATACGTCTATATCGTAATATAACCTAACCTAACCCATCTAGACCCTCGCTGGTAATGTTTTACAAAATCCCGGTCGTTTCTGCCCGTACTTCTCGGTGGGGACATTATATACGTCTATAACGTTATATATCCTAACCTAAGGCAACTTAACATCCCGGATGTAGTATTTTCCAACACTCCTGGCGGGTCGGCCCCTACTTCTCGGTGGGCACATTATATACGTCTATACCGTAATATAACCTAACCTAACCCATCTAGACCCTCGCTGGTAATGTTTTACAAAATCCCGGTCGTGTCGGCCCGTACTTCTCGGTGGGGACATTATATACGTCTATAACGTTATATATCCTAACCTAAGGGAACCTAACATCGCCGATGTAGTATTTCACAACATTCCTGGCGGGACGGTGCCAATTCTCGGTGGGAACATTATATACGTCTATATAACGTAATATAACCTAACCTAACCCATCTAGCCCCTAGCTGGGAATGTTTTACAGAATCCCCGTCGTGTCGTCCCGTACGTCTCGGTGCGGACATTATATACGTCTATAACGTTACATAGCCTAACCTAAGGGAACCTAACATCTCGGCTGTAGTATTTCACAACATTCCTGGCGGGTCGGCCCCTACTTCTCGGTGGGCACATTATTTACGTCTATTTCGTAATATAACCTAACCTAACCCATCGAGACCCTCGCTGGTAATGTTTTACAGAATTTCGGTCGTGTCGTCCCGTACGTCTCGGTGGGGACATTATATACGTCTATAACGTTATATATCCTAACCTAAGGCAACTTAACATCCCGGATGTAGTATTTTCCAACATTCCTGGCGGGTCGGCCCCAACTTCTCGGTGGGCACATTATATACGTCTATATCGTAATATAACCTAATCTAACCCATCTAGACCCTCGCTGGTAATGTTTTACAAAATCCCGGTCGTGTCGGCCCGTACTTCTCGGTGGCGACATTATATACGTCTATAACGTTATATATCCTAACCTAAGGGAACCTAACATCTCGGATGTAGTATTTTCCAACATTCCTGTCGGGTCGGCCCCTACTTCTCGGTGTGCACATTATATACGTCTATATCGTAATATAACCTTACCTAACCCATTTAGACCCTCGCTGGAAATGTTTTACAAAATCCCGGTCGTGTCGGCCCGTACTTCTCGGTGGGGACATTATATACGTCTATAACGTTATATATCCTAACCTAAGGGAACTTAACATCTCGGCTGTAGTATTTCATAACATTCCTGGTGGGTCGGCGCCAATTCTCGGTGGGAACACTATATACGTCTATAACATAATATAACCTAACCTAACCCATCTAGCCCCTAGTTGGGAATGTTTTACAGAATCCCCGTCGTGTCGTCCCGTACGTCTCGGTGCAGACATTATATACGTCTATAACGTTACATATCCTAACCTAAGGGAACCTAACATCTCGGCTGTAGTATTTCACAACATTCCTGGCGGGTCGGCCCCTCCTTCTCGGTGGGCACATTATTTACGTCTATTTCGTAATATAACCTAACCTAACCCATCGAGACCCTCGCTGGTAATGTTTTATAGAATTTCGGTCGTGTCGTCCCGTACGTCTGGGTGCGGACATTATATACGTCTATAACGTAATATATCCTAACCTAAGGCAACTTAACATCTCGGATGTAGTATTTTCCAACATTCCTGGCGGGTCGGCCCCAACTTCTCGGTGGGCACATTATATACGTCTATATCGTAATATAACCTAACCTAACCCATCTAGACCCTCGCTGGTAATGTTTTACAAAATCCTGGTCGTGTCGGCCCCTACTTCTCGGTGGGGACTTTGTATACGTCTATAACGTTATATATCCTAACCTAAGGGAACGTAACATCGCGGATGTAGTATTTCAAAACACTCCTGGCTGGTGGGCGCCAATTCTCGGTGGGAACATTATATACGTATATAACGTAATATAACCTAACCTAACCCATCTAGCCCCTAGCTGGGAATGTTTTACAGTATCCCGGTCGTGTCGGCCTAGACCTTTCCGTGGGGACGTTATATTCGTCTATAACTTTATATATCCAAACCTAAGGGAACCTAACATCTCGGATGTAGTATTTTCCAACAATCCTGGCGGGTCGGACCCTACTTCTAGGTGGGCACATTATATGCGTCTATATCGTAACATAATCTAACCTAACCCATCTAGACCCTCGCTGGAAATGTTTTACAAAATCCCGGTCGTGTCGGCCCGTACTTCTCGGTGGGGACATTATATACGTCTATAACGTTATATATCCTAACCTAAGGGAACCTATTATCTCGGATGTAGTATTTTCCAACACTCCTGGCGGGTCGGCCCCTACTTCTCGGTGGGCACATTATATACGTCTATACCGTAATATAACCTAACCTAACCCATCTAGACCCTCGCTGGTAATGTTTTACAAAATCCTGGTCGTGTCGGCCCCTACTTCTCGGTGGGGACTTTGTATACGTCTATAACGTTATATATCCTAACCTAATGGAACCTAACATCGCGGATGTAGTATTTCACAACACTCCTGGCTGGTGGGCGCCAATTCTCGGTGGGAACATTATATACGTATATAACGTAATATAACCTAACCTAACCCATCTAGCCCCTAGCTGGGAATGTTTTACAGTATCCCGGTCGTGTCGGCCTAGACCTTTCCGTGGGGACGTTATATTCGTCTATAACTTTATATATCCAAACCTAAGGGAACCTAACATCTCGGATGTAGTATTTTCCAACAATCCTGGCGGGTCGGACCCTACTTCTAGGTGGGCACATTATATGCGTCTATATCGTAACATAATCTAACCTAACCCATCTAGACCCTCGCTGGTAATGTTTTACAAAATCCCGGTCGTGTCGGCCCGTACTTCTCGGTGGGGACATTATATACGTCTATAACGTTATATATCCTAACCTAAGGGAACCTATTATCTCGGATGTAGTATTTTCCAACACTCCTGGCGGGTCGGCCCCTACTTCTCGGTGGGCACATTATATACGTCTATACCGTAATATAACCTAACCTAACCCATCTAGACCCTCGCTGGTAATGTTTTACAAAATCCTGGTCGTGTCGGCCCCTACTTCTCGGTGGGGACTTTGTATACGTCTATAACGTTATATATCCTAACCTAAGGGAACCTAACATCGCGGATGTAGTATTTCACAACACTCCTGGCTGGTGGGCGCCAATTCTCGGTGGGAAAATTATATACGTATATAACGTAATATAACCTAACCTAACCCATCTAGCCCCTAGCTGGGAATGTTTTACAGTATCCCGGTCGTGTCGGCCTAGACCTTTCCGTGGGGACGTTATATTCGTCTATAACTTTATATATCCAAACCTAAGGGAACCTAACATCTCGGATGTAGTATTTTCCAACAATCCTGGCGGGTCGGACCTACTTCTAGGTGGGCACATATACGTCTATATCGTAACATAATCTAACCTAACCCATCTAGACCCTCGCTGGTAATGTTTTACAAAATCCCGGTCGTGTCGGCCCGTACTTCTCGGTGGGGACATTATATACGTCTATAACGTTATATATCCTAACCTAAGGGAACCTAACATCGCCGATGTAGTATTTCACAACATTCCTGGCGGGACGGTGCCAATTCTCGGTGGGAACATTATATACGTCTATAACGTAATATAACCTAACCTAACCCATCTAGCCCCTAGCTGGGAATGTTTTACAGAATCCCCGTCGTGTCGTCCCGTACGTCTCGGTGCGGACATTATATACGTCTATAATGTTATATATCCTAACCTAAGGTAACCTAACATCTCGGATGTAGTATTTTCCAACAATCCTGGCGGGTCGGACCCTACTTCTAGGTGGGCACATTATATGCGTCTATATCGTAACATAATCTAACCTAACCCATCTAGACCCTCGCTGGTAATGTTTTACAAAATCCCGGTCGTGTCGGCCCGTACTTCTCGGTGGGGACATTATATACGTCTATAACGTTATATATCCTAACCTAAGGGAACTTAACATCTCGGCTGTAGTATTTCATAACATTCCTGGTGGGTCGGCGCCAATTCTCGGTGGGAACACTATATACGTCTATAACATAATATAACCTAACCTAACCCATCTAGACCCTCGCTGGAAATGTTTTACAAAATCCCGGTCGTGTCGGCCCGTACTTCTCGGTGGGGACATTATATACGTCTATAACGTTATATATCCTAACCTAAGGGAACCTATTATCTCGGATGTAGTATTTTCCAACACTCCTGGCGGGTCGGCCCCTACTTCTCGGTGGGCACATTATATACGTCTATACCGTAATATAACCTAACCTAACCCATCTAGACCCTCGCTGGTAATGTTTTACAAAATCCTGGTCGTGTCGGCCCCTACTTCTCGGTGGGGACTTTGTATACGTCTATAACGTTATATATCCTAACCTAAGGGAACCTAACATCGCGGATGTAGTATTTCACAACACTCCTGGCTGGTGGGCGCCAATTCTCGGTGGGAACATTATATACGTATATAACGTAATATAACCTAACCTAACCCATCTAGCCCCTAGCTGGGAATGTTTTACAGTATCCCGGTCGTGTCGGCCTAGACCTTTCCGTGGGGACGTTATATTCGTCTATAACTTTATATATCCAAACCTAAGGGAACCTAACATCTCGGATGTAGTATTTTCCAACAATCCTGGCGGGTCGGACCTACTTCTAGGTGGGCACATATACGTCTATATCGTAACATAATCTAACCTAACCCATCTAGACCCTCGCTGGTAATGTTTTACAAAATCCCGGTCGTGTCGGCCCGTACTTCTCGGTGGGGACATTATATACGTCTATAACGTTATATATCCTAACCTAAGGGAACCTAACATCGCCGATGTAGTATTTCACAACATTCCTGGCGGGACGGTGCCAATTCTCGGTGGGAACATTATATACGTCTATAACGTAATATAACCTAACCTAACCCATCTAGCCCCTAGCTGGGAATGTTTTACAGAATCCCCGTCGTGTCGTCCCGTACGTCTCGGTGCGGACATTATATACGTCTATAATGTTATATATCCTAACCTAAGGTAACCTAACATCTCGGATGTAGTATTTTCCAACAATCCTGGCGGGTCGGACCCTACTTCTAGGTGGGCACATTATATGCGTCTATATCGTAACATAATCTAACCTAACCCATCTAGACCCTCGCTGGTAATGTTTTACAAAATCCCGGTCGTGTCGGCCCGTACTTCTCGGTGGGGACATTATATACGTCTATAACGTTATATATCCTAACCTAAGGGAACTTAACATCTCGGCTGTAGTATTTCATAACATTCCTGGTGGGTCGGCGCCAATTCTCGGTGGGAACACTATATACGTCTATAACATAATATAACCTAACCTAACCCATCTAGACCCTCGCTGGAAATGTTTTACAAAATCCCGCTCGTGTCGGCCCGTACTTCTCGGTGGGGACATTATATACGTCTATAACGTTATATATCCTAACCTAAGGGAACCTATTATCTCGGATGTAGTATTTTCCAACACTCCTGGCGGGTCGGCCCCTACTTCTCGGTGGGCACATTATATACGTCTATACCGTAATATAACCTAACCTAACCCATCTAGACCCTCGCTGGTAATGTTTTACAAAATCCTGGTCGTGTCGGCCCCTACTTCTCGGTGGGGACTTTGTATACGTCTATAACGTTATATATCCTAACCTAAGGGAACCTAACATCGCGGATGTAGTATTTCACAACACTCCTGGCTGGTGGGCGCCAATTCTCGGTGGGAACATTATATACGTATATAACGTAATATAACCTAACCTAACCCATCTAGCCCCTAGCTGGGAATGTTTTACAGTATCCCGGTCGTGTCGGCCTAGACCTTTCCGTGGGGACGTTATATTCGTCTATAACTTTATATATCCAAACCTAAGGGAACCTAACATCTCGGATGTAGTATTTTCCAACAATCCTGGCGGGTCGGACCCTACTTCTAGGTGGGCACATTATATGCGTCTATATCGTAACATAATCTAACCTAACCCATCTAGACCCTCGCTGGAAATGTTTTACAAAATCCCGGTCGTGTCGGCCCGTACTTCTCGGTGGGGACATTATATACGTCTATAACGTTATATATCCTAACCTAAGGGAACTTAACATCTCGGCTGTAGTATTTCATAACATTCCTGGTGGGTCGGCGCCAATTCTCGGTTGGAACACTATATACGTCTATAACATAATATAACCTAACCTAACCCTTCTAGCCCCTAGTTGGGAATGATTTACAGAATCCCCGTCGTGTCGTCCCGTACGTCTCGGTGTGGACATTATATACGTCTATAACGTTACATATCCTAACCTAAGGGAACCTAACATCTCGGCTGTAGTATTTCACAACATTCCTGGCGGGTCGGCCCCTACTTCTCGGTGGGCACATTATTTACGTCTATTTCGTAATATAACCTAACCTAACCCATCGAGACCCTCGCTGGTAATGTTTTATAGAATTTCGGTCGTGTCGTCCCGTACGTCTCGGTGCGGACAATATATACGTCTATAACGTAATATATCCTAACCTAAGGCAACTTATCATCTCGGATGTAGTATTTTCCAACATTCCTGGCGGGTCGGCCCCAACTTCTCGGTGGGCACATTATATACGTCTATATCGTAATATAACCTAACCTAACCCATCTAGACCCTCGCTGGTAATGTCTTACAAAATCCCGATCGTTTCTGCCCGTACTTCTCGGTGGGGACATTATATACGTCTATAACGTTATATATCCTAACCTAAGGCAACTTAACATCCCGGATGTAGTATTTTCCAACATTCCTGGCGGGTCGCTCCCAACTTCTCGGTGGGCACATTATATACGTCTATATCGTAATATAACCTAATCTAACCCATCTAGAACCTCGCTGGTAATGTTTTACAAAATCCCGGTCGTGTCGGCCCGTACTTCTCGGTGGGGACATTATATACGTCTATAACGTTATATATCCTAATCTAAGGGAACCTAACATCGCGGATGTAGTATTTCACAACATTCTTGTCGGGTCGGCCCCTACTTCTCGGTGTGCACATTATATACGTCTATATCGTAATATAACCTAACCTAACCCATCTAGACCCTCGCTGGAAATGTTTTACAAAATCCCGGTCGTGTCGGCCCGTACTTCTCGGTGGGGACATTATATACGTCTATAACGTTATATATCCTAACCTAAGGGAACCTATTATCTCGGATGTAGTATTTTCCAACACTCCTGGCGGGTCGGCCCCTACTTCTCGGTGGGCACATTATATACGTCTATACCGTAATATAACCTAACCTAACCCATCTAGACCCTCGCTGGTAATGTTTTACAAAATCCTGGTCGTGTCGGCCCCTACTTCTCGGTGGGGACTTTGTATACGTCTATAACGTTATATATCCTAACCTAAGGGAACCTAACATCGCGGATGTAGTATTTCACAACACTCCTGGCTGGTGGGCGCCAATTCTCGGTGGGAACATTATATACGTATATAACGTAATATAACCTAACCTAACCCATCTAGCCCCTAGCTGGGAATGTTTTACAGTATCCCGGTCGTGTCGGCCTAAACCTTTCCGTGGGGACGTTATATTCGTCTATAACTTTATATATCCAAACCTAAGGGAACCTAACATCTCGGATGTAGTATTTTCCAACAATCCTGGCGGGTCGGACCCTACTTCTAGGTGGGCACATTATATGCGTCTATATCGTAACATAATCTAACCTAACCCATCTAGACCCTCGCTGGTAATGTTTTACAAAATCCCGGTCGTGTCGGCCCGTACTTCTCGGTGGGGACATTATATACGTCTATAACGTTATATATCCTGACCTAAGGGAACCTAACATCGCCGATGTAGTATTTCACAACATTCCTGGCGGGACGGTGCCAATTCTCGGTGGGAACATTATATACGTCTATATAACGTAATATAACCTAACCTAACCCATCTAGCCCCTAGCTGGGAATGTTTTACAGAATCCCCGTCGTGTCGTCCCGTACGTCTCGGTGCGGACATTATATACGTCTATAACGTTACATATCCTAACCTAAGGGAACCTAACATCTCGGCTGTAGTATTTCACAACATTCCTGGCTGGTCGGCCCCTACTTCTCGGTGGGCACATTATTTACGTCTATTTCGTAATATAACCTAACCTAACCCATCGAGACCCTCGCTGGTAATGTTTTACAGAATTTCGGTCGTGTCGTCCCGTACGTCTCGGTGCGGACATTATATACGTCTATAACGTAATATATCCTAACCTAAGGCAACTTAACATCTCGGATGTAGTGTTTTCCAACATTCCTGGCGGGTCGGCCCCAACTTCTCGGTGGGCACATTATATACGTCTATATCGTAATATAACCTAACCTAACCCATCTAGACCCTCGCTGGTAATGTTTTACAAAATCCCGGTCGTTTCTGCCCGTACTTCTCGGTGGGGACATTATATACGTCTATAACGTTATATATCCTAACCTAAGGCAACTTAACATCCCGGATGTAGTATTTTCCAACATTCCTGGCGGGTCGGCCCCAACTTCTCGGTGGGCACATTATATACGTCTATATCGTAATATAACCTAATCTAACCCATCTAGACCCTCGCTGGTAATGTTTTACAAAATCCCGGTCGTGTCGTCCCGTACTTCTCGGTGGGGACATTATATACGTCTATAACGTTATATATTCTAACCTATGGGGAACTAACGTCTCGGATGTAGTATTTTCCAACATTCCTGGCGGGTCGGCCCCTACTTCTCGGTGTGCACATTATATACGTCTATATCGTAATGTGACCTAACCTAACCCATATAGACCCTCGCCGGTAATGTTTAACAAAATCCCGGTCGTGTCGGCCCGTACTTCTCGGTGGGGACATTATATACGTCTATAACGTTATATATCCTAACCTAAGGGAACCTATTATCTCGGATGTAGTATTTTCCAACATTCCTGGCGGGTCGGCCCCTACTTCTCGGTGGGCACATTATATACGTCTATACCGTAATATAACCTAACCTAACCCATCTAGACCCTCGCTGGTAATGTTTTACAAAATCCTGGTCGTGTCGGCCCCTACTTCTCGGTGGGGACTTTGTATACGTCTATAACGTTATATATCCTAACCTAAGGGAACCTAACATCGCGGATGTAGTATTTCACAACACTCCTGGCTGGTGGGCGCCAATTCTCGGTGGGAACATTATATACGTATATATCGTAATATAATCTAACCTAACCCATATAGACCCTCGCTGGTAATGTTTAACTAAATCCCGGTCGTGTCGGCCCGTACTTCTCGGTGGGGACATTATATACGTCTATAACGTTATATATCCTAACCTAAGGGAACCTATTATCTCGGATGTAGTATTTTCCAACATTCCTGGCGGGTCGGCCCGTACTTCTCGGTGGGCACATTATATACGTCTATACCGTTATATATCCTGACCTAAGGGAACCTAACATCGCCGATGTAGTATTTCACAACATTCCTGGCGGGTCGGAGCCAATTCTCGGTGGGAACATTATATACGTCTATAACGTAATATAACCTAACCTAACCCATCTAGCCCCTAGCTGGGAATGTTTTACAAAATCCCGGTCGTGTCGGCCCGTACTTCTCGGTGGGGACATTATATACGTCTATAACGTTATATATTCTGACCTATGGGGAACTAACATCTCGGATGTAGTATTTTCCAACATTCCTGGCGGGTCGGCCCCTACTTCTCGGTGTGCACATTATATACGTCTATATCGTAATATAACCTAACCTAACCCATCTAGACCCTCGCTGGAAATGTTTTACAAAATCCCGGTCGTGTCGGCCCGTACTTCTCAGTGGGGACATTATATATGTCTATAACGTTATATATCCTAACCTAAGGGAACTTAACATCTCGGCTGTAGTATTTCACAACATTCCTGGTGGGTCGGAGCCAATTCTCGGTGGGAACATTATATACGTCTATAACATAATATAACCTAACCTAACCCATCTAGCCCCTAGTTGGGAATGTTTTACAGAACCCCGGTCGTGTCGGCTCGTACTTTTCCGTGGGGACGTTATATACGTCTATAACTTTATATATCCAAACCTGAGGGAACCTAACATCTCGGATGTAGTATTTTCCAACAATCCTGGCGGGTCTGCCCCTACATCTCGGTGGGCACATTATATACGTCTATGTCGTAATATAACCTAACCTAACCCATCTAGACCCTCGCTGGTAATGTTTTACAAAATCCCGTTCGTGTCGGCCCGTACTTCTGGGTGCGGACATTATATGCATCTGTAACGTTATATACACTAACCTAAGGGAACCTAACATCTCGTATGTAGTATTTTACAACATTCCAGGCGTGACGGTCCCTACTTCTCGGTGGGCACATTATTTACGTATATATCGTAATATAACCTAACCTAACCCATCTAGACCCTCGCTGGTAATGTTTTACAAAATCCCGTTCGTGTCGGCCCGTACTTCTCGGTGGGGACATTATATACGTCTATAACGTTATATATCCTGACCTAAGGGAACCTAACATCGCCGATGTAGTATTTCACAACATTCCTGGCGGGTCGGTGCCAATTCTCGGTGGGAACATTATATACGTCTATAACGTAATATAACCTAACCTAACCCATCTAGCCCCTAGCTGGGAATGTTTTACAGAATCCCCGTCGTGTCGCCCCGTACGTCTCGGTGCGGACATTATACACGTCTATAACGTTATATATCCTAACCTAAGGGAACCTAACATATCGGATGTAGTATTTTCCAACATTCCTGTCGGGTCGGCCCCTACTTCTCGGTGTGCACATTATATACGTCTATATCGTAATATAACCTAACCTAACCCATCTAGCCCCAAGTTGGGAATGTTTTACAAAATTCCGGTCGTGTCGTCCCGTACTTCTCGGTGGGGACATTATATACGTCTATAACGTTATATATCCTAACCTAAGGGAACCTAACATCTCGGCTGTAGTATTTCACAACATTCCTGGCGGGTCGGCCCCTACTTCTCGGTGGGCACATTATTTACGTCTATATCGTAATATAACCTAACCTAACCCATCGAGACCCTCGCTGGTAATGTTTTACAGAATACCGGTCGTGTCGTCCCGTACGTTTCGGTGCGGACATTATATACGTCTATAACGTTATATATCCTAACCTAAGGCAACTTAACATCTCGGATGTAGTATCTTCCAACATTCCTGGCGGGTCGGCCCCTACTTCTCGGTGTGCACATTATATACGTCTATATCGTAATATAACCTAACCTAACCCATATAGACCCTCGCTGGTAATGTTTAACAAAATCCCGGTCGTGTCTGCCCGTACTTCTCGGTGGGGACATTATATACGTCTATAACGTTATATATCCTAACCTAAGGGAACCTATTATCTCGGATGTAGTATTTTCCAACATTCCTGGCGGGTCGGCCCCTACTTCTCGGTGGGCACATTATATACGTCTATACCGTAATATAACCTAACCTAACCCATCTAGACCCTCGCTGGTAATGTTTTACAAAATCCTGGTCGTGTCGGCCCCTACTTCTCGGTGGGGACTTTGTATACGTCTATAACGTTATATATCCTAACCTAAGGGAACCTAACATCGCGGATGTAGTATTTCACAACACTCCTGGCTGGTGGGCGCCAATTCTCGGTGGGAACATTATATACGTATATATCGTAATATAACCTAACCTAACCCATATAGACCCTCGCTGGTAATGTTTAACAAAATCCCGGTCGTGTCGGCCCGTACTTCTCGGTGGGGACATTATATACGTCTATAACGTTATATATCCTAACCTAAGGGAACCTATTATCTCGGATGTAGTATTTTCCAACATTCCTGGCGGGTCGGCCCCTACTTCTCGGTGGGCACATTATATACGTCTATACCGTTATATATCCTGACCTAAGGGAACCTAACATCGCCGATGTAGTATTTCACAACATTCCTGGCGGGTCGGTGCCAATTCTCGGTGGGAACATTATATACGTCTATAACGTAATATAACCTAACCTAACCCATCTAGCCCCTAGCTGGGAATGTTTTACAGAATCCACGTCGTGTCGCCCCGTACGTCTCGGTGCGGACATTATACACGTCTATAACGTTATATATCCTAACCTAAGGGAACCTAACATCTCGGATGTAGTATTTTCCAACATTCCTGGCGGGTCGCCCCAACTTTTCGGTGGGCACATTATACACGTCTATATCGTAATATAACCTAACCTAACCCATATAGACCCTCGCTGGTAATGTTTTACAAAATCCCGGTCGTGTCGGCCCGTACTTCTCGGTGGGGACATTATATACGTCTATAACGTTATATATTCTAACCTATGGGGAACTAACATCTCGGATGTAGTATTTTCCAACATTCCTGGCGGGTCGGCCCCTACTTCTCGGTGTGCACATTATATACGTCTATATCGTAATATAACCTAACCTAACCCATATAGACCCTCGCTGGTAATGTTTAACAAAATCCCGGTCGTGTCGGCCCGTACTTCTCGGTGGGGACATTATATACGTCTATAACATAATTAATTCTAACCTATGGGGAACTAACATCTCGGATGTAGTATTTTCCATCATTCCTGGCGGGTCGGCCCCTACTTCTCGGTGGGCACATTATATACGTCTATATCGTAATATAACCAAACCTAACCCATCTGACCCCAAATTGGGAATGTTTTACAAAATTCCGGTCGTGTCGTCCCGTACGTCTCGATGCGGACACTATATACGTCTATAACGTTATATATCCTAACCTAAGGGAACTTAACATCTCGGCTGTAGTATTTCACAACATTCCTGGTGGGTCGGCGCCAATTCTCGGTGGGAACATTATATACGTCTATAACATAATATAACGTAACCTAACCCATCTAGCCCCTAGTTGGGAATGTTTTACAGAATCCCCTTCGCGTCGTCCCGTACGTCTCGGTGCGGACATTATATACGTCTATGACGTTATATACCCTAACCTAAGGGAACCTAACATCTCGGATGTGGTATTTTCCAACATTCCTGTCGGGTCGACCCCTACTTCTCGGTGTGCTCATTATATACGTCTATATCGTAATATAACCTAACCTAACCCATCTAGACCCTCGCTGGAAATGTTTTACAAAATCCCGGTCGTGTCGGCCCGTACTTCTCAGTGGGGACATTATATATGTCTATAACGTTATATATCCTAACCTAAGGGAACTTAACATCTCGGCTGTAGTATTTCACAACATTCCTGGTGGGTCGGAGCCAATTCTCGGTGGGAACATTATATACGTCTATAACATAATATAACCTAACCTAACCCATCTAGCCCCTAGTTGGGAATGTTTTACAGAACCCCGGTCGTGTCGGCTCGTACTTTTCCGTGGGGACGTTATATACGTCTATAACTTTATATATCCAAACCTGAGGGAACCTAACATCTCGGATGTAGTATTTTCCAACAATCCTGGCGGGTCTGCCCCTACATCTCGGTGGGCACATTATATACGTCTATGTCGTAATATAACCTAACCTAACCCATCTAGACCCTCGCTGGTAATGTTTTACAAAATCCCGTTCGTGTCGGCCCGTACTTCTGGGTGCGGACATTATATGCATCTGTAACGTTATATACACTAACCTAAGGGAACCTAACATCTCGTATGTAGTATTTTACAACATTCCAGGCGTGACGGTCCCTACTTCTCGGTGGGCACATTATTTACGTATATATCGTAATATAACCTAACCTAACCCGTCTAGACCCTCGCTGGTAATGTTTTACAAAATCCCGTTCGTGTCGGACCGTACTTCTCGGTGGGGACATTATATACGTCTATAACGTTATATATCCTGACCTAAGGGAACCTAACATCGCCGATGTAGTATTTCACAACATTCCTTGCGGGTCGGTGCCAATTCTCGGTGGGAACATTATATACGTCTATAACGTAATATAACCTAACCTAACCCATCTAGCCCCTAGCTGGGAATGTTTTACAGAATCCCCGTCGTGTCGCCCCGTACGTCTCGGTGCGGACATTATACACGTCTATAACGTTATATATCCTAACCTAAGGGAACCTAACATATCGGATGTAGTATTTTCCAACATTCCTGTCGGGTCGGCCCCTACTTCTCGGTGTGCACATTATATACGTCTATATCGTAATATAACCTAACCTAACCCATATAGACCCTCGCTGGTAATGTTTAACAAAATCCCGGTCGTGTCGGCCCGTACTTCTCGGTGGGGACATTATATACGTCTATAACGTTATATATCCTAACCTAAGGGAACCTATTATCTCGGATGTAGTATTTTCCAACATTCCTGGCGGGTCGGCCCCTACTTCTCGGTGGGCACATTATATACGTCTATACCGTAATATAACCTAACCTAACCCATCTAGACCCTCGCTGGTAATGTTTTACAAAATCCTGGTCGTGTCGGCCCCTACTTCTCGGTGGGGACTTTGTATACGTCTATAACGTTATATATCCTAACCTAAGGGAACCTAACATCGCGGATGTAGTATCTCACAACACTCCTGGCTGGTGGGCGCCAATTCTCGGTGGGAACATTATATACGTATATATCGTAATATAACCTAACCTAACCCATATAGACCCTCGCTGGTAATGTTTAACAAAATCCCGGTCGTGTCGGCCCGTACTTCTCGGTGGGGACATTATATACGTCTATAACGTTATATATCCTAACCTAAGGGAACCTATTGTCTCGGATGTAGTATTTTCCAACATTCCTGGCGGGTCGGCCCTTACTTCTCGGTGGGCACATTATATACGTCTATACCGTTATATATCCTGACCTAAGGGAACCTAACATCGCCGATGTAGTATTTCACAACATTCCTGGCGGGTCGGTGCCAATTCTCGGTGGGAACATTATATACGTCTATAACGTAATATAATCTAACCTAACCCATCTAGCCCCTAGCTGGGAATGTTTTACAGAATCCACATCGTGTCGCCCCGTACGTCTCGGTGCGGACATTATACACGTCTATAACGTTATATATCCTAACCTAAGGGAACCTAACATCTCGGATGTAGTATTTTCCAACATTCCTGGCGGGTCGCCCCAAGTTTTCGGTGGGCACATTATACACGTCTATATCGTAATATAACCTAACCTAACCCATATAGACCCTCGCTGGTAATGTTTTACAAAATCCCGGTCGTGTCGGCCCGTACTTCTCGGTGGGGACATTATATACGTCTATAACGTTATATATTCTAACCTATGGGGAACTAACATCTCGGATGTAGTATTTTCCAACATTCCTGGCGGGTCGGCCCCTACTTCTCGGTGTGCACATTATATACGTCTATATCGTAATATAACCTAACCTAACCCATATAGACCCTCGCTGGTAATGTTTAACAAAATCCCGGTCGTGTCGGCCCGTACTTCTCGGTGGGGACATTATATACGTCTATAACGTAATTTATTCTAACCTATGGGGAACTAACATCTCGGATGTAGTATTTTCCATTATTCCTGGCGGGTCGGCCCCTACTTCTCGGTGGGCACATTATATACGTCTATATCGTAATATAACCAAACCTAACCCATCTAACCCCAAGTTGGGAATGTTTTACAAAATTCCGGTCGTGTCGTCCCGTACGTCTCGATGTGGACACTATATACGTCTATAACGTTATATATCCAAACCTAAGGGTACTTAACATCTCGGCTGTAGTATTTCACAACATTCCTGGTGGGTCGGCGCCAATTCTCGGTGGGAACATTATATAAGTCTATAACATAATATAACGTAACCTAACCCATCTAGCCCCTAGTTGGGAATGTTTTACAGAATCCCCTTCGCGTCGTCCCGTACGTCTCGGTGCGGACATTATATACGTCTATGACGTTATATACCCTAACCTAAGGGAACCTAACATCTCGGACGTGGTGTTTTCCAACATTCCTGTCGGGTCGACCCCTACTTCTCGGTGTGCTCATTATATACGTCTATATCGTAATATAACCTAACCTAACCCATTTAGACCCTCGCCTGAAATGTTTTACAAAATCCCGGTCGTGTCGGCCCGTACTTCTCAGTGGGGACATTATATATGTCTATATCGTTATATATCCTAACCTAAGGGAACTTAACATCTCGGCTGTAGTATTTCACAACATTCCTGGTGGGTCGGAGCCAATTCTCGGTGGGAACATTATATACGTCTATAACATAATATAACCTAACCTAACCCATCTAGCCCCTAGTTGGGAATGTTTTACAGAACCCCGGTCGTGTCGGCTCGTACTTCTGGGTGCGGACATTATATGCATCTGTAACGTTATATACACTAACCTAAGGGAACCTAACATCTCGTATGTAGTATTTTACAACATTCCAGGCGTGACGGTCCCTACTTCTCGGTGGGCACATTATTTACGTATATATCGTAATATAACCTAACCTAACCCGTCTAGACCCTCGCTGGTAATGTTTTACAAAATCCCGGTCGTGTCGGCCCGTACTTCTCGGTGGGGACATTATATACGTCTATAACGTTATATATCCTAACCTAAGGGAACCTATTATCTCGGATGTAGTATTTTCCAACATTCCTGGCGGGTCGGCCCCTACTTCTCTTTGGGCACATTATATACGTCTATACCGTAATATAACCTAACCTAACCCATCTAGACCCTCGCTGGTAATGTTTTACAAAATCCTGGTCGTGTCGGCCCCTACTTCTCGGTGGGGACTTTGTATACGTCTATAACGTTATATATCCTAACCTAAGGGAACCTAACATCGCGGATGTAGTATTTCACAACACTCCTGGCTGGTGGGCGCCAATTCTCGGTGGGAACATTATATACGTATATATCGTAATATAACCTAACCTAACCCATATAGACCCTCGCTGGTAATGTTTAACTAAATCCCGGTCGTGTCGGCCCGTACTTCTCGGTGGGGACATTATATACGTCTATAACGTTATATATCCTAACCTAAGGGAACCTATTATCTCGGATGTAGTATTTTCCAACATTCCTGGCGGGTCGGCCCCTACTTCTCGGTGGGCACATTATATACGTCTATACCGTTATATATCCTGACCTAAGGGAACCTAACATCGCCGATGTAGTATTTCACAACATTCCTGGCGGGTCGGTGCCAATTCTCGGTGGGAACATTATATACGTCTATAACGTAATATAACCTAACCTAACCCATCTAGCCCCTAGCTGGGAATGTTTTACAAAATCCCGGTCGTGTCGGCCCGTACTTCTCGGTGGGGACATTATATACGTCTATAACGTTATATATTCTAACCTATGGGGAACTAACATATCGGATGTAGTATTTTCCAACATTCCTGTCGGGTCGGCCCCTACTTCTCGGTGTGCACATTATATACGTCTATATCGTAATATAACCTAACCTAACCCATATAGACCCTCGCTGGTAATGTTTAACAAAATCCCGGTCGTGTCGGCCCGTACTTCTCGGTGGGGACATTATATACGTCTATAACGTTATATATCCTAACCTAAGGGAACCTATTATCTCGGATGTAGTATTTTCCATGATTCCTGGCGGGTCGGCCCCTACTTCTCGGTGGGCACATTATATACGTCTATACCGTAATATAACCTAACCTAACCCATCTAGAACCTCGCTGGTAATGTTTTACAAAATCCTGGTCGTGTCGGCCCCTACTTCTCGGTGGGGACTTTGTATACGTCTATAACGTTATATATCCTAACCTAAGGGAACCTAACATCGCGGATGTAGTATTTCACAACACTCCTGGCTGGTGGGCGCCAATTCTCGGTGGGAACATTATATACGTATATATCGTAATATAACCTAACCTAACCCATATAGACCCTCGCTGGTAATGTTTAACTAAATCCCGGTCGTGTCGGCCCGTACTTCTCGGTGGGGACATTATATACGTCTATAACGTTATATATCCTAACCTAAGGGAACCTATTATCTCGGATGTAGTATTTTCCAACATTCCTGGCGGGTCGGCCCCTACTTCTCGGTGGGCACATTATATACGTCTATACCGTTATATATCCTGACCTAAGGGAACCTAACATCGCCGATGTAGTATTTCACAACATTCCTGGCGGGTCGGTGCCAATTCTCGGTGGGAACATTATATACGTCTATAACGTAATATAACCTAACCTAACCCATCTAGCCCCTAGCTGGGAATGTTTTACAAAATCCCGGTCGTGTCGGCCCGTACTTCTCGGTGGGGACATTATATAGGTCTATAACGTTATATATTCTAACCTATGGGGAACTAACATCTCGGATGTAGTATTTTCCAACATTCCTGGCGGGTCGGCCCCTACTTCTCGGTGTGCACGTTATATACGTCTATATCGTAATATAACCTAACCTAACCCATCTAGACCCTCGCTGGTAATGTTTTACAAAATCCCGGTCGTGTCGGCCCGTACTTCTCAGTGGGGACATTATATATGTCTATAACGTTATATATCCTAACCTAAGGGAACTTAACATCTCGGCTGTAGTATTTCACAACATTCCTGGTGGGTCGGAGCCAATTCTCGGTGGGAACATTATATACGTCTATAACATAATATAACCTAACCTAACCCATCTAGCCCCTAGTTGGGAATGTTTTACAGAACCCCGGTCGTGTCGGCTCGTACTTTTCCGTGGGGACGTTATATACGTCTATAACTTTATATATCCAAACCTGAGGGAACCTAACATCTCGGATGTAGTATTTTCCAACAATCCTGGCGGGTCTGCCCCTACATCTCGGTGGGCACATTATATACGTCTATGTCGTAATATAACCTAACCTAACCCATCTAGACCCTCGCTGGTAATGTTTTACAAAATCCCTTTCGTGTCGGCCCGTACTTCTCGGTGGGGACATTAATACGTCTATAACGTTATATATCCTGACCTAAGGGAACCTAACATCGCCGATGTAGTATTTCACAACATTCCTGGCGGGTCGGTGCCAATTCTCGGTGGGAACATTATATACGGCTATAACGTAATATAACCTAACCTAACCCATCTAGCCCCTAGCTGGGAATGTTTTACAGAATCCCCGTCGTGTCGCCCCGTACGTCTCGGTGCGGACATTATACACGTCTATAACGTTATATATCCTAACCTAAGGGAACCTAACATATCGGATGTAGTATTTTCCAACATTCCTGTCGGGTCGGCCCCTACTTCTCGGTGTGCACATTATATACGTCTATATCGTAATATAACCTAACCTAACCCATATAGACCCTCGCTGGTAATGTTTAACAAAATCCCGGTCGTGTCGGCCCGTACTTCTCGGTGGGGACATTATATACGTCTATAACGTTATATATCCTAACCTAAGGGAACCTATTATCTCGGATGTAGTATTTTCCAACATTCCTGGCGGGTCGGCCCCTACTTCTCGGTGGGCACATTATATACGTCTATACCGTAATATAACCTAACCTAACCCATCTAGACCCTCGCTGGTAATGTTTTACAAAATCCTGGTCGTGTCGGCCCCTACTTCTCGGTGGGGACTTTGTATACGTCTATAACGTTATATATCCTAACCTAAGGGAACCTAACATCGCGGATGTAGTATTTCACAACACTCCTGGCTGGTGGGCGCCAATTCTCGGTGGGAACATTATATACGTATATATCGTAATATAACCTAACCTAACCCATATAGACCCTCGCTGGTAATGTTTAACAAAATCCCGGTCGTGTCGGCCCGTACTTCTCGGTGGGGACATTATATACGTCTATAACGTTATATATCCTAACCTAAGGGAACCTATTATCTCGGATGTAGTATTTTCCAACATTCCTGGCGGGTCGGCCCCTACTTCTCGGTGGGCACATTATATACGTCTATACCGTTATATATCCTGACCTAAGGGAACCTAACATCGCCGATGTAGTATTTCACAACATTCCTGGCTGGTGGGCGCCAATTCTCGGTGGGAACATTATATACGTATATATCGTAATATAACCTAACCTAACCCATATAGACCCTCGCTGGTAATGTTTTACAGAATCCACGTCGTGTCGCCCCGTACGTCTCGGTGCGGACATTATACAAGTCTATAACTTTATATATCCTAACCTAAGGGAACCTAACATCTCGGATGTAGTATTTTCCAACATTCCTGGCGGGTCGCCCCAAGTTTTCGGTGGGCACATTATATACGTCTATACCGTTATATATCCTGACCTAAGGGAACCTAACATCGCCGATGTAGTATTTCACAACATTCCTGGCGGGTCGGTGCCAATTCTCGGTGGGAACATTATATACGTCTATAACGTAATATAACCTAACCTAACCCATCTAGCCCCTAGCTGGGAATGTTTTACAAAATCCCGGTCGTGTCGGCCCGTACTTCTCGGTGGGGACATTATATACGTCTATAACGTTATATATTCTAACCTATGGGGAACTAACATCTCGGATGTAGTATTTTCCAACATTCCTGGCGGGTCGGCCCCTACTTCTCGGTGTGCACGTTATATACGTCTATATCGTAATATAACCTAACCTAACCCATCTAGACCCTCGCTGGAAATGTTTTACAAAATCCCGGTCGTGTCGGCTCGTACTTTTCCGTGGGGACGTTATATACGTCTATAACTTTATATATCCAAACCTGAGGGAACCTAACATCTCGGATGTAGTATTTTCCAACAATCCTGGCGGGTCTGCCCCTACATCTCGGTGGGCACATTATATACGTCTATGTCGTAATATAACCTAACCTAACCCATCTAGACCCTCGCTGGTAATGTTTTACAAAATCCCGTTCGTGTCGGCCCGTACTTCTCGGTGGGGACATTAATACGTCTATAACGTTATATATCCTGACCTAAGGGAACCTAACATCGCCGATGTAGTATTTCACAACATTCCTGGCGGGTCGGTGCCAATTCTCGGTGGGAACATTATATACGTCTATAACGTAATATAACCTAACCTAACCCATCTAGCCCCTAGCTGGGAATGTTTTACAGAATCCCCGTCGTGTCGCCCCGTACGTCTCGGTGCGGACATTATACACGTCTATAACGTTATATATCCTAACCTAAGGGAACCTAACATATCGGATGTAGTATTTTCCAACATTCCTGTCGGGTCGGCCCCTACTTCTCGGTGGGCACATTATATACGTCTATACCGTAATATAACCTAACCTAACCCATCTAGACCCTCGCTGGTAATGTTTTACAAAATCCCGGTCGTGTCGGCCCGTACTTCTCGGTGGGGACATTATATACGTCTATAACGTTATATATCCTAACCTAAGGGAACCTATTATCTCGGATGTAGTATTTTCCAACATTCCTGGCGGGTCGGCCCCTACTTCTCGGTGGGCACATTATATACGTCTATACCGTAATATAACCTAACCTAACCCATCTAGACCCTCGCTGGTAATGTTTTACAAAATCCTGGTCGTGTCGGCCCCTACTTCTCGGTGGGGACTTTGTATACGTCTATAACGTTATATATCCTAACCTAAGGGAACCTAACATCGCGGATGTAGTATTTCACAACACTCCTGGCTGGTGGGCGCCAATTCTCGGTGGGAACATTATATACGTATATATCGTAATATAACCTAACCTAACCCATATAGACCCTCGCTGGTAATGTTTAACAAAATCCCGGTCGTGTCGGCCCGTACTTCTCGGTGGGGACATTATATACGTCTATAACGTTATATATCCTAACCTAAGGGAACCTATTATCTCGGATGTAGTATTTTCCAACATTCCTGGCGGGTCGGCCCCTACTTCTCGGTGGGCACATTATATACGTCTATACCGTTATATATCCTGACCTAAGGGAACCTAACATCGCCGATGTAGTATTTCACAACATTCCTGGCGGGTCGGTGCCAATTCTCGGTGGGAACATTATATACGTCTATAACGTAATATAACCTAACCTAACCCATCTAGCCCCTAGCTGGGAATGTTTTACAGAATCCACGTCGTGTCGCCCCGTACGTCTCGGTGCGGACATTATACACGTCTATAACTTTATATATCCTAACCTAAGGGAACCTAACATCTCGGATGTAGTATTTTCCAACATTCCTGGCGGGTCGCCCCAAGTTTTCGGTGGGCACATTATACACGTCTATATCGTAATATAACCTAACCTAACCCATATAGACCCTCGCTGGTAATGTTTTACAAAATCCCGGTCGTGTCGGCCCGTACTTCTCGGTGGGGACATTATATACGTCTATAACGTAATTTATTCTAACCTATGGGGAACTAACATCTCGGATGTAGTATTTTCCATCATTCCTGGCGGGTCGGCCCCAACTTCTCGGTGGGCACATTATATACGTCTATATCGTAATATAACCTAACCTAACCCATCTAGCCCCAAGTTGGGAATGTTTTACAAAATTCCGGTCGTGTCGTCCCGTACGTCTCGATGCGGACATTATATACGTCTATAACGTTATATATCCTAACGTAAGGCAACATAACATCTCGGATATAATATTTTACAACATTCCTGGCGTGTCGTCGCCTGCTTCTCGATGGGGACATTATATACGTCTATAACGTTGTATATCCTAACCTAACGCAACCTAACATCTGGGATGTAATATTTTACAACATTCCTGGCATGTCGGTCCCTACGTCTCGGTGGGAACGTTATATACGTCTATAACGACATATATCCAAACTTAAGGGAAACTAACATCTCGGATGTAATATTTGACAACAGTCCTGGCTCTTCGGCTCCTACTTTTCGGTGGGAACATTATATACGTCTATAACGTTACATATCCTAACGTAAGGCAACATAACATCTCGGATGTTATATTTTACAACATTCCTGGCGTGTCGTCGCCTGCTTCTCGATGGGGACATTATATACGTCCATAACGTTGTATATCCGAACCTAACGCAACCTAACATCTGGGATGTAATATTTTACAACATTCCTGGCATGTCGGCCCCTATTTCTCGGTGGGAATATTATATACGTCTATAACGTTATATATCCTAGCCTAAGGCAACCTAACATCTCGGGTTTAATATTTTACAACATTCCTGACGCGTCGGCCCCTATTTCTCGGTGGGAACATTATATACGTCTATAACGTTATATATCATAACCTAAGGCAACCTAAAATCTCTACCGTAATAGTTTACAACATTCCTGGCGTGTCGGCTCGTACTTCTCGGTGCGAACATTATATACGTCTATAACGTTACATATCCTAACGTAAGGCAACATAACATCTCGGATGTTATATTTTACAACATTCCTGTCGTGTGGTCGCCTGCTTCTCGAGGGGGTCATTATATACGTCTATAACATTGTATATCCTAACCTAAGGCAACCTAACATCTCGGATGTAATATTTTACAACATTCTGGCTTGTCAGTCCCCACGTCTCGATCTGGACATTATATACATTTATAACGATATATATCCAAACGTAAGGGAAACTAACATCTCGGATGTAATATTTTGCAACATTCCTGGCGCTTCGGCTCCTACTTTTCGGTGGGAACATTATATACGTCTATAACGTTACATATCCTAACGTAAGGCAACATAACATCTCGGATGTTATATTTTACAACATTCCTGGCGTGTCGTCGCCTGCTTCTCGATGGGGACATTATATACGTCTATAACGTTGTATATCCTAGCCTAAGCAATCTAACATCTCGGGTGTAATATTTTACAACATTCCTGGCGTGTCGTCGCCTGCTTCTCGATGGGGACATTATATACGTCTATAACGTTGTATATCCTAGCCTAAGCAATCTAACATCTCGGATGTAATATTTTACAACATTCCTGGCGTGTCGCCGCCTGCTTCTCGATGGGGACATTATATACGTCTATAACGTTGTATATCCTAACCTAACGCAACCTAACATCTGGGATGTAATATCTTACAACATTCCTGGCATGTCGGTCCCTACGTCTCGGTGGGAACGTTATATACGTCTATAACGATATATATCCACACTTAAGGGAAACTAACTTCTCGGGTGTCATATTTTACAACATTCCTGGCGCTTCGTCTCCTACTTTTCGGTGGGAACATTATATACGTCTATAACGTTACATATCCTAACGTAAGGCAACATAACATCTCGGATGTTATATTTTACAACATTCCTGTCGTGTGGTCGCCTGCTTCTCGATGGGGTCATTATATACGTCTATAACATTGTATATCCTAACCTAAGGCAACCTAACATCTCGGATGTAATATTTTACAACATTCTGGCTTGTCAGTCCCCACGTCTCGATCTGGACATTATATACATTTATAACGATATATATCCAAACTTAAGGGAAACTAACATCTCGGATGTAATATTTTACAACATTCCTGGTGCTTCGGCTCCTACTTTTCGGTGGGAACATTGTATACGTCTATAACGTTACATATCCTAACGTAAGGCAACATAACATCTCGGATGTTATATTTTACAACATTCCTGGCGTGTCGTCGCCTGCTTCTCGATGGGGACATTATATACGTCTATAAGGTTGTATATCCTAACCTAACGCAACCTAACATCTCGGATGTAATATTTTACAACATTCTGGCTTGTCGGTCCCGACGTCTCGATCTGGACATTATATACGTCTATAACGATATATATCCGAACTTAAGGGAAACTAACATCTCGGATGTAATATTTTATAACATTCCTGGCGCTTCGGCTCCTACTTTTCGGTGGGAACATTATATACGTCTATAACGTTACATATCCTAACGTAAGGCAACATAACATCTCGGATGTTATATTTTACAACATTCCTGGCGTGTCGTCGCCTGCTTCTCGATGGGGCCATTATATACGTCTATAACGTTATATATCCTAACCTAACGCAACCTAACATCTGGGATGTAATATCTTACAACATTCCTGGCATGTCGGTCCCTACGTCTCGGTGGGAACGTTATATACGTCTATAACGATATATATCCAAACTTAAGGGAAACTAACATCTCGGATGTCATATTTTACAACATTCCTGGCGCTTCGGCCCCTATTTCTCGGTGGTAACATTATATACGTCTATAACGTTATATATCATAACCTAAGGCAACCTAAAATCTCTACCGTAATAGTTTACAACATTCCTGGCGTGTCGGATCGTACTTCTCGGTGCGAACATTATATACGTCTATAACGTTATACATCCTAACGTAAGGCAACATAACATCTCGGATATAATATTTTACAACATTCCTGGCGTGTCGTCGCCTGCTTCTCGATGGGGATATTATATACGTCTATAACGTTGTATATCCTAACCTAACGCAACTTAACATCTGGGATGTAATATTTTACAACATTCCTGGCATGTCGGTCCCTACGTCTCGGTGGGAACGTTATATACGTCTATAACGTTATATATCCTAGCCTAAGGCAACCTAACATCTCGAGTTTAATATTTTACAACATTCCTGACGCGTCGGCCCCTATTTCTCGGTGGGAACATTATATACGTCTATAACGTTACATATCCTAACGTAAGGCAACATAACATCTCGGATGTTATATCTTACAACATTCCTGGCGTGTCGTCGCCTGCTCCTCGATGGGGTCATTATATACGTCTATAACGTTGTATATCCTAACCTAACGCAACCTAACATCTCGGATGTAATATTTTACAACATTCTGGCTTGTCGGTCCCCACGTCTCGATCTGGACATTATATACGTCTATAACGATATATATCCAAACTTAAGGGAAACTAACATCTCGGATGTAATATTTTATAACATTCCTGGCGCTTCGGCTCCTACTTTTCGGTGGGAACATTATATACGTCTATAACGTTGTATATCCTAACCTAACGCAACCTAACATCTGGGATGTATCATTTTACAACATTCCTGGCATGTCGGTCCCTACGTCTCTGTGGGAACATCATATACGTCTATAGCGATATATATCCTAACCGAAGGCAACGTAACATCTCGGATGTAATATTTTAGAACATTCCTGGCGTATCGTCGCCTGCTTCTCGATGGGGACATTATATACGTCTATAACGTTGTATATCCTAGCCTAAGCAATCTAACATCTCGGATGTAATATTTTACAACATTCCTGGCGTGTCGTCGCCTGCTTCTCCATGGGGACATTATATACGTCTATAACGTTGTATATCCTAACCTAACGCAACCTAACATCTGGGATGTAATATCTTACAACATTCCTGGCATGTCGGTCCCTACGTCTCGGTGGGAACGTTATATACGTCTATAACGATATATATCCAAACTTAAGGGAAACTAACACCTCGGATGTCATATTTTACAACATTCCTGTCCCTTCGGCTCCTACTTTTCGGTGGGATCATTATATACGTCTATAACGTTAAATATCCTAACGTAAGGCAACATAACATCTCGGATGTTATATTTTACAACATTCCTGGCGTGTGGTCGCCTGCTTCTCGATGGGGTCATTATATACGTCTATAACATTGTATATCCTAACGTAAGGCAACCTAACATCTCGGATGTAATATTTTACAACATTCTGGCTTGTCAGTCCCCACGTCTCGATCTGGACATTATATACATTTATAACGACATATATCCAAACTTAAGGGAAACTAACATCTCGGATGTAATATTTTACAACATTCCTGGCGCTTCGGCTCCTACTTTTCGGTGGGAACATTATATACGTCTATAACGTTACATATCCTAACGTAAGGCAACATAACATCTCGGATGTAATATTTTACAACATTCCTGGCGTGTCGTCGCCTACTTCTCGATGGGGACATTATATACGTCTATAACGTTGTATATCCTAACCTAACGCAACCTAACATCTGGGATGTATCATTTTACAACATTCCTGGCATGTCGGTCCCTACGTCTCTGTGGGAACATCATATACGTCTATAGCGATATATATCCTAACCGAAGGCAACGTAATATCTCGGAAGTAATATTTTACACCATTCCTGGCGCGTCGGCTCCTATTTTTCGGTGGGAACATTATATACGTCTATAACGTTATATATCCTAACGTAAGGCAACATAACACCTCGGATGCAATATTTTACAACATTCCTGACGCGTCGGCCCCTAATTCTCGGTGGGAACATAATATACGTCTATAACGTTATATATCCTAGCCTAAGGTAACCTAACATGTCGGATGTAATATTTTACAACATTCCTGGCGTGTCGTCGCCTGCTTCTCGATGGGGACATTATATACGTCTATATCGTTGTATATCCTAACCTAACGCAACCTAAGTTCTGGGATGTAATATTTTACAACATTCCTGGCATGTCGGTCCCTACGTATCGGTGGTAACATTACATACGTCTATAACGTTATATATCCTAGCCTAAGGCGGCCTAACATGTCGAATGTAATTTTTTACATCATTCCTGGCGTGTCGGCCCGTAGTTCTCGGTAGTAACAATATATTCGTCTATAACGTTATGTATCCTAGCCTAAGGCAACCTAACATGCCGAATGTAATATTTTACAACATTCCTGGCGTGTCGTCGCCTACTTCTCGATGGGGACATTATATACGTCTATAACGTTGTATATCCTAACCTAACGCAACCTAACATCTGGGATGTATCATTTTACAACATTCCTGGCATGTCGGTCCCTACGTCTCTGTGGGAACATCATATACGTCTATAGCGATATATATCCTAACCGAAGGCAACGTAACATCTCGGATGTAATATTTTACAACATTCCTGGCGCGTCGGCTCCTATTTTTCGGTGGGAACATTATATACGTCTATAACGTTATATATCCTAACGTAAGGCAACATAACATCTCGGATGCAATATTTTACAACATTCCTGACGCGTCGGCCCCTATTTCTCGGTGGGAACATAATATACGTCTATAACGTTATATATCCTAGCCTAAGGTAACCTAACATGTTGGATGTAATATTTTACAACATTCCTGGCGTGTCGTCGCCTGCTTCTCGATGGGGACATTATATACGTCTATATCGTTGTATATCCTAACCTAACGCAACCTAACTTCTGGGATGTAATATTTTACAACATTCCTGGCATGTCGGTCCCTACGTATCGGTGGTAACATTACATACGTCTATAACGTTATATATCCTAGCCTAAGGCGGCCTAACATGTCGAATGTAATATTTTACATCATTCCTGGCGTGTCGGCCCGTAGTTCTCGGTGGTAACAATATATTCGTCTATAACGTTATGTATCGTAGCCTAAGGCAACCTAACATGCCGAATGTAATATTTTACAACATTCCTGGCGTGTCGACGCCTACTTCTCGATGGGGACATTATATACGTCTATAACGTTGTATATCCTAACCTTGGGCAACCTAACATCTGGGATGTAATATTTTACAAGATTCCTGGCATGTCGGTCCTGAAGTCTCGGTAGGAACATTATATAAGTCTATAACGATATATATCCTAACCTAAAGCAACCTATCATCTCGGATGTAATACTTTACATCATTCCTGGCATGTCGGTCCCTACATCTCGGTGGGAACATTCTATACTTCTATAACATTGTATATCCTAACCTAAGGCAACCTAACATCTCGGATGTAATATTTTACAACATTCCTGGCATGTCGGTCCCTACTTCTCGGAGGAAACGTTGTATACGTCTATAACGATATATATCCTAACCCAAGGCAACCTAACATCTCGGATGTAACAGTTGACAACATTCCAGGCGTGTAGGCCCGTACTTCTCGGTGGGAACATTGTATACGTCTATAACGTTATATATCCTAGCCTAAGGCGACCTAACATGTCGAATGTAATATTTTACAACATTCCTGGCGTGTCGTCGCCTACTTCTCGATGGAGACATTATATACATCTATAACATTGTATATCCTAACCTAAGGCAGCCTAAAATCTCGGATGTAATATTTTACAACATTCCTGTCATATCGGTCCCTACGTCTCGGTGTAAACATTGTATACGGCCATAACGATATATATCCTAGCCTAAGGCAACCTAACATCTCGGAAGTAATATTTTACAACATTCTGGCATGTCGTCGCCTGCTTCTCGATGGGGACATTATATACGTCTATAACGTTGTATATCCTAATCTAACGCAACCGAACATTTGGGGTGTAATATTTTACAACATTCCTGGCATGTCGGTCCCTACATCTCGGTGGGAACATTCTATACTTCTATAATATTGTATATCCTAACCTAAGGCAACCTAACATCTCGGATGTAATATTTTACAACATTCCTGGCATGCCGGTCCCTACTTCTCGGTGGAAACATTGTATACGTCTATAACGATATATATCCTAACCCAAGGCAACCTAACATCTCGGATGTAATAGTTGACAACATTCCAGGCGTGTAGGCCCGTACTTCTCGGTGGGAACATTGTATACGTCTATAACGTTATATATCCTAGCCTAAGGCGACCTAACATGTCGAATGTAATATTTTACAACATTCCTGGCGTGTCGTCGCCTACTTCTCGATGGAGACATTATATACATCTATAACATTGTATATCCTAACCTAAGGCAGCCTAAAATCTCGGATGTAATATTTTACAACATTCCTGTCATATCGGTCCCTACGTCTCGGTGTAAACATTGTATACGGCCGTAACGATATATATCCTAGCCTAAGGCAACCTAACATCTCGGAAGTAATATTTTACAACATTCTGGCATGTCGTCGCCTGCTTCTCGATGGGGACATTATATACGTCTATAACGTTGTATATCCTAATCTAACGCAACCGAACATCTCGGATGTAATAGTTGACAACATTCCAGGCGTGTAGGCCCGTACTTCTCGGTGGGAACATTGTATACGTCTATAACGTTATATATCCTAGCCTAAGGCGACCTAACATGTCGAATGTAATATTTTACAACATTCCTGGCGTGTCGTCGCCTACTTCTCGATGGAGACATTATATACATCTATAACATTGTATATCCTAACCTAAGGCAGCCTAAAATCTCGGATGTAATATTTTACAACATTCCTGTCATATCGGTCCCTACGTCTCGGTGTAAACATTGTATACGGCCATAACGATATATATCCTAGCCTAAGGCAACCTAACATCTCGGAAGTAATATTTTACAACATTCTGGCATGTCGTCGCCTGCTTCTCGATGGGGACATTATATACGTCTATAACGTTGTATATCCTAATCTAACGCAACCGAACATTTGGGGTGTAATATTTTACAACATTCCTGGCATGTCGGTCCCTACATCTCGGTGGGAACATTCTATACTTCTATAATATTGTATATCCTAACCTAAGGCAACCTAACATCTCGGATGTAATATTTTACAACATTCCTGGCATGCCGGTCCCTACTTCTCGGTGGAAACATTGTATACGTCTATAACGATATATATCCTAACCCAAGGCAACCTAACATCTCGGATGTAATAGTTGACAACATTCCAGGCGTGTAGGCCCGTACTTCTCGGTGGGAACATTGTATACGTCTATAACGTTATATATCCTAGCCTAAGGCGACCTAACATGTCGAATGTAATATTTTACAACATTCCTGGCGTGTCGTCGCCTACTTCTCGATGGAGACATTATATACATCTATAACATTGTATATCCTAACCTAAGGCAGCCTAAAATCTCGGATGTAATATATTACAACATTCCTGTCATATCGGTCCCTACGTCTCGGTGTAAACATTGTATACGGCCATAACGATATATATCCTAGCCTAAGGCAACCTAACATCTCGGAAGTAATATTTTACAACATTCTGGCATGTCGTCGCCTGCTTCTCGATGGGGACATTATATACGTCTATAACGTTGTATAGCCTAATCTAACGCAACCTAACATCTCGGATGTAATAGTTGACAACATTCCAGGCGTGTAGGCCCGTACTTCTCGGTGGGAACATTGTATACGTCTATAACGTTATATATCCTAGCCTAAGGCGACCTAACATGTCGAATGTAATATTTTACAACATTCCTGGCGTGTCGTCGCCTACTTCTCGATGGAGACATTATATACATCTATAACATTGTATATCCTAACCTAAGGCAGCCTAAAATCTCGGATGTAATATTTTACAACATTCCTGTCATATCGGTCCCTACGTCTCGGTGTAAACATTGTATACGGCCGTAACGATATATATCCTAGCCTAAGGCAACCTAACATCTCGGAAGTAATATTTTACAACATTCTGGCATGTCGTCGCCTGCTTCTCGATGGGGACATTATATACGTCTATAACGTTGTATATCCTAATCTAACGCAACCGAACATCTCGGATGTAATAGTTGACAACATTCCAGGCGTGTAGGCCCGTACTTCTCGGTGGGAACATTGTATACGTCTATAACGTTATATATCCTAGCCTAAGGCGACCTAACATGTCGAATGTAATATTTTACAACATTCCTGGCGTGTCGTCGCCTACTTCTCGATGGAGACATTATATACATCTATAACATTGTATATCCTAACCTAAGGCAGCCTAAAATCTCGGATGTAATATTTTACAACATTCCTGTCATATCGGTCCCTACGTCTCGGTGTAAACATTGTATACGGCCATAACGATATATATCCTAGCCTAAGGCAACCTAACATCTCGGAAGTAATATTTTACAACATTCTGGCATGTCGTCGCCTGCTTCTCGATGGGGACATTATATACGTCTATAACGTTGTATATCCTAATCTAACGCAACCGAACATTTGGGATGTAATATTTTACAACATTCCTGACATGTCGGTCCCTACATCTCGGTGGGAACATTCTATACTTCTATAATATTGTATATCCTAACCTAAGGCAACCTAACATCTCGGATGTAATATTTTACAACATTCCTGGCATGCCGGTCCCTACTTCTCGGTGGAAACATGGTATACGTCTATAACGATATATATCCTAACCCAAGGCAACCTAACATCTCGGATGTAATAGTTGACAACATTCCAGGCGTGTAGGCCCGTACTTCTCGATGGGAACATTGTATACGTCTATAACGTTATATATCCTAGCCTAAGGCGACCTAACATGTCGAATGTAATATTTTACAACATTCCTGGCGTGTCGTCGCCTACTTCTCGATGGAGACATTATATACATGTATAACATTGTATATCCTAACCTAAGGCAGCCTAAAATCTCGGATGTAATATATTACAACATTCCTGTCATATCGGTCCCTACGTCTCGGTGTAAACATTGTATACGGCCATAACGATATATATCCTAGCCTAAGGCAACCTAACATCTCGGAAGTAATATTTTACAACATTCTGGCATGTCGTCGCCTGCTTCTCGATGGGGACATTATATACGTCTATAACGTTGTATATCCTAATCTAACGCAACCTAACATCTCGGATGTAATAGTTGACAACATTCCAGGCGTGTAGGCCCGTACTTCTCGGTGGGAACATTGTATACGTCTATGACGTTATATATCCTAGCCTAAGGCGACCTAACATGTCGAATGTAATATTTTACAACATTCCTGGCGTGTCGTCGCCTACTTCTCGATGGAGACATTATATACATCTATAACATTGTATATCCTAACCTAAGGCAGCCTAAAATCTCGGATGTAATATTTTACAACATTCCTGTCATATCGGTCCCTACGTCTCGGTGTAAACATTGTATACGGCCATAACGATATATATCCTAGCCTAAGGCAACCTAACATCTCGGAAGTAATATTTTACAACATTCTGGCATGTCGTCGCCTGCTTCTCGATGGGGACATTATATACGTCTATAACGTTGTATATCCTAATCTAACGCAACCGAACATTTGGGGTGTAATATTTTACAACATTCCTGGCATGTCGGTCCCTACATCTCGGTGGGAACATTCTATACTTCTATAATATTGTATATCCTAACCTAAGGCAACCTAACATCTCGGATGTAATATTTTACAACATTCCTGGCATGCCGGTCCCTACTTCTCGGTGGAAACATTGTATACGTCGATAACGATATATATCCTAACCCAAGGCAACCTAACATCTCGGATGTAATAGTTGACAACATTCCAGGCGTGTAGGCCCGTACTTCTCGGTGGGAACATTGTATACGTCTATAACGTTATATATCCTAGCCTAAGGCGACCTAACATGTCGAATGTAATATTTTACAACATTCCTGGCGTGTCGTCGCCTACTTCTCGATGGAGACATTATATACATCTATAACATTGTATATCCTAACCTAAGGCAGCCTAAAATCTCGGATGTAATATATTACAACATTCCTGTCATATCGGTCCCTACGTCTCGGTGTAAACATTGTATACGGCCATAACGATATATATCCTAGCCTAAGGCAACCTAACATCTCGGAAGTAATATTTTACAACATTCTGGCATGTCGTCGCCTGCTTCTCGATGGGGACATTATATACGTCTATAACGTTGTATATCCTAATCTAACGCAACCTAACATCTCGGATGTAATAGTTGACAACATTCCAGGCGTGTAGGCCCGTACTTCTCGGTGGGAACATTGTATACGTCTATAACGTTATGTATCCTAGCCTAAGGCGACCTAACATGTCGAATGTAATATTTTACAACATTCCTGGCGTGTCGTCGCCTACTTCTCGATGGAGACATTATATACATCTATAACATTGTATATCCTAACCTAAGGCAGCCTAAAATCTCGGATGTAATATTTTACAACATTCCTGTCATATCGGTCCCTACGTCTCGGTGTAAACATTGTATACGGCCATAACGATATATATCCTAGCCTAAGGCAACCTAACATCTCGGAAGTAATATTTTACAACATTCTGGCATGTCGTCGCCTGCTTCTCGATGGGGACATTATATACGTCTATAACGTTGTATATCCTAATCTAACGCAACCGAACATCTCGGATGTAATAGTTGACAACATTCCAGGCGTGTAGGCCCGTACTTCTCGGTGGGAACATTGTATACGTCTATAACGTTATATATCCTAGCCTAAGGCGACCTATCATGTCGAATGTAATATTTTACAACATTCCTGGCGTGTCGTCGCCTACTTCTCGATGGAGACATTATATACATCTATAACATTGTATATCCTAACCTAAGGCAGCCTAAAATCTCGGATGTAATATTTTACAACATTCCTGTCATATCGGTCCCTACGTCTCGGTGTAAACATTGTATACGGCCATAACGATATATATCCTAGCCTAAGGCAACCTAACATCTCGGAAGTAATATTTTACAACATTCTGGCATGTCGTCGCCTGCTTCTCGATGGGGACATTATATACGTCTATAACGTTGTATATCCTAATCTAACGCAACCGAACATTTGGGATGTAATATTTTACAACATTCCTGACATGTCGGTCCCTACATCTCGGTGGGAACATTCTATACTTCTATAATATTGTATATCCTAACCTAAGGCAACCTAACATCTCGGATGTAATATTTTACAACATTCCTGGCATGCCGGTCCCTACTTCTCGGTGGAAACATGGTATACGTCTATAACGATATATATCCTAACCCAAGGCAACCTAACATCTCGGATGTAATAGTTGACAACATTCCAGGCGTGTAGGCCCGTACTTCTCGATGGGAACATTGTATACGTCTATAACGTTATATATCCTAGCCTAAGGCGACCTAACATGTCGAATGTAATATTTTACAACATTCCTGGCGTGTCGTCGCCTACTTCTCGATGGAGACATTATATACATCTATAACATTGTATATCCTAACCTAAGTTAGCCTAAAATCTCGGATGTAATATATTACAACATTCCTGTCATATCGGTCCCTACGTCTCGGTGTAAACATTGTATACGGCCATAACGATATATATCCTAGCCTAAGGCAACCTAACATCTCGGAAGTAATATTTTACAACATTCTGGCATGTCGTCGCCTGCTTCTCGATGGGGACATTATATACGTCTATAACGTTGTATATCCTAATCTAACGCAACCTAACATCTCGGATGTAATGGTTGACAACATTCCAGGCGTGTAGGCCCGTACTTCTCGGTGGGAACATTGTATACGTCTATAACGTTATATATCCTAGCCTAAGGCGACCTAACATGTCGAATGTAATATTTTACAACATTCCTGGCGTGTCGTCGCCTACTTCTCGATGGAGACATTATATACATCTATAACATTGTATATCCTAACCTAAGGCAGCCTAAAATCTCGGATGTAATATTTTACAACATTCCTGTCATATCGGTCCCTACGTCTCGGTGTAAACATTGTATACGGCCATAACGATATATATCCTAGCCTAAGGCAACCTAACATCTCGGAAGTAATATTTTACAACATTCTGGCATGTCGTCGCCTGCTTCTCGATGGGGACATTATATACGTCTATAACGTTGTATATCCTAATCTAACGCAACCTAACATCTCGGATGTAATAGTTGACAACATTCCAGGCGTGTAGGCCCGTACTTCTCGGTGGGAACATTGTATACGTCTATAACGTTATATATCCTAGCCTAAGGCGACCTAACATGTCGAATGTAATATTTTACAACATTCCTGGCGTGTCGTCGCCTACTTCTCGATGGAGACATTATATACATCTATAACATTGTATATCCTAACCTAAGGCAGCCTAAAATCTCGGATGTAATATTTTACAACATTCCTGTCATATCGGTCCCTACGTCTCGGTGTAAACATTGTATACGGCCATAACGATATATATCCTAGCCTAAGGCAACCTAACATCTCGGAAGTAATATTTTACAACATTCTGGCATGTCGTCGCCTGCTTCTCGATGGGGACATTATATACGTCTATAACGTTGTATATCCTAATCTAACGCAACCGAACATCTCGGATGTAATAGTTGACAACATTCCAGGCGTGTAGGCCCGTACTTCTCGGTGGGAACATTGTATACGTCTATAACGTTATATATCCTAGCCTAAGGCGACCTAACATGTCGAATGTAATATTTTACAACATTCCTGGCGTGTCGTCGCCTACTTCTCGATGGAGACATTATATACATCTATAATATTGTATATCCTAACCTAAGGCAGCCTAAAATCTCGGATGTAATATTTTACAACATTCCTGTCATATCGGTCCCTACGTCTCGGTGTAAACATTGTATACGGCCATAACGATATATATCCTAGCCTAAGGCAACCTAACATCTCGGAAGTAATATTTTACAACATTCTGGCATGTCGTCGCCTGCTTCTCGATGGGGACATTATATACGTCTATAACGTTGTATATCCTAATCTAACGCAACCGAACATTTGGGATGTAATATTTTACAACATTCCTGACATGTCGGTCCCTAGATCTCGGTGGGAACATTCTATACTTCTATAATATTGTATATCCTAACCTAAGGCAACCTAACATCTCGGATGTAATATTTTACAACATTCCTGGCATGCCGGTCCCTACTTCTCGGTGGAAACATGGTATACGTCTATAACGATATATATCCTAACCCAAGGCAACCTAACATCTCGGATGTAATAGTTGACAACATTCCAGGCGTGTAGGCCCGTACTTCTCGATGGGAACATTGTATACGTCTATAACGTTATATATCCTAGCCTAAGGCGACCTAACATGTCGAATGTAATATTTTACAACATTCCTGGCGTGTCGTCGCCTACTTCTCGATGGAGACATTATATACATCTATAACATTGTATATCCTAACCTAAGTTAGCCTAAAATCTCGGATGTAATATATTACAACATTCCTGTCATATCGGTCCCTACGTCTCGGTGTAAACATTGTATACGGCCATAACGATATATATCCTAGCCTAAGGCAACCTAACATCTCGGAAGTAATATTTTACAACATTCTGGCATGTCGTCGCCTGCTTCTCGATGGGGACATTATATACGTCTATAACGTTGTATATCCTAATCTAACGCAACCTAACATCTCGGATGTAATGGTTGACAACATTCCAGGCGTGTAGGCCCGTACTTCTCGGTGGGAACATTGTATACGTCTATAACGTTATATATCCTAGCCTAAGGCGACCTAACATGTCGAATGTAATATTTTACAACATTCCTGGCGTGTCGTCGCCTACTTCTCGATGGAGACATTATATACATCTATAACATTGTATATCCTAACCTAAGGCAGCCTAAAATCTCGGATGTAATATTTTACAACATTCCTGTCATATCGGTCCCTACGTCTCGGTGTAAACATTGTATACGGCCATAACGATATATATCCTAGCCTAAGGCAACCTAACATCTCGGAAGTAATATTTTACAACATTCTGGCATGTCGTCGCCTGCTTCTCGATGGGGACATTATATACGTCTATAACGTTGTATATCCTAATCTAACGCAACCGAACATTTGGGGTGTAATATTTTACAACATTCCTGGCATGTCGGTCCCTACATCTCGGTGGGAACATTCTATACTTCTATAATATTGTATATCCTAACCTAAGGCAACCTAACATCTCGGATGTAATATTTTACAACATTCCTGGCATGCCGGTCCCTACTTCTCGGTGGAAACATTGTATACGTCGATAACGATATATATCCTAACCCAAGGCAACCTAACATCTCGGATGTAATAGTTGACAACATTCCAGGCGTGTAGGCCCGTACTTCTCGGTGGGAACATTGTATACGTCTATAACGTTATATATCCTAGCCTAAGGCGACCTAACATGTCGAATGTAATATTTTACAACATTCCTGGCGTGTCGTCGCCTACTTCTCGATGGAGACATTATATACATCTATAACATTGTATATCCTAACCTAAGGCAGCCTAAAATCTCGGATGTAATATATTACAACATTCCTGTCATATCGGTCCCTACGTCTCGGTGTAAACATTGTATACGGCCATAACGATATATATCCTAGCCTAAGGCAACCTAACATCTCGGAAGTAATATTTTACAACATTCTGGCATGTCGTCGCCTGCTTCTCGATGGGGACATTATATACGTCTATAACGTTGTATATCCTAATCTAACGCAACCTAACATCTCGGATGTAATAGTTGACAACATTCCAGGCGTGTAGGCCCGTACTTCTCGGTGGGAACATTGTATACGTCTATAACGTTATATATCCTAGCCTAAGGCGACCTAACATGTCGAATGTAATATTTTACAACATTCCTGGCGTGTCGTCGCCTACTTCTCGATGGAGACATTATATACATCTATAACATTGTATATCCTAACCTAAGGCAGCCTAAAATCTCGGATGTAATATTTTACAACATTCCTGTCATATCGGTCCCTACGTCTCGGTGTAAACATTGTATACGGCCATAACGATATATATCCTAGCCTAAGGCAACCTAACATCTCGGAAGTAATATTTTACAACATTCTGGCATGTCGTCGCCTGCTTCTCGATGGGGACATTATATACGTCTATAACGTTGTATATCCTAATCTAACGCAACCGAACATCTCGGATGTAATAGTTGACAACATTCCAGGCGTGTAGGCCCGTACTTCTCGGTGGGAACATTGTATACGTCTATAACGTTATATATCCTAGCCTAAGGCGACCTATCATGTCGAATGTAATATTTTACAACATTCCTGGCGTGTCGTCGCCTACTTCTCGATGGAGACATTATATACATCTATAACATTGTATATCCTAACCTAAGGCAGCCTAAAATCTCGGATGTAATATTTTACAACATTCCTGTCATATCGGTCCCTACGTCTCGGTGTAAACATTGTATACGGCCATAACGATATATATCCTAGCCTAAGGCAACCTAACATCTCGGAAGTAATATTTTACAACATTCTGGCATGTCGTCGCCTGCTTCTCGATGGGGACATTATATACGTCTATAACGTTGTATATCCTAATCTAACGCAACCGAACATTTGGGATGTAATATTTTACAACATTCCTGACATGTCGGTCCCTACATCTCGGTGGGAACATTCTATACTTCTATAATATTGTATATCCTAACCTAAGGCAACCTAACATCTCGGATGTAATATTTTACAACATTCCTGGCATGCCGGTCCCTACTTCTCGGTGGAAACATGGTATACGTCTATAACGATATATATCCTAACCCAAGGCAACCTAACATCTCGGATGTAATAGTTGACAACATTCCAGGCGTGTAGGCCCGTACTTCTCGATGGGAACATTGTATACGTCTATAACGTTATATATCCTAGCCTAAGGCGACCTAACATGTCGAATGTAATATTTTACAACATTCCTGGCGTGTCGTCGCCTACTTCTCGATGGAGACATTATATACATCTATAACATTGTATATCCTAACCTAAGTTAGCCTAAAATCTCGGATGTAATATATTACAACATTCCTGTCATATCGGTCCCTACGTCTCGGTGTAAACATTGTATACGGCCATAACGATATATATCCTAGCCTAAGGCAACCTAACATCTCGGAAGTAATATTTTACAACATTCTGGCATGTCGTCGCCTGCTTCTCGATGGGGACATTATATACGTCTATAACGTTGTATATCCTAATCTAACGCAACCTAACATCTCGGATGTAATGGTTGACAACATTCCAGGCGTGTAGGCCCGTACTTCTCGGTGGGAACATTGTATACGTCTATAACGTTATATATCCTAGCCTAAGGCGACCTAACATGTCGAATGTAATATTTTACAACATTCCTGGCGTGTCGTCGCCTACTTCTCGATGGAGACATTATATACATCTATAACATTGTATATCCTAACCTAAGGCAGCCTAAAATCTCGGATGTAATATTTTACAACATTCCTGTCATATCGGTCCCTACGTCTCGGTGTAAACATTGTATACGGCCATAACGATATATATCCTAGCCTAAGGCAACCTAACATCTCGGAAGTAATATTTTACAACATTCTGGCATGTCGTCGCCTGCTTCTCGATGGGGACATTATATACGTCTATAACGTTGTATATCCTAATCTAACGCAACCTAACATCTCGGATGTAATAGTTGACAACATTCCAGGCGTGTAGGCCCGTACTTCTCGGTGGGAACATTGTATACGTCTATAACGTTATATATCCTAGCCTAAGGCGACCTAACATGTCGAATGTAATATTTTACAACATTCCTGGCGTGTCGTCGCCTACTTCTCGATGGAGACATTATATACATCTATAACATTGTATATCCTAACCTAAGGCAGCCTAAAATCTCGGATGTAATATTTTACAACATTCCTGTCATATCGGTCCCTACGTCTCGGTGTAAACATTGTATACGGCCATAACGATATATATCCTAGCCTAAGGCAACCTAACATCTCGGAAGTAATATTTTACAACATTCTGGCATGTCGTCGCCTGCTTCTCGATGGGGACATTATATACGTCTATAACGTTGTATATCCTAATCTAACGCAACCGAACATCTCGGATGTAATAGTTGACAACATTCCAGGCGTGTAGGCCCGTACTTCTCGGTGGGAACATTGTATACGTCTATAACGTTATATATCCTAGCCTAAGGCGACCTAACATGTCGAATGTAATATTTTACAACATTCCTGGCGTGTCGTCGCCTACTTCTCGATGGAGACATTATATACATCTATAATATTGTATATCCTAACCTAAGGCAGCCTAAAATCTCGGATGTAATATTTTACAACATTCCTGTCATATCGGTCCCTACGTCTCGGTGTAAACATTGTATACGGCCATAACGATATATATCCTAGCCTAAGGCAACCTAACATCTCGGAAGTAATATTTTACAACATTCTGGCATGTCGTCGCCTGCTTCTCGATGGGGACATTATATACGTCTATAACGTTGTATATCCTAATCTAACGCAACCGAACATTTGGGATGTAATATTTTACAACATTCCTGACATGTCGGTCCCTAGATCTCGGTGGGAACATTCTATACTTCTATAATATTGTATATCCTAACCTAAGGCAACCTAACATCTCGGATGTAATATTTTACAACATTCCTGGCATGCCGGTCCCTACTTCTCGGTGGAAACATGGTATACGTCTATAACGATATATATCCTAACCCAAGGCAACCTAACATCTCGGATGTAATAGTTGACAACATTCCAGGCGTGTAGGCCCGTACTTCTCGATGGGAACATTGTATACGTCTATAACGTTATATATCCTAGCCTAAGGCGACCTAACATGTCGAATGTAATATTTTACAACATTCCTGGCGTGTCGTCGCCTACTTCTCGATGGAGACATTATATACATCTATAACATTGTATATCCTAACCTAAGTTAGCCTAAAATCTCGGATGTAATATATTACAACATTCCTGTCATATCGGTCCCTACGTCTCGGTGTAAACATTGTATACGGCCATAACGATATATATCCTAGCCTAAGGCAACCTAACATCTCGGAAGTAATATTTTACAACATTCTGGCATGTCGTCGCCTGCTTCTCGATGGGGACATTATATACGTCTATAACGTTGTATATCCTAATCTAACGCAACCTAACATCTCGGATGTAATGGTTGACAACATTCCAGGCGTGTAGGCCCGTACTTCTCGGTGGGAACATTGTATACGTCTATAACGTTATATATCCTAGCCTAAGGCGACCTAACATGTCGAATGTAATATTTTACAACATTCCTGGCGTGTCGTCGCCTACTTCTCGATGGAGACATTATATACATCTATAACATTGTATATCCTAACCTAAGGCAGCCTAAAATCTCGGATGTAATATTTTACAACATTCCTGTCATATCGGTCCCTACGTCTCGGTGTAAACATTGTATACGGCCATAACGATATATATCCTAGCCTAAGGCAACCTAACATCTCGGAAGTAATATTTTACAACATTCTGGCATGTCGTCGCCTGCTTCTCGATGGGGACATTATATACGTCTATAACGTTGTATATCCTAATCTAACGCAACCGAACATTTGGGATGTATTATTTTACAACATTCCTGGCATGTCGGTCCCTACATCTCGGTGGGAACATTCTATACTTCTATAATATTGTATATCCTAACCTAAGGCAACCTAACATCTCGGATGTAATATTTTACAACATTCCTGGCATGCCGGTCCCTACTTCTCGGTGGAAACATTGTATACGTCTATAACGATATATATCCTAACCCAAGGCAACCTAACATCTCGGATGTAATAGTTGACAACATTCCAGGCGTGTAGGCCCGTACTTCTCGGTGGGAACATTGTATACGTCTATAACGTTATATATCCTAGCCTAAGGCGACCTAACATGTCGAATGTAATATTTTACAACATTCCTGGCGTGTCGTCGCCTACTTCTCGATGGAGACATTATATACATCTATAACATTGTATATCCTAACCTAAGGCAGCCTAAAATCTCGGATGTAATATTTTACAACATTCCTGTCATATCGGTCCCTACGTCTCGGTGTAAACATTGTATACGGCCATAACGATATATATCCTAGCCTAAGGCAACCTAACATCTCGGATGTAATATTTTACAACATTCTGGCATGTCGTCGCCTGCATCTCGATGGGGACATTATATACGTCTATAACGTTGTATATCCTAATCTAACGCAACCGAACATTTGGGATGTAATATTTTACGACATTCCTGGCATGTCGGTCCCTACGACTCGGTGGGAACATTATATACGTCTATAACGATATATATCCTAACCTAAGGCTACCTAACACCTCGGCTGTAATAGTTGTCAACATTCCTGGCGTGTAGGCCCGTACTTCTTGGTGGGAACATTGTATACGTCTATAACGTTATATATCCTAGCCTAAGGCGACCTAACATGTCGAATGTAATATTTTACATCATTCCTGGCGTGTCGTCACCTGCTTCTCGATGGGAACATTATATACGTCTATAATCTTGTATATCCTAACCTAAGGCAGCCTAACATCTCGGATGTAATATTTTACAACATTCCTGGCGTGTCGTCGCCTACTTCTGGATGGGACATTATATACATCTATAACGTTGTATATCCTAACCTAAGGGAACCTAACATCTCGGGTGTAATATTTTACAACATTCCTGACGCGTCGGCCCCTATTTTTCGGTGGGAATATTATATACGTCTATAACGTTATATATCCTAACCTAAGGCAACCTAACATCTCGGATGCAATAGTTCACAACATTCCTGGCGTGTCCACACGTACTTCTCGGTGGGAACATTATATACGTCTATAACGTTATATATCCTAGCATAAGGCCACATAACATGTCGAATGTAATATTTTACAACATTCCTGGCGTGTCGTCGCCTGCTTCTCGATGGGGATGTTATATACTTCTATAACGTTGTATATCCTAACCTAAAGCAGCCTAACATCTGGGATGTAATATTTTACAAGATTCCTGGCATGTCGGTCCCCAAGTCTCGGTAGGAACATTATATACGTCTATAACGATATATATCCAAACCTAAGGGAACCTAACATCTTGGATGTAATATTTTACAACATTCCTGGAGTGTCGTCGCCTACTTCTTGATGGGGACATAATATGCGCCTATAACGTTGTATATCCTAACCTAACGCAACCTAACATCTGGAATGTAATATTTTACAACATTCCTGGCGTGTCGTCGCCTGCTTCTGGATGGGGTCATTATATACATCTATAACGCTGTATATCTTAACCTAAGGCAACCTAACATCTCGAATGTAATATTTTATAACATTCCTGGCATCTCGTCGCCTGCTTCTCGATGGGGACATTATATACGTCTATAACGTTGTATATCCTAACCTTAGGCAACCTAACATTTGGGATGTAATATTTTACAAGATTCCTGGCATGTCGGTCCTGAAGTCCCGGTAGGAACATTATATAAGTCTATAACGATATATATCCTAACCTAAAGCAACCTATCATCTCGGATGTAATACTTTACAACATTCCTGGCATGTCGGTCCCTACATCTCGGTGGGAACATTCTATACTTCTATAACATTGTATATCCTAACCTAAGGCAACCTAACATCTCGGATGTAATATTTTACAACATTCCTGGCATGTCGGTCCCTACTTCTCGGTGGAAACATTGTATACGTCTATAACGATATATATCCTAACCTAAGGCAACCTAACATCTCGGATGTAATAGTTGACAACATTCCAGGCGTGTCCGCCCGTACTTTTCGGTGGGAACATTGTATACGTCTATAACGTTATATATCCTAGCCTAAGGCCACCTAACATATCGAATGTAATATTTTACATCATTCGTGGCGTGTCCGCCCGTACTTCTCGGTGGGAACATTATATACGTCTATAACGTTATATATCCTAGCCTAAGGCCACATAACATGTCGAATGTAATATTTTACAACATTCCTGGCGTGTCGTCGCCTGCTTCTCGATGGGGACATTATATACGTCTTTAACGTTGTATATCCTAACCTAAAGCAACCTAACATCTGGGATGTAATATTTTACAAGATTCCTGGCATGTCGGTCCCCAAGTCTCGGTAGGAACATTATATACGTCTATAACGATATATATCCAAACCGAAGGGAACCTAACATCTCGGATGTAATATTTTACAACATTCCTGGCGTGTCGTCGCCTGCTTCTCGATGGGGACGTTATATACGTCTACAACGTTGTATATCCTAACCTAACGCAACCTAACATCTCGGATGTAATATTTTACATCATTCCTGGCTCGTCGGTTCCTACATGTCGGTGGGAACATTATATACGTCTATAACGTTATATATCATAACCTAAGGCAACCTAACATCTCGGATGTAATATTTTACAACATTCCTGACGCGTCGGCCCCTATTTTTCGGTGGGAACATTATATATGTCTATAACGTTATATATCCCAGTCTAAGGCAACCTAACATGTCGAATGTAATATTTTACAACATTCCTGGCGTGTCGTCGCCTACTTCTCGATGGGGACATTATATACATCTATAACATTGTATATCCTAACCTAAGGCTACCTACAATCTCGGATGTAATATTTTACAGCATTCTGGCGTGTCGTCGCCTGCTTCTCGATGGGGAGATTATATACGTCTATACCGTTGTATATCCTAACCTAACGCAACCTAACATTTGGGATGTAATATTTTACAACATTCCTTGCATGTCGGTGCCTACGTCTCGGTGGGAACATTATATACGTCTATATCGTTATATATCCTAGCCTAAGGCCACCCAACATGTCGAATGTAATATTTTACAACATTCCTGGCGTGTCGTCGCCTGCTTGTCGATGGGGACATTATATACATCTATATCTTTGTATATCCTAACCTAAGGGAACCTAACATCTCGGGTGTAATATTTTACAACATTCCTGACGCGTCGGCCCCTATTCCTCGCTGAGAACATTATATATGTCTATAACGTTATATATCATAACCTAAGACAACCTAACATCTCTACCGTAATATTTTACAACATTCCTGTCGTGACGGCCCCTACTTCCCGATGGGGACATTATATACGTCCATAACGTTGTATACTCTAACCTAAGGCAATCTAACATCTCGGATGTAATAGTTGATAACATTCCTGGCGTGTCGGCCCGAACTTCTCGGTGGGAACATTATATACGTCTATAACGATACATATCCTAACGTAAGGCAACATGACATCTTGGATGTAATATTTTACAACAGTCCTGGCGTATCGTCGCCTGCTTCTCGATGGGGACACTATATACGTCTATAACGATACATATCCTAACGTAAGGCAACATGACATCTTGGATGTAATATTTTACAACAGTCCTGGCGTATCGTCGCCTGCTTCTCGATGGGGACACTATATACGTCTATAACGATATATATCCTAACCTAAAGCAACCTAACATCTCGGGTGTAATATTTTACAACATTCCTGGCGTGTCGTCGCCTACTTCTCGATGGGGACATTATATACATCTATAACATTGTATATCCTAACCTAAGGCAACCTAACATCTCGGATGTAATATTTTACAACATTCTGGCGTGTCGTCGCCTGCTTCTCGATGGGGAGATTATATACGTCTATAACGTTGTATATCCTAACCTAACGCAACCTAACATTTGGGATGTAATATTTTACAACATTCCTGGCATGTCGGTGCCTACGTCTCGGTGGGAACATTATATACGTCTATAACGATATATATCCTAACCTAAGGCAACCTAACATCTCGGATGTAATAGTTGAAAACATTCCTGGCGTGTCCACCCGTACTTCTCGGTGGGAACATTATATACGTCTATAACGTGATATATCCTAGCCTAAGGCCACATAACATGTCGAATGTAATATTTTACAACATTCCTGGCGTGTCGTCGCCTGCTTCTCGATGGGGACATTGTATACATCTATAACATTGTATATCCTAACCTAAGGCAACCTAACACCTCGGATGTAATATTTTACAACATTCTGGCGTGTCGTCGCCTGCTTCTCGATGGGGAGATTATATACGTCTATAGCGTTGTATATCCTAACCTAAGGAAACCTAACATCTCGGGTGTAATGTTTTACAACATTCCTGACGCGTCGACCCCTATTTTTCGGAGGGAATATTATATACGTCTATAACGTTATATATCCTAGCCTAAGGCATCCTAACACCTCGGATTTAATAGTTGACAACATTCCTGGCGTGTCCACCCGTACTTCTCGGTGGGAACATTATATACGTCTATAACGTGATATATCCTAGCCTAAGGCAACCTAACATCTCGGATGTAATATTTTATATCATTCCTGGCGTGTCGTCGCCTGCTTCTCGATGGGAACATTATATACGTCTATAACGTTGTATATCCTAACCTAACGCAACCTAACATCTGGGATGTAATATTCCTGGCGTGTCGTCGCCTGCTTCTCGATGGGGACATAATATACGTCTATAACGTTGTATATCCTAACGTAACGCAACCTAACATCTGGAATGTAATATTTTACAACATTCCTGGCGTGTCGTCGCCTGCTTCCCGATGGGGACATAATATACGTCTATAACGTTGTATATCCTTACCTAACGCAACCTAACATCTGGGATGTAATATTTTACCAGATTCCTGGCATGTCGGTCCACATGTCTCGGTGGAAACATTGTATACGTCTATAACGATATATATCCTAACCTAAGGCAACCTAACATCTCGGATGTAATAGTTGACAACATTCCAGGCGTGTCCGCCCGTACTTCTCGGTGGGAACATTATATACGTCTATAACGTTATATATCCTAGCCTAAGGCGACATAATATGTCGAATGTGATATTTTACAACATTCCTGGCGTGTCGTCTCCTGCTTCTCGATGGGGACATTATATACGTCTATAATTATGTATATCCTAACCTAACGCAACCTAACATCTGGGATGTAATATTTTACAAGATTCCTGGCATGTCGGTCCTCAAGTCTCGGTAGGAACATTATATACGTCTATAACGATATATATCCTAAAGTAAAGCAACCTAACATCTCGGATGTAATACTTTACAACATTCCTGGCATGTCGGTCCCTACATCTCGGTGGGAACATTCTATACTTCTATAATATTGTATATCCTAACCTAAGGCAACCTAACATCTCGGATGTAATATTTTACAACATTCCTGGCATGCCGGTCCCTACTTCTCGGTGGAAACATTGTATACGTCTATAACGATATATATCCTAACCCAAGGCAACCTAACATCTCGGATGTAATAGTTGTCAACATTCCTGGCGTGTAGGCCCGTACTTCTTGGTGGGAACATTGTATACGTCTATAACGTTATATATCCTAGCCTAAGGCGACCTAACATGTCGAATGTAATATTTTACATCATTCCTGGCGTGTCGTCACCTGCTTCTCGATGGGAACATTATATACGTCTATAATCTTGTATATCCTAACCTAAGGCAGCCTAACATCTCGGATGTAATATTTTACAACATTCCTGGCGTGTCGTCGCCTACTTCTGGATGGGACATTATATACATCTATAACGTTGTATATCCTAACCTAAGGAAACCTAACATCTCGGGTGTAATATTTTACAACATTCCTGACGCGTCGGCCCCTATTTTTCGGTGGGAATATTATATACGTCTATAACGTTATATATCCTAACCTAAGGCAACCTAACATCTCGGATGCAATAGTTCACAACATTCCTGGCGTGTCCACACGTACTTCTCGGTGGGAACATTATATACGTCTATAACGTTATATATCCTAGCATAAGGCCACATAACATGTCGAATGTAATATTTTACAACATTCCTGGCGTGTCGTCGCCTGCTTCTCGATGGGGATGTTATATACTTCTATAACGTTGTATATCCTAACCTAAAGCAGCCTAACATCTGGGATGTAATATTTTACAAGATTCCTGGCATGTCGGTCCCCAAGTCTCGGTAGGAACATTATATACGTCTATAACGATATATATCCAAACCTAAGGGAACCTAACATCTTGGATGTAATATTTTACAACATTCCTGGCGTGTCGTCGCCTACTTCTTGATGGGGACATAATATGCGCCTATAACGTTGTATATCCTAACCTAACGCAACCTAACATCTGGAATGTAATATTTTACAACATTCCTGGCGTGTCGTCGCCTGCTTCTGGATGGGGTCATTATATACATCTATAACGCTGTATATCTTAACCTAAGGCAACCTAACATCTCGAATGTAATATTTTATAACATTCCTGGCATCTCGTCGCCTGCTTCTCGATGGGGACATTATATACGTCTATAACGTTGTATATCCTAACCTTAGGCAACCTAACATCTGGGATGTAATATTTTACAAGATTCCTGGCATGTCGGTCCTGAAGTCTCGGTAGGAACATTATATAAGTCTATAACGATATATATCCTAACCTAAAGCAACCTATCATCTCGGATGTAATACTTTACAACATTCCTGGCATGTCGGTCCCTACATCTCGGTGGGAACATTCTATACTTCTATAACATTGTATATCCTAACCTAAGGCAACCTAACATCTCGGATGTAATATTTTACAACATTCCTGGCATGTCGGTCCCTACTTCTCGGTGGAAACATTGTATACGTCTATAACGATATATATCCTAACCTAAGGCAACCTAACATCTCGGATGTAATAGTTGACAACATTCCAGGCGTGTCCGCCCGTACTTTTCGGTGGGAACATTGTATAGGTCTATAACGTTATATATCCTAGCCTAAGGCCACCTAACATATCGAATGTAATATTTTACATCATTCGTGGCGTGTCCGCCCGTACTTCTCGGTGGGAACATTATATACGTCTATAACGTTATATATCCTAGCCTAAGGCCACATAACATGTCGAATGTAATATTTTACAACATTCCTGGCGTGTCGTCGCCTGCTTCTCGATGGGGACATTATATACGTCTTTAACGTTGTATATCCTAACCTAAAGCAACCTAACATCTGGGATGTAATATTTTACAAGATTCCTGGCATGTCGGTCCCCAAGTCTCGTTAGGAACATTATATACGTCTATAACGATATATATCCAAACCGAAGGGAACCTAACATCTCGGATGTAATATTTTACAACATTCCTGGCGTGTCGTCGCCTGCTTCTCGATGGGGACGTTATATACGTCTACAACGTTGTATATCCTAACCTAACGCAACCTAACATCTCGGATGTAATATTTTACATCATTCCTGGCTCGTCGGTTCCTACATTTCGGTGGGAACATTATATACGTCTATAACGTCATAAATCCTAACGTAAGGCAACATAACATCTCGGGTGCAATATTTTACAACATTCCTGACGCGTCGGTCCCTATTTTTCGGTGGGAACATTATATACGTCGATAACGTTATATATCCTAGTCTAAGGCAACCTAACATGCCGAATGTAATATTTTACAACATTCCTGGCATGTCAGTCCCTACTTCTCGGTGGTAATATTATATACGTCTATAACGTTATATATCATAACCTAAGGCAACCTAACATCTCGGATGTAATATTTTACAACATTCCTGACGCGTCGGCCCCTATTTTTCGGTGGGAACATTATATATGTCTATAACGTTATATATCCCAGTCTAAGGCAACCTAACATGTCGAATGTAATATTTTACAACATTCCTGGCGTGTCGTCGCCTACTTCTCGATGGGGACATTATATACATCTATAACATTGTATATCCTAACCTAAGGCAACCTACAATCTCGGATGTAATATTTTACAGCATTCTGGCGTGTCGTCGCCTGCTTCTCGATGGGGAGATTATATACGTCTATACCGTTGTATATCCTAACCTAACGCAACCTAACATTTGGGATGTAATATTTTACAACATTCCTTGCATGTCGGTGCCTACGTCTCGGTGGGAACATTATATACGTCTATATCGTTATATATCCTAGCCTAAGGCCACCCAACATGTCGAATGTAATATTTTACAACATTCCTGGCGTGTCGTCGCCTGCTTGTCGATGGGGACATTATATACGTCTATAACGTTGTATATCCTAATCTAACGCAACCGAACATTTGGGATGTAATATTTTACAACATTCCTGGCATGTCGGTCCCTACATCTCGGTGGGAACATTCTATACTTCTATAATATTGTATATCTTAACCTAAGGCAACCTGACATCTCGGATGTAATATTTTACAACATTCCTGGCATGCCGGTCCCTACTTCTCGGTGGAAACATTGTATACGTCTATAACGATATATATCCTAACCCAAGGCAACCTAACATCTCGGATGTAATAGTTGACAACATTCCAGGCGTGTAGGCCCGTACGTCTCGGTGGGAACATTGTATACGTCTATAACGTTATATATCCTAGCCTAAGGCGACCTAACATGTCGAATGTAATATTTTACAACATTCCTGGCGTGTCGTCGCCTACTTCTCGATGGAGACATTATATACATCTATAACATTGTATATCCTAATCTAAGGCAGCCTAAAATCTCGGATGTAATATTTTACAACATTCCTGTCATATCGGTCCCTACGTCTCGGTGTAAACATTGTATACGGCCATAACGATATATATCCTAGCCTAAGGCAACCTGACATCTCGGATGTTATATTTTACAACATTCTGGCATGTCGTCGCCTGCTTCTCGATGGGGACATTATATACGTCTATAACGTTGTATATCCTAATCTAACGCAACCGAACATTTGGGATGTAATATTTTACAACATTCCTGGCATGTCGGTCCCTACGACTCGGTGGGAACATTATATACGTCTATAACGATATATATCCTAACCTAAGGCTACCTAACACCTCGGCTGTAATAGTTGTCAACATTCCTGGCGTGTAGGCCCGTACTTCTTGGTGGGAACATTGTATACGTCTATAACGTTATATATCCTAGCCTAAGGCGACCTAACATGTCGGATGTAATATTTTACATCATTCCTGGCGTGTCGTCACCTGCTTCTCGATGGGAACATTATATACGTCTATAATCTTGTATATCCTAACCTAAGGCAGCCTAACATCTCGGATGTAATATTTTACAACATTCCTGGCGTGTCGTCGCGTACTTCTGGATGGGACATTATATACATCTATAACGTTGTATATCCTAACCTAAGGGAACCTAACATCTCGGGTGTAATATTTTACAACATTCCTGACGCGTCGGCCCCTATTTTTCGGTGGGAATATTATATACGTCTATAACGTTATATATCCTAACCTAAGGCAACCTAACATCTCGGATGCAATAGTTCACAACATTCCTGGCGTGTCCACACGTACTTCTCGGTGGGAACATTATATACGTCTATAACGTTATATATCCTAGCATAAGGCCACATAACATGTCGAATGTAATATTTTACAACATTCCTGGCGTGTCGTCGCCTGCTTCTCGATGGGGATATTATATACGTCTATAACGTTGTATATCCTAACCTAAAGCAACCTAACATCTGGGATGTAATATTTTACAAGATTCCTGGCATGTCGGTCCCCAAGTCTCGGTAGGAACATTATATACGTCTATAACGATATATATCCAAACCTAAGGGAACCTAACATCTCGGATGTAATATTTTACAACATTCCTGGCGTGTCGTCGCCTACTTCTTGATGGGGACATAATATGCGCCTATAACGTTGTATATCCTAACCTAACGCAACCTAACATCTGGAATGTAATATTTTACAACATTCCTGGCGTGTCGTCGCCTGCTTCCCGATGGGGACGTAATATACGTCTATAACCTTGTATATCCTTACCTAACACAACCTAACATCTGGAATGTAATATTTTACAACATTCCTGGAGTGTCGTCGCCTGCTTCTGGATGGGGTCATTATATACATCTATAACGCTGTATATCCTAACCTAAGGCAACCTAACATCTCGGATGTAATATTTTATAACATTCCTGGCATCTCGTCGCCTGTTTCTCGATGGGGACATTATATACGTCTATAACGTTGTATATCCTAACCTTAGGCAACCTAACATCTGGGATGTAATATTTTACAAGATTCCTGGCATGTCGGTCCTGAAGTCTCGGTAGGAACATTATATAAGTCTATAACGATATATATCCTAACCTAAAGCAACCTATCATCTCGGATGTAATACTTTACAACATTCCTGGCATGTCGGTCCCTACATCTCGGTGGGAACATTCTATACTTCTATAACATTGTATATCCTAACCTAAGGCAACCTAACATCTCGGATGTAATATTTTACAACATTCCTGGCATGTCGGTCCCTACTTCTCGGGGGAAACATTGTATACGTCTATAACGATATATATCCTAACCTAAGGCAACCTAACATCTCGGATGTAATAGTTGACAACATTCCAGGCGTGTCCGCCCGTACTTTTCGGTGGGAACATTGTATACGTCTATAACGTTATATATCCTAGCCTAAGGCCACCTAACATATCGAATGTAATATTTTACATCATTCGTGGCGTGTCGTCGCCTGCTTCTCGATGGGAACATTATATACGACTATAACGTTGTGTAGCCTAACCTAACGCAACCTAACATCTGGGATGTAATATTCCTGGCGTGTCGTCGCCTACCCGTGGATGGGGTCATTATATACGTCTATAACGTTGTATATCCTAACCTAACGCAACCTAACATTTGGGATGTAATATTTTACAACATTCGTTGCATGTCGGTGCCTACGTCTCGGTGGGAACATTATATACGTCTATAACGATATATATCCTAACCTAAGGCAACCCAACATCTCGGATGTAATAGTTGACAACATTCCAGGCGTGTCCGCCCGTACTTTTCGGTGGGAACATTATATACGTCTATAACGTTATATATCCTAGTCTAAGGCCACCTAACATGTCGAATGTAATATTTTACGACATTCCTGACGCGTCGGCCTCTATTTTTCGGTGGGAAAATTATATACATCTATAACGTTATATATCCTAGTCTAAGGCAACCTAACATGGCGAATGTAATATTTTACAACATTCCTGGCGTGTTGTCGCCTACTTCTCGATGGGGACATTATATACATCTATAATCTTGTATATCCTAACCTAAGGCAGCCTAACATCTCGGATGTAATATTTTACAACATTCTGGCGTGTCGTCGCCTGCTTCTCGATGGGGAGATTATATACGTCTATAGCGTTGTATATCCTAACCTAAGGGAACCTAACATCTCGGGTGTAATGTTTTACAACATTCCTGACGCGTCGACCCCTATTTTTAGGAGGGAATATTATATACGTCTATAACGTTATATATCCTAGCCTAAGGCATCCTAACACCTCGGATTTAATAGTTGACAACATTCCTGGCGTGTCCAATCGTACTTCTCGGTGGGAACATTATATACGTCTATAACGTGATATATCCTAGCCTAAGGCAACCTAACATCTCGGATGTAATATTTTATATCATTCCTGGCGTGTCGTCGCCTGCTTCTCGATGGGAACATTATATACGTCTATAACGTTGTGTATCCTAACCTAACGCAACCTAACATCTGGGATGTAATATTCCTGGCGTGTCGTCGCCTGCTTCTCGATGGGGACATAATATACGTCTATAACGTTGTATATCCTAACGTAACGCAACCTAACATCTGGAATGTAATATTTTACAACATTCCTGGCGTGTTGTCGCCTACTTCTCGATGGGGACATTATATACATCTATAATCTTGTATATCCTAACCTAAGGCAGCCTAACATCTCGGATGTAGTATTTTACAACATTCCTGGCGTGTCGTCTCCTACTTCTGGATGGGGTCATTATATACATCCATAACGTTGTATATCCTAACCTAAGAGGACCTAACATCTCGGGTGTAATATTTTACAACATTCCTGACGCGTCCGTCCCTATTTTTCGGTGGGAATATTATATACGTCTATAACGTTATATATCCTAACCTAAAGCAACCTATCATCTCGGATGTAATACTTTACAACATTCCTGGCATGTCGGTCCCTACATCTCGGTGGGAACATTCTATACTTCTATAACATTGTATATCCTAACCTAAGGCAACCTAACATCTCGGATGTAATATTTTACAACATTCCTGGCATGTCGGTCCCTACTTCTCGGTGGAAACATTGTATACGTCTATAACGATATATATCCTAACCTAAGGCAACCTAGCATCTCGGATGTAATAGTTGACAACATTCCAGGCGTGTCCGCCCGTACTTTTCGGTGGGAACATTGTATACGTCTATAACGTTATATATCCTAGCCTATGGCCACCTAACATATCGAATGTAATATTTTACATCATTCGTGGCGTGTCGTCGCCTGCTTCTCGATGGGAACATTATATACGACTATAACGTTGTGTAGCCTAACCTAACGCAACCTAACATCTGGGATGTAATATTCCTGGCGTGTCGTCGCCTACTTCTGGATGGGGACATTATATTCGTCTATAACGTTATATATCCTAACCTAAGGCAACCTAACATCTCGGATGTAATATTTTACAACATTCTGGCGTGTCGTCGCCTGCTTCTCGATGGGGAGATTATATACGTCTATAACGTTGTATATCCTAACCTAACGCAACCTAACATTTGGGATGTAATATTTTACAACATTCGTTGCATGTCGGTGCCTACGTCTCGGTGGGAAAATTATATACGTCTATAACGATATATATCCTAACCTAAGGCAACCTAACACCTCGGATGTAATAGTTGACAACATTCCTGGCGTGTAGGCCCGTACTACTCGGTGAGAACATTGTATACGTCTATAACGTTATATATCCTAACCTAAGGCAACCTAACATCTCGGATGTAATAGTTGACAACATTCCAGGCGTGTCCGCCCGTACTTTTCGGTGGGAACATTATATACGTCTATAACGTTATATATCCTAGTCTAAGGCCACCTAACATGTCGAATGTAATATTTTACGACATTCCTGACGCGTCGGCCTCTATTTTTCCGTGGGAAAATTATATACATCTATAACGTTATATATCCTAGTCTAAGGCAACTTAACATGGCGAATGTAATATTTTACAACATTCCTGGCGTGTTATCGCCTACTTCTCGATGGGGACATTATATACATCTATAATCTTGTATATCCTAACCTAAGGCAGCCTAACATCTCGGATGTAGTATTTTACAACATTCCTGGCGTGTCGTCTCCTACTTCTGGATGGGGTCATTATATACATCCATAACGTTGTATATCCTAACCTAAGAGAACCTAACATCTCGGGTGTAATATTTTACAACATTCCTGACGCGTCGGTCCCTATTTTTCGGTGGGAATATTATATACGTCTATAACGTTATATATCCTAGCCTAAGGCAACCTAACACCTCGGATGTAATAGTTGACAACATTCCTGGCGTGTAGGCCCGTACTTCTCGGTGGGAACGTTGTATACATCTATAACGTTATATATCCTAGCCTAAGGCGACCTAACATATCGAATGTAATATTTTACATCATTCCTGGCGTGTCGTCGCCTGCTTCTCGATGGGAACATTATATACGTCTATAACGTTGTGTATCCTAACCTAACGCAACCTAACATCTGGGATGTAATATTCCTGGCGTGTCGTCGCCTACTTCTGGATGGGGACATTATATACGTCTATAACGTTATATATCCTAACCTAAGGCAACCTAACATCTCGGATGTAATAGTTGACAACATTCCTGGCGTGTCCACCCGTACTTCTCGGTGGGAACATTATATACGTATATAACGTTATATATGCTAGCCTAAGGCCACCTAACATGTCGAATGTAATATTTTACAACATTCCTGGCGTGTCGTCGCCTGCTTCTCGATGGGGACATTATATACATCTATAACATTGTATATCCTAACTTAAGGCTACCAAACATAGCGAATGTAATATTTTACAACATTCCTGGCGTGTTGTCGCCTACTTCTCGATGGGGACATTATATACGTCTATAACGTTGTATATCCTAACCTTAGGCAACCTAACATCTGGGATGTAATATTTTACAAGATTCCTGGCATGTCGGACCTCAAGTCTCGGTAGGAACATTATATAAGTCTATAACGATATATATCCTAACCTAAAGCAACCTATCATCTCGGATGTAATACTTTACAACATTCCTGGCATGTCGGTCCCTACATCTCGGTGGGAACATTCTATACTTCTATAACATTTTATATCCTAACCTAAGGCAACCTAACATCTCGGATGTAATATTTTACAACATTCCTGGCATGTCGGTCCCTACTTCTCGGTGGAAACATTGTATACGTCTATAACGATATATATCCTAACCTAAGGCAACCTAACATCTCGGATGTAATAGTTGACAACATTCCTGGCGTGTCCACCCGTACTTCTCGGTGGGAACATTATATACGTCTATAACGTTATATATCCTAGCCTAAGGCCACATAACATGTGGAATGTAATATTTTACAACATTCCTGGCTTGTCGTCGCCTGCTTCTCGATGGGGACATTATATACATCTATAACATTGTATATCCTAACCTAAGGCAACCTAACATCTCGTATGTAATATTTTACAACATTCCTGGCGTGTCGTAGCCTGCTTCTCGATGGGGACATTATATACGTCTATAACGTTGTATATCCTAACCTAAAGCAATCTAACATCTGGGATGTAATATTTTACAACATTCCTGGCGTGTCGTCGCCTAGTTTGGATGGGGTCATTATATACATCTATAACGCTGTATATCCTAACCTAAGGCAACCTAACATCTCGGACGTAGTATTTTACAACATTCCTGGCATGTCGGTCCCTACATCTCGGTGGGAACATACTATACGTCTATAACGTTGTATATCCTAACCTAAGGGAACCTAACATCTCGAGTGTAAACTTTTACAACATTCCTGACGCGTCGGGCCCTATTTTTCGGTGGGAACATTATATACGGCTATAACGTTATATATCCTAGCCTAAGGCAACCTAACATGTCGAATGTAATATTTTACAACATTCCTGTCGTGTCGTCGCCTGCTTCTCGATGGGGAGATTATATACGTCTATAACGTTATATATCCTAACCTAACGCAACCTAACATTTGGGATGTAATGTTTTACAACATTCCTTGCATGTCAGTGCCTACGTCTCGGTGGGAACATTATATACGTCTATAACGATATATATCCTAACCTAAGGCAACCTAACACCTCGGATGTAATAGTTGACAACATTCCTGGCGTGTAGGCCCGTACTTCTCGGTGGGAACGTTGTATACATCTATAACGTTATATATCCTAGCCTAAGGCGACCTAACATATCGAATGTAATATTTTACATCATTCCTGGCGTGTCGTCGCAAGCTTCTCGATGGGAACATTATATACGTCTATAACGTTGTGTATCCTAACCTAACGCAACCTAACATCTGGGATGTAATATTCCTGGCGTGTCGTCATCTACTTCTGGATGGGGACATTATATACGTCTATAACGTTATATATCCTAACCTAAGGCAACCTAACATCTCGGATGTAACAGTTGACAACATTCCTTGCGTGTCCACCCGTACTTCTCGGTGGGAACATTATATACGTCTATAACGTTATATATCCTAACCTAAGGCAACCTAACATCTCGGATGTAATAGTTGACAACATTCCAGGCGTGTCCGCCCGTACTTTTCGGTGGGAACATTATATACGTCTATAACGTTATATATCCTAGTCTAAGGCCACCTAACATGTCGAATGTAATATTTTACGACATTCCTGACGCGTCGGCCTCTATTTTTCGGTGGGAAAATTATATACATCTATAACGTTATATATCCTAGTCTAAGGCAACCTAACATGGCGAATGTAATATTTTACAACATTCCTGGCGTGTTGTCGCCTACTTCTCGATGGGGACATTATATACATCTATAATCTTGTATATCCTAACCTAAGGCAGCCTAACATCTCGGATGTAGTATTTTACAACATTCCTGGCGTGTCGTCTCCTACTTCTGGATGGGGTCATTATATACATCCATAACGTTGTATATCCTAACCTAAGAGAACCTAACATCTCGGGTGTAATATTTTACAACATTCCTGACGCGTCCGTCCCTATTTTTCGGTGGGAATATTATATACGTCTATAACGTTATATATCCTAGCCTAAGGCAACCTAACACCTCGGATGTAATAGTTGACAACATTCCAGGCGTGTCCGCCCGTACTTTTCGGTGGGAACATTGTATACGTCTATAACGTTATATATCCTAGCCTAAGGCCACCTAACATATCGAATGTAATATTTTACATCATTCGTGGCGTGTCGTCGCCTGCTTCTCGATGGGAACATTATATACGACTATAACGTTGTGTAGCCTAACCTAACGCAACCTAACATCTGGGATGTAATATTCCTGGCGTGTCGTCGCCTACCCCTGGATGGGGACATTATATACGTCTATAACGTTATATATCCTAACCTAAGGCAACCTAACATCTCGGATGTAATAGTTGACAACATTCCTAGCGTGTCCGCCCGTACTTCCCGGTGGGAACCTTATATACGTCTATAACGTTATATATCCTAGCCTAAGGCCACCTAACATGTCGAATGTAATATTTTACATCATTCGTGGCGTGTCGTCGCCTGCTTCTCGATGGGAACATTATATACGTCTATAACGTTGTATATCCTAATCTAACGCAACCGAACATTTGGGATGTAATATTTTACAACATTCCTGGCATGTCGGTCCCTACGACTCGGTGGGAACATTATATACGTCTATAACGATATATATCCTAACCTAAGGCAACCTAACACCTCGGATGTAATAGCTGACAACATTCCTGGCGTGTAGGCCCGTACTTCTCGGTGAGAACATTGTATACGTCTATAACTTTATATATCCTAACCTAAGGCAACCTAACATCTCGGATGTAATAGTTGACAACATTCCAGGCGTGTCCGCCCGTACTTTTCGGTGGGAACATTATATACGTCTATAACGTTATATATCCTAGCCTAAGGCAACCTAACACCTCGGATGTAATAGTTGACAACATTCCTGGCGTGTAGGCCCGTACTTCTCGGTGGGAACGTTGTATACATCTATAACGTTATATATCCTAGCCTAAGGCGACCTAACATATCGAATGTAATATTTTACATCATTCCTGGCGTGTCGTCGCCTGCTTCTCGATGGGAACATTATATACGTCTATAACGTTGTGTATCCTAACCTAACGCAACCTAACATCTGGGATGTAATATTCCTGGCGTGTCGTCGCCTACTTCCGGATGGGGACATTATATACGTCTATAACGTTATATATCCTAACCTAAGGCAACCTAATATCTCGGGTGTAATAGTTGACAACATTCCAGGCGTGTCCGCCCGTACTTTTCGGTGGGAACATTGTATACGTCTATAACGTTATATATCCTAGCCTAAGGCCACCTAACATATCGAATGTAATATTTTACATCATTCGTGGCGTGTCGTCGCCTGCTTCTCGATGGGAACATTATATACGACTATAACGTTGTGTAGCCTAACCTAACGCAACCTAACATCTGGGATGTAATATTCCTGGCGTGTCGTCGCCTACCCCTGGATGGGGACATTATATACGTCTATAACGTTATATATCCTAACCTAAGGCAACCTAACATCTCGGATGTAATAGTTGACAACATTCCTAGCGTGTCCGCCCGTACTTCCCGGTGGGAACCTTATATACGTCTATAACGTTATATATCCTAGCCTAAGGCCACCTAACATGTCGAATGTAATATTTTACATCATTCGTGGCGTGTCGTCGCCTGCTTCTCGATGGGAACATTATATACGTCTATAACGTTGTATATCCTAATCTAACGCAACCGAACATTTGGGATGTAATATTTTACAACATTCCTGGCATGTCGGTCCCTACGACTCGGTGGGAACATTATATACGTCTATAACGATATATATCCTAACCTAAGGCAACCTAACACCTCGGATGTAATAGCTGACAACATTCCTGGCGTGTAGGCCCGTACTTCTCGGTGAGAACATTGTATACGTCTATAACGTTATATATCCTAACCTAAGGCAACCTAACATCTCGGATGTAATAGTTGACAACATTCCAGGCGTGTCCGCCCGTACTTTTCGGTGGGAACATTATATACGTCTATAACGTTATATATCCTAGTCTAAGGCCACCTAACATGTCGAATGTAATATTTTACGACATTCCTGACGCGTCGGCCTCTATTTTTCGGTGGGAAAATTATATACATCTATAACGTTATATATCCTAGTCTAAGGCAACCTAACATGGCGAATGTAATATTTTACAACATTCCTGGCGTGTTGTCGCCTACTTCTCGATGGGGACATTATACACATCTATAATCTTGTATATCCTAACCTAAGGCAGCCTAACATCTCGGATGTAGTATTTTACAACATTCCTGGCGTGTCGTCTCCTACTTCTGGATGGGGTCATTATATACATACATAACGTTGTATATCCTAACCTAAGAGAACCTAACATCTCGGGTGTAATATTTTACAACATTCCTGACGCGTCGGTCCCTATTTTTCGGTGGGAATATTATATACGTCTATAACGTTATATATCCTAACCTAAGGCAACCTAACATCTCGGATGTAATATTTTACAACATTCTGCCGTGTCGTCGCCTGCTTCTCGATGGGGAGATCATATACGTCTATAACGTTGTATATCCTAACCTAACGCAACCTAACATTTGGGATGTAATATTTTACAACATTCGTTGCATGTCGGTGCCTACGTCTCGGTGGGAACATTATATACGTCTATAACAATATATATCCTAACCTAAGGCAACCTAACACCTCGGATGTAATAGTTGACAACATTCCTGGCGTGTAGGCCCGTACTTCTCGGTGAGAACATTGTATACGTCTATAACGTTATATATCCTAACCTAAGGCAACCTAACATCTCGGATGTAATAGTTGACAACATTCCAGGCGTGTCCACCCGTACTTCTCGGTGGGAACATTATATACGTCTATAACGTTATATATCCTAGCCTAAGGCCACCTAACATGTCGAATGTAATATTTTACAACATTCCTGGCGTGTCGTCGCCTGCTTCTCGATGGGGACATTATATACATCTATAACATTGTATATCCTAACTTAAGGCTACCAAACATAGCGAATGTAATATTTTACAACATTCCTGGCGTGTTGTCGCCTACTCCTCGATGGGGACATTATATACATCTATAATCTTGTACATCCTAACCTAAGGCAGCCTAACATCTCGGATGTAGTATTTTACAACATTCTGGCGTGTCGTCGCCTGCTTCTCGATGGGGAGATTATATACGTCTATAACGTTGTATATCCTAACCTAACGCAACCTAACATTTGGGATGTAATATTTTACAACATTCGTTGCATGTCGGTGCCTACGTCTCGGTGGGAACATTATATACCTCTATAACGATATATATCCTAACCTAAGGCAACCTAAACCTCGGATGTAATAGTTGACAACATTCCTGGCGTGTAGGCTCGTACTTCTCGGTGGGAACATTGTATACGTCTATAACGTTATATATCCTGGCCTAAGGCGACCTAACATATCGAATGTAATATTTTACATCATTCCTGGCTTGTCGTCGCCTGCTTCTCGATGGGAACATTATATACGTCTATAACGTTGTGTATCCTAACCTAACGCAACCTAGCATCTGGGATGTAATATTCCTGGCGTGTCGTCGCCTACTTCTGGATGGGGACATTATATACGTCTATAACGTTATATATCCGAACCTAAGGCAACCTAACATCTCGGATGTAATAGTTGACAACATTCCTGGCGTGTGCGCCCGTACTTCTAGGTGGGAACCTTATATACGTCTATAACGTTATATAGCCTAGCCTAAGGCCACCTAACATGTCGAATGTAATATTTTACAGCATTCCTGACGCGTCGGCCCCTATTTTTCAGTGGGAACATTATATACGTCTATAACGTTATATATCCTAGTCTAAGGCAACCTAACATGTCGAATGTAATATTTTACAACATTCCTGGCGTGTTGTCGCCTACTTCTCGATGGGGACATTATATACATCTATAATCTTGTATATCCTAACCTAAGGCAGCCTAACATCTCGGATGTAATATTTTACAACATTCCTGGCGTGTCGTCTCCTACTTCTGGATGGGGGCATTATATACATCTATAACGTTGTATATCCTAACCTAAGGGAACCTAACATATCGGGTGTAATATTTTACAACATTCCTGACGCGACGGCCCCTATTTTTCGGTGGGAATATTATATACGTCTATAACGTTATATATCATAACCTAAGGCAACCTAACATCTCGGATGTAATATTTTACAACATTCCTGGCATATCGGTCCCTACTTCTCGGTGGAAACATTGTATACGTCTATAACGATATATATCCTAGCCTAAGGCAACCTAACATCTCGGATGTAATATTTTACAACATTCCTGGCGCGTCGGCTCCTATTTTTCGGTGGGAACATTATATACGTCTATAACGTTGTATATCCTAACCTAAGGGACCCTAACATGTCGTATGTAATATTTTACAACATTCCTGGCGTGTCGTGGCCTGCTTCTCGATGGGGACATTATATACGTCTATAACGTTGTATATCCTAACCTAAAGCAATCTAACATTTGGGATGTAATATTTTACAACATTCCTGGCGTGTCGTCGCCTAGTTTGGATGGGGTCATTATATAGATCTATAACGCTGTATATCCTAACCTAAGGCAACCTAACATCTCGGATGTAATATTTTACAACATTCCTGGCATGTCGGTCCCTACATCTCGGTGGGAACATACTATACGTCTATAACGTTGTATATCGTAACCTAAGGGAACCTAACATCTCGAGTGTAAACTTTTACAACATTCCTGAAGCGTCGGGCCCTATTTTTCTGTGGGAACATTATATACGGCTATAACGTTATATATCCTAGCCTAAGGCAACCTAACATGTCGAATGTAATATTTTACAACATTCCTGTCGTGTCGTCGCCTGCTTCTCGATGGGGAGATTATATACGTCTATAACGTTGTATATCCTAACCTAACGCAACCTAACTTTTGGGATGTAATGTTTTACAACATTCCTTGCATGTCAGTGCCTAGGTCTCGGTGGGAACATTATATACGTCTATAACGATATATATCCTAACCTAAGGCAACCTAACACCTCGGATGTAATAGTTGACAACATTCCTGGCGTGTAGGCCCGTACTTCTCGGTGGGAACGTTGTATACATCTATAACGTTATATGTCCTAGCCTAAGGCGACCTAACATACCGAGTGTAATATTTTACATCATTCCTGGCGTGTCGTCGCCTGCTTCTCGATGGGAACATTATATACGTCTGTAACGTTGTGTATCCTAACCTAACGCAACCTAACATCTGGGATGTAATATTCCTGGCGTGTCGTCGCCTACTTCTGGATGGGGACATTATATACGTCTATAACGTTATATATCCTAACCTAAGGCAACCTAACATCTCGGATGTAACAGTTGACAACATTCCTGGCGTGTCCACCCGTACTTCTCGGTGGGAACATTATATACGTCTATAACGTTATATATCCTAGCCTAAGGCCACATAACATGTGGAATGTAATATTTTACAACATTCCTGGCGTGTCGTCGCCTGCTTCTCGATGGGGACATTATATACATCTATAACATTGTATATCCTAACCTAAGGCAACCTAACATCTCGGATGTAATGTTTTACAACATTCTGGCGTGTCGTCGCCTGCTTCTCGATGGGGAGATTATATACGTCTATAACGTTGTATATCCTAACCTAACGCAACCTAACATTTGGGATGTAATATTTTACAACATTCGTTGCATGTCGGTGCCTACGTCTCGGTGGGAACATTATATACGTCTATATCGTTACATATCCTAGCCTAAGGCCACCCAACATGTCGAATGTAATATTTTACAACATTCCTGGCGTGTCGTCGCCTGCTTGTCGATGGGGACATTATATACGTCTATAACGTTGTATATCCTAATCTAACGCAACCGAACATTTGGGATGTAATATTTTACAACATTCCTGGCATGTCGGTCCCTACATCTCGGTGGGAACATTCTATACTTCTATAATATTGTATATCTTAACCTAAGGCAACCTAACATCTCGGATGTAATATTTTACAACATTCCTGGCATGCCGGTCCCTACTTCTCGGTGGAAACATTGGATACGTCTATAACGATATATATCCTAACCCAAGGCAACCTAACATCTCGGATGTAATAGTTGACAACATTCCAGGCGTGTAGGCCCGTACGTCTCGGTGGGAACATTGTATACGTCTATAACGTTATATATCCTAGCCTAAGGCGACCTAACATGTCGAATGTAATATTTTACAACATTCCTGGCGTGTCGTCGCCTACTTCTCGATGGAGACATTATATACATCTATAACATTGTATATCCTAATCTAAGGCAGCCTAAAATCTCGGATGTAATATTTTACAACATTCCTGTCATATCGGTCCCTACGTCTCGGTGTAAACATTGTATACGGCCATAACGATATATATCCTAGCCTAAGGCAACCTGACATCTCGGATGTTATATTTTACAACATTCTGGCATGTCGTCGCCTGCTTCTCGATGGGGACATTATATACGTCTATAACGTTGTATATCCTAATCTAACGCAACCGAACATTTGGGATGTAATATTTTACAACATTCCTGGCATGTCGGTTCCTACGACTCGGTGGGAACATTATATACGTCTATAACGATATATATCCTAACCTAAGGCTACCTAACACCTCGGCTGTAATAGTTGTCAACATTCCTGGCGTGTAGGCCCGTACTTCTTGGTGGGAACATTGTATACGTCTATAACGTTATATATCCTAGCCTAAGGCGACCTAACATGTCGAATGTAATATTTTACATCATTCCTGGCGTGTCGTCACCTGCTTCTCGATGGGAACATTATATACGTCTATAATCTTGTATATCCTAACCTAAGGCAGCCTAACATCTCGGATGTAATATTTTACAACATTCCTGGCGTGTCGTCGCGTACTTCTGGATGGGACATTATATACATCTATAACGTTGTATATCCTAACCTAAGGGAACCTAACATCTCGGGTGTAATATTTTACAACATTCCTGACGCGTCGGCCCCTATTTTTCGGTGGGAATATTATATACGTCTATAACGTTATATATCCTAACCTAAGGCAACCTAACATCTCGGATGCAATAGTTCACAACATTCCTGGCGTGTCCACACGTACTTCTCGGTGGGAACATTATATACGTCTATAACGTTATATATCCTAGCATAAGGCCACATAACATGTCGAATGTAATATTTTACAACATTCCTGGCGTGTCGTCGCCTGCTTCTCGATGGGGATATTATATACGTCTATAACGTTGTATATCCTAACCTAAAGCAACCTAACATCTGGGATGTAATATTTTACAAGATTCCTGGCATGTCGGTCCCCAAGTCTCGGTAGGAACATTATATACGTCTATAACGATATATATCCAAACCTAAGGGAACCTAACATCTCGGATGTAATATTTTACAACATTCCTGGCGTGTCGTCGCCTACTTCTTGATGGGGACATAATATGCGCCTATAACGTTGTATATCCTAACCTAACGCAACCTAACATCTGGAATGTAATATTTTACAACATTCCTGGCGTGTCGTCGCCTGCTTCCCGATGGGGACGTAATATACGTCTATAACCTTGTATATCCTTACCTAACACAACCTAACATCTGGAATGTAATATTTTACAACATTCCTGGAGTGTCGTCGCCTGCTTCTGGATGGGGTCATTATATACATCTATAACGCTGTATATCCTAACCTAAGGCAACCTAACATCTCGGATGTAATATTTTATAACATTCCTGGCATCTCGTCGCCTGTTTCTCGATGGGGACATTATATACGTCTATAACGTTGTATATCCTAACCTTAGGCAACCTAACATCTGGGATGTAATATTTTACAAGATTCCTGGCATGTCGGTCCTGAAGTCTCGGTAGGAACATTATATAAGTCTATAACGATATATATCCTAACCTAAAGCAACCTATCATCTCGGATGTAATACTTTACAACATTCCTGGCATGTCGGTCCCTACATCTCGGTGGGAACATTCTATACTTCTATAACATTGTATATCCTAACCTAAGGCAACCTAACATCTCGGATGTAATATTTTACAACATTCCTGGCATGTCGGTCCCTACTTCTCGGGGGAAACATTGTATACGTCTATAACGATATATATCCTAACCTAAGGCAACCTAACATCTCGGATGTAATAGTTGACAACATTCCAGGCGTGTCCGCCCGTACTTTTCGGTGGGAACATTGTATACGTCTATAACGTTATATATCCTAGCCTAAGGCCACCTAACCTATCGAATGTAATATTTTACATCATTCGTGGCGTGTCGTCGCCTGCTTCTCGATGGGAACATTATATACGACTATAACGTTGTGTAGCCTAACCTAACGCAACCTAACATCTGGGATGTAATATTCCTGGCGTGTCGTCGCCTACCCGTGGATGGGGTCATTATATACGTCTATAACGTTGTATATCCTAACCTAACGCAACCTAACATTTGGGATGTAATATTTTACAACATTCGTTGCATGTCGGTGCCTACGTCTCGGTGGGAACATTATATACGTCTATAACGATATATATCCTAACCTAAGGCAACCTAACACCTCGGATGTAATAGTTGACAACATTCCTGGCGTGTAGGCCCGTACTTCTCGGTGAGAACATTGTATACGTCTATAACGTTATATATCCTAACCTAAGGCAACCCAACATCTCGGATGTAATAGTTGACAACATTCCAGGCGTGTCCGCCCGTACTTTTCGGTGGGAACATTATATACGTCTATAACGTTATATATCCTAGTCTAAGGCCACCTAGCATGTCGAATGTAATATTTTACGACATTCCTGACGCGTCGGCCTCTATTTTTCGGTGGGAAAATTATATACATCTATAACGTTATATATCCTAGTCTAAGGCAACCTAACATGGCGAATGTAATATTTTACAACATTCCTGGCGTGTTGTCGCCTACTTCTCGATGGGGACATTATATACATCTATAATCTTGTATATCCTAACCTAAGGCAGCCTAACATCTCGGATGTAATATTTTACAACATTCTGGCGTGTCGTCGCCTGCTTCTCGATGGGGAGATTATATACGTCTATAGCGTTGTATATCCTAACCTAAGGGAACCTAACATCTCGGGTGTAATGTTTTACAACATTCCTGACGCGTCGACCCCTATTTTTCGGAGGGAATATTATATACGTCTATAACGTTATATATCCTAGCCTAAGGCATCCTAACAACTCGGATTTAATAGTTGACAACATTCCAGGCGTGTCCGCCCGTACTTTTCGGTGGGAACATTGTATACGTCTATAACGTTATATATCCTAGCCTATGGCCACCTAACATATCGAATGTAATATTTTACATCATTCGTGGCGTGTCGTCGCCTGCTTCTCGATGGGAACATTATATACGACTATAACGTTGTGTAGCCTAACCTAACGCAACCTAACATCTGGGATGTAATATTCCTGGCGTGTCGTCGCCTACTTCTGGATGGGGACATTATATTCGTCTATAACGTTATATATCCTAACCTAAGGCAACCTAACATCTCGGATGTAATATTTTACAACATTCTGGCGTGTCGTCGCCTGCTTCTCGATGGGGAGATTATATACGTCTATAACGTTGTATATCCTAACCTAACGCAACCTAACATTTGGGATGTAATATTTTACAACATTCGTTGCATGTCGGTGCCTACGTCTCGGTGGGAAAATTATATACGTCTATAACGATATATATCCTAACCTAAGGCAACCTAACACCTCGGATGTAATAGTTGACAACATTCCTGGCGTGTAGGCCCGTACTACTCGGTGAGAACATTGTATACGTCTATAACGTTATATATCCTAACCTAAGGCAACCTAACATCTCGGATGTAATAGTTGACAACATTCCAGGCGTGTCCGCCCGTACTTTTCGGTGGGAACATTATATACGTCTATAACGTTATATATCCTAGTCTAAGGCCACCTAACATGTCGAATGTAATATTTTACGACATTCCTGACGCGTCGGCCTCTATTTTTCCGTGGGAAAATTATATACATCTATAACGTTATATATCCTAGTCTAAGGCAACTTAACATGGCGAATGTAATATTTTACAACATTCCTGGCGTGTTATCGCCTACTTCTCGATGGGGACATTATATACATCTATAATCTTGTATATCCTAACCTAAGGCAGCCTAACATCTCGGATGTAGTATTTTACAACATTCCTGGCGTGTCGTCTCCTACTTCTGGATGGGGTCATTATATACATCCATAACGTTGTATATCCTAACCTAAGAGAACCTAACATCTCGGGTGTAATATTTTACAACATTCCTGACGCGTCGGTCCCTATTTTTCGGTGGGAATATTATATACGTCTATAACGTTATATATCCTAGCCTAAGGCAACCTAACACCTCGGATGTAATAGTTGACAACATTCCTGGCGTGTAGGCCCGTACTTCTCGGTGGGAACGTTGTATACATCTATAACGTTATATATCCTAGCCTAAGGCGACCTAACATATCGAATGTAATATTTTACATCATTCCTGGCGTGTCGTCGCCTGCTTCTCGATGGGAACATTATATACGTCTATAACGTTGTGTATCCTAACCTAACGCAACCTAACATCTGGGATGTAATATTCCTGGCGTGTCGTCGCCTACTTCTGGATGGGGACATTATATACGTCTATAACGTTATATATCCTAACCTAAGGCAACCTAACATCTCGGATGTAATAGTTGACAACATTCCTGGCGTGTCCACCCGTACGTCTCGGTGGGAACATTATATACGTATATAACGTTATATATGCTAGCCTAAGGCCACCTAACATGTCGAATGTAATATTTTACAACATTCCTGGCGTGTCGTCGCCTGCTTCTCGATGGGGACATTATATACATCTATAACATTGTATATCCTAACTTAAGGCTACCAAACATAGCGAATGTAATATTTTACAACATTCCTGGCGTGTTGTCGCCTACTTCTCGATGGGGACATTATATACGTCTATAACGTTGTATATCCTAACCTTAGGCAACCTAACATCTGGGATGTAATATTTTACAAGATTCCTGGCATGTCGGACCTCAAGTCTCGGTAGGAACATTATATAAGTCTATAACGATATATATCCTAACCTAAAGCAACCTATCATCTCGGATGTAATACTTTACAACATTCCTGGCATGTCGGTCCCTACATCTCGGTGGGAACATTCTATACTTCTATAACATTTTATATCCTAACCTAAGGCAACCTAACATCTCGGATGTAATATTTTACAACATTCCTGGCATGTCGGTCCCTACTTCTCGGTGGAAACATTGTATACGTCTATAACGATATATATCCTAACCTAAGGCAACCTAACATCTCGGATGTAATAGTTGACAACATTCCTGGCGTGTCCACCCGTACTTCTCGGTGGGAACATTATATACGTCTATAACGTTATATATCCTAGCCTAAGGCCACATAACATGTGGAATGTAATATTTTACAACATTCCTGGCTTGTCGTCGCCTGCTTCTCGATGGGGACATTATATACATCTATAACATTGTATATCCTAACCTAAGGCAACCTAACATCTCGTATGTAATATTTTACAACATTCCTGGCGTGTCGTAGCCTGCTTCTCGATGGGGACATTATATACGTCTATAACGTTGTATATCCTAACCTAAAGCAATCTAACATCTGGGATGTAATATTTTACAACATTCCTGGCGTGTCGTCGCCTAGTTTGGATGGGGTCATTATATACATCTATAACGCTGTATATCCTAACCTAAGGCAACCTAACATCTCGGACGTAGTATTTTACAACATTCCTGGCATGTCGGTCCCTACATCTCGGTGGGAACATACTATACGTCTATAACGTTGTATATCCTAACCTAAGGGAACCTAACATCTCGAGTGTAAACTTTTACAACATTCCTGACGCGTCGGGCCCTATTTTTCGGTGGGAACATTATATACGGCTATAACGTTATATATCCTAGCCTAAGGCAACCTAACATGTCGAATGTAATATTTTACAACATTCCTGTCGTGTCGTCGCCTGCTTCTCGATGGGGAGATTATATACGTCTATAACGTTATATATCCTAACCTAACGCAACTTAACATTTGGGATGTAATGTTTTACAACATTCCTTGCATGTCAGTGCCTACGTCTCGGTGGGAACATTATATACGTCTATAACGATATATATCCTAACCTAAGGCAACCTAACACCTCGGATGTAATAGTTGACAACATTCCTGGCGTGTAGGCCCGTACTTCTCGGTGGGAACGTTGTATACATCTATAACGTTATATATCCTAGCCTAAGGCGACCTAACATATCGAATGTAATATTTTACATCATTCCTGGCGTGTCGTCGCAAGCTTCTCGATGGGAACATTATATACGTCTATAACGTTGTGTATCCTAACCTAACGCAACCTAACATCTGGGATGTAATATTCCTGGCGTGTCGTCATCTACTTCTGGATGGGGACATTATATACGTCTATAACGTTATATATCCTAACCTAAGGCAACCTAACATCTCGGATGTAACAGTTGACAACATTCCTGGCGTGTCCACCCGTACTTCTCGGTGGGAACATTATATACGTCTATAACGTTATATATCCTAACCTAAGGCAACCTAACATCTCGGATGTAATAGTTGACAACATTCCAGGCGTGTCCGCCCGTACTTTTCGGTGGGAACATTATATACGTCTATAACGTTATATATCCTAGTCTAAGGCCACCTAACATGTCGAATGTAATATTTTACGACATTCCTGACGCGTCGGCCTCTATTTTTCGGTGGGAAAATTATATACATCTATAACGTTATATATCCTAGTCTAAGGCAACCTAACATGGCGAATGTAATATTTTACAACATTCCTGGCGTGTTGTCGCCTACTTCTCGATGGGGACATTATATACATCTATAATCTTGTATATCCTAACCTAAGGCAGCCTAACATCTCGGATGTAGTATTTTACAACATTCCTGGCGTGTCGTCTCCTACTTCTGGATGGGGTCATTATATACATCCATAACGTTGTATATCCTAACCTAAGAGAACCTAACATCTCGGGTGTAATATTTTACAACATTCCTGACGCGTCCGTCCCTATTTTTCGGTGGGAATATTATATACGTCTATAACGTTATATATCCTAGCCTAAGGCAACCTAACACCTCGGATGTAATAGTTGACAACATTCCTGTCGTGTAGGCCCGTACTTCTCGGTGGGAACGTTGTATACATCTATAACGTTATATATCCTAGCCTAAGGCGACCTAACATATCGAATGTAATATTTTACATCATTCCTGGCGTGTCGTCGCCTGCTTCTCGATGGGAACATTATATACGTCTATAACGTTGTGTATCCTAACCTAACGCAACCTAACATCTGGGATGTAATATTCCTGGCGTGTCGTCGCCTACTTCCGGATGGGGACATTATATACGTCTATAACGTTATATATCCTAACCTAAGGCAACCTAATATCTCGGGTGTAATAGTTGACAACATTCCAGGCGTGTCCGCCCGTACTTTTCGGTGGGAACATTGTATACGTCTATAACGTTATATATCCTAGCCTAAGGCCACCTAACATATCGAATGTAATATTTTACATCATTCGTGGCGTGTCGTCGCCTGCTTCTCGATGGGAACATTATATACGACTATAACGTTGTGTAGCCTAACCTAACGCAACCTAACATCTGGGATGTAATATTCCTGGCGTGTCGTCGCCTACCCCTGGATGGGGACATTATATACGTCTATAACGTTATATATCCTAACCTAAGGCAACCTAACATCTCGGATGTAATAGTTGACAACATTCCTAGCGTGTCCGCCCGTACTTCCCGGTGGGAACCTTATATACGTCTATAACGTTATATATCCTAGCCTAAGGCCACCTAACATGTCGAATGTAATATTTTACATCATTCCTGGCGTGTCGTCGCCTGCTTCTCGATGGGAACATTATATACGTCTATAACGTTGTATATCCTAATCTAACGCAACCGAACATTTGGGATGTAATATTTTACAACATTCCTGGCATGTCGGTCCCTACGACTCGGTGGGAACATTATATACGTCTATAACGATATATATCCTAACCTAAGGCAACCTAACACCTCGGATGTAATAGCTGACAACATTCCTGGCGTGTAGGCCCGTACTTCTCGGTGAGAACATTGTATACGTCTATAACGTTATATATCCTAACCTAAGGCAACCTAACATCTCGGATGTAATAGTTGACAACATTCCAGGCGTGTCCGCCCGTACTTTTCGGTGGGAACATTATATACGTCTATAACGTTATATATCCTAGTCTAAGGCCACCTAACATGTCGAATGTAATATTTTACGACATTCCTGACGCGTCGGCCTCTATTTTTCGGTGGGAAAATTATATACATCTATAACGTTATATATCCTAGTCTAAGGCAACCTAACATGGCGAATGTAATATTTTACAACATTCCTGGCGTGTTGTCGCCTACTTCTCGATGGGGACATTATACACATCTATAATCTTGTATATCCTAACCTAAGGCAGCCTAACATCTCGGATGTAGTATTTTACAACATTCCTGGCGTGTCGTCTCCTACTTCTGGATGGGGTCATTATATACATACATAACGTTGTATATCCTAACCTAAGAGAACCTAACATCTCGGGTGTAATATTTTACAACATTCCTGACGCGTCGGTCCCTATTTTTCGGTGGGAATATTATATACGTCTATAACGTTATATATCCTAACCTAAGGCAACCTAACATCTCGGATGTAATATTTTACAACATTCTGCCGTGTCGTCGCCTGCTTCTCGATGGGGAGATCATATACGTCTATAACGTTGTATATCCTAACCTAACGCAACCTAACTTTTGGGATGTAATGTTTTACAACATTCCTTGCATGTCAGTGCCTACGTCTCGGTGGGAACATTATATACGTCTATAACGATATATATCCTAACCTAAGGCAACCTAACACCTCGGATGTAATAGTTGACAACATTCCTGGCGTGTAGGCCCGTACTTCTCGGTGGGAACGTTGTATACATCTATAACGTTATATGTCCTAGCCTAAGGCGACCTAACATACCGAATGTAATATTTTACATCATTCCTGGCGTGTCGTCACCTGCTTCTCGATGGGAACATTATATACGTCTATAACGTTATATATCCTAACCTAAGGCAACCTAACATCTCGGATGTAACAGTTGACAACATTCCTGGCGTGTCCACCCGTACTTCTCGGTGGGAACATTATATACGTCTATAACGTTATATATCCTAGCCTAAGGCCACATAACATGTGGAATGTAATATTTTACAACATTCCTGGCGTGTCGTCGCCTGCTTCTCGATGGGGACATTATATACATCTATAACATTGTATATCCTAACCTAAGGCAACCTAACATCTCGGATGTAATGTTTTACAACATTCTGGCGTGTCGTCGCCTGCTTCTCGATGGGGAGATTATATACGTCTATAACGTTGTATATCCTAACCTAACGCAACCTAACATTTGGGATGTAATATTTTACAACATTCGTTGCATGTCGGTGCCTACGTCTCGGTGGGAACATTATATACGTCTATATCGTTATATATCCTAGCCTAAGGCCACCCAACATGTCGAATGTAATATTTTACAACATTCCTGGCGTGTCGTCGCCTGCTTGTCGATGGGGACATTATATACGTCTATAACGTTGTATATCCTAATCTAACGCAACCGAACATTTGGGATGTAATATTTTACAACATTCCTGGCATGTCGGTCCCTACATCTCGGTGGGAACATTCTATACTTCTATAATATTGTATATCTTAACCTAAGGCAACCTAACATCTCGGATGTAATATTTTACAACATTCCTGGCATGCCGGTCCCTACTTCTCGGTGGAAACATTGGATACGTCTATAACGATATATATCCTAACCCAAGGCAACCTAACATCTCGGATGTAATAGTTGACAACATTCCAGGCGTGTAGGCCCGTACGTCTCGGTGGGAACATTGTATACGTCTATAACGTTATATATCCTAGCCTAAGGCGACCTAACATGTCGAATGTAATATTTTACAACATTCCTGGCGTGTCGTCGCCTACTTCTCGATGGAGACATTATATACATCTATAACATTGTATATCCTAATCTAAGGCAGCCTAAAATCTCGGATGTAATATTTTACAACATTCCTGTCATATCGGTCCCTACGTCTCGGTGTAAACATTGTATACGGCCATAACGATATATATCCTAGCCTAAGGCAACCTGACATCTCGGATGTTATATTTTACAACATTCTGGCATGTCGTCGCCTGCTTCTCGATGGGGACATTATATACGTCTATAACGTTGTATATCCTAATCTAACGCAACCGAACATTTGGGATGTAATATTTTACAACATTCCTGGCATGTCGGTCCCTACGACTCGGTGGGAACATTATATACGTCTATAACGATATATATCCTAACCTAAGGCTACCTAACACCTCGGCTGTAATAGTTGTCAACATTCCTGGCGTGTAGGCCCGTACTTCTTGGTGGGAACATTGTATACGTCTATAACGTTATATATCCTAGCCTAAGGCGACCTAACATGTCGAATGTAATATTTTACATCATTCCTGGCGTGTCGTCACCTGCTTCTCGATGGGAACATTATATACGTCTATAATCTTGTATATCCTAACCTAAGGCAGCCTAACATCTCGGATGTAATATTTTACAACATTCCTGGCGTGTCGTCGCGTACTTCTGGATGGGACATTATATACATCTATAACGTTGTATATCCTAACCTAAGGGAACCTAACATCTCGGGTGTAATATTTTACAACATTCCTGACGCGTCGACCCCTATTTTTCGGTGGGAATATTATATACGTCTATAACGTTATATATCCTAACCTAAGGCAACCTAACATCTCGGATGCAATAGTTCACAACATTCCTGGCGTGTCCACACGTACTTCTCGGTGGGAACATTATATACGTCTATAACGTTATATATCCTAGCATAAGGCCACATAACATGTCGAATGTAATATTTTACAACATTCCTGGCGTGTCGTCGCCTGCTTCTCGATGGGGATATTATATACGTCTATAACGTTGTATATCCTAACCTAAAGCAACCTAACATCTGGGATGTAATATTTTACAAGATTCCTGGCATGTCGGTCCCCAAGTCTCGGTAGGAACATTATATACGTCTATAACGATATATATCCAAACCTAAGGGAACCTAACATCTCGGATGTAATATTTTACAACATTCCTGGCGTGTCGTCGCCTACTTCTTGATGGGGACATAATATGCGCCTATAACGTTGTATATCCTAACCTAACGCAACCTAACATCTGGAATGTAATATTTTACAACATTCCTGGCGTGTCGTCGCCTGCTTCCCGATGGGGACGTAATATACGTCTATAACCTTGTATATCCTTACCTAACACAACCTAACATCTGGAATGTAATATTTTACAACATTCCTGGAGTGTCGTCGCCTGCTTCTGGATGGGGTCATTATATACATCTATAACGCTGTATATCCTAACCTAAGGCAACCTAACATCTCGGATGTAATATTTTATAACATTCCTGGCATCTCGTCGCCTGTTTCTCGATGGGGACATTATATACGTCTATAACGTTGTATATCCTAACCTTAGGCAACCTAACATCTGGGATGTAATATTTTACAAGATTCCTGGCATGTCGGTCCTGAAGTCTCGGTAGGAACATTATATAAGTCTATAACGATATATATCCTAACCTAAAGCAACCTATCATCTCGGATGTAATACTTTACAACATTCCTGGCATGTCGGTCCCTACATCTCGGTGGGAACATTCTATACTTCTATAACATTGTATATCCTAACCTAAGGCAACCTAACATCTCGGATGTAATATTTTACAACATTCCTGGCATGTCGGTCCCTACTTCTCGGGGGAAACATTGTATACGTCTATAACGATATATATCCTAACCTAAGGCAACCTAACATCTCGGATGTAATAGTTGACAACATTCCAGGCGTGTCCGCCCGTACTTTTCGGTGGGAACATTGTATACGTCTATAACGTTATATATCCTAGCCTAAGGCCACCTAACCTATCGAATGTAATATTTTACATCATTCGTGGCGTGTCGTCGCCTGCTTCTCGATGGGAACATTATATACGACTATAACGTTGTGTAGCCTAACCTAACGCAACCTAACATCTGGGATGTAATATTCCTGGCGTGTCGTCGCCTACCCGTGGATGGGGTCATTATATACGTCTATAACGTTGTATATCCTAACCTAACGCAACCTAACATTTGGGATGTAATATTTTACAACATTCGTTGCATGTCGGTGCCTACGTCTCGGTGGGAACATTATATACGTCTATAACGATATATATCCTAACCTAAGGCAACCTAACACCTCGGATGTAATAGTTGACAACATTCCTGGCGTGTAGGCCCGTACTTCTCGGTGAGAACATTGTATACGTCTATAACGTTATATATCCTAACCTAAGGCAACCCAACATCTCGGATGTAATAGTTGACAACATTCCAGGCGTGTCCGCCCGTACTTTTCGGTGGGAACATTATATACGTCTATAACGTTATATATCCTAGTCTAAGGCCACCTAACATGTCGAATGTAATATTTTACGACATTCCTGACGCGTCGGCCTCTATTTTTCGGTGGGAAAATTATATACATCTATAACGTTATATATCCTAGTCTAAGGCAACCTAACATGGCGAATGTAATATTTTACAACATTCCTGGCGTGTTGTCGCCTACTTCTCGATGGGGACATTATATACATCTATAATCTTGTATATCCTAACCTAAGGCAGCCTAACATCTCGGATGTAATATTTTACAACATTCTGGCGTGTCGTCGCCTGCTTCTCGATGGGGAGATTATATACGTCTATAGCGTTGTATATCCTAACCTAAGGGAACCTAACATCTCGGGTGTAATGTTTTACAACATTCCTGACGCGTCGACCCCTATTTTTCGGAGGGAATATTATATACGTCTATAACGTTATATATCCTAGCCTAAGGCATCCTAACACCTCGGAGTTAATAGTTGACAACATTCCTGGCGTGTCCAACCGTACTTCTCGGTGGGAACATTATATACGTCTATAACGTGATATATCCTAGCCTAAGGCAACCTAACATCTCGGATGTAATATTTTATATCATTCCTGGCGTGTCGTCGCCTGCTTCTCGATGGGAACATTATATACGTCTATAACGTTGTGTATCCTAACCTAACGCAACCTAACATCTGGGATGTAATATTCCTGGCGTGTCGTCGCCTGCTTCTCGATGGGGACATAATATACGTCTATAACGTTGTATATCCTAACGTAACGCAACCTAACATCTGGAATGTAATATTTTACAACATTCCTGGCGTGTTGTCGCCTACTTCTCGATGGGGACATTATATACATCTATAATCTTGTATATCCTAACCTAAGGCAGCCTAACATCTCGGATGTAGTATTTTACAACATTCCTGGCGTGTCGTCTCCTACTTCTGGATGGGGTCATTATATACATCCATAACGTTGTATATCCTAACCTAAGAGAACCTAACATCTCGGGTGTAATATTTTACAACATTCCTGACGCGTCCGTCCCTATTTTTCGGTGGGAATATTATATACGTCTATAACGTTATATATCCTAACCTAAAGCAACCTATCATCTCGGATGTAATACTTTACAACATTCCTGGCATGTCGGTCCCTACATCTCGGTGGGAACATTCTATACTTCTATAACATTGTATATCCTAACCTAAGGCAACCTAACATCTGGGATGTAATATTTTACAAGATTCCTGGCATGTCGGTCCACAAGTCTCGGTAGGAACATTATATACGTCTATAACGATATATATCCTAAAGTAAAGCAACCTAACATCTCGGATGTAATACTTTACAACATTCCTGGCATGTCGGTCCCTACATCTCGGTGGGAACATTCTATACTTCTATAACGATATATATCCTAACCTAAGGCAACCTAACATCTCGGATGTAATATTTTACAACATTCTGGCGTGTCGTCGCCTGCTTCTCGATGGGGAGATTATATACGTCTATAACGTTGTATATCCTAACCTAACGCAACCTAACATTTGGGATGTAATATTTTACAACATTCGTTGCATGTCAGTGCCTACGTCTCGGTGGGAACATTATATAGGTCTATAACGATATATATCCTAACCTAAGGCAACCTAGCACCTCGGATGTAATAGTTGACAACATTCCTGGCGTTTAGGCCCGTACTTCTCGGTGGGAACATTGTATACGTCTATAACGTTATATATCCTAACCTAAGGCAACCTAACATCTCGGATGTAATAGTTGACAACATTCCAGGCGTGTCCGCCCGTACTTTTCGGTGGGAACATTATATACGTCTATAACGTTATATATCCTAGTCTAAGGCCACCTAACATGTCGAATGTAATATTTTACGAGATTCCTGACGCGTCGGCCTCTATTTTTCGGTGGGAACATTATATACGTCTATAACGTTATATATCCTAGTCTAAGGCAACCTAACATGGCGAATGTAATATTTTACAACATTCCTGGCGTGTTGTCGCCTACTTCTCGATGGGGACATTATATACATCTATAATCTTGTATATCCTAACCTAAGGCAGCCTAACATCTCGGATGTAATATTTTACAACATTCCTGGCGTGTCGTCTCCTACTTCTGGATGGGGTCATTATATACATCCATAACGTTGTATATCCTAGCCTAAGGCAATCTAACATCTCGGATGTAATATTTTACAACATTCTGGCGTGTCGTCTCCTGCTTCTCGATGGGGACATTATATACGTCTACAATGTTGTATATCCTAACCTAACGCAACCTATCATCTGGGATGTAATATTTTACAAGATTCCTGGCATGTCGGTCCCCAAGTCTCGGTAGGAACATTATATACGTCTATAGCGATATATATCCAAACATAAGGGAACCTAACATCTCGGATGTAATATTTTACAACATTCCTGGCATGTCGGTCCCTACTTCTCGGTGGGAATATTATATACGTCTATAACGTTATATATCATAACCTAAGGCAACCTAACATCTCGGATGTAATATTTTACAACATTCTGGCGTGTCGTCGCCTGCTTCTCGATGGGGAGATTATATACGTCTATAACGTTGTATGTCCTAACCTAACGCAACCTAACATCTGGGACGTAATATTTTACAACATTCCTTGCTTGTCGGTGCCTACGTCTCGGTGGGAACATTATATACGTCTATAACGATATATATCCTAACCTAAGGCAACCTAACACCTCGGATGTAATATTTTACAACATTCCTGGCATGTCGGTCCCTACTTCTCGGTGGGAATATTATATACGTCTATAACGTTATATATCATAAGCTAAGGCAACCTAACTTCTCGGATGTAATATTTTACAACATTCCTGGCATATCGGTCCCTACATCTCGGTGGGGACATTATATACATCTATAACATTGTATATCCTAACCCAAGGCAACCTAACATCTCGGATGGAATATTTTACAACATTCCTGGCATATCGGTCCCTACTTATCGGTGGAAACATTGTATACGTCTATAACGATATATATCTTAGCCTAAGGCAACCTAACATCTCGGATGTAATATTTTACAACATTCTGGCGTGTCGTCGCCTGCTTCTCGATGGGGCGATTATATACGTCTATAACGTTGTATATCCTAACCTAACGCAACCTAACATTTGGGATGTAATATTTTACAACATTCCTTGCATGTCGGTGCCTACGTCTCGGTGGAAACATTATGTACGTCTATAACGATATATATCCTAACCTAAGGCAACCTAGCACCTCGGATGTAATAGTTGACAACATTCCTGGCGTGTAGGCCCGTACATCTCGGCGGGAACATTGTATACGTCTATAACGTTATATATCGTAGCCTAAGGCGACCTAACATGTCGAATGTCATATTTTACATCATTCCTGGCGTGTCGTCGCCTGTTTCTCGATGGGAACATTATATACGTCTATAACGTTGTGTATCCTAACGTAACGCAACCTAACATCTGGGATGTAATATTCCTGGCGTGTCGTCGCCTACTTCTGGATGGGGAGATTATATACGTCTATAACGTTATATATCCTAACCTAAGGCAACCTAACATCTCGGATGTAATATTTTACAACATTCCTGGCATGTCGGTCCCTACTTCTCGGTGGGAATATTATATACGTCTATAACGTTATATATCATAACCTAAGGCAACCTAACATCTGGGATGTAATATTTTACAACATTCCTGGAGTGTCGTCGCCTACTTCTGGCTAGGGTCATAATATACATCTATAACGTTGTATATCCTAACCTAAGGCAACCTAACATCTCGAATGTAATATTTTATAACATTCCTGGCGTGTCGCCGCCTGCTTCTCGATGGGGATATTATATACGTCTATAACGTTGTATATGCTAACCTAACGCAACCTAACATCTCGGATGTAATAGTTGACAACATTCCAGGCGTGTCCGCCCGTACTTTTCGGTGGGAACATTATATACGTCTATAACGTTATATATCCTAGTCTAAGGCCACCTAACATGTCGAATGTAATATTTTACGACATTCCTGACGCGTCGGCCTCTATTTTTCGGTGGGAACATTATATACATCTATAACGTTATATATCCTAGTCTAAGGCAACCTAACATGGCGAATGTAATATTTTACAACATTCCTGGCGTGTTGTCGCCTACTTCTCGATGGGAACATTATATACATCTATAATCTTGTATATCCTAACCTAAGGCAGCCTAACATCTCGGATGTAGTATTTTACAACATTCCTGGCGTGTCGTCTCCTACTTCTGGATGGGGTCATTATATACATCCATAACGTTGTATATCCTAGCCTAAGGCAATCTAACATCTCGGATGTAATATTTTACAACATTCTGGCGTGTCGTCTCCTGCTTCTCGATGGGGACATTATATACGTCTACAATGTTGTATATCCTAACCTAACGCAACCTATCATCTGGGATGTAATATTTTACAAGATTCCTGGCATGTCGGTCCCCAAGTCTCGGTAGGAACATTATATACGTCTATAGCGATATATATCCAAACATAAGGGAACCTAACATCTCGGATGTAATATTTTACAACATTCCTGGCATGTCGGTCCCTACTTCTCGGTGGGAATATTATATACGTCTATAACGTTATATATCACAACCTAACATCTCGGATGTAATATTTTACAACATTCTGGCGTGTCGTCGCCTGCTTCTCGATGGGGAGATTATATACGTCTATAACGTTGTATGTCCTAACCTAACGCAACCTAACATCTGGGATGTAATATTTTACAACATTCCTTGCTTGTCGGTGCCTACGTCTCGGTGGGAACATTATATACGTCTATAACGATATATATCCTAACCTAAGGCAACCTAACACCTCGGATGTAATATTTTACAACATACCTGGCATGTCGGTCCCTACTTCTCGGTGGGAATATTATATAAGTCTATAACGTTATATATCATAAGCTAAGGCAACCTAACTTCTCGGATGTAATATTTTACAACATTCCTGGCATATCGGTCCCTACATCTCGGTGGGGACATTATATACATCTATAACATTGTATATCCTAACCCAAGGCAACCTAACATCTCGGATGGAATATTTTACAACATTCCTGGCATATCGGTCCCTACTTATCGGTGGAAACATTGTATACGTCTATAACGATATATATCTTAGCCTAAGGCAACCTAACATCTCGGATGTAATATTTTACAACATTCTGGCGTGTCGTAGCCTGCTTCTCGATGGGGACATTATATACGTCTATAACGTTGTATATCCTAACCTAAAGCAATCTAACATCTGGAATGTAATATTTTACAACATTCCTGGCGTGTCGTCGCCTAGTTTGGATGGGGTCATTATATACATCTATAACGCTGTATATCCTAACCTAAGGCAACCTAACATCTCGGATGTAATATTTTACAACATTCCTGGCATGTCGGTCCCTACATCTCGGTGGGAACATACTATACGTCTATAACGTTGTATATCCTAACCTAAGGGAACCTAACATCTCGAGTGTAAACTTTTACAACATTCCTGACGCGTCGGGCCCTATTTTTCGGTGGGAACATTATATACGGCTATAACGTTATATATCCTAGCCTAAGGCAACCTAACATGTCGAATGTAATATTTTACAACATTCCTGTCGTGTCGTCGCCTGCTTCTCGATGGGGAGATTATATACGTCTATAACGTTGTATATCCTAACCTAACGCTACCTAACATTTGGGATGTAATATTTTACAACATTCCTTGCATGTCAGTGCCTACGTCTCGGTGGGAACATTATATACGTCTATAACGATATATATCCTAACCTAAGGCAACCTAGCACCTCGGATGTAATAGTTGACAACATTCCTGGCGTGTAGGCCCGTACTTCTCGGTGGGAACATTGTATACGTCTATAACGATATATATCCTAGCCTAAGGCGACCTAACATGTCGAATGTAATATTTTACATCATTCCTGGCGTGTCGTCGCCTGCTTCTGGATGGGAACATTACATACGTCTATAACGTTATATATCATAACCTAAGGCAACCGAACATCTGGAATGTAATATTTTACAACATTCCTGGCATATCAGTCCCTACTTCTCGGTGGAAACATTGTATACGTCTATAACGATATATATCCTAGCCTAGGGCAACCTAACATTTCGGATGTAATATTTTACAACATTCCTGCCGTGTCGTCGCCTACTTCTCGATGGGGACATTATATACGTCTATAACGATATACATCCAAACCTAAGGGAACCTAACATCTCGGATGTAATATTTTAAAACATTCCTGGCATGTCGGTCCCTACTTCTCGGTGGGAACATTATATACGTCTATAACGTTATATATCCTAGCCTAAGGCGACATAATATGTCGAATGTGATATTTTACAACATTCCTGGCGTGTCGTCTCCTGCTTCTCGATGGGGACATTATATACGTCTATAATGATGTATATCCTAACCTAACTCAACCTAACATCTGGGATGTAATATTTTACAAGATTCCTGGCATGTCGGTCCACAAGTCTCGGTAGGAACATTATATACGTCTATAACGATATATATCCTAAAGTAAAGCAACCTAACATCTCGGATGTAATACTTTACAACATTCCTGGCATGTCGGTCCCTACATCTCGGTGGGAACATTCTATACTTCTATAACGATATATATCCTAACCTAAGGCAACCTAACATCTCGGATGTAATATTTTACAACATTCTGGCGTGTCGTCGCCTGCTTCTCGATGGGGAGATTATATACGTCTATAACGTTGTATATCCTAACCTAACGCAACCTAACATTTGGGATGTAATATTTTACAACATTCGTTGCATGTCAGTGCCTACGTCTCGGTGGGAACATTATATAGGTCTATAACGATATATATCCTAACCTAAGGCAACCTAGCACCTCGGATGTAATAGTTGACAACATTCCTGGCGTGTAGGCCCGTACTTCTCGGTGGGAACATTGTATACGTCTATAACGATATATATCCTAGCCTAAGGCGACCTAACATGTCGAATGTAATATTTTACATCATTCCTGGCGTGTCGTCGCCTGCTTCTCGATGGGAACATTACATACGTCTATAACGTTATATATCATAACCTAAGGCAACCGAACATCTGGAATGTAATATTTTACAACATTCCTGGCATATCAGTCCCTACTTCTCGGTGGAAACATTGTATACGTCTATAACGATATATATCCTAGCCTAGGGCAACCTAACATTTCGGATGTAATATTTTACAACATTCCTGCCGTGTCGTCGCCTACTTCTCGATGGGGACATTATATACGTCTATAACGATATACATCCAAACCTAAGGGAACCTAACATCTCGGATGTAATATTTTAAAACATTCCTGGCATGTCGGTCCCTACTTCTCGGTGGGAACATTATATACGTCTATAACGTTATATCTCCTAGCCTAAGGCGACATAATATGTCGAATGTGATATTTTACAACATTCCTGGCGTGTCGTCTCCTGCTTCTCGATGGGGACATTATATACGTCTATAATGATGTATATCCTAACCTAACTCAACCTAACATCTGGGAGGTAATATTTTACAAGATTCCTGGCATGTCGGTCCACAAGTCTCGGTAGGAACATTATATACGTCTATAACGATATATATCCTAAAGTAAAGCAACCTAACATCTCGGATGTAATACTTTACAACATTCCTGGCATGTCGGTCCCTACATCTCGGTGGGAACATTCTATACTTCTATAACGATATATATCCTAACCTAAGGCAACCTAACATCTCGGATGTAATATTTTACAACATTCTGGCGTGTCGTCGCCTGCTTCTCGATGGGGAGATTATATACGTCTATAACGTTGTATATCCTAACCTAACGCAACCTAACATTTGGGATGTAATATTTTACAACATTCGTTGCATGTCGGTGCCTACGTCTCGGTGGGAACATTATATACGTCTATAACGATATATATCCTAACCTAAGGCAACCTAACACCTCGGATGTAATAGTTGACAACATTCCTGGCGTGTAGGCCCGTACTTCTCGGTGGGAACATTGTATACGTCTATAACGTTATATATCCTAACCTAAGGCAACCTAACATCTCGGATGTAATAGTTGACAACATTCCAGGCGTGTCCGCCCGTACTTTTCGGTGGGAACATTATATACGTCTATAACGTTATATATCCTAGTCTAAGGCCACCTAACATGTCGAATGTAATATTTTACGAGATTCCTGACGCGTCGGCCTCTATTTTTCGGTGGGAACATTATATACGTCTATAACGTTATATATCCTAGTCTAAGGCAACCTAACATGGCGAATGTAATATTTTACAACATTCCTGGCGTGTTGTCGCCTACTTCTCGATGGGGACATTATATACATCTGTAATCTTGTATATCCTAACCTAAGGCAGCCTAACATCTCGGATGTAATATTTTACAACATTCCTGGCGTGTCGTCTCCTACTTCTGGATGGGGTCATTATATACATCCATAACGTTGTATATCCTAGCCTAAGGCAATCTAACATCTCGGATGTAATATTTTACAACATTCTGGCGTGTCGTCTCCTGCTTCTCGATGGGGACATTATATACGTCTACAATGTTGTATATCCTAACCTAACGCAACCTATCATCTGGGATGTAATATTTTACAAGATTCCTGGCATGTCGGTCCCCAAGTCTCGGTAGGAACATTATATACGTCTATAGCGATATATATCCAAACATAAGGGAACCTAACATCTCGGATGTAATATTTTACAACATTCCTGGCATGTCGGTCCCTACTTCTCGGTGGGAATATTATATACGTCTATAACGTTATATATCATAAGCTAAGGCAACCTAACTTCTCGGATGTAATATTTTACAACATTCCTGGCATATCGGTCCCTACATCTCGGTGGGGACATTATATACATCTATAACATTGTATATCCTAACCCAAGGCAACCTAACATCTCGGATGGAATATTTTACAACATTCCTGGCATATCGGTCCCTACTTATCGGTGGAAACATTGTATACGTCTATAACGATATATATCTTAGCCTAAGGCAACCTAACATCTCGGATGTAATATTTTACAACATTCTGGCGTGTCGTCGCCTGCTTCTCGATGGGGCGATTATATACGTCTATAACGTTGTATATCCTAACCTAACGCAACCTAACATTTGGGATGTAATATTTTACAACATTCCTTGCATGTCGGTGCCTACGTCTCGGTGGAAACATTATGTACGTCTATAACGATATATATCCTAACCTAAGGCAACCTAGCACCTCGGATGTAATAGTTGACAACATTCCTGGCGTGTAGGCCCGTACATCTCGGCGGGAACATTGTATACGTCTATAACGTTATATATCGTAGCCTAAGGCGACCTAACATGTCGAATGTCATATTTTACATCATTCCTGGCGTGTCGTCGCCTGTTTCTCGATGGGAACATTATATACGTCTATAACGTTGTGTATCCTAACGTAACGCAACCTAACATCTGGGATGTAATATTCCTGGCGTGTCGTCGCCTACTTCTGGATGGGGAGATTATATACGTCTATAACGTTATATATCCTAACCTAAGGCAACCTAACATCTCGGATGTAATAGTTGACAACATTCCTGGCGTGTCCGCCCGTACTTCTCGGTGGGAACATTATATACGCCTATAACGTTATATATCCTAGCCTAAGGCCACATAACATGTCGAATGTCATATTTTACAACATTCCTGGCGTGTCGTCGCCTGCTTCTCGATGGGGACATTATATACGTCTATAACGTTGTATATCCTAACCTAAAGCAACCTAACATCTGGGATGTAATATTTTACAAGATTCCTGGCATGTCGGTCCCCAAGTCTCGGTAGGAACATTATATACGTCTATAACGATATATATCCAAACCTAAGGGAACCTAACATCTCGGATGTAATATTTTACAACATTCCTGGCATGTCGGTCCCTACTTCTCGGTGGGAATATTATATACGTCTATAACGTTATATATCATAACCTAAGGCAACCTAACATCTGGGATGTAATATTTTACAACATTCCTGGAGTGTCGTCGCCTACTTCTGGCTAGGGTCATAATATACATCTATAACGTTGTATATCCTAACCTAAGGCAACCTAACATCTCGAATGTAATATTTTATAACATTCCTGGCGTGTCGCCGCCTGCTTCTCGATGGGGATATTATATACGTCTATAACGTTGTATATCCTAACCTAACGCAACCTAACATCTCGGATGTAATAGTTGACAACATTCCAGGCGTGTCCGCCCGTACTTTTCGGTGGGAACATTATATACGTCTATAACGTTATATATCCTAGTCTAAGGCCACCTAACATGTCGAATGTAATATTTTACGACATTCCTGACGCGTCGGCCTCTATTTTTCGGTGGGAACATTATATACGTCTATAACGTTATATATCCTAGTCTAAGGCAACCTAACATGGCGAATGTAATATTTTACAACATTCCTGGCGTGTTGTCGCCTACTTCTCGATGGGGACATTATATACATCTATAATCTTGTATATCCTAACCTAAGGCAGCCTAACATCTCGGATGTAGTATTTTACAACATTCCTGGCGTGTCGTCTCCTACTTCTGGATGGGGTCATTATATACATCCATAACGTTGTATATCCTAGCCTAAGGCAATCTAACATCTCGGATGTAATATTTTACAACATTCTGGCGTGTCGTCTCCTGCTTCTCGATGGGGACATTATATACGTCTACAATGTTGTATATCCTAACCTAACGCAACCTATCATCTGGGATGTAATATTTTACAAGATTCCTGGCATGTCGGTCCCCAAGTATCGGTAGGAACAGTATATACGTCTATAGCGATATATATCCAAACATAAGGGAACCTAACATCTCGGATGTAATATTTTACAACATTCCTGGCATGTCGGTCCCTACTTCTCGGTGGGAATATTATATACGTCTATAACGTTATATATCACAACCTAACATCTCGGATGTAATATTTTACAACATTCTGGCGTGTCGTCGCCTGCTTCTCGATGGGGAGATTATATACGTCTATAACGTTGTATGTCCTAACCTAACGCAACCTAACATCTGGGATGTAATATTTTACAACATTCCTTGCTTGTCGGTGCCTACGTCTCGGTGGGAACATTATATACGTCTATAACGATATATATCCTAACCTAAGGCAACCTAACACCTCGGATGTAATATTTTACAACATTCCTGGCATGTCGGTCCCTACTTCTCGGTGGGAATATTATATAAGTCTATAACGTTATATATCATAAGCTAAGGCAACCTAACTTCTCGGATGTAATATTTTACAACATTCCTGGCATATCGGTCCCTACATCTCGGTGGGGACATTATATACATCTATAACATTGTATATCCTAACCCAAGGCAACCTAACATCTCGGATGGAATATTTTACAACATTCCTGGCATATCGGTCCCTACTTATCGGTGGAAACATTGTATACGTCTATAACGATATATATCTTAGCCTAAGGCAACCTAACATCTCGGATGTAATATTTTACAACATTCTGGCGTGTCGTCGCCTGCTTCTCGATGGGGCGATTATATACGTCTATAACGTTGTATATCCTAACCAAACGCAACCTAACATTTGGGATGTAATATTTTACAACATTCCTTGCATGTCGGTGCCTACGTCTCGGTGGAAACATTATGTACGTCTATAACGATATATATCCTAACCTAAGGCAACCTAGCACCTCGGATGTAATAGTTGACAACATTCCTGGCGTGTAGGCCCGTACATCTCGGCGGGAACATTGTATACGTCTATAACGTTATATATCGTAGCCTAAGGCGACCTAACATGTCGAATGTCATATTTTACATCATTCCTGGCGTGTCGTCGCCTGTTTCTCGATGGGAACATTATATACGTCTATAACGTTGTGTATCCTAACGTAACGCAACCTAACATCTGGGATGTAATATTCCTGGCGTGTCGTCGCCTACTTCTGGATGGGGAGATTATATACGTCTATAACGTTATATATCCTAACCTAAGGCAACCTAACATCTCGGATGTAATAGTTGACAACATTCCTGGCGTGTCCGCCCGTACTTCTCGGTGGGATCATTATATACGCCTATAACGTTATATATCCTAGCCTAAGGCCACATAACATGTCGAATGTCATATTTTACAACATTCCTGGCGTGTCGTCGCCTGCTTCTCGATGGGGACATTATATACGTCTATAACGTTGTATATCCTAACCTAAAGCAACCTAACATCTGGGATGTAATATTTTACAAGATTCCTGGCATGTCGGTCCCCAAGTCTCGGTAGGAACATTATATACGTCTATAACGATATATATCCAAACCTAAGGGAACCTAACATCTCGGATGTAATATTTTACAACATTCCTGGCATGTCGGTCCCTACTTCTCGGTGGGAATATTATATACGTCTATAACGTTATATATCATAACCTAAGGCAACCTAACATCTGGGATGTAATATTTTACAACATTCCTGGAGTGTCGTCGCCTACTTCTGGCTAGGGTCATAATAGACATCTATAACGTTGTATATCCTAACCTAAGGCAACCTAACATCTCGAATGTAATATTTTATAACATTCCTGGCGTGTCGCCGCCTGCTTCTCGATGGGGATATTATATACGTCTATAACGTTGTATATCCTAACCTAACGCAACCTAACATCTCGGATGTAATAGTTGACAACATTCCAGGCGTGTCCGCCCGTACTTTTCGGTGGGAACATTATATACGTCTATAACGTTATATATCCTAGTCTAAGGCCACCTAACATGTCGAATGTAATATTTTACGACATTCCTGACGCGTCGGCCTCTATTTTTCGGTGGGAACATTATATACGTCTATAACGTTATATATCCTAGTCTAAGGCAACCTAACATGGCGAATGTAATATTTTACAACATTCCTGGCGTGTTGTCGCCTACTTCTCGATGGGGACATTATATACATCTATAATCTTGTATATCCTAACCTAAGGCAGCCTAACATCTCGGATGTAGTATTTTACAACATTCCTGGCGTGTCGTCTCCTACTTCTGGATGGGGTCATTATATACATCCATAACGTTGTATATCCTAGCCTAAGGCAATCTAACATCTCGGATGTAATATTTTACAACATTCTGGCGTGTCGTCTCCTGCTTCTCGATGGGGACATTATATACGTCTACAATGTTGTATATCCTAACCTAACGCAACCTATCATCTGGGATGTAACATTTTACAAGATTCCTGGCATGTCGGTCCCCAAGTCTCGGTAGGAACATTATATACGTCTATAGCGATATATATCCAAACATAAGGGAACCTAACATCTCGGATGTAATATTTTACAACATTCCTGGCATGTCGGTCCCTACTTCTCGGTGGGAATATTATATACGTCTATAACGTTATATATCATAACCTAAGGCAACCTAACATCTCGGATGTAATATTTTACAACATTCTGGCGTGTCGTCGCCTGCTTCTCGATGGGGAGATTATATACGTCTATAACGTTGTATGTCCTAACCTAACGCAACCTAACATCTGGGATGTAATATTTTACAACATTCCTTGCTTGTCGGTGCCTACGTCTCGGTGGGAACATTATATACGTCTATAACGATATATATCCTAACCTAAGGCAACCTAACACCTCGGATGTAATATTTTACAACATTCCTGGCATGTCGGTCCCTACTTCTCGGTGGGAATATTATATACGTCTATAACGTTATATATCATAAGCTAAGGCAACCTAACTTCTCGGATGTAATATTTTACAACATTCCTGGCATATCGGTCCCTACATCTCGGTGGGGACATTATATACATCTATAACATTGTATATCCTAACCCAAGGCAACCTAACATCTCGGATGTAATATTTTACAACATTCTGGCGTGTCGTCGCCTGCTTCTCGATGGGGAGATTATATACGTCTATAACGTTGTATGTCCTAACCTAACGCAACCTAACATCTGGGATGTAATATTTTACAACATTCCTTGCTTGTCGGTGCCTACGTCTCGGTGGGAACATTATATACGTCTATAACGATATATATCCTAACCTAAGGCAACCTAACACCTCGGATGTAATATTTTACAACATTCCTGGCATGTCGGTCCCTACTTCTCGGTGGGAATATTATATAAGTCTATAACGTTATATATCATAAGCTAAGGCAACCTAACTTCTCGGATGTAATATTTTACAACATTCCTGGCATATCGGTCCCTACATCTCGGTGGGGACATTATATACATCTATAACATTGTATATCCTAACCCAAGGCAACCTAACATCTCGGATGGAATATTTTACAACATTTCTGGCATATCGGTCCCTACTTATCGGTGGAAACATTGTATACGTCTATAACGATATATATCTTAGCCTAAGGCAACCTAACATCTCGGATGTAATATTTTACAACATTCTGGCGTGTCGTCGCCTGCTTCTCGATGGGGCGATTATATACGTCTATAACGTTGTATATCCTAACCTAACGCAACCTAACATTTGGGATGTAATATTTTACAACATTCCTTGCATGTCGGTGCCTACGTCTCGGTGGAAACATTATGTACGTCTATAACGATATATATCTTAACCTAAGGCAACCTAGCACCTCGGATGTAATAGTTGACAACATTCCTGGCGTGTAGGCCCGTACATCTCGGCGGGAACATTGTATACGTCTATAACGTTATATATCGTAGCCTAAGGCGACCTAACATGTCGAATGTCATATTTTACATCATTCCTGGCGTGTCGTCGCCTGTTTCTCGATGGGAACATTATATACGTCTATAACGTTGTGTATCCTAACGTAACGCAACCTAACATCTGGGATGTAATATTCCTGGCGTGTCGTCGCCTACTTCTGGATGGGGAGATTATATACGTCTATAACGTTATATATCCTAACCTAAGGCAACCTAACATCTCGGATGTAATAGTTGACAACATTCCTGGCGTGTCCGCCCGTACTTCTCGGTGGGAACATTATATACGCCTATAACGTTATATATCCTAGCCTAAGGCCACATAACATGTCGAATGTCATATTTTACAACATTCCTGGCGTGTCGTCGCCTGCTTCTCGATGGGGACATTATATACGTCTATAACGTTGTATATCCTAACCTAAAGCAACCTAACATCTGGGATGTAATATTTTACAAGATTCCTGGCATGTCGGTCCCCAAGTCTCGGTAGGAACATTATATACGTCTATAACGATATATATCCAAACCTAAGGGAACCTAACATCTCGGATGTAATATTTTACAACATTCCTGGCATGTCGGTCCCTACTTCTCGGTGGGAATATTATATACGTCTATAACGTTATATATCATAACCTAAGGCAACCTAACATCTGGGATGTAATATTTTACAACATTCCTGGAGTGTCGTCGCCTACTTCTGGCTAGGGTCATAATATACATCTATAACGTTGTATATCCTAACCTAAGGCAACCTAACATCTCGAATGTAATATTTTATAACATTCCTGGCGTGTCGCCGCCTGCTTCTCGATGGGGATATTATATACGTCTATAACGTTGTATATCCTAACCTAACGCAACCTAACATCTCGGATGTAATAGTTGACAACATTCCAGGCGTGTCCGCCCGTACTTTTCGGTGGGAACATTATATACGTCTATAACGTTATATATCCTAGTCTAAGGCCACCTAACATGTCGAATGTAATATTTTACGACATTCCTGACGCGTCGGCCTCTATTTTTCGGTGGGAACATTATATACGTCTATAACGTTATATATCCTAGTCTAAGGCAACCTAACATGGCGAATGTAATATTTTACAACATTCCTGGCGTGTTGTCGCCTACTTCTCGATGGGGACATTATATACATCTATAATCTTGTATATCCTAACCTAAGGCAGCCTAACATCTCGGATGTAGTATTTTACAACATTCCTGGCGTGTCGTCTCCTACTTCTGGATGGGGTCATTATATACATCCATAACGTTGTATATCCTAGCCTAAGGCAATCTAACATCTCGGATGTAATATTTTACAACATTCTGGCGTGTCGTCTCCTGCTTCTCGATGGGGACATTATATACGTCTACAATGTTGTATATCCTAACCTAACGCAACCTATCATCTGGGATGTAATATTTTACAAGATTCCTGGCATGTCGGTCCCCAAGTATCGGTAGGAACATTATATACGTCTATAGCGATATATATCCAAACATAAGGGAACCTAACATCTCGGATGTAATATTTTACAACATTCCTGGCATGTCGGTCCCTACTTCTCGGTGGGAATATTATATACGTCTATAACGTTATATATCACAACCTAACATCTCGGATGTAATATTTTACAACATTCTGGCGTGTCGTCGCCTGCTTCTCGATGGGGAGATTATATACGTCTATAACGTTGTATGTCCTAACCTAACGCAACCTAACATCTGGGATGTAATATTTTACAACATTCCTTGCTTGTCGGTGCCTACGTCTCGGTGGGAACATTATATACGTCTATAACGATATATATCCTAACCTAAGGCAACCTAACACCTCGGATGTAATATTTTACAACATTCCTGGCATGTCGGTCCCTACTTCTCGGTGGGAATATTATATAAGTCTATAACGTTATATATCATAAGCTAAGGCAACCTAACTTCTCGGATGTAATATTTTACAACATTCCTGGCATATCGGTCCCTACATCTCGGTGGGGACATTATATACATCTATAACATTGTATATCCTAACCCAAGGCAACCTAACATCTCGGATGGAATATTTTACAACATTCCTGGCATATCGGTCCCTACTTATCGGTGGAAACATTGTATACGTCTATAACGATATATATCTTAGCCTAAGGCAACCTAACATCTCGGATGTAATATTTTACAACATTCTGGCGTGTCGTCTCCTGCTTCTCGATGGGGACATTATATACGTCTACAATGTTGTATATCCTAACCTAACGCAACCTATCATCTGGGATGTAACATTTTACAAGATTCCTGGCATGTCGGTCCCCAAGTCTCGGTAGGAACATTATATACGTCTATAGCGATATATATCCAAACATAAGGGAACCTAACATCTCGGATGTAATATTTTACAACATTCCTGGCATGTCGGTCCCTACTTCTCGGTGGGAATATTATATACGTCTATAACGTTATATATCATAACCTAAGGCAACCTAACATCTCGGATGTAATATTTTACAACATTCTGGCGTGTCGTCGCCTGCTTCTCGATGGGGAGATTATATACGTCTATAACGTTGTATGTCCTAACCTAACGCAACCTAACATCTGGGATGTAATATTTTACAACATTCCTTGCTTGTCGGTGCCTACGTCTCGGTGGGAACATTATATACGTCTATAACGATATATATCCTAACCTAAGGCAACCTAACACCTCGGATGTAATATTTTACAACATTCCTGGCATGTCGGTCCCTACTTCTCGGTGGGAATATTATATACGTCTATAACGTTATATATCATAAGCTAAGGCAACCTAACTTCTCGGATGTAATATTTTACAACATTCCTGGCATATCGGTCCCTACATCTCGGTGGGGACATTATATACATCTATAACATTGTATATCCTAACCCAAGGCAACCTAACATCTCGGATGGAATATTTTACAACATTCCTGGCATATCGGTCCCTACTTATCGGTGGAAACATTGTATACGTCTATAACGATATATATCTTAGCCTAAGGCAACCTAACATCTCGGATGTAATATTTTACAACATTCTGGCGTGTCGTCGCCTGCTTCTCGATGGGGCGATTATATACGTCTATAACGTTGTATATCCTAACCTAACGCAACCTAACATTTGGGATGTAATATTTTACAACATTCCTTGCATGTCGGTGCCTACGTCTCGGTGGAAACATTATGTACGTCTATAACGATATATATCCTAACCTAAGGCAACCTAGCACCTCGGATGTAATAGTTGACAACATTCCTGGCGTGTAGGCCCGTACATCTCGGCGGGAACATTGTATACGTCTATAACGTTATATATCGTAGCCTAAGGCCACATAACATGTCGAATGTCATATTTTACAACATTCCTGGCGTGTCGTCTCCTGCTTCTCGATGGGGACATTATATACGTCTACAATGTTGTATATCCTAACCTAACGCAACCTATCATCTGGGATGTAATATTTTACAAGATTCCTGGCATGATGGTCCCCAAGTATCGGTAGGAACATTATATACGTCTATAGCGATATATATCCAAACATAAGGGAACCTAACATCTCGGATGTAATATTTTACAACATTCCTGGCATGTCGGTCCCTACTTCTCGGTGGGAATATTATATACGTCTATAACGTTATATATCACAACCTAACATCTCGGATGTAATATTTTACAACATTCTGGCGTGTCGTCGCCTGCTTCTCGATGGGGAGATTATATACGTCTATAACGTTGTATGTCCTAACCTAACGCAACCTAACATCTGGGATGTAATATTTTACAACATTCCTTGCTTGTCGGTGCCTACGTCTCGGTGGGAACATTATATACGTCTATAACGATATATATCCTAACCTAAGGCAACCTAACACCTCGGATGTAATATTTTACAACATTCCTGGCATGTCGGTCCCTACTTCTCGGTGGGAATATTATATAAGTCTATAACGTTATATATCATAAGCTAAGGCAACCTAACTTCTCGGATGTAATATTTTACAACATTCCTGGCATATCGGTCCCTACATCTCGGTGGGGACATTATATACATCTATAACATTGTATATCCTAACCCAAGGCAACCTAACATCTCGGATGGAATATTTTACAACATTTCTGGCATATCGGTCCCTACTTATCGGTGGAAACATTGTATACGTCTATAACGATATATATCTTAGCCTAAGGCAACCTAACATCTCGGATGTAATATTTTACAACATTCTGGCGTGTCGTCGCCTGCTTCTCGATGGGGCGATTATATACGTCTATAACGTTGTATATCCTAACCTAACGCAACCTAACATTTGGGATGTAATATTTTACAACATTCCTTGCATGTCGGTGCCTACGTCTCGGTGGAAACATTATGTACGTCTATAACGATATATATCTTAACCTAAGGCAACCTAGCACGTCGGATGTAATAGTTGACAACATTCCTGGCGTGTAGGCCCGTACATCTCGGCGGGAACATTGTATACGTCTATAACGTTATATATCGTAGCCTAAGGCGACCTAACATGTCGAATGTCATATTTTACATCATTCCTGGCGTGTCGTCGCCTGTTTCTCGATGGGAACATTATATACGTCTATAACGTTGTGTATCCTAACGTAACGCAACCTAACATCTGGGATGTAATATTCCTGGCGTGTCGTCGCCTACTTCTGGATGGGGAGATTATATACGTCTATAACGTTATATATCCTAACCTAAGGCAACCTAACATCTCGGATGTAATAGTTGACAACATTCCTGGCGTGTCCGCCCGTACTTCTCGGTGGGAACATTATATACGCCTATAACGTTATATATCCTAGCCTAAGGCCACATAACATGTCGAATGTCATATTTTACAACATTCCTGGCGTGTCGTCGCCTGCTTCTCGATGGGGACATTATATACGTCTATAACGTTGTATATCCTAACCTAAAGCAACCTAACATCTGGGATGTAATATTTTACAAGATTCCTGGCATGTCGGTCCCCAAGTCTCGGTAGGAACATTATATACGTCTATAACGATATATATCCAAACCTAAGGGAACCTAACATCTCGGATGTAATATTTTACAACATTCCTGGCATGTCGGTCCCTACTTCTCGGTGGGAATATTATATACGTCTATAACGTTATATATCATAACCTAAGGCAACCTAACATTTGGGATGTAATATTTTACAACATTCCTGGAGTGTCGTCGCCTACTTCTGGCTAGGGTCATAATATACATCTATAACGTTGTATATCCTAACCTAAGGCAACCTAACATCTCGAATGTAATATTTTATAACATTCCTGGCGTGTCGCCGCCTGCTTCTCGATGGGGATATTATATACGTCTATAACGTTGTATATCCTAACCTAACGCAACCTAACATCTCGGATGTAATAGTTGACAACATTCCAGGCGTGTCCGCCCGTACTTTTCGGTGGGAACATTATATACGTCTATAACGTTATATATCCTAGTCTAAGGCCACCTAACATGTCGAATGTAATATTTTACGACATTCCTGACGCGTCGGCCTCTATTTTTCGGTGGGAACATTATATACGTCTATAACGTTATATATCCTAGTCTAAGGCAACCTAACATGGCGAATGTAATATTTTACAACATTCCTGGCGTGTTGTCGCCTACTTCTCGATGGGGACATTATATACATCTATAATCTTGTATATCCTAACCTAAGGCAGCCTAACATCTCGGATGTAGTATTTTACAACATTCCTGGCGTGTCGTCTCCTACTTCTGGATGGGGTCATTATATACATCCATAACGTTGTATATCCTAGCCTAAGGCAATCTAACATCTCGGATGTAATATTTTACAACATTCTGGCGTGTCGTCTCCTGCTTCTCGATGGGGACATTATATACGTCTACAATGTTGTATATCCTAACCTAACGCAACCTATCATCTGGGATGTAATATTTTACAAGATTCCTGGCATGTCGGTCCCCAAGTATCGGTAGGAACATTATATACGTCTATAGCGATATATATCTAAACATAAGGGAACCTAACATCTCGGATGTAATATTTTACAACATTCCTGGCATGTCGGTCCCTACTTCTCGGTGGGAATATTATATACGTCTATAACGTTATATATCACAACCTAACATCTCGGATGTAATATTTTACAACATTCTGGCGTGTCGTCGCCTGCTTCTCGATGGGGAGATTATATACGTCTATAACGTTGTATGTCCTAACCTAACGCAACCTAACATCTGGGATGTAATATTTTACAACATTCCTTGCTTGTCGGTGCCTACGTCTCGGTGGGAACATTATATACGTCTATAACGATATATATCCTAACCTAAGGCAACCTAACACCTCGGATGTAATATTTTACAACATTCCTGGCATGTCGGTCCCTACTTCTCGGTGGGAATATTATATAAGTCTATAACGTTATATATCATAAGCTAAGGCAACCTAACTTCTCGGATGTAATATTTTACAACATTCCTGGCATATCGGTCCCTACATCTCGGTGGGGACATTATATACATCTATAACATTGTATATCCTAACCCAAGGCAACCTAACATCTCGGATGGAATATTTTACAACATTCCTGGCATATCGGTCCCTACTTATCGGTGGAAACATTGTATACGTCTATAACGATATATATCTTAGCCTAAGGCAACCTAACATCTCGGATGTAATATTTTACAACATTCTGGCGTGTCGTCGCCTGCTTCTCGATGGAGCGATTATATACGTCTATAACGTTGTATATCCTAACCTAACGCAACCTAACATTTGGGATGTAATATTTTACAACATTCCTTGCATGTCGGTGCCTACGTCTCGGTGGAAACATTATGTACGTCTATAACGATATATATCCTAACCTAAGGCAACCTAGCACCTCGGATGTAATAGTTGACAACATTCCTGGCGTGTAGGCCCGTACATCTCGGCGGGAACATTGTATACGTCTATAACGTTATATATCGTAGCCTAAGGCGATCTAACATGTCGAATGTCATATTTTACATCATTCCTGGCGTGTCGTCGCCTGTTTCTCGATGGGAACATTATATACGTCTATAACGTTGTGTATCCTAACGTAACGCAACCTAACATCTGGGATGTAATATTCCTGGCGTGTCGTCGCCTACTTCTGGATGGGGATATTATATACGTCTATAACGTTATATATCCTAACCTAAGGCAACCTAACATCTCGGATGTAATAGTTGACAACATTCCTGGCGTGTCCGCCCGTACTTCTCGGTGGGAACATTATATACGCCTATAACGTTATATATCCTAGCCTAAGGCCACATAACATGTCGAATGTCATATTTTACAACATTCCTGGCGTGTCGTCGCCTGCTTCTCGATGGGGACATTATATACGTCTATAACGTTGTATATCCTAACCTAAAGCAACCTAACATCTGGGATGTAATATTTTACAAGATTCCTGGCATGTCGGTCCCCAAGTCTCGGTAGGAACATTATATACGTCTATAACGATATATATCCAAACCTAAGGGAACCTAACATCTCGGATGTAATATTTTACAACATTCCTGGCATGTCGGTCCCTACTTCTCGGTGGGAATATTATATACGTCTATAACGTTATATATCATAACCTAAGGCAACCTAACATCTGGGATGTAATATTTTACAACATTCCTGGAGTGTCGTCGCCTACTTCTGGCTAGGGTCATAATATACATCTATAACGTTGTATATCCTAACCTAAGGCAACCTAACATCTCGAATGTAATATTTTATAACATTCCTGGCGTGTCGCCGCCTGCTTCTCGATGGGGATATTATATACGTCTTTAACGTTGTATATCCTAACCTAACGCAACCTAACATCTCGGATGTAATAGTTGACAACATTCCAGGCGTGTCCGCCCGTACTTTTCGGTGGGAACATTATATACGTCTATAACGTTATATATCCTAGTCTAAGGCCACCTAACATGTCGAATGTAATATTTTACGACATTCCTGACGCGTCGGCCTCTATTTTTCGGTGGGAACATTATGTACGTCTATAACGTTATATATCCTAGTCTAAGGCAACCTAACATGGCGAATGTAATATTTTACAACATTCCTGGCGTGTTGTCGCCTACTTCTCGATGGGGACATTATATACATCTATAATCTTGTATATCCTAACCTAAGGCAACCTAACACCTCGGATGTAATATTTTACAACATTCCTGGCATGTCGGTCCCTACTTCTCGGTGGGAATATTATATACGTCTATAACGTTATATATCATAAGCTAAGGCAACCTAACTTCTCGGATGTAATATTTTACAACATTCCTGGCATATCGGTCCCTACATCTCGGTGGGGACATTATATACATCTATAACATTGTATATCCTAACCCAAGGCAACCTAACATCTCGGATGGAATATTTTACAACATTCCTGGCATATCGGTCCCTACTTATCGGTGGAAACATTGTATACGTCTATAACGATATATATCTTAGCCTAAGGCAACCTAACATCTCGGATGTAATATTTTACAACATTCTGGCGTGTCGTCGCCTGCTTCTCGATGGGGCGATTATATACGTCTATAACGTTGTATATCCTAACCTAACGCAACCTAACATTTGGGATGTAATATTTTACAACATTCCTTGCATGTCGGTGCCTACGTCTCGGTGGAAACATTATGTACGTCTATAACGATATATATCCTAACCTAAGGCAACCTAGCACCTCGGATGTAATAGTTGACAACATTCCTGGCGTGTAGGCCCGTACATCTCGGCGGGAACATTGTATACGTCTATAACGTTATATATCGTAGCCTAAGGCCACATAACATGTCGAATGTCATATTTTACAACATTCCTGGCGTGTCGTCGCCTGCTTCTCGATGGGGACATTATATACGTCTATAACGTTGTATATCCTAACCTAAAGCAACCTAACATCTGGGATGTAATATTTTACAAGATTCCTGGCATGTCGGTCCCCAAGTCTCGGTAGGAACATTATATACGTCTATAACGATATATATCCAAACCTAAGGGAACCTAACATCTCGGATGTAATATTTTACAACATTCCTGGCATGTCGGTCCCTACTTCTCGGTGGGAATATTATATACGTCTATAACGTTATATATCATAACCTAAGGCAACCTAACATCTCGGATGTAATATTTTACAACATTCTGGCGTGTCGTCGCCTGCTTCTCGATGGGGAGATTATATACGTCTATAACGTTGTATGTCCTAACCTAACGCAACCTAACATCTGGGATGTAATATTTTACAACATTCCTTGCTTGTCGGGGCCTACGTCTCGGTGGGAACATTATATACGTCTATAACGATATATATCCTAACCTAAGGCAACCTAACACCTCGGATGTAATATTTTACAACATTCCTGGCATGTCGGTCCCTACTTCTCGGTGGGAATATTATATACGTCTATAACGTTATATATCATAAGCTAAGGCAACCTAACTTCTCGGATGTAATATTTTACAACATTCCTGGCATATCGGTCCCTACATCTCGGTGGGGACATTATATACATCTATAACATTGTATATCCTAACCCAAGGCAACCTAACATCTCGGATGGAATATTTTACAACATTCCTGGCATATCGGTCCCTACTTATCGGTGGAAACATTGTATACGTCTATAACGATATATATCTTAGCCTAAGGCAACCTAACATCTCGGATGTAATATTTTACAACATTCTGGCGTGTCGTCGCCTGCTTCTCGATGGGGCGATTATATACGTCTATAACGTTGTATATCCTAACCTAACGCAACCTAACATTTGGGATGTAATATTTTACAACATTCCTTGCATGTCGGTGCCTACGTCTCGGTGGAAACATTATGTACGTCTATAACGATATATATCCTAACCTAAGGCAACCTAGCACCTCGGATGTAATAGTTGACAACATTCCTGGCGTGTAGGCCCGTACATCTCGGCGGGAACATTGTATACGTCTATAACGTTATATATCGTAGCCTAAGGCCACATAACATGTCGAATGTCATATTTTACAACATTCCTGGCGTGTCGTCTCCTGCTTCTCGATGGGGACATTATATACGTCTACAATGTTGTATATCCTAACCTAACGCAACCTATCATCTGGGATGTAATATTTTACAAGATTCCTGGCATGATGGTCCCCAAGTATCGGTAGGAACATTATATACGTCTATAGCGATATACATCCAAACATAAGGGAACCTAACATCTCGGATGTAATATTTTACAACATTCCTGGCATGTCGGTCCCTACTTCTCGGTGGGAATATTATATACGTCTATAACGTTATATATCACAACCTAACATCTCGGATGTAATATTTTACAACATTCTGGCGTGTCGTCGCCTGCTTCTCGATGGGGAGATTATATACGTCTATAACGTTGTATGTCCTAACCTAACGCAACCTAACATCTGGGATGTAATATTTTACAACATTCCTTGCTTGTCGGTGCCTACGTCTCGGTGGGAACATTATATACGTCTATAACGATATATATCCTAACCTAAGGCAACCTAACACCTCGGATGTAATATTTTACAACATTCCTGGCATGTCGGTCCCTACTTCTCGGTGGGAATATTATATAAGTCTATAACGTTATATATCATAAGCTAAGGCAACCTAACTTCTCGGATGTAATATTTTACAACATTCCTGGCATATCGGTCCCTACATCTCGGTGGGGACATTATATACATCTATAACATTGTATATCCTAACCCAAGGCAACCTAACATCTCGGATGGAATATTTTACAACATTTCTGGCATATCGGTCCCTACTTATCGGTGGAAACATTGTATACGTCTATAACGATATATATCTTAGCCTAAGGCAACCTAACATCTCGGATGTAATATTTTACAACATTCTGGCGTGTCGTCGCCTGCTTCTCGATGGGGCGATTATATACGTCTATAACGTTGTATATCCTAACCTAACGCAACCTAACATTTGGGATGTAATATTTTACAACATTCCTTGCATGTCGGTGCCTACGTCTCGGTGGAAACATTATGTACGTCTATAACGATATATATCTTAACCTAAGGCAACCTAGCACCTCGGATGTAATAGTTGACAACATTCCTGGCGTGTAGGCCCGTACATCTCGGCGGGAACATTGTATACGTCTATAACGTTATATATCGTAGCCTAAGGCGACCTAACATGTCGAATGTCATATTTTACATCATTCCTGGCGTGTCGTCGCCTGTTTCTCGATGGGAACATTATATACGTCTATAACGTTGTGTATCCTAACGTAACGCAACCTAACATCTGGGATGTAATATTCCTGGCGTGTCGTCGCCTACTTCTGGATGGGGAGATTATATACGTCTATAACGTTATATATCCTAACCTAAGGCAACCTAACATCTCGGATGTAATAGTTGACAACATTCCTGGCGTGTCCGCCCGTACTTCTCGGTGGGAACATTATATACGCCTATAACGTTATATATCCTAGCCTAAGGCCACATAACATGTCGAATGTCATATTTTACAACATTCCTGGCGTGTCGTCGCCTGCTTCTCGATGGGGACATTATATACGTCTATAACGTTGTATATCCTAACCTAAAGCAACCTAACATCTGGGATGTAATATTTTACAAGATTCCTGGCATGTCGGTCCCCAAGTCTCGGTAGGAACATTATATACGTCTATAACGATATATATCCAAACCTAAGGGAACCTAACATCTCGGATGTAATATTTTACAACATTCCTGGCATGTCGGTCCCTACTTCTCGGTGGGAATATTATATACGTCTATAACGTTATATATCACAACCTAACATCTCGGATGTAATATTTTACAACATTCTGGCGTGTCGTCGCCTGCTTCTCGATGGGGAGATTATATACGTCTATAACGTTGTATGTCCTAACCTAACGCAACCTAACATCTGGGATGTAATATTTTACAACATTCCTTGCTTGTCGGTGCCTACGTCTCGGTGGGAACATTATATACGTCAATAACGATATATATCCTAACCTAAGGCAACCTAACACCTCGGATGTAATATTTTACAACATTCCTGGCATGTCGGTCCCTACTTCTCGGTGGGAATATTATATAAGTCTATAACGTTATATATCATAAGCTAAGGCAACCTAACTTCTCGGATGTAATATTTTACAACATTCCTGGCATATCGGTCCCTACATCTCGGTGGGGACATTATATACATCTATAACATTGTATATCCTAACCCAAGGCAACCTAACATCTCGGATGGAATATTTTACAACATTCCTGGCATATCGGTCCCTACTTATCGGTGGAAACATTGTATACGTCTATAACGATATATATCTTAGCCTAAGGCAACCTAACATCTCGGATGTAATATTTTACAACATTCTGGCGTGTCGTCGCCTGCTTCTCGATGGGGCGATTATATACGTCTATAACGTTGTATATCCTAACCTAACGCAACCTAACATTTGGGATGTAATATTTTACAACATTCCTTGCATGTCGGTGCCTACGTCTCGGTGGAAACATTATGTACGTCTATAACGATATATATCCTAACCTAAGGCAACCTAGCACCTCGGATGTAATAGTTGACAACATTCCTGGCGTGTAGGCCCGTACATCTCGGCGGGAACATTGTATACGTCTATAACGTTATATATCGTAGCCTAAGGCGACCTAACATGTCGAATGTCATATTTTACATCATTCCTGGCGTGTCGTCGCCTGTTTCTCGATGGGAACATTATATACGTCTATAACGTTGTGTATCCTAACGTAACGCAACCTAACATCTGGGATGTAATATTCCTGGCGTGTCGTCGCCTACTTCTGGATGGGGATATTATATACGTCTATAACGTTATATATCCTAACCTAAGGCAACCTAACATCTCGGATGTAATAGTTGACAACATTCCTGGCGTGTCCGCCCGTACTTCTCGGTGGGAACATTATATACGCCTATAACGTTATAAATCGTAGCCTAAGGCCACATAACATGTCGAATGTCATATTTTACAACATTCCTGGCGTGTCGTCGCCTGCTTCTCGATGGGGACATTATATACGTCTATAACGTTGTATATCCTAACCTAAAGCAACCTAACATCTGGGATGTAATATTTTACAAGATTCCTGGCATGTCGGTCCCCAAGTCTCGGTAGGAACATTATATACGTCTATAACGATATATATCCAAACCTAAGGGAACCTAACATCTCGGATGTAATATTTTACAACATTCCTGGCATGTCGGTCCCTACTTCTCGGTGGGAATATTATATACGTCTATAACGTTATATATCATAACCTAAAGCAACCTAACATCTGGGATGTAATATTTTACAACATTCCTGGAGTGTCGTCGCCTACTTCTGGCTAGGGTCATAATATACATCTATAACGTTGTATATCCTAACATAAGGCAACCTAACATCTCGAATGTAATATTTTATAACATTCCTGGCGTGTCGCCGCCTGCTTCTCGATGGGGATATTATATACGTCTATAACGTTGTATATCCTAACCTAACGCAACCTAACATCTCGGATGTAATATTTTACAACATTCCTGGCATGTCGGTCCCTACGTCTCGGTGGGAACATACTATACGTCTATAACGTTGTATATCCTAACCTAAGGGAACCTAACATCTCGGGAGTAATATTTTACAACATTCCTGACGCGTCGGCCCCTATTTTTCGGTGGGAACATTATATACGTCTATAAAGTTATATATCCTAGCCTAAGGCAACCTAACATGTCGAATGTAATACTTTACAACATTCCTGGCCTGTCGTCGCCAACTTCTCGATGGGGACATTATATACATCTATAACATTGTATATCCTAACCTAAGGCAACCTAACATCTCGGATATAATATTTTACAACATTCTGGCGTTTCGTCGCCTGCTTCTCGATGGGCAGATTATATACTTCTATAACGTTATATATCATAACCTAAGGCAACCGAACATCTGGAATGTAATATTTTACAAGATTCCTGGCATGTCGGTCCCCAAGTCTCGGTAGGAACATTATATACGTCTATAACGATATATATCCAAACGTAAGGGAACCTAACATCTCGGATGTAATATTTTACAACATTCCTGGCATGTCGGTCCCTACTTCTCGGTGGGAATATTATATACGTCTATAACGTTATATATCATAACCTAAGGCAACCTAACTTCTCGGATGTAATATTTTACAACATTCCTGGCATATCGGTCCCTACATCTCGGTGGGGACATTATATACATCTATAATCTTGTATATCCTAACCTAAGGCAGCCTAACATCTCGGATGTAGTATTTTACAACATTCCTGGCGTGTCGTCTCCTACTTCTGGATGGGGTAATTATATACATCCATAACGTTGTATATCCTAACCTAAGAGAACCTAACATCTCGGGTGTAATATTTTACAACATTCCTGACGCGTCGGTACCTATTTTTCGGTGGGAATATTATATACGTCTATAACGTTATATATCCTAGCCTAAGGCAACCTAACACCTCGGATGTAATAGTTGACAACATTCCTGGCGTGTAGGCCCGTACTTCTCGGTGGGAACGTTGTATACATCTATAACGTTATATATCCTAGCCTAAGGCGAACTAACATATCGAATGTAATATTTTACAACATTCCTGGCGTGTCGTCGCCTGCTTCTCGATGGGGACATTATATACATCTATAACATTGTATATCCTAACTTAAGGCAACCAAACATAGCGAATGTAATATTTTACAACATTCCTGGCGTGTTGTCGCCTGCTTCTCGATGGGGACATTATATACATCTATAACATTGTATATCCTAACTTAAGGCAACCAAACATAGCGAATGTAATATTTTACAACATTCCTGGCGTGTTGTCGCCTACTTCGCGATGGGGACATTATATACATCTATAATCTTGTATATCCTAAGCAAAGGCAGCCTAACATCTCGGGTGTAGTATTTTACAACATTCCTGGCGTGTCGTCGCCTACTTCTGGATGGGGTCATTATATACATCCATAAAGTTGTATATCCTAACCTAAGGGAACCTAACATCTCGGGTGTAATATTTTACAACATTCCTGACGCGACGGCCCCTAGTTTTAGGTGGGAATATTATATACGTCTATAACGTTATATATCATAACCTAAGGCAACCTAACATCTCGGATGTAATATTTGACAACATTCCTGGCATATCGGTCCCTACTTCCCGGTGGAAACATTGTATACGTCTATAACGATATATATCCTAGCCTAAGGCAACCTAACATCTCGGATGTAATATTTTACAACATTCCTGGCGCGTCGGCTCCTATTTTTCGGTGGGAACATTATATACGTCTATAACGTTATATATCCTAACCTAAGGGACCCTAACATGTCGTATGTAATATTTTACAACATTCCTGGCGTGTCGTCGCCTAGTTTGGATGGGGTCATTATATACATCTATAACGCTGTATATCCTAACCTAAGGCAACCTAACATCTCGGATGTAATATTTTACAACATTCCTGGCATGTCGGTCCCTACATCTCGGTGGGAACATACTATACGTCTATAACGTTGTATATCCTAACCTAAGGGAACCTAACATCTCGGGTGTAAACTTTTACAACATTCCTGACGCGTCGGCCCCTATTTTTCGGTGGGAACATTATATACGTCTATAACGTTATATATCCTAGCCTAAGGATACCTAACATGTCGAATGTAATACTTTACAACATTCCTGGCGTGTCGTCGCCTACTTCTCGATGGGGACATTATATACATCTATAACATTGTATATCCTAACCTAAGGCAACCTAACAACTCGGATGTAATATTTTACCACATTCCTGGCATGTCGGTCCCTACTTCTCGGTGGAAACATTGTATACGTCTATAACGATATATATCCTAACCTAGGGCAACCTAACATCTCGGATGTAATAGTTGACAACATTCCTGGCGTGTCCGCCCGTACTTCTCGGTGGGAACATTATATACGTCTATAACGATATATATCCTAACGTAAGGCAACCTAACACCTCGGATGTAATAGTTGACAACATTCCTGGCCTGTAGGCCCGTACTTCTCGGTGGGAACATTGTATACGTCTATAACGTTATATATCCTAGCCTAAGGCGACCTAACATGTCGAATGTAATATTTTACATCATTCCTGGCGTGTCGTCGCCTGCTTCTCGATGGGGACATTATATAAATCTATAACATTGTATATCGTAACCTAAGGCAACCTAACATCTCGGATGTAATATTTTATAACATTCTGGCGTGTCGTCGCCTGCTTCTCGATGGGGAGATTATATACGTCTATAACGTTGTATGTCCTAACCTAACGCAACCTAACATTTGGGATGTAATATTTTACAACATTCCTTGCATGTCGGTGCCTACGTCTCGGTGGAAACATTATGTACGTCTATAACGATATATATCCTAACCTAAGGCAAACTAGCACCTCGGATGTAATAGTTGACAACATTCCTGGCGTGTAGGCCCGTACATCTCGGCGGGAACATTGTATACGTCTATAACGTTATATATCGTAGCCTAAGGCGACCTAACATGTCGAATGTCATATTTTACATCATTCCTGGCGTGTCGTCTCCTGTTTCTCGATGGGAACATTATATACGTCTATAACGTTGTGTATCCTACCGTAACGCAACCTAACATCTGGGATGTAATATTCCTGGCGTGTCGTCACCTACTTCTGGATGGGGAGATTATATACGTCTATAACGTTATATATCCTAACCTAAGGCAACCTAACATCTCGGATGTAATAGTTGACAACATTCCTGGCGTGTCCGCTCGTACTTCTCGGTGGGAACATTATATACGCCTATAACGTTATATATCCTAGCCTAAGGCCACCTAACATGTCGAATGTCATATTTTACAACATTCCTGGCGTGTCGTGCCTGCTTCTCGATGGGGACATTATATACGTCTATAACGTTGTATATCCTAACCTAAAGCAACCTAACATCTGGGATGTAATATTTTATAAGATTCCTGGCATGTCGGTCCCCAAGTCTCGGTAGGAACATTATATACGTCTATAACGATATATATCCAAACCTAAGGGAACCTAACATCTCGGATGTAATATTTTACAACATTCCTGGCATGTCGGTCCCTACTTCTCGGTGGGAATATTATATACGTCTATAACGTTATATATCATAACCTAAGGCAACCTAACATCTGGGATGTAATATTTTACAACATTCCTGGAGTGTCGTCGCCTACTTCTGGCTAGGGTCATAATATACATCTATAACGTTGTATATCCTAACCTAAGGCAACCTAACATCTCGAATGTAATATTTTATAACATTCCTGGCGTGTCGCCGCCTGCTTCTCGATGGGGATATTATATACATCTATAACGTTGTATATCCTAACCTAACGCAACCTAACATCTCGGATGTAATATTTTACAACATTCCTGGCATGTCGGTCCCTACGTCTCGGTGGGAACATGCTATACGTCTATAACGTTGTATATCCTAACCTAAGGGAACCTAACATCTCGGGAGTAATATTTTACAACATTCCTGACGCGTCGGCCCCTATTTTTCGGTGGGAACATTATATACGTCTATAAAGTTATATATCCTAGCCTAAGGCAACCTAACATGTCGAATGTAATACTTTACAACATTCCTGGCCTGTCGTCGCCAACTTCTCGATGGGGACATTATATACATCTATAACATTGTATATCCTAACCTAAGGCAACCTAACATCTCGGATATAATATTTTACAACATTCTGGCGTTTCCTCGCCTGCTTCTCGATGGGGAGATTATATACTTCTATAAGGTTGTATATCCTAAACTAACGCAACCTAACATTTGGAATGTATTATTTTACAACATTCCTTGCATGTCGGTGCCTACGTCTCGGTGGGAACATTATATACGTCTATAACGATATATATCCTAACCTAAGGCAACCTAACACCTCGGATGTAATAGTTGACAACATTCCTGGCGTGTAGGCCCGTACTTCTCGGTGGGAACGTTGTATACATCTATAACGTTATATATCCTAGCCTAAGGCGACCTAACATATCGAATGTAATATTTTACATCATTCCTGGCGTGTCGTCGCCTGCTTCTCGATGGGAACATTATATACGTCTATAACGTTGTGTATCCTAACCTAACGCAACCTAACATCTGGGATGTAATATTCCTGGCGTGTCGTCGCCTACTTCTGGATGGGGACATTATATACGTCTATAACGTTATATATCCTAACCTAAGGCAACCTAACAACTCGGATGTAATAGTTGACAACATTCCTGGCGTGTCCACCCGTACTTCTCGGTGGGAACATTATATACGTCTATAACGTTATATATCCTAGCCTAAGGCCACCTAACATGTCGAATGTAATATTTTACAACATTCCTGGCGTGTCGTCGCCTGCTTCTCGATGGGGACATTATATACATCTATAATCTTGTATATCCTAACCTAAGGCAGCCTAACATCTCGGATGTAGTATTTTACAACATTCCTGGCGTGTCGTCGCCTACTTCTGGATGGGGTCATTATATACATCCATAACGTTGTATATCCTAACCTAAGGGAACCTAACATCTCGGATGTAATATTTTACAACATTCCTGGCGCGTCGGCTCCTATTTTTCGGTGGGAACATTATATACGTCTATAACGTTATATATCCTAACCTAAGGGACCCTAACATGTCGTATGTAATATTTTACAACATTCCTGGCGTGTCGTCGCCTAGTTTGGATGGGGTCATTATATACATCTATAACGCTGTATATCCTAACCTAAGGCAACCTAACATCTCGGATGTAATATTTTACAACATTCCTGGCATGTCGGTCCCTACATCTCGGTGGGAACATACTATGCGTCTATAACTTTGTATATCCTAACCTAAGGGAACCTAACATCTAGGGTGTAAACTTTTACATTCCTGACGCGTCGGCCCCTATTTTTCGGTGGGAACATTATATACGTCTATAACGTTATATATCATAACCTAAGGCAACCTAACATCTCGGATGTAATATTTTACAACATTCCTGGCACATCGGTCCCTACTTCTCGGTGGAACCATTGTATACGTCTATAACGATATATATCCTAGCGTAAGGCAACCTAACATCTCGGATGTAATATTTTACAACATTCCTGGCGTGTCGTCGCCTACTTCTCGATGGGGACATTATATACATCTATAACATTGTATATCGTAACCTAAGGCAACCTAACACCTCGGATGTAATATTTTACAACATTCCTGACGCGTCGGCTCCTATTTTTCGGTGGGAACCTTATATACGTTTATATCGTTATATATCCTAGTCTAAGGCAACCTAACATGTCGAATGTAATATTTTACAACATTCCTGGCGTGTCGTCGCCTACTTCTCGATGGGGACATTATATACGTCGATAACATAATATATCCTAGCCTAAGGCAACCTAACATGTCGAATGTAATATTTTACAACATTCCTGGCGTGTCGTCACCTACTTCTCGATGGGGACATTATATACATCTATAACATTGTATATCCTAACCCAAGGCAACCTAACATCTCGGATGAAATATTTTACAACATTCCTGGCATATCGGTCCCTACTTATCGGTGGAAACATTGTATACGTCTATAACGATATATATCTTAGCCTAAGGCAACCTGACATCTCGGATGTAATATTTTACAACATTCTGGCGTGTCGTCGCCTGCTTCTCGATGGGGAGATTATATACGTCTATAACGTTGTATATCCTAACCTAACGCAACCTAACATTTGGGATGTAATATTTTACAACATTCCTTGCATGTCGGTGCCTACGTCTCGGTGGAAACATTATGTACGTCTATAACGATATATATCCTAACCTAAGGCAACCTAGCCCCTCGGATGTAATAGTTGGCAACATTCCTGGCGTGTAGGCCCGTACATCTCGGCGGGAACATTGTATACGTCTATAACGTTATATATCGTAGCCTAAGGCGACCTAACATGTCGAATGTAATATTTTACAACATTCCTGGCGTGTCGTCGCCTACTTCTCGATGTGGACATTATATACGTCTATAACGTTGTGTATCCTAACCTAACGCAACCTAACATCTGGGATGTAATATTCCTGGCGTGTCGTCGCCTACTTCTGGATGGGGACATTATATACGTCTATAACGTTATATATCCTAACCTAAGGCAACCTAACAACTCGGATGTCATAGTTGACAACATTCCTGGCGTGTCCACCCGTACTTCTCGGTGGGAACATTATATACGTCTATAACGTTATATATCCTAGCCTAAGGCCACCTAACATGTCGAATGTAATATTTTACAACATTCCTGGCGTGTCGTCGCCTGCTTCTCGATGGGGACATTATATACATCTATAATCTTGTATATCCTAACCTAAGGCAGCCTAACATCTCGGATGTAGTATTTTACAACATTCCTGGCGTGTCGTCGCCTACTTCTGGATGGGGTCATTATATACATCCATAACGTTGTATATCCTAACCTAAGGGAACCTAACATCTCGGATGTAATATTTTACAACATTCCTGGCGCGTCGGCTCCTATTTTTCGGTGGGAACATTATATACGTCTATAACGTTATATATCCTAACCTAAGGGACCCTAACATGTCGTATGTAATATTTTACAACATTCCTGGCGTGTCGTCGCCTAGTTTGGATGGGGTCATTATATACATCTATAACGCTGTATATCCTAACCTAAGGCAACCTAACATCTCGGATGTAATATTTTACAACATTCCTGGCATGTCGGTCCCTACATCTCGGTGGGAACATACTATGCGTCTATAACTTTGTATATCCTAACCTAAGGGAACCTAACATCTAGGGTGTAAACTTTTACATTCCTGACGCGTCGGCCCCTATTTTTCGGTGGGAACATTATATACGTCTATAACGTTATATATCATAACCTAAGGCAACCTAACATCTCGGATGTAATATTTTACAACATTCCTGGCACATCGGTCCCTACTTCTCGGTGGAAACATTGTATACGTCTATAACGATATATATCCTAGCGTAAGGCAACCTAACATCTCGGATGTAATATTTTACAACATTCCTGGCGTGTCGTCGCCTACTTCTCGATGGGGACATTATATACATCTATAACATTGTATATCGTAACCTAAGGCAACCTAACACCTCGGATGTAATATTTTACAACATTCCTGACGCGTCGGCTCCTATTTTTCGGTGGGAACCTTATATACGTTTATATCGTTATATATCCTAGTCTAAGGCAACCTAACATGTCGAATGTAATATTTTACAACATTCCTGGCGTGTCGTCGCCTACTTCTCGATGGGGACATTATATACGTCGATAACATAATATATCCTAGCCTAAGGCAACCTAACATGTCGAATGTAATATTTTACAACATTCCTGGCGTGTCGTCACCTACTTCTCGATGGGGACATTATATACATCTATAACATTGTATATCCTAACCCAAGGCAACCTAACATCTCGGATGAAATATTTTACAACATTCCTGGCATATCGGTCCCTACTTATCGGTGGAAACATTGTATACGTCTATAACGATATATATCTTAGCCTAAGGCAACCTGACATCTCGGATGTAATATTTTACAACATTCTGGCGTGTCGTCGCCTGCTTCTCGATGGGGAGATTATATACGTCTATAACGTTGTATATCCTAACCTAACGCAACCTAACATTTGGGATGTAATATTTTACAACATTCCTTGCATGTCGGTGCCTACGTCTCGGTGGAAACATTATGTACGTCTATAACGATATATATCCTAACCTAAGGCAACCTAGCCCCTCGGATGTAATAGTTGGCAACATTCCTGGCGTGTAGGCCCGTACATCTCGGCGGGAACATTGTATACGTCTATAACGTTATATATCGTAGCCTAAGGCGACCTAACATGTCGAATGTAATATTTTACAACATTCCTGGCGTGTCGTCGCCTACTTCTCGATGTGGACATTATATACGTCTATAACGTTGTGTATCCTAACCTAACGCAACCTAACATCTGGGATGTAATATTCCTGGCGTGTCGTCGCCTACTTCTGGATGGGGACATTATATACGTCTATAACGTTATATATCCTAACCTAAGGCAACCTAACAACTCGGATGTCATAGTTGACAACATTCCTGGCGTGTCCACCCGTACTTCTCGGTGGGAACATTATATACGTCTATAACGTTATATATCCTAGCCTAAGGCCACCTAACATGTCGAATGTAATATTTTACAACATTCCTGGCGTGTCGTCGCCTGCTTCTCGATGGGGACATTATATACATCTATAATCTTGTATATCCTAACCTAAGGCAGCCTAACATCTCGGATGTAGTATTTTACAACATTCCTGGCGTGTCGTCGCCTACTTCTGGATGGGGTCATTATATACATCCATAACGTTGTATATCCTAACCTAAGGGAACCTAACATCTCGGATGTAATATTTTACAACATTCCTGGCGCGTCGGCTCCTATTTTTCGGTGGGAACATTATATACGTCTATAACGTTATATATCCTAACCTAAGGGACCCTAACATGTCGTATGTAATATTTTACAACATTCCTGGCGTGTCGTCGCCTAGTTTGGATGGGGTCATTATATACATCTATAACGCTGTATATCCTAACCTAAGGCAACCTAACATCTCGGATGTAATATTTTACAACATTCCTGGCATGTCGGTCCCTACATCTCGGTGGGAACATACTATGCGTCTATAACTTTGTATATCCTAACCTAAGGGAACCTAACATCTAGGGTGTAAACTTTTACATTCCTGACGCGTCGGCCCCTATTTTTCGGTGGGAACATTATATACGTCTATAACGTTATATATCATAACCTAAGGCAACCTAACATCTCGGATGTAATATTTTACAACATTCCTGGCACATCGGTCCCTACTTCTCGGTGGAAACATTGTATACGTCTATAACGATATATATCCTAGCGTAAGGCAACCTAACATCTCGGATGTAATATTTTACAACATTCCTGGCGTGTCGTCGCCTACTTCTCGATGGGGACATTATATACATCTATAACATTGTATATCGTAACCTAAGGCAACCTAACACCTCGGATGTAATATTTTACAACATTCCTGACGCGTCGGCTCCTATTTTTCGGTGGGAACCTTATATACGTTTATATCGTTATATATCCTAGTCTAAGGCAACCTAACATGTCGAATGTAATATTTTACAACATTCCTGGCGTGTCGTCGCCTACTTCTCGATGGGGACATTATATACGTCGATAACATAATATATCCTAGCCTAAGGCAACCTAACATGTCGAATGTAATATTTTACAACATTCCTGGCGTGTCGTCACCTACTTCTCGATGGGGACATTATATACATCTATAACATTGTATATCCTAACCCAAGGCAACCTAACATCTCGGATGAAATATTTTACAACATTCCTGGCATATCGGTCCCTACTTATCGGTGGAAACATTGTATACGTCTATAACGATATATATCTTAGCCTAAGGCAACCTGACATCTCGGATGTAATATTTTACAACATTCTGGCGTGTCGTCGCCTGCTTCTCGATGGGGAGATTATATACGTCTATAACGTTGTATATCCTAACCTAACGCAACCTAACATTTGGGATGTAATATTTTACAACATTCCTTGCATGTCGGTGCCTACGTCTCGGTGGAAACATTATGTACGTCTATAACGATATATATCCTAACCTAAGGCAACCTAGCCCCTCGGATGTAATAGTTGGCAACATTCCTGGCGTGTAGGCCCGTACATCTCGGCGGGAACATTGTATACGTCTATAACGTTATATATCGTAGCCTAAGGCGACCTAACATGTCGAATGTAATATTTTACAACATTCCTGGCGTGTCGTCGCCTACTTCTCGATGTGGACATTATATACGTCGATAACATAATATATCCTAGCCTAAGGCAACCTAACATGTCGAATGTAATATTTTACAACATTCCTGGCGTGTCGTCGCCTACTTCTCGATGGGGACATTATATACATCTATAACATTGTATATCCTAACCCAAGGCAACCTAACATCTCGGATGAAATATTTTACAACATTCCTGGCATATCGGTCCCTACTTCTCGGTGGAAACATTGTATACGTCTATAACGATATATATCCTAGCCTAAGGCAACCTAACATCTCGGATGTAATATTTTACAACATTCTGGCGTGTCGTCTCCTGCTTCTCGATGGGGACATTATATACGTCTACAATGTTGTATATCCTAACCTAACGCAACCTAACATCTGGGATGTAATATTTTACAAGATTCCTGGCATGTCGGTCCCCAAGTCTCGGTAGGAACATTATATACGTCTATAGCGATATATATCCAAACGTAAGGGAAGCTAACATCTCGGATGTAATATTTTACAACATTCCTGGCATGTCGGTCCCTACTTCTCGGTGGGAATATTATATACGTCTATAACGTTATATATCATAACCTAAGGCAACCTAACATCTCGGATATAATATTTTACAACATTCCTGGCATATCGGTCCCTACTTCTCGGTGGAAACATTGTATACGTCTATAACGATATATATCCTAGCGTAAGGCAACCTAACATCTCGGATGAAATATTTTACAACATTCCTGGCGTGTCGTCGCCTACTTCTCGATGGGGACATTATATACATCTATAACATTGTATATCGTAACCTAAGGCAACCTAACATCTCGGATGTAATATTTTACAACATTCTGGCGTGTCGTCGCCTGCTTCTCGATGGGGAGATTATATACGTCTATAACGTTGTATGTCCTAACCTAACGCAACCTAACATTTGGGATGTAATATTTTACAACATTCCTTGCATGTCGGTGCCTACGTCTCGGTGGGAACATTATATACGTCTATAACGATATATATCCTAACCTAAGGCAACCTAACACCTCGGATGTAATATTTTACAACATTCCTGACGCGTCGGCCCCTATTTTTCGGTGGGAACTTTATATACGTTTATATCGTTATATATCCTAGTCTAAGGCAACATAACATGTCGAATGTAATATTTTACAACATTCCTGGCGTGTCGTCGCCTACTTCTCGATGGGGACATTATATATGTCGATAACCTAATATATCCTAGCCTAAGGCAACCTAACATGTCGAATGTAATATTTTACAACATTCCTGGCGTGTCGTCGCCTACTTCTCGATGGGGACATTATATACATCTATAACATTGTATATCCTAACCCAAGGCAACCTAACATCTCGGATGAAATATTTTACAACATTCCTGGCCTATCGGTCCCTACTTCTCGGTGGAAACATTGTATACGTCTATAACGATATATATCCTAGCCTAAGGCAACCTAACATCTCGGATGTAATATTTTACAACATTTTGGCGTATCGTCTCCTGCTTCTCAATGGGGACATTATATACGTCTACAATGTTGTATATCCTAACCTAACGCAACCTAACATCTGGGATGTAATATTTTACAAGATTCCTGGCATGTCGGTCCCCAAGTCACGGTAGGAACATTATATACGTCTATAACGATATATATCCAAACGTAAGGGAACCTAACATCTCGGATGTAATATTTTACAACATTCCTGGCATGTCGGTCCCTACTTCTCGGTGGGAATATTATATACGTCTATAACGTTATATATCATAACCTAAGGCAACCTAACTTCTCGGATGTAATATTTTACAACATTCCTGGCATATCGGTCCCTACATCTCGGTGGGGACATTATATACATCTATAACATTGTATATCCTAACCCAAGGCAACCTAACATCTCGGATGGAATATTTTACAACATTCCTGGCATATCGGTCCCTACTTATCGGCGGAAACATTGTATACGTCTATAACGATATATATATTAGCCTAAGGCAACCTGACATCTCGGATGTAATATTTTACAACATTCTGGCCTGTCGTCGCCTGCTTCTCGATGGGGAGATTATATACGTCTATAACGTTGTATATCCTAACCTAACGCAACCTAACATTTGGGATGTAATATTTTACAACATTCCTTGCATGTCGGTGCCTACGTCTCGGTGGAAACATTATGTACGTCTATAACGATATATGTCCTAACCTAAGGCAACCTAGCCCCTCGGATGTAATAGTTGGCAACATTCCTGACGTGTAGGCCCGTACATCTCGGCGGGAACATTGTATACGTCTATAACGTTATATATCGTAGCCTAAGGCGACCTAACATGTCGAATGTAATATTTTACAACATTCCTGGCGTGTCGTCGCCTACTTCTCGATGGGGACATTATATACGTCGATAACATAATATATCCTAGCCTAAGGCAACCTAACATGTCGAATGTAATATTTTACAACATTCCTGGCGTGTCGTCGCCTACTTCTCGATGGGGATATTATATACATCTATAACATTGTACATCGTAACCCAAGGCAACCTAACATCTCGGATGAAATATTTTACAACATTCCTGGCATATCGGTCCCTACTTCTCGGTGGAAACATTGTATACGTCTATAACGATATATATCCTAGCCTAAGGCAACCTAACATCTCGGATGTAATATTTTACAACATTCTGGCGTATCGTCTCCTGCTTCTCGATGGGGACATTATATACGTCTACAATGTTGTATATCCTAACCTAACGCAACCTAACATCTGGGATGTAATATTTTACAAGATTCCTGGCATGTCGGTTCCCAAGTCTCGGTAGGAACATTATATACGTCTATAACGATATATATCCAAACGTAAGGGAACCTAACATCTCGGATGCAATATTTTACAACATTCCTGGCATGTCGGTCCCTACTTCTCGGTGGGAATATTATATACGTCTATAACGTTATATATCATAACCTAAGGCAACCTAACTTCTCGGATGTAATATTTTACAACATTCCTGGCATATCGGTCCCTACATCTCGGTGGGGACATTATATACATCTATAACATTGTATATCCTAACCCAAGGCAACCTAACATCTCGGATGGAATATTTTACAACATTCCTGGCATATCGGTCCCTACTTATCGGTGGAAACATTGTATACGTCTATAACGATATATATCTTAGCCTAAGGCAACCTATTATCTCGGATGTAATATTTTACAACATTCTGGCGTGTCGTCGCCTACTTCTCGATGGGGACATTATATACGTCGATAACATAATATATCCTAGCCTAAGGCAACCTAACATGTCGAATGTAATATTTTACAACATTCCTGGCGTGTCGTCGCCTACTTCTCGATGGGGACATTGTATACATCTATAACATTGTATATCGTAACCCAAGGCAACCTAACATCTCGGATGAAATATTTTACAACATTCCTGGCATATCGGTCCCTACTTCTCGGTGGAAACATTGTATACGTCTATAACGATATATATCCTAGCCTAAGGCAACCTAACATCTCGGATGTAATATTTTACAACATTCTGGCGTGTCGTCTCCTGCTTCTCGATGGGGACATTATATACGTCTACAATGTTGTATATCCTAACCTAACGCAACCTAACATCTGGGATGTAATATTTTACAAGATTCCTGGCATGTCGGTCCCCAAGTCTCGGTAGGAACATTATATACGTCTATAACGATATATATCCAAACGTAAGGGAACCTAACATCTCGGATGTAATATTTTACAACATTCCTGGCATGTCGGTCCCTACTTCTCGGTGGGAATATTATATACGTCTATAACGTTATATATCATAACCTAAGGCAACCTAACATCTGGGATGTAATATTTTACAACATCCCTGGAGTGTCGTCGCCTACTTCTGGCTAGGGACATAATATACATCTATAACGTTGTATATCCTAACCTAAGGCAACCTAACATCTCGAATGTAATATTTTATAACATTCCTGGCGTGTCGCCGCCTGCTTCTCGATGGGGATATTATATACGTCTATAACGTTGTATATCCTAACCTAATGCAACCTAACATCTCGGATGTAATATTTTACAACATTCCTGGCATGTCGGTCCCTACGTCTCGGTGGGAACATACTATACGTCTATAACGTTGTATATCCTAACCTAAGGGAACCTAACATCTCGGGAGTAATATTTTACAACATTCCTGACGCGTCGGCCCCTATTTTTCGGTGGGAACATTATATACGTCTATAAAGTTATATATCCTAGCCTAAGGCAGCCTAACATGTCGAATGTAATACTTTACAACATTCCTGGCCTGTCGTCGCCAACTTCTCGATGGGGACATTATATACATCTATAACATTGTATAACCTAACCTAAGGCAACCTAACATCTCGGATATAATATTTTACAACATTCTGGCGTTTCGTCGCCTGCTTCTCGATGGGGAGATTATATACTTCTATAACGTTGTATATCCTAAACTAACGCAACCTAACATTTGGGATGTATTATTTTACAACATTCCTTGCATGTCGGTGCCTACGTCTCGGTGGGAACATTATATACGTCTATAACGATATATATCCTAACCTAAGGCAACCTAACACCTCGGATGTAATATTTTACAACATTCCTGGCATGTCGGTCCCTACTTCTCGGTGGGAATATTATATACGTCTATAACGTTATATATCATAACCTAAGGCAACCTAACTTCTCGGATGTAATATTTTACAACATTCCTGGCATATCGGTCCCTACATCTCGGTGGGGACATTATATACATCTATAACATTGTATATCCTAACCCAAGGCAACCTAACATCTCGGGTGGAATATTTTACAACATTCCTGGCATATCGGTCCCTACTTATCGGCGGAAACATTGTATACGTCTATAACGATATATATATTAGCCTAAGGCAACCTGACATCTCGGATGTAATATTTTACAACATTCTGGCGTGTCGTCGCCTGCTTCTCGATGGGGAGATTATATACGTCTATAACGTTGTATATCCTAACCTAACGCAACCTAACATTTGGGATGTAATATTTTACAACATTCCTTGCATGTCGGTGCCTACGTCTCGGTGGAAACATTATGTACGTCTATAACGATATATATCCTAACCTAAGGCAACCTAGCCCCTCGGATGTAATAGTTGGCAACATTCCTGACGTGTAGGCCCGTACATCTCGGCGGGAACATTGTATACGTCTATAACGTTATATATCGTAGCCTAAGGCGACCTAACATGTCGAATGTAATATTTTACAACATTCCTGGCGTGTCGTCGCCTACTTCTCGATGGGGACATTATATACGTCGATAACATAATATATCCTAGCCTAAGGCAACCTAACATGTCGAATGTAATATTTTACAACATTCCTGGCGTGTCGTCGCCTACTTCTCGATGGGGACATTATATACATCTATAACATTGTACATCGTAACCCAAGGCAACCTAACATCTCGGATGAAATATTTTACAACATTCCTGGCATATCGGTCCCTACTTCTCGGTGGAAACATTGTATACGTCTATAACGATATATATCCTAGCCTAAGGCAACCTAACATCTCGGATGTAATATTTTACAACATTCTGGCGTATCGTCTCCTGCTTCTCGATGGGGACATTATATACGTCTACAATGTTGTATATCCTAACCTAACGCAACCTAACATCTGGGATGTAATATTTTACAAGATTCCTGGCATGTCGGTTCCCAAGTCTCGGTAGGAACATTATATACGTCTATAACGATATATATCCAAACGTAAGGGAACCTAACATCTCGGATGTAATATTTTACAACATTCCTGGCATGTCGGTCCCTACTTCTCGGTGGGAATATTATATACGTCTATAACGTTATATATCATAACCTAAGGCAACCTAACGTCTCGGATGTAATATTTTACAACATTCCTGGCATATCGGTCCCTACATCTCGGTGGGGACATTATATACATCTATAACATTGTATATCCTAACCCAAGGCAACCTAACATCTCGGATGGAATATTTTACAACATTCCTGGCATATCGGTCCCTACTTATCGGTGGAAAAATTGTATACGTCTATAACGATATATATCTTAGCCTAAGGCAACCTATCATCTCGGATGTAATATTTTACAACATTCTGGCGTGTCGTCGCCTACTTCTCGATGGGGACATTATATACGTCGATAACATAATATATCCTAGCCTAAGGCAACCTAACATGTCGAATGTAATATTTTACAACATTCCTGGCGTGTCGTCGCCTACTTCTCGATGGGGACATTATATACATCTATAACATTGTATATCGTAACCCAAGGCAACCTAACATCTCGGATGAAATATTTTACAACATTCCTGGCATATCGGTCCCTACTTCTCGGTGGAAACATTGTATACGTCTATAACGATATATATCCTAGCCTAAGGCAACCTAACATCTCGGATGTAATATTTTACAACATTCTGGCGTATCGTCTCCTGCTTCTCGATGGGGACATTATATAAGTCTACAATGTTGTATATCCTAACCTAACGCAACCTAACATCTGGGATGTAATATTTTACAAGATTCCTGGCATGTCGGTTCCCAAGTCTCGGTAGGAACATTATATACGTCTATAACGATATATATCCAAACGTAAGGGAACCTAACATCTCGGATGTAATATTTTACAACATCCCTGGCATGTCGGTCCCTACTTCTCGGTGGGAATATTATATACGTCTATAACGTTATATATCATAACCTAAGGCAACCTAACTTCTCGGATGTAATATTTTACAACATTCCTGGCATATCGGTCCCTACATCTCGGTGGGGACATTATATACATCTATAACATTGTATATCCTAACCCAAGGCAACCTAACATCTCGGGTGGAATATTTTACAACATTCCTGGCATATCGGTCCCTACTTATCGGTGGAAACATTGTATACGTCTATAACTATATATATCTTAGCCTAAGGCAACCTAACATCTCGGATGTAATATTTTACAACATTCTGGCGTGTCGTCGCCTACTTCTCGATGGGGACATTATATACGTCGATAACATAATATATCCTAGCCTAAGGCAACCTAACATGTCGAATGTAATATTTTACAACATTCCTGGCGTGTCGTCGCCTACTTCTCGATGGGGACATTATATACATCTATAACATTGTATATCGTAACCCAAGGCAACCTAACATCTCGGATGAAATATTTTACAACATTCCTGGCATATCGGTCCCTACTTCTCGGTGGAAACATTGTATACGTCTATAACGATATATATCCTAGCCTAATGCAACCTAACATCTCGGATGTAATATTTTACAACATTCTGGCGTGTCGTCTCCTGCTTCTCGATGGGGACATTATATACGTCTACAATGTTGTATATCCTAACCTAACGCAACCTAATATCTGGGATGTAATATTTTACAAGATTCCTGGCATGTCGGTCCCCAAGTCTCGGTAGGAACATTATATACGTCTATAACGATATATATCCAAACGTAAGGGAACCTAACATCTCGGATGTAATATTTTACAACATTCCTGGCATGTCGGTCCCTACTTCTCGGTGGGAATATTATATACGTCTATAACGTTATATATCATAACCTAAGGCAACCTAACTTCTCGGATGTAATATTTTACAACATTCCTGGCATGTCGGTCCCTACTTCTCGGTGGGAATATTATATACGTCTATAACGTTATATATCATAACCTAAGGCAACCTAACTTCTCGGATGTAATATTTTACAACATTCCTGGCATATCGGTCCCTACATCTCGGTGGGGACATTATATACATCTATAACATTGTATATCCTAACCCAAGGCAACCTAACATCTCGGATGGAATATTTTACAACATTCCTGGCATATCGGTCCCTACTTATCGGTGGAAACATTGTATACGTCTATAACGATATATATCTTAGCCTAAGGCAACCTGACATCTCGGATGTAATATTTTACAACATTCTGGCGTGTCGTCGCCTGCTTCTCGATGGGGAGATTATATACGTCTATAACGTTGTATATCCTAACCTAACGCAACCTAACATTTGGGATGTAATATTTTACAACATTCCTTGCATGTCGGTGCCTACGTCTCGGTGGAAACATTATGTACGTCTATAACGATATATATCCTAACCTAAGGCAACCTAGCCCCTCGGATGTAATAGTTGGCAACATTCCTGGCGTGTAGGCCCGTACATCTCGGCGGGAACATTGTATACGTCTATAACGTTATATATCGTAGCCTAAGGCGACCTAACATGTCGAATGTCCTATTTTACATCATTCCTGGCGTGTCGTCGCCTGTTTCTCGATGGGAACATTATATACGTCTATAACGTTGTGTATCCTAACGTAACGCAGCCTAACATCTGGGATGTAATATTCCTGGCGTGTCGTCGCCTACTTCTGGATGGGGAGATTATATACGTCTATAACGTTATATATCCTAACCTAAGGCAACCTAACATCTCGGATGTAATAGTTGACAACATTCCTGGCGTGTCCGCCCGTACTTCTCGGTGGGAACATTATATACGCCTATAACGTTATATATCCTAGCCTAAGGCCACATAACATGTCGAATGTCATATTTTACAACATTCCTGGCGTGTCGTCGCCTGCTTCTCGATGGGGACATTATATACGTCTATAACGTTGTATATCCTAACCTAAAGCAACCTAACATCTGGGATGTAATATTTTACAAGATTCCTGGCATGTCGGTCTCCAAGTCTCGGTAGGAACATTATATACGTCTATAACGATATATATCCAAACCTAAGGGAACCTAACATCTCGGATGTAATATTTTACAACATTCCTGGCATGTCGGTCCCTACTTCTCGGTGGGAATATTATATACGTCTATAACGTTATATATCATAACCTAAGGCAACCTAACATCTGGGATGTAATATTTTACAACATTCCTGGAGTGTCGTCGCCTACTTCTGGCTAGGGTCATAATATACATCTATAACGTTGTATATCCTAACCTAAGGCAACCTAACATCTCGAATGTAATATTTTATAACATTCCTGGCGTGTCGTCGCCTGCTTCTCGATGGGGATATTATATACGTCTATAACGTTGTATATCCTAACCTAACGCAACCTAACATCTCGGATGTAATATTTTACAACATTCCTGGCATGTCGGTCCCTACGTCTCGGTGGGAACATACTATACGTCTATAACGTTATATATCCTAACCTAAGGGAACCTAACATCTCGGGAGTAATATTTTACAACATTCCTGACGCGTCGGCCCCTATTTTTCGGTGGGAACATTATATACGTCTATAAAGTTATATATCCTAGCCTAAGGCAACATAACATGTCGAATGTAATACTTTACAACATTCCTGGCCTGTCGTCGCCAACTTCTCGATGGGGACATTATATACAACTATACCATTGTATATCCTAACCTAAGGCAACCTAACATCTCGGATATAATATTTTACAACATTCTGGCGTTTCGTCGCCTGCTTCTCGATGGGGAGATTATATACTTCTATAACCTTGTATATCCTAAACTAACGCAACCTAACATTTGGGATGTATTATTTTACAACATTCCTTGCATTTCGGGGCCTACGTCTCGGTGGGAACATTATATACGTCTATAACGATATATATCCTAACCTAAGGCAACCTAACACCTCGGATGTTATAGTTGACCACATTCCTGGCGTGTAGGTCCGTACTTCTCGGTGGGAACATTGTATACGTCTATAACGTTATATATCCTAGCTTAAGGCGACCTAACATATCGAATGTAATATTTTACATCATTCCTGGCGTGTCGTCGCCTGCTTCTCGATGGGAACATTATATACGTCTATAACGTTGTGTATCCTAACCTAACGCAACCTAACATCTGGGATGTAATATTCCTGGCGTGTCGTCGCCTACTTCTGGATGGGGACATTATATACGTCTATAACATTATATATCCTAACCTAAGGCAACCTAACATCTCGGATGTAATATTTTACAACATTCCTTGCATGTCGGTGCCTACGTCTCGGTGGGAACATTATATACGTCTATAACGATATATATCCTAACCTAAGGCAACCTAACACCTCGGATGTAATATTTTACAACATTCCTGACGCGTCGGCCCCTATTTTTCGGTGGGAACTTTATATACGTCTATATCGTTATATATCCTAGTCTAAGGCAACCTAATACCTCGGATGAAATATTTTACAACATTCCTGGCATATCGGTCCCTACTTCTCGGTGGAAACATTGTATACGTCTATAACGATACATATCCTAGCCTAAGGCAACCTAATATCTCGGATGTAATATTTTACAACATTCTGGCGTATCGTCTCCTGCTTCTCAATGGGGACATTATATACGTCTACAATGTTGTATATCCTAACCTAACGCAACCTAACATCTGGGATGTAATATTTTACAAGATTCCTGGCATGTCGGTTCCCAAGTCTCGGTAGGAACATTATATACGTCTATAACGATATATATCCAAACGTAAGGGAACCTAACATCTCGGATGTAATATTTTACAACATTCCTGGCATGTCGGTCCCTACCTCTCGGTGGGAATATTATATACGTCTATAACGTTATATATCATAACCTAAGGCAACCTAACTTCTCGGATGTAATATTTTACAACATTCCTGGCATATCGGTCCCTACATCTCGGTGGGGACATTATATACATCTATAACATTGTATATCCTAACCCAAGGCAACCTAACATCTCGGATGGAATATTTTACAACATTCCTGGCATATCGGTCCCTACTTATCGGTGGAAACATTGTATACGTCTATAACGATATATATCTTAGCCTAAGGCAACCTATCATCTCGGATGTAATATTTTACAACATTCTGGCGTGTCGTCGCCTACTTCTCGATGGGGACATTATATACGTCGATAACATAATATATCCTAGCCTAAGGCAACCTAAAATGTCGAATGTAATATTTTACAACATTCCTGGCGTGTCGTCGCCTACTTCTCGATGGGGACATTATATACATCTATAACATTGTATTTCGTAACCCAAGGCAACCTAACATCTCGGATGAAATATTTTACAACATTCCTGGCATATCGGTCCCTACTTCTCGGTGGAAACATTGTATACGTCTATAACGATATATATCCTAGCCTAAGGCAACCTAACATCTCGGATGTAATATTTTACAACATTCTGGCGTGTCGTCTCCTGCTTCTCGATGGGGACATTATATACGTCTACAATGTTGTATATCCTAACCTAACGCAACCTAACATCTGGGATGTAATATTTTACAAGATTCCTGGCATGTCGGTCCCCAAGTCTCGGTAGGAACATTATATACGTCTATAACGATATATATCCAAACGTAAGGGAACCTAACATCTCGGATGTAATATTTTACAACATTCCTGGCATGTCGGTCCCTACTTCTCGGTGGGAATATTATATACGTCTATAACGTTATATATCATAACCTAAGGCAACCTAACATCTGGGATGTAATATTTTACAACATCCCTGGAGTGTCGTCGCCTACTTCTGGCTAGGGACATAATATACATCTATAACGTTGTATATCCTAACCTAAGACAACCTAACATCTCGAATGTAATATTTTATAACATTCCTGGCGTGTCGCCGCCTGCTTCTCGATGGGGATATTATATACGTCTATAACGTTGTATATCCTAACCTAACGCAACCTAACATCTCGGATGTAATATTTTACAACATTCCTGGCATGTCGGTCCCTACGTCTCGGTGGGAACATACTATACGTCTATAACGTTGTATATCCTAACCTAAGGGAACCTAACATCTCGGGAGTAATATTTTACAACATTCCTGACGCGTCGGCCCCTATTTTTCGGTGGGAACATTATATACGTCTATAAAGTTATATATGCTAGCCTAAGGCAGCCTAACATGTCGAATGTAATACTTTACAACATTCCTGGCCTGTCGTCGCCAACTTCTCGATGGGGACATTATATACATCTATAACATTGTATAACCTAACCTAAGGCAACCTAACATCTCGGATATAATATTTTACAACATTCTGGCGTTTCGTCGCCTGCTTCTCGATGGGGAGATTATATACTTCTATAACGTTGTATATCCTAAACTAACGCAACCTAACATTTGGGATGTATTATTTTACAACATTCCTTGCATGTCGGTGCCTACGTCTCGGTGGGAACATTATATACGTCTATAACGATATATATCCTAACCTAAGGCAACCTAACACCTCGGATGTTATAGTTGACCACATTCCTGGCGCGTAGGTCCGTACTTCTCGGTGGGAACATTGTATACGTCTATAACGTTATATATCCTAGCTTAAGGCGACCTAACATATCGAATGTAATATTTTACATCATTCCTGGCGTGTCGTCGCCTACTTCTGGATGGGGACATTATATACGTCTATAACATTATATATCCTAACCTAAGGCAACCTAACATCTCGGATGTAATATTTTACAACATTCCTTGCATGTCGGTGCCTACGTCTCGGTGGGAACATTATATACGTCTATAACGATATATATCCTAACCTAAGGCAACCTAACACCTCGGATGTAATATTTTACAACATTCCTGACGCGTCGGCCCCTATTTTTCGGTGGGAACTTTATATACGTCTATATCGTTATATATCCTAGTCTAAGGCAACCTAACATGTCGAATGTAATATTTTACAACATTCCTGGCGTGTCGTCGCCTACTTCTCGATGGGGACATTATATACGTCGATAACATAATATATCCTAGCCTAAGGCAACCTAACATGTCGAATGTAATATTTTACAACATTCCTGGCGTGTCGTCGCCTACTTCTCGATGGGGACATTATATACATCTATAACATTGTATATCCTAACCCAAGGCAACCTAACATCTCGGATGAAATATTTTACAACATTCCTGGCATATCGGTCCCTACTTCTCGGTGGAAACATTGTATACGTCTATAACGATACATATCCTAGCCTAAGGCAACCTAACATCTCGGATGTAATATTTTACAACATTCTGGCGTGTCGTCTCCTGCTTCTCGATGGGGACATTATATACGTCTACAATGTTGTATATCCTAACCTAACGCAACCTAACATCTGGGATGTAATATTTTACAAGATTCCTGGCATGTCGGTCCCCAAGTCTCGGTAGGAACATTATATACGTCTATAGCGATATATATCCAAACGTAAGGGAAGCTAACATCTCGGATGTAATATTTTACAACATTCCTGGCATGTCGGTCCCTACTTCTCGGTGGGAATATTATATACGTCTATAACGTTATATATCATAACCTAAGGCAACCTAACATCTCGGATGTAAGATTTTACAACATTCCTGGCACATCGGTCCCTACTTCTCGGTGGAAACATTGTATACGTCTATAACGATATATATCCTAGCGTAAGGCAACCTAACATCTCGGATGTAATATTTTACAACATTCCTGGCGTGTCGTCGCCTACTTCTCGATGGGGACATTATATACATCTATAACATTGTATATCCTAACCCAAGGCAACCTAACATCTCGGATGAAATATTTTACAACATTCCTGGCATATCGGTCCCTACTTATCGGTGGAAACATTGTATACGTCTATAACTATATATATCTTAGCCTAAGGCAACCTAACATCTCGGATGTAATATATTACAACATTCTGGCGTGTCGTCGCCTGCTTCTCGATGGGGAGATTATATACGTCTATAACGTTGTATATCCTAACCTAACGCAACCTAACATTTGGGATGTAATATTTTACAACATTCCTTGCATGTCGGTGCCTACGTCTCGGTGGAAACATTATGTACGTCTATAACGATATATATCCTAACCTAAGGCAACCTAGCACCTCGGATGTAATAGTTGACAACATTCCTGGCGTGTAGGCCCGTACATCTCGGCGGGAACATTGTATACGTCTATAACGTTATATATCGTAGCCTAAGGCGACCTAACATGTCGAATGTCATATTTTACATCATTCCTGGCGTGTCGTCGCCTGTTTCTCGATGGGAACATTATATACGTCTATAACGTTGTGTATCCTAACGTAACGCAACCTAACATCTGGGATGTAATATTCCTGGCGTGTCGTCGCCTACTTCTGGATGGGGAGATTATATACGTCTATAACGTTATATATCCTAACCTAAGGCAACCTAACATCTCGGATGTAATAGTTGTCAACATTCCTGGCGTGTCCGCCCGTACTTCTCGGTGGGAACATTATATACGCCTATAACGTTATATATCCTAGCCTAAGGCCACATAACATGTCGAATGTCATATTTTACAACATTCCTGGCGTGTCGTCGCCTGCTTCTCGATGGGGACATTATATACGTCTATAACGTTGTATATCCTAACCTAAAGCAACCTAACATCTGGGATGTAATATTTTACAAGATTCCTGGCATGTCGGTCCCCAAGTCTCGGTAGGAACATTATATACGCCTATAACGATATATATCCAAACCTAAGGGAACCTAACATCTCGGATGTAATATTTTACAACATTCCTGGCATGTCGGTCCCTACTTCTCGGTGGGAATATTATATACGTCTATAACGTTATATATCAAAACCTAAGGCAACCTAACATCTGGGATGTAATATTTTACAACATTCCTGGAGTGTCGTCGCCTACTTCTGGCTAGGGTCATAATATACATCTATAACGTTGTATATCCTAACCTAAGGCAACCTAACATCTCGAATGTAATATTTTATAACATTCCTGGCGTGTCGCCGCCTGCTTCTCGATGGGGATATTATATACGTCTATAACGTTGTATATCCTAACCTAACGCAACCTAACATCTCGGATGTAATATTTTACAACATTCCTGGCATGTCGGTCCCTACGTCTCGGTGGGAACATACTATACGTCTATAACGTTGTATATCCTAACCTAAGGGAACCTAACATCTCGGGAGTAATATTTTACAACATTCCTGACGCGTCGGCCCCTATTTTTCGGTGGGAACATTATATACGTCTATAAAGATATATATCCTAGCCTAAGGCAACATAACATGTCGAATGTAATACTTTACAACATTCCTGGCCTGTCGTCGCCAACTTCTCGATGGGGACATTATATACATCTATAACATTGTATATCCTAACCTAAGGCAACCTAACATCTCGGATATAATATTTTACAACATTCTGGCGTTTCGTCGCCTGCTTCTCGATGGGGAGATTATATACTTCTATAACGTTGTGTATCCTAAACTAACGCAACCTAACATTTGGGATGTATTATTTTACAACATTCCTTGCATGTCGGTGCCTACGTCTCGGTGGGAACATTATATACGTCTATAACGATATATATCCTAACCTAAGGCAACCTAACACCTCGGATGTTATAGTTGACCACATTCCTGGCGTGTAGGTCCGTACTTCTCGGTGGGAACATTGTATACGTCTATAACGTTATATATCCTAGCTTAAGGCGACCTAACATATCGAATGTAATATTTTACATCATTCCTGGCGTGTCGTCGCCTGCTTCTCGATGGGAACATTATATACGTCTATAACGTTGTGTATCCTAACCTAACGCAACCTAACATCTGGGATGTAATATTCCTGGCGTGTCGTCGCGTACTTCTGGATGGGGACATTATATACGTCTATAACATTATATATCCTAACCTAAGGCAATCTAACATCTCGGATGTAATATTTTACAACATTCCTTGCATGTCGGTGCCTACGTCTCGGTGGGAACATTATATACGTCTATAACGATATATATCCTAACCTAAGGCAACCTAACACCTCAGATGTAATATTTTACAACATTCCTGACGCGTCGGCCCCTATTTTTCGGTGGGAACTTTATATACGTTTATATCGTTATATATCCTAGTCTAAGGCAACCTAACATGTCGAATGTAATATTTTACAACATTCCTGGCGTGTCGTCGCCTACTTCTCGATGGGGACATTATATACGTCGATAACATAATATATCCTAGCCTAAGGCAACCTAACATGTCGAATGTAATATTTTACAACATTCCTGGCGTGTCGTCGCCTACTTCTCGATGGGGACATTATATACATCTATAACATTGTATATCGTAACCCAAGGCAACCTAACATCTCGGATGAAATATTTTACAACATTCCTGGCATATCGGTCCCTACTTCTCGGTGGAAACATTGTATACGTCTATAACGATATATATCCTAGCCTAAGGCAACCTAACATCTCGGATGTAATATTTTACAACATTCTGGCGTATCGTCTCCTGCTTCTCGATGGGGACATTATATAAGTCTACAATGTTGTATATCCTAACCTAACGCAACCTAACATCTGGGATGTAATATTTTACAAGATTCCTGGCATGTCGGTTCCCAAGTCTCGGTAGGAACATTATATACGTCTATAACGATATATATCCAAACGTAAGGGAACCTAACATCTCGGATGTAATATTTTACAACATCCCTGGCATGTCGGTCCCTACTTCTCGGTGGGAATATTATATACGTCTATAACGTTATATATCATAACCTAAGGCAACCTAACTTCTCGGATGTAATATTTTACAACATTCCTGGCATATCGGTCCCTACATCTCGGTGGGGACATTATATACATCTATAACATTGTATATCCTAACCCAAGGCAACCTAACATCTCGGATGGAATATTTTACAACATTCCTGGCATATCGGTCCCTACTTATCGGTGGAAACATTGTATACGTCTATAACGATATATATCTTAGCCTAAGGCAACCTGACATCTCGGATGTAATATTTTACAACATTCTGGCGTGTCGTCGCCTACTTCTCGATGGGGACATTATATACGTCGATAACATAATATATCCTAGCCTAAGGCAACCTAACATGTCGAATGTAATATTTTACAACATTCCTGGCGTGTCGTCGCCTACTTCTCGATGGGGACATTATATACATCTATAACATTGTATATCGTAACCCAAGGCACCTAACATCTCGGATGAAATATTTTACAACATTCCTGGCATATCGGTCCCTACTTCTCGGTGGAAACATTGTATACGTCTATAACGATATATATCCTAGCCTAATGCAACCTAACATCTCGGATGTAATATTTTACAACATTCTGGCGTGTCGTCTCCTGCTTCTCGATGGGGACATTATATACGTCTACAATGTTGTATATCCTAACCTAACGCAACCTAATATCTGGGATGTAATATTTTACAAGATTCCTGGCATGTCGGTCCCCAAGTCTCGGTAGGAACATTATATACGTCTTTAACGATATATATCCAAACGTAAGGGAACCTAACATCTCGGATGTAATATTTTACAACATTCCTGGCATGTCGGTCCCTACTTCTCGGTGGGAATATTATATACGTCTATAACGTTATATATCATAACCTAAGGCAACCTAACTTCTCGGATGTAATATTTTACAACATTCCTGGCATGTCGGTCCCTACTTCTCGGTGGGAATATTATATACGTCTATAACGTTATATATCATAACCTAAGGCAACCTAACTTCTCGGATGTAATATTTTACAACATTCCTGGCATATCGGTCCCTACATCTCGGTGGGGACATTATATACATCTATAACATTGTATATCCTAACCCAAGGCAACCTAACATCTCGGATGGAATATTTTACAACATTCCTGGCATATCGGTCCCTACTTATCGGTGGAAACATTGTATACGTCTATAACGATATATATCTTAGCCTAAGGCAACCTGACATCTCGGATGTAATATTTTACAACATTCTGGCGTGTCGTCGCCTGCTTCTCGATGGGGAGATTATATACGTCTATAACGTTGTATATCCTAACCTAACGCAACCTAACATTTGGGATGTAATATTTTACAACATTCCTTGCATGTCGGTGCCTACGTCTCGGTGGAAACATTATGTACGTCTATAACGATATATATCCTAACCTAAGGCAACCTAGCCCCTCGGATGTAATAGTTGGCAACATTCCTGGCGTGTAGGCCCGTACATCTCGGCGGGAACATTGTATACGTCTATAACGTTATATATCGTAGCCTAAGGCGACCTAACATGTCGAATGTCCTATTTTACATCATTCCTGGCGTGTCGTCGCCTGTTTCTCGATGGGAACATTATATACGTCTATAACGTTGTGTATCCTAACGTAACGCAGCCTAACATCTGGGATGTAATATTCCTGGCGTGTCGTCGCCTACTTCTGGATGGGGAGATTATATACGTCTATAACGTTATATATCCTAACCTAAGGCAACCTAACATCTCGGATGTAATAGTTGAGAACATTCCTGGCGTGTCCGCCCGTACTTCTCGGTGGGAACATTATATACGTCTATAACGTTATATATCCTAGCCTAAGGCCACCTAACGTGTCGAATGTAAAATTTTACAGCATTCCTGACGCGTCGGCCCCTATTTTTCGGTGGCAACATTATATACGTCTATAACGTTATATATCCTAGTCTAAGGCAACCTAACATGTCGAATGTAATATTTTACAACATTCCTGGCGTGTCGTCGCCTACTTCTCGATGGGGACATTATATAAATCTATAACCTTGTATATCCTAACCTAAAGCAGCCTAACATCTCGGATGTAATATTTCACAACATTCCTGGCATGTCGGTCCCTACTTCTCGGTGGAAACATTGTATACGTCTATAACGATATATATGCTAACCTAAGGCAAACTAACATCTCGGATGTAATAGTTGACAACATTCCAGGCGTGTCAGCCCGTACTTCTCGGTGGGAACATTATATACGTCTATAACGCTATATATCTTAGCCTAAGGCGACCTAACATGTCGAATGTAATATTTTACAACATTCCTGGCGTCTCATCGCCTGCTCCTCACTGGGAACATTATATACGTCTATAACGTTGTATATCCTAACATAACGCAACCTAACATCTGGGATGTAATATTCCTGGCGTGTCGTCGCCTACTTCTGGATAGGGACATTATATACGTCTATAACGTTATATATCCTGACCTAAGGGAACCTAACATCTCGGGTGTAATATTTGAAAACATTCCCGGCGTGTTAGCCCGTACTTCTCGGTGGGAACATCATATACGTCTATAGCGATATATATCATAGCCTAAGGCAACCTAACATAACGGATGTAATATTTTACAACATTCCTGGCGCGTCGGCTCCTATTTTTCGGTGGGAACATTATATACGTCTATAACGTTATATATCCTAACCTAAGGGAATCTAACATCTCGGGTGTAATATTTTACAACATTCATGACACGTCGTCTCCTGCTTCTCGATGGGGACATTATATAAGTCTATAACGTTGTATATCCTAACCTAACGCAACCTAACATCTCGGATGAAATATTTTACAACATTCTGGCGTATCGTCTCCTGCTTCTCGATGGGGACATTATATACGTCTACAATGTTGTATATCCTAACCTAACGCAACCTAACATCTGGGATGTAATATTTTACAAGATTCCTGGCATGTCGGTCCCCAAGTCTCGGTAGGAACATTATATACGTCTATAACGATATATATCCAAACGTAAGGGAACCTAACATCTCGGATGTAATATTTTACAACATTCCTGGCATGTCGGTCCCTACTTCTCGGTGGGAATATTATATACGTCTATAACGTTATATATCATAACCTAAGGCAACCTAACTTCTCGGATGTAATATTTTACATCATTCCTGGCATATCGGTCCCTACATCTCGGTGGGGACATTATATACATCTATAACATTGTATATCCTAACCCAAGGCAACCTAACATCTCGGATGGAATATTTTACAACATTCCTGGCATATCGGTCCCTACTTATCGGTGGAAACATTGTATACGTCTATAACGATATATATCTTAGCCTAAGGCAACCTGACATCTCGGATGTAATATTTTACAACATTCTGGCGTGTCGTCGCCTGCTTCTCGATGGGGAGATTATATACGTCTATAACGTTGTATATCCTAACCTAACGCAACCTAACATTTGGGATGTAATATTTTACAACATTCCTTGCATGTCGGTGCCTACGTCTCGGTGGGAACAGTATATACGTCTATAACGATATATATCCTAACCTAAGGCAACCTAACACCTCGGATGTAATAGTTGACAACATTCCTGGCGTGTAGGCCCGTACTTCTCGGCGGAAACATTGTATACGTCTATAACGTTATATCTCCTAGCATAAGGCGACCTAACATATCGAATGTAATATTTTACATCATTCATGGCGTGTCGTCGCCTGCTTCTCGATGGGAACATTATATACGTCTATAACGTTGTGTATCCTAATCTAACGCAACCTAACATCTGGGATGTAATATTCCTGGCGTGTCGTCGCCTACTTCTGGATGGGGACATTATATACGTCTATAACGTTATATATCCTAACCTAAGGCAACCTAACATCTCGGATGTAATAGTTGAGAACATTCCTGGCGTGTCCGCCCGTACTTCTCGGTGGGAACATTATATACGTCTATAACGTTATATATCCTAGCCTAAGGCCACCTAACGTGTCGAATGTAAAATTTTACAGCATTCCTGACGCGTCGGCCCCTATTTTTCGGTGGCAACATTATATACGTCTATAACGTTATATATCCTAGTCTAAGGCAACCTAGCATGTCGAATGTAATATTTTATAACATTCCTGGCGTGTCGTCGCCTGCTTCTCGATGGGGACATTATATACGTCTATAACGTTGTATATCATAACCTAACGCAACCTAACATCTCGGATGTAATATTTCACAACATTCCTGGCATGTCGGTCCCTACTTCTCGGTGGAAACATTGTATACGTCTATAACGATATATATGCTAACCCAAGGCAAACTAACATCTCGGATGTAATAGTTGACAACATTCCAGGCGTGTCAGCCCGTACTTCTCGGTGGGAACATTATATACGTCTATAACGCTATATATCTTAGCCTAAGGCGACCTAACGTGTCGAATGTAATATTTTACAACATTCCTGGCATATCGGTCCCTACATCTCGGTGGGGACATTATATACATCTATAACATTGTATATCCTAACCCAAGGCAACCTAACATCTCGGATGGAATATTTTACAACATTCCTGGCATATCGGTCCCTACTTATCGGTGGAAACATTGTATACGTCTATAACGATATATATCTTAGCCTAAGGCAACCTGACATCTCGGATGTAATATTTTACAACATTCTGGCGTGTCGTCGCCTGCTTCTCGATGGGGAGATTATATACGTCTATAACGTTGTATATCCTAACCTAACGCAACCTAACATTTGGGATGTAATATTTTACAACATTCCTTGCATGTCGGTGCCTACGTCTCGGTGGAAACATTATGTACGTCTATAACGATATATATCCTAACCTAAGGCAACCTAGCCCCTCGGATGTAATAGTTGGCAACATTCCTGGCGTGTAGGCCCGTACATCTCGGCGGGAACATTGTATACGTCTATAACGTTATATCTCCTAGCATAAGGCGACCTAACATATCGAATGTAATATTTTACATCATTCATGGCGTGTCGTCGCCTGCTTCTCGATGGGAACATTATATACGTCTATAACGTTGTGTATCATAATCTAACGCAACCTAACATCTGGGATGTAATATTCCTGGCGTGTCGTCGCCTACTTCTGGATGGGGAGATTATATACGTCTATAACGTTATATATCCTAACCTAAGGCAACCTAACATCTCGGATGTAATAGTTGACAACATTTCTGGCGTGTCCGCCCGTACTTCTCGGTGGGAACATTATATACGTCTATAACGTTATATATCCTAGCCTAAGGCCACATAACATGTCGGATGTAATATTTTACAACATTCCTGGCGTGTCGTCGCCTGCTACTCGATGGGGTCATTATATACGTCTATAACGTTGTATATCCTAACCTAACGCAACCTAACATCTCGGATGTAATATTTTACAACATTCTGGCTTGTCGGTCCCCACGTCTCGATCTGGACATTATATACGTCTATAACGATATATATCCAAACTTAAGGGAAACTAACATCTCGGATGTAATGTTTTATAACATTCCTGGCGCTTCGGCTCCTACTTTTCGGTGGGAACATTATATACGTCTATAACGTTGTATATCCTAACCTAACGCAACCTAACATCTGGGATGTAATATTTTACAACATTCCTGGCATGTCGGCCCCTATTTCTCGGTGGGAATATTATATACGTCTATAACGTTATATATCCTAGCCTAAGGCAACCTAACATCTCGAGTTTAATATTTTACAACATTCCTGACGCGTCGGCCCCTATTTCTCGGTGGGAACATTATATACTTCTATAACGTTATATATCATAACCTAAGGCAACCTAAATTCTCTACCGTAATAGTTTACAACATTCCTGGCGCTTCGGCTCCTACTTTTCGCTGAGAACGTTATATACGTCTATAACGTTACATATCCTAACGTAAGGCAACATAACATCTCGGATGTAATATTTTACAACATTCCTGGCGTGTCGTCTCCTGCTTCTCGATGGGGACGTTATATACGTCTATAACGTTGCATATCCTAACCTAACGCAACCTAACATCTGGGATGTAATATTTTACAACATTCCTGGCATGTCGGCCCCTATTTCTCGGTGGGAATATGATATACGTCTATAACGTTATATATCCTAGCCTAAGGCAACCTAACATCTCGGGTTTAATATTTTACAACATTCCTGACGCGTCGGCCCCTATCTCTCGGTGGGAACATTATATACGTCTATAACGTTATATATCATAACGTAAGGCAACCTAAAACCTCTACCGTAATAGTTTACGACGTTCCTGGCGTGTCGGTTCGTACTTCTCGGTGCGAACATTATATACGTCCATAACGTTATATATCCTAACGTAAGGCAACATAACATCTCGGATGTAATATTTTACAACATACCTGGCGTGTCGTCGCCTGCTTCTCGATGGGGACATTATATACGTCTATAACGTTGTGTATCCTAATCTAACGCAATCTAACATCTGGGATGTAATATTTTCCAACATTACTGGCATGTCGGTCCCTACGTCTCGGAGGGAACGTTATATACGTCTATAACGATATATGTCCAAACTTAAGGGAAACTAACATCTCGGGTGTCATATTTTACAACATTCCTGGTGCTTCGGCTCCTACTTTTCGGTGGGAACATTATATACGTCTATAACGTTACATATCCTAACGTAAGGCAACATAACATCTCGGATGTTATATTTTACAACATTCCTGGCGTGTCGTCGCCTGCTTCTCGATGGGGACATTATATACGTCTATAACGTTGTATATCCTAGCCTAAGCAATCTAACATCTCGGATGTAATATTGTACAACGTTCCTGGCATGTCGGTCCCTACGTCTCGGTGGGAACGTTATATACGTCTATAAAGATATATATCCAAACTTAAGGGAAACTAACATCTCGGATGTCATATTTTACCACATTCCTGGCGCTTCGGCCCCTATTTCTCGGTGGTAACATTATATACGTCTATACCGTTATATATCATAACCTAAGGCAACCTAAAATCTCTACCGTAATTGTTTACAACATTCCTGGCGTGTCGGCTCGTACTTCTCGGTGCGAACATTATATACGTCTATAACGTTATATATCCTAACGTAAGGCAACATACCATCTCGGATATAATATTTTACAACATTCCTGGCGTGTCGCCGCCTGCTTCTCGATGGGGAAATTATATACGTCTATAACCTTGTATATCCTAACCTAAGGCAACCTAACATCTCGGATGTAATATTTTACAACATTCTGGCGTGTCGTCGCCTGCTTCTCGATGGGGACATTATATACGTCTATAAAGTTGTATATCCTAACCTAACGCAACCTAACATTTGGGATGTAATATTTTACAACATTCCTGGCATGTCGGTGCCTACGTCTCAGTGGGAACATTATATACGTCTATAACGATAGATATCCTAACCTAAGGCAACCTAACACCTCGGATGTAATAGTTGACAACATTCCTGGCGTGTAGGCCCGTACTTCCCAGTGGTAACATTACATACGTCTATAACGTTATATATCCTAGCCTAAGGCCACCTAACATGTCGAATGTAATATTTTACAACATTCCTGACGCGTCGGCACCTATTTTTCGGTGGGAACATTATATACGTCTATAACGTTATATATCCTGGTCTAAGGCAACCTAACATGTCGAATGTAATATTTTACAACATTCCTGGCGTGTCGTCGCCTACTTCTCGATGGGAACATTATATACGTCTATAACGTTGTATATCCTAACGTAAGGCAACATACCATCTCGGATATAATATTTTACAACATTCCTGGCGTGTCGCCGCCTGCTTCTCGATGGGGAAATTATATACGTCTATAACGTTGTATATCCTAACCTAACGCAACCTAACATCCGGGATGTAATATTTTACAACATTCCTGGCATGTCGGCCCCTATTTCGCGGTGGGAATATTATATACGTCTATAACGTTATATATCCTAGCCTAAGGCAACCTAACATCTCGGGTTTAATATTTTACAACATTCCTGAAACGTCGGCCCCTATTTCTCGGTGGGAACATTATATACTTCTATAACGTTATATATCATAACCTAAGGCAACGTAAATTCTCTACCGTAATAGTTTACAACTTTCCTGGCGCTTCGGCTCCTACTTTTCGCTGAGAACGTTATATACGTCTATGACGTTACATATCCTAACGTAAGGCAACATAACATCTCGGATGTAATATTTTACAACATTCCTGGCGTGTCGTCTCCTGCTTCTCGATGGGGACGTTATATACGTCTATAACGTTGCATATCCTAACCTAACGCAACCTAACATCTGGGATGTAATATTTTACAACATTCCTGGCATGTCGGCCCCTATTTCTCGGTGGGAATATGATATACGTCTATAACGTTATATATCCTAGCCTAAGGCAACCTAACATCTCGGGTTTAATATTTTACAACATTCCTGACGCGTCGGCCCCTATTTCTCGGTGGGAACATTATATACGTCTATAACGTTATATATCATAACCTAAGGCAACCTAAAATCTCTACCGTAACAGTTTACAACATTCCTGGCGTGTCGGCTCGTACTTCTCGGTGCGAACATTATATACGTCTATAACGTTATATATCCTAACGTAAGGCAACATAACATCTCGGATGTAATATTTTACAACATACCTGGCGTGTCGTCGCCTGCTTCTCGATGGGGACATTATATACGTCTATAACGTTGTATATCCTAACGTAAGGCAACATACCATCTCGGATATAATATTTTACAACATTCCTGGCGTGTCGCCGCCTGCTTCTCGATGGGGAAATTATATACGTCTATAACGTTGTATATCCTAACCTAACGCAACCTAACATCCGGGATGTAATATTTTACAACATTCCTGGCATGTCGGCCCCTATTTCTCGGTGGGAATATTATATACGTCTATAACGTTATATATCCTAGCCTAAGGCAACCTAACATCTCGGGTTTAATATTTTACAACATTCCTGAAACGTCGGCCCCTATTTCTCGGTGGGAACATTATATACTTCTATAACGTTATATATCATAACCTAAGGCAACGTAAATTCTCTACCGTAATAGTTTACAACTTTCCTGGCGCTTCGGCTCCTACTTTTCGCTGAGAACGTTATATACGTCTATGACGTTACATATCCTAACGTAAGGCAACATAACATCTCGGATGTAATATTTTACAACATTCCTGGCGTGTCGTCTCCTGCTTCTCGATGGGGACGTTATATACGTCTATAACGTTGCATATCCTAACCTAACGCAACCTAACATCTGGGATGTAATATTTTACAACATTCCTGGCATGTCGGCCCCTATTTCTCGGTGGGAATATGATATACGTCTATAACGTTATATATCCTAGCCTAAGGCAACCTAACATCTCGGGTTTAATATTTTACAACATTCCTGACGCGTCGGCCCCTATTTCTCGGTGGGAACATTATATACGTCTATAACGTTATATATCATAACCTAAGGCAACCTAAAATCTCTACCGTAACAGTTTACAACATTCCTGGCGTGTCGGCTCGTACTTCTCGGTGCGAACATTATATACGTCTATAACGTTATATATCCTAACGTAAGGCAACATAACATCTCGGATGTAATATTTTACAACATACCTGGCGTGTCGTCGCCTGCTTCTCGATGGGGACATTATATACGTCTATAACGTTGTATATCCTAATCTAACGCAATCTAACATCTGGGATGTAATATTTTCCAACATTACTGGCATGTCGGTCCCTACGTCTCGGAGGGAACGTTATATACGTCTATAACGATATATGTCCAAACTTAAGGGAAACTAACATCTCGGGTGTCATATTTTACAACATTCCTGGCTCTTCGGCTTCTACTTTTTGGTGGGAACATTATATACGTCTATAACGTTACATATCCTAACGTAAGGCAACATAACATCTCGGATGTTATATTTTACAACATTCCTGGCGTGTGGTCGCCTGCTTCTCGATGGGGTCATTATATACGTCTATAACATTGTATATCCTAACCTAAGGCAACCTAACATCTCGGATGTAATATTTTACAACATTCTGGCTTGTCAGTCCCCACGTCTCGATCTGGACATTATATACATTTATAACGATATATATCCAAACTTAAGGGAAACTAACATCTCGGATGTAATATTTTACAACATTCCTGGTGCTTCGGCTCCTACTTTTCGGTGGGAACATTATATACGTCTATAACGTTACATATCCTAACGTAAGGCAACATAACATCTCGGATGTTATATTTTACAACATTCCTGGCGTGTCGTCGCCTGCTTCTCGATGGGGACATTACATACATCTATAACCTTGTATATCCTAACCTAAGGCAACCTAACATCTCGGATGTAATATTTTACAACATTCTGGCGTGTCGTCGCCTGCTTCTCGATGGGGACATTATATACGTCTATAAAGTTGTATATCCTAACCTAACGCAACCTAACATTTGGGATGTAATATTTTACAACATTCCTGGCATGTCGGTGCCTACGTCTCAGTGGGAACATTATATACGTCTATAACGATAGATATCCTAACCTAAGGCAACCTAACACCTCGGATGTAATAGTTGACAACATTCCTGGCGTGTAGGCCCGTACTTCCCAGTGGTAACATTACATACGTCTATAACGTTATATATCCTAGCCTAAGGCCACCTAACATGTCGAATGTAATATTTTACAACATTCCTGACGCGTCGGCACCTATTTTTCGGTGGGAACATTATATACGTCTATAACGTTATATATCCTAGTCTAAGGCAACCTAACATGTCGAATGTAATATTTTACAACATTCCTGGCGTGTCGTCGCCTACTTCTCGATGGGAACATTATATACGTCTATAACGTTGTATATCCTAACGTAAGGCAACATACCATCTCGGATATAATATTTTACAACATTCCTGGCGTGTCGCCGCCTGCTTCTCGATGGGGAAATTATATACGTCTATAACGTTGTATATCCTAACCTAACGCAACCTAACATCCGGGATGTAATATTTTACAACATTCCTGGCATGTCGGCCCCTATTTCGCGGTGGGAATATTATATACGTCTATAACGTTATATATCCTAGCCTAAGGCAACCTAACATCTCGGGTTTAATATTTTACAACATTCCTGAAACGTCGGCCCCTATTTCTCGGTGGGAACATTATATACTTCTATAACGTTATATATCATAACCTAAGGCAACGTAAATTCTCTACCGTAATAGTTTACAACTTTCCTGGCGCTTCGGCTCCTACTTTTCGCTGAGAACGTTATATACGTCTATGACGTTACATATCCTAACGTAAGGCAACATAACATCTCGGATGTAATATTTTACAACATTCCTGGCGTGTCGTCTCCTGCTTCTCGATGGGGACGTTATATACGTCTATAACGTTGCATATCCTAACCTAACGCAACCTAACATCTGGGATGTAATATTTTACAACATTCCTGGCATGTCGGCCCCTATTTCTCGGTGGGAATATGATATACGTCTATAACGTTATATATCCTAGCCTAAGGCAACCTAACATCTCGGGTTTAATATTTTACAACATTCCTGACGCGTCGGCCCCTATTTCTCGGTGGGAACATTATATACGTCTATAACGTTATATATCATAACCTAAGGCAACCTAAAATCTCTACCGTAACTGTTTACAACATTCCTGGCGTGTCGGCTCGTACTTCTCGGTGCGAACATTATATACGTCTATAACGTTATATATCCTAACGTAAGGCAACATAACATCTCGGATGTAATATTTTACAACATTCCTGGCATGTCGGTTCATACGTCTCGGTGGGAACGTTATATACGTCTATAACGACATATATCCAAACTTAAGGGAAACTAACATCTCGGATATAATATTTTACAACATTCGTGGCGATTCGGCTACTACTTTTCGGTGGGAACATTATATACGTCTATAACGTTACATATCCTAACGTAAGGCAACATAACATCTCGGATGTAATATTTTACAACATTCCTGGCGTGTCGCCGCCTAGTTCTCGATGGGGACATTACATACATCTATAACCTTGTATATCCTAACCTAAGGCAACCTAACATCTCGGATGTAATATTTTACAACATTCTGGCGTGTCGTCGCCTGCTTCTCGATGGGGACATTATATACGTCTATAAAGTTGTATATCCTAACCTAACGCAACCTAACATTTGGGATGTAATATTTTACAACATTCCTGGCATGTCGGTGCCTACGTCTCAGTGGGAACATTATATACGTCTATAACGATAGATATCCTAACCTAAGGCAACCTAACACCTCGGATGTAATAGTTGACAACATTCCTGGCGTGTAGGCCCGTACTTCCCAGTGGTAACATTACATACGTCTATAACGTTATATATCCTAGCCTAAGGCCACCTAACATGTCGAATGTAATATTTTACAACATTCCTGACGCGTCGGCACCTATTTTTCGGTGGGAACATTATATACGTCTATAACGTTATATATCCTAGTCTAAGGCAACCTAACATGTCGAATGTAATATTTTACAACATTCCTGGCGTGTCGTCGCCTACTTCTCGATGGGAACATTATATACGTCTATAACGCTGTATATCCTAACGTAAGGCAACATACCATCTCGGATATAATATTTTACAACATTCCTGGCGTGTCGCCGCCTGCTTCTCGATGGGGAAATTATATACGTCTATAACGTTGTATATCCTAACCTAACGCAACCTAACATCCGGGATGTAATATTTTACAACATTCCTGGCATGTCGGCCCCTATTTCTCGGTGGGAATATTATATACGTCTATAACGTTATATATCCTAGCCTAAGGCAACCTAACATCTCGGGTTTAATATTTTACAACATTCCTGAAACGTCGGCCCCTATTTCTCGGTGGGAACATTATATACTTCTATAACGTTATATATCATAACCTAAGGCAACGTAAATTCTCTACCGTAATAGTTTACAACTTTCCTGGCGCTTCGGCTCCTACTTTTCGCTGAGAACGTTATATACGTCTATAACGTTACATATCCTAACGTAAGGCAACATAACATCTCGGATGTAATATTTTACAACATTCCTGGCGTGTCGTCTCATGCTTCTCGATGGGGACGTTATATACGTCTATAACGTTGCATATCCTAACCTAACGCAACCTAACATCTGGGATGTAATATTTTACAACATTCCTGGCATGTCGGCCCCTATTTCTCGGTGGGAATATGATATACGTCTATAACGTTATATATCCTAGCCTAAGGCAACCTAACATCTCGGGTTTAATATTTTACAACATTCCTGACGCGTCGGCCCCTATCTCTCGGTGGGAACATTATATACGTCTATAACGTTATATATCATAACCTAAGGCAACCTAAAATCTCTACCGTAATAGTTTACGACGTTCCTGGCGTGTCGGTTCGTACTTCTCGGTGCGAACATTATATACGTCTATAACGTTATATATCCTAACGTAAGGCAACATAACATCTCGGATGTAATATTTTACAACATTCCTGGCCTGTCGTCGCCTGCTTCTCGATGGGGACATTACATACGTCTATAACGTTGTATATCCTAACCTAACGCAACCTAACATCTGGGATATAATATTGTACAACATTCCTGGCATGTCGGTCCCTACGTCTCGGTGGGAACGTTATATACGTCTATAACGTTATATATCCAAACTTAAGGGAAACTAACATCTCGGATGTCATATTTTACCACATTACTGGCGCTTCGGCCCCTATTTCTCGGTGGTAACATTATATACGTCTGTAACGTTATATATCATAACCTAAGGCAACCTAAAATCTCTACCGTAATAGTTTACAACATTCCTGGCGTGTCGGCTCGTACTTCTCGGTGCGAACATTATATACGTCTATAACGTTATATATCCTAACGTAAGGCAACATACCATCTCGGATATAATATTTTACAACATTCCTGGCGTGTCGTCGCCTGCTTCTCGGTGGGGTCATTATATACGTCTATAACGTTGTATATCCTAACCTAACGCAACCTAACATCTGGGATGTAATATTTTACAACATTCCTGGCATGTCGGTTCATACGTCTCGGTGGGAACGTTATATACGACTATAACGACATATATCCAAACTTAAGGGAAACTAACATCTCGGATATAATATTTTACAACATTCGTGGCGATTCGGCTACTACTTTTCGGTGGGAACATTATATACGTCTATAACGTTACATATCCTAACGTAAGGCAACATAACATCTCGGATGTAATATTTTACAACATTCCTGGCATGTCGCCGCCTAGTTCTCGATGGGGACATTACATACATCTATAACCTTGTATATCCTAACCTAAGGCAACCTAACATCTCGGATGTAATATTTTACAACATTCTGGCGTGTCGTCGCCTGCTTCTCGATGGGGACATTATATACGTCTATAAAGTTGTATATCCTAACCTAACGCAACCTAACATTTGGGATGTAATATTTTACAACATTCCTGGCATGTCGGTGCCTACGTCTCAGTGGGAACATTATATACGTCTATAACGATAGATATCCTAACCTAAGGCAACCTAACACCTCGGATGTAATAGTTGACAACATTCCTGGCGTGTAGGCCCGTACTTCCCAGTGGTAACATTACATACGTCTATAACGTTATATATCCTAGCCTAAGGCCACCTAACATGTCGAATGTAATATTTTACAACATTCCTGACGCGTCGGCACCTATTTTTCGGTGGGAACTTTATATACGTCTATAACGTTATATATCCTAGTCTAAGGCAACCTAACATGTCGAATGTAATATTTTACGACATTCCTGGCGTGTCGTCGCCTACTTCTCGATGGGAACATTATATACGTCTATAACGTTGTATATCCTAACGTAAGGCAACATACCATCTCGGATATAATATTTTACAACATTCCTGGCGTGTCGCCGCCTGCTTCTCGATGGGGAAATTATATACGTCTATAACGTTGTATATCCTAACCTAACGCAACCTAACATCCGGGATGTAATATTTTACAACATTCCTGGCATGTCGGCCCCTATTTCTCGGTGGGAATATTATATACGTCTATAACGTTATATATCCTAGCCTAAGGCAACCTAACATCTCGGGTTTAATATTTTACAACATTCCTGAAACGTCGGCCCCTATTTCTCGGTGGGAACATTATATACTTCTATAACGTTATATATCATAACCTAAGGCAACGTAAATTCTCTACCGTAATAGTTTACAACTTTCCTGGCGCTTCGGCTCCTACTTTTCGCTGAGAACGTTATATACGTCTATAACGTTACATATCCTAACGTAAGGCAACATAACATCTCGGATGTAATATTTTACAACATTCCTGGCGTGTCGTCTCATGCTTCTCGATGGGGACGTTATATACGTCTATAACGTTGCATATCCTAACCTAACGCAACCTAACATCTGGGATGTAATATTTTACAACATTCCTGGCATGTCGGCCCCTATTTCTCGGTGGGAATATGATATACGTCTATAACGTTATATATCCTAGCCTAAGGCAACCTAACATCTCGGATTTAATATTTTACAACATTCCTGACGCGTCGGCCCCTATCTCTCGGTGGGAACATTATATACGTCTATAACGTTATATATCATAACCTAAGGCAACCTAAAATCTCTACCGTAATAGTTTACGACGTTCCTGGCGTGTCGGTTCGTACTTCTCGGTGCGAACATTATATACGTCTATAACGTTATATATCCTAACGTAAGGCAACATAACATCTCGGATGTAATATTTTACAACATTGCTGGCCTGTCGTCGCCTGCTTCTCGATGGGGACATTACATACGTCTATAACGTTGTATATCCTAACCTAACGCAACCTAACATCTGGGATATAATATTGTACAACATTCCTGGCATGTCGGTCCCTACGTCTCGGTGGGAACGTTATATAGGTCTATAACGTTATATATCCAAACTTAAGGGAAACTAACATCTCGGATGTCATATTTTACCACATTACTGGCGCTTCGGCCCCTATTTCTCGGTGGTAACATTATATACGTCTGTAACGTTATATATCATAACCTAAGGCAACCTAAAATCTCTGCCGTAATAGTTTACAACATTCCTGGCGTGTCGGCTCGTACTTCTCGGTGCGAACATTATATACGTCTATAACGTTATATATCCTAACGTAAGGCAACATACCATCTCGGATATAATATTTTACAACATTCCTGGCGTGTCGTCGCCTGCTTCTCGGTGGGGTCATTATATACGTCTATAACGTTGTATATCCTAACCTAACGCAACCTAACATCTGGGATGTAATATTTTACAACATTCCTGGCATGTCGGTTCCTACGTCTCGGTGGGAACGTTATATACGTCTATAACGACATATATCCAAACTTAAGGGAAACTAACATCTCGGATATAATATTTTACAACATTCGTGGCGATTCGGCTACTACTTTTCGGTGGGAACATTATATACGTCTATAACGTTACATATCCTAACGTAAGGCAACATAACATCTCGGATGTAATATTTTACAACATTCCTGGCGTGTCGCCGCCTACTTCTCGATGGGGACATTACATACATCTATAACCTTGTATATCCTAACCGAAGGCAACCTAACATCTCGGATGTAATATTTTACAACATTCTGGCGTGTCGTCGCCTGCTTCTCGATGGGGACATTATATACGTCTATAAAGTTGTATATCCTAACCTAACGCAACCTAACATTTGGGATGTAATATTTTACAACATTCCTGGCATGTCGGTGCCTACGTCTCGGTGGGAACATTATATACGTCTATAACGATATATGTCCCAACCTAAGGCAACCTAACACCTCGGATGTAATAGTTGACAACATTCCTGGCGTCTAGGCCCGTACTTCTCGGTGGGAACATTGTATACGTCTATAACGTTATATATCCTAGCCTAAGGCCACATAACATGTCGAATGTAATATTTTACAACATTCCTGGCGTGTCGTCGCCTGCTTCTCGATGGGGACATTATATACGTCTATAACGTTGTGTATCCTAACCTAACGCAACCTAACATCTGGGATGTAATATTCCTGGCGTGTCGTCGCCTACTCCTGGATGGGGAGATTATATACGTCTATAACGTTATATATCCTAACCTAAGGCAACCTAACATCTCGGATGTAATAGTTGACAACATTCCTGGCGTGTTCGCCCGTACTTCTCGGTGGGAACATTATATACGTCTATAACGTTATATATCCTAGCCTAAGGCCACATAACATGTCGAATGTAATATTTTACAACATTCCTGGCGTGTCGTCGCCTGCTTCTCGATGGGGACATTATATACGTCTTTAACGTTGTATATCCTAACCTAAAGCAACCTAACATCTGGGATGTAATATTTTACAAGATTCCTGGCATGTCGGTCCCCAAGTCTCGGTAGGAACATTATATACGTCTATAACGATATATATCCAAACCGAAGGGAACCTAACATCTCGGATGTAATATTTTACAACATTCCTGGCGTGTCGTCGCCTGCTTCTCGATGGAGACATTATATACGTCTATAACGTTGTATATCTTAACCTAACGCAACCTAACATCTCGGATGTACTATTTTACAAAATTCCTGGCATGTCGGTCCCTACATCTCGGTGGGAACTTACTATACGTCTATAAAGTTGTATATCCTAACCTAAGGGAACCTAACATCTCGGGTGTAATATTTTACAACATTCCTGACTCGTCGGCCCCTATTTTTAGGTGGGAACATTATATACGTCTATAACGCTATATATCCTAGCCTAAGGCAACCTAAGATGTCGAATGTAATATTTTACAACATTCTGGCGTGTCGTCGCCTGCTTCTCGATGGGGAGATTATATACGTCTATAACTTTGTATATCCTAACCTAACGCAACCTGACATGTCGAATGTAATATTTTACAACACTCCTGTCGTGTAGTCGCCTACTTCTGGATGGGGACATTATATACATCTATAACTTTGTATATCCTAACCTAAGGCAGCCTAACATCTCGGATGTAATATTTTACAACATTCCTGGCATGTCGGTCCCTACATCTCGGTGGGAACATACTATACGTCTATAACGTTGTATATCCTAACCTAAGGGAACCTAACATCTCGGGTGTAATATTTTACAACATTCCTGACGCGTCGGCCCCTATTTCTCGGTGGGAACATTATATACGTCTATAACGTTATATATCCTAGCCTAAGGCGACCTAACATGTCGGATGTAATAGTTGATAACATTCCTGGCGTGTCGGCCCGTACTTCTCGGTGGTAACATTACATACGTCTATAACGTTATATATCCTAGCCTAAGTCAACCTAACATGTCGAATGTAATATTTTACAACATTCCTGGCGTGTCGTCGCCTGCTTCTCGATGGGGACATTATATACGTCTATAACGTTGTATATCCTCACCTAACGCAACCTAACATCTGGGATGTAATATTTTACAACATTCCTGGCGTGTCGTCGCCTACTTCTGGTTGGGGATATTATATACATCTATATCGTTGTATATCCTAACCTAAAGCAACCTAACATCTCGGGTGTAATATTTTACAACATTCCTGACGCGTCGGCCCCTATTTCTCGGTGGGAACATTATATACGTCTATAACGTTATATATCCTAGCCTAAGGCGACCTAACATGTCGAATGTAATATTTTACAACATTCCTGGCGTGTCGTCTCCTGCTTCTCGATGGGGACATTATATACGTCTATAACGTTGTATACCCTAACCTAACGCAACCTAACATTTCGGATGTAATATTTTACAACATTCCTGGCATGTCGGTCCCTACATCTCGGTGGGAACATACTATACGTCTATAACGTTGTATATCCTAACCTAAGGGAACCTAACATCTCGGGTGTAATATTTTACATCATTCCTGACGTGTCGGCCCGTAGTTCTCGGTGGTAACATTATATAAGTCTATAAGGTTAGATATCCTAGCCTAAGGCAACCTAACATGTCGAATGTAATATTTTACAACATTCCTGGCGTGTCGTCGCCTACTTCTCGATGGGGACATTACATACATCTATAACCTTGTATATCCTAACCTAAGGCAACCTAACATCTCGGATGTAATATTTTACAACATTCTGGCGTGTCGTCGCCTGCTTCTCGATGGGGACATTATATACGTCTATAACGTTGTATATCCTAACCTAACGCAACCTAACATTTGGGATGTAATATTTTACAACATTCCTGGCATGTCGGTGCCTACGTCTCGGTGGGAACATTATATACGTCTATAACGATAGATATCCTAACCTAAGGGAACCTAACATCTCGGATGTAATATTTTACAACATTCCTGGCGTGTCGTCGCCTGCTTCTCGATGGACACATTATATACGTCTATAACGTTGTATATCCTAACCTAACGCAACCTAACATCTCGGATGTACTATTTTACAAAATTCCTGGCATGTCGGTCCCTACATCTCGGTGGGAACTTACTATACGTCTATAAAGTTGTATATCCTAACCTAAGGGAACCTAACATCTCGGGTGTAATATTTTACAACATTCCTGACTCGTCGGCCCCTATTTTTAGGTGGGAGCATTATATACGTCTATAACGCTATATATCCTAGCCTAAGGCAATCTAAGATGTCGAATGTAATATTTTACAACATTCTGGCGTGTCGTCGCCTGCTTCTCGATGGGGAGATTATATACGTCTATAACTTTGTATATCCTAACCTAACGCAACCTGACATGTCGAATGTAATATTTTATAACACTCCTGTCGTGTAGTCGCCTACTTCTGGATGGGGACATTATATACATCTATAACTTTGTATATCCTAACCTAAGGCAGCCTAACATCTCGGATGTAGTATTTTACAACATTCCTGGCATGAGGGTCCCTACATCTCGGTGGGAACATACTATACGTCTATAACGTTGTATATCCTAACCTAAGGGAACCTAACATCTCGGGTGTAATATTTTACAACATTCCTGACGCGTCGGCCCCTATTTCTCGGTGGGAACATTATATACGTCTATAACGTTACATATCCTAACGTAAGGTAACATAACATCTCGGATGTTATATTTTACAACATTCCTGGCGTGTCGTCGCCTGCTTCTCGATGGGGACATTATATACGTCTATAACGTTATATATCATAACCTAAGGCAACCTAAAATCTCTACCGTAATTGTTTACAACATTCCTGGCGTGTCGGCTCGTACTTCTCGGTGCGAACATTATATACGTCTATAACGTTATCTATCCTAACGTAAGGCAACATACCATCTCGGATATAATATTTTACAACATTCCTGGCGTGTCGCCGCCTGCTTCTCGATGGGGAAATTATATACGTCTATAACGTTGTATATCCTAACCTAACGCAACCTAACATCCGGGATGTAATATTTTACAACATTCCTAGCATGTCGGCCCCTATTTCTCGGTGGGAATATTATATACGTCTACAACGTTATATATCCTAGCCTAAGGCAACCTAACATCTCGGGTTTAATATTTTACAACATTCCTGAAACGTCGGCCCCTATTTCTCGGTGGGAACATTATATACTTCTATAACGTTATATATCATAACCTAAGGCAACCTAAATTCTCTACCGTAATAGTTTACAACATTCCTGGCGCTTCGGCTCCTACTTTTCGCTGGGATCGTTATATACGTCTATAACGTTACATATCCTAACGTAAGGCAACATAACATCTCGGATGTAATATTTTACAATATTCCTGGCGTGTCGTCGCCTGCTTCTCGATGGGGACGTTATATACGTCTATAACGTTGCATATCCTAACCTAACGCAACCTAACATCTGGGATGTAATATATTACAACATTCCTGGCATGTCGGCCCCTATTTCTCGGTGGGAATATGATATACGTCTATAACGTTATATATCCTAGCCTAAGGCAACCTAACATCTCGGGTTTAATATTTTACAACATTCCTGACGCGTCGGCCCCTATCTCTCGGTGGGAACATTATATACGTCTATAACGTTATATATCATAACCTAAGGCAACCTAAAATCTCTACCGTAATAGTTTACGACGTTCCTGGCGTGTCGGTTCGTACTTCTCGGTGCGAACATTATATACGTCTATAACGTTATATATCCTAACGTAAGGCAACATAACATCTCGGATGTAATATTTTACAACATTCCTGGCCTGTCGTCGCCTGCTTCTCGATGGGGACATTACATACGTCTATAACGTTGTATATCCTAACCTAACGCAACCTAACATCTGGGATATAATATTGTACAACATTCCTGGCATGTCGGTCCCTACGTCTCGGTGGGAACGTTATATACGTCTATAACGATATATATCCAAACTTAAGGGAAACTAACATCTCGGATGTCATATTTTACCACATTCCTGGCGCTTCGCCCCTATTTCTCGGTGGTAACATTATATACGTCTATAACGTTATATATCATAACCTAAGGCAACCTAAAATCTCTACCGTAATAGTTTACAACATTCCTGGCGTGTCGGCTCGTACTTCTCGGTGCGAACATTATATACGACCATAACGTTATATATCCTAACGTAAGGCAACATAACATCTCGGATGTAATATTTTACAACATTCCTGGCGTGTCGTCGCCTGCTTCTCGGTGGGGTCATTATATACGTCTATAACGTTGTATATCCTAACCTAACGCAACCTAACATCTCGGTTGTAATATTTTACAAGATTCCTGGCATGTCGGTCCCCAAGTCTCGATAGGAACATTATATACGTCTATAACGTTATATATCCTAGCCTAAGGCGGCCTAACATGTCGAATGTAATATTTTACATCATTCCTGGCGTGTCGGCCCGTAGTTCTCGGTGGTAACAATATATTCGTCTATAACGTTATGTATCCTAGCCTAAGGCAACCTAACATGCCGAATGTAATACTTTACAACATTCCTGGCGTGTCGTCGCCTACTTCTCGATGGGGACATTATATACGTCTATAACGTTGTATATCCTAACCTAACGCAACCTAACATCTCGTATGTAATATTTTACAACATTCCTGGCATGTCGGTCCCTACATCTCGGCGGGAACACACTATACGTCTATAACGTTGTATATCCTAACCTAACGCAACCTAACATTTGGGATGCAATATTTTACAACATTCCTGGCATGTGTGTTCCTACTTTTCGGTGGGAACATTATATACGTCTATAACGTTGTATATCCTAGTCCAAGGCAACCTAACATGTCGAATGTAATATTTTACAACATTCCTGGCGTGTCGTCGCCTACTTCTCGATGGGGACATTACATACATCTATAACCTTGTATATCCTAACCTAAGGCAACCTAACATCTCGGATGTAATATTTTACAACATTCTGGCGTGTCGTCGCCTGCCTCTCGATGGGGACATTATAGACGTCTATAACGTTGTATATCCTAACCTAACGCAACCTAACATCTGGGATGTAATATTCCTGGCGTGTCGTCGCCTACTTCTGGATGGGGAGATTATATACGTCTATAACGTTATATATCCTAACCTAAGGCAACCTAACATCTCGGATGTAATAGTTGACAATATTCCTGGCGTGCCCGCCCGTACTTCTCGGTGGGAACATTATATACGTCTATAACGTTATATATCCTAGCCTAAGGCCACATAACATGTCGAATGTAATATTTTACAACATTCCTGGCGTGTCGTCGCCTGCTTCTCGATGGGGAGATTATATACGTCTATAACTTTGTATATCCTAACCTAACGCAACCTGACATGTCGAATGTAATATTTTACAACACTCCTGTCCTGTAGTCGCCTACTTCTGGATGGGGACATTATATACATCTATAACTTTGTATATCCTAACCTAAGGCGACCTAACATGTCGGATGTAATAGTTGATAAAATTCCTGGCGTGTCGGCCCCTATTTCTCGGTGGGAACATTATATACGTCTATAACGTTATATATCCTAGCCTAAGGCAAGCTAACATGTCGAATGTAATATTTTACAACATTCTCGCGTGTCGTCGCCTGCTTCTCGATGGGGAGATTATATACGTCTATAACTTTGTATATCCTAACCTAACGCAACCTAAGATTTGGGATGTAATATTTTACAACATTCCTTGCATGTCGGAGCCTACGTCTCGGTGGGAACATTATATACGTCTATAACGTTATATATCCTAGCCTAAGGCCACCTAACATGTCGAATGTAATATTTTACAACATTCCTGACGCGTAGGCCCCTATTTTTCGGTGGGAATATTACATACGTCTATAACGTTATATATCCTAGTCTAAGGCAACCTGACATGTCGAATGTAATATTTTACAACACTCCTGTCGTGTAGTCGCCTACTTCTGGATGGGGACATTATATACATCTATAACTTTGTATATCCTAACCTAAGGCAGCCTAACATCTCGGATGTAATATTTTACAACATTCCTGGCATGTCGGTCCCTACATCTCGGTGGGAACATACTATACGTCTATAAAGTTGTATATCCTAACCTAAGGGAACATAACATCTCGGGTGTAATATTTTACAACATTCCTGACTCATCGGCCCCTATTTTTAGGTGGGAACATTATATACGTCTATAACGCTATATATCCTATCCTAAGGCAACCTAAGATGTTGAATGTAATATTTTACAACATTCTGGCGTGTCGTCGCCTGCTTCTCGATGGGGAGATTATATACGTCTATAACTTTGTATATCCTAACCTAACGCAACCTGACATGTCGAATGTAATATTTTACAACACTCCTGTCGTGTAGTCGCCTACTTCTGGATGGGGACATTATATACATCTATAACTTTGTATATCCTAACCTAAGGCAGCCTAACATCTCGGATGTAATATTTTACAACATTCCTGGCATGTCGGTCCCTACATCTCGGTGGGAACATACTGTACGTCTATAACGTTGTATATCCTAACCTAAGGGAACCTAACATCTCGGGTGTAATATTTTACAACATTCCCGACGCGTCGGCCCCTATTTCTCGATGGGAACATTATATACGTCTATAACGTTATATATCCTAGCCTAAGGCGACCTAACATGTCGGATGTAATAGTTGATAACATTCCTGGCGTGTCGGCCCGTACTTCTCGGTGGTAACTTTACATACGCCTATAACGTTATATATCCTAGCCTAAGTCTACCTAACATGTCGAATGTAATATTTTACAACATTCCTGGCGTGTCGTCGCCTACTTCTGGATGGGGATATTATATACATCTATATCGTTGTATATCCTAACCTAAAGCAACCTAACATCTCGGGTGTAATATTTTACAACATTCCTGACGCGTCGGCCCCTATTTCTCGGTGGGAACATTATATACGTCTATAACGTTATATATCCTAGCCTAAGGCGACCTAACATGTCGGATGTAATAGTTGATAACATTCCTGGCGTGTCGGCCCGTACTTCTCGGTGGTAACATTACATACGTCTATAACGTTATATATCCTAGCCTAAGGCAAGCTAACATGTCGAATGTAATATTTTACAACATTCTGGCGTGTCGTCGCCTGCTTCTCGATGGGGAGATTATATACGTCTATAACTTTGTATATCCTAACCTAACGCAACCTCAGATTTGGGATGTAATATTTTGCAACATTCCTTGCATGTCGGAGCCTACGTCTCGGTGGGAACATTATATACGTCTATAACGTTATATATCCTAGCCTAAGGCCACCTAACATGTCGAATGTAATATTTTACAACATTCCTGACGCGTAGGCCCCTATTTTTCGGTGGGAACACTACATACGTCAATAACGTTATATATCCTAGTCTAAGGCAACCTGACATGTCGAATGTAATATTTTACAACACTCCTGTCGTGTAGTCGCCTACTTCTGGATGGGGACATTATATACATCTATAACTTTTTATATCCTAACCTAAGCCAGCCTAACATCTCGGATGTAATATTTTACAACATTCCTGGCATGTCGGTCCCTACATCTCGGTGGGAACATACTATACGTCTATAACGTTGTATATCCTAACCTAAGGCGACCTAACATGTCGGATGTAATAGCTGATAACATTCCTGGCGTGTCGGCCCGTACTTCTCGGTGGTAACATTACATACGTCTATAACGTTATATATCCTAGCCTAAGGCCACATAACATGTCGAATGTAATATTTTACAACATTCCTGGCGTGTCGTCGCCTGCTTCTCGATGGGGACATTATATACGTCTTTAACGTTGTATATCCTAACCTAAAGCAACCTAACATCTGGGATGTAATATTTTACAAGATTCCAGGCATGTCGGTCCCCAAGTCTCGGTAGGAACATTATATACGTCTATAACGATATATATCCAAACCGAAGGGAACCTGACATCTCGGATGTAATATTTTACAACATTCCTGGCGTGTCGTTGCCTGCTTCTCGATGGGGACATTATATAGGTCTATAACGTTGTATATCCTAACCTAACGCACCCTAACATCTCGGATGTAATATTTTACAACATTCTTGGCATGTCGGACCCTACATCTCGGTGGGAACATACTATACGTCTATAAAGTTGTATATCCTAACCTAAGGGAACATAACATCTCGGGTGTAATATTTTACAACATTCCTGACTCGTCGGCCCCTATTTTTATGTGGGAACATTATATACGTCTATAACGCTATATATCCTAGCCTAAGGCAACCTAAGATGTCGAATGTAATATTTTACAACATTCTGGCGTGTCGTCGCCTGCTTCTCGATGGGGAGATTATATACGTCTATAACTTTGTATATCCTAACCTAACGCAACCTAAGACTTGGGATGTAATATTTTACAACATTCCTTGCATGTCGGTGCCTACGTCTCGGTGGGAACATTATATACGTCTATAACGTTATATATCCTAGCCTAAGGCCACCTAACATGTCGAATGTTATATTTTACAACATTCCTGACGCGTAGGCCCCTATTTTTCGGTGGGAATATTACATACGTCTATAACGTTATATATCCTAGTCTAAGGCAACCTGACATGTCGAATGTAATATTTTACAACACTCCTGTCGTGTAGTCGCCTACTTCTGGATGGGGACATTATATACATCTATAACTTTGTATATCCTAACCTAAGGCAGCCTAACATCTCGGATGTAATATTTTACAACATTCCTGGCATGTCGGTGCCTACGTCTCGGTGGGAACATTATATACGTCTATAACGATATATGTCCCAACCTAAGGCAACCTAACACCTCGGATGTAATAGTTGACAACATTCCTGGCGTGTAGGCCCGTACTTCTCGGTGGGAACATTGTATACGTCTATAACGTTATATATCCTAGCCTAAGGCGACCTAACATATCGAATGTAATATTTTACATCATTCCTGGCTTGTCGTCGCCTGCGTCTCGATGGGAACATTATATACGTCTATAACGTTTTGTATCCTAACCTAACGCAACCTAGCATCTGGGATGTAATATTCCTGGCGTGTCGTCGCCTACTTCTGGATGGGGACATTATATACGTCTATAACGTTATATATCCTAACCTAAGGCAACCTAACATCTCGGATGTAATAGTTGACAACATTCCTGGCGTGTCCACCCGTACTTCTCGGTGGGAACATTATATACGTCTATAACGTTACATATCCTAGCCTAAGGCCACCTAACATGTCGAATATAATATTTTACAACATTCCTGGCGTGTCGTCGCCTGCTTCTCGATGGGGACATTATATACATCTATAACATTGTATATCCTAACCTAAGGCAACCTAACATCTCGGTTGTAATATTTTACAACATTCTCGCGTGTCGTCGCCTGCTTCTCGATGGGGAGATTATATACGTCTATAACTTTGTATATCCTAACCTAACGCAACCTAAGATTTGGGATGTAATATTTTACAACATTCCTTGCATGTCGGAGCCTACGTCTCGGTGGGAACATTATATACGTCTATAACGTTATATATCCTAGCCTAAGGCCACCTAACATGTCGAATGTAATATTTTACAACATTCCTGACGCGTAGGCCCCTATTTTTCGGTGGGAACATTACATACGTCTATAACGTTATATATCCTAGTCTAAGGCAACCTGACATGTCGAATGTAATATTTTACAACACTCCTGTCGTGTAGTCGCCTACTTCTGGATGGGGACATTATATACATCTATAACTTTGTATATCCTAACCTAAGGCAGCCTAACATCTCGGATGTAATATTTTACAACATTCCTGGCATGTCGGTCCCTACATCTCGGTGGGAACATACTATACGTCTATAAAGTTGTATATCCTAACCTAAGGGAACATAACATCTCGGGTGTAATATTTTACAACATTCCTGACTCATCGGCCCCTATTTTTAGGTGGGAACATTATATACGTCTATAACGCTATATATCCTATCCTAAGGCAACCTAAGATGTTGAATGTAATATTTTACAACATTCTGGCGTGTCGTCGCCTGCTTCTCGATGGGGAGATTATATACGTCTATAACTTTGTATATCCTAACCTAACGCAACCTGACATGTCGAATGTAATATTTTACAACACTCCTGTCGTGTAGTCGCCTACTTCTGGATGGGGACATTATATACATCTATAACTTTGTATATCCTAACCTAAGGCAGCCTAACATCTCGGATGTAATATTTTACAACATTCCTGGCATGTCGGTCCCTACATCTCGGTGGGAACATACTGTACGTCTATAACGTTGTATATCCTAACCTAAGGGAACCTAACATCTCGGGTGTAATATTTTACAACATTCCCGACGCGTCGGCCCCTATTTCTCGGTGGGAACATTATATACGTCTATAACGTTATATATCCTAGCCTAAGGCGACCTAACATGTCGGATGTAATAGTTGATAACATTCCTGGCGTGTCGGCCCGTACTTCTCGGTGGTAACTTTACATACGCCTATAACGTTATATATCCTAGCCTAAGTCTACCTAACATGTCGAATGTAATATTTTACAACATTCCTGGCGTGTCGTCGCCTGCTTCTCGATGGGGACATTATATACATCTATAACGTTGTATATCCTAACCTAACGCAACCTAACATCTGGGATGTAATATTTTACAACATTCCTGGCGTGTCGTCGCCTACTTCTGGATGGGGATATTATATACATCTATATCGTTGTATATCCTAACCTAAAGCAACCTAACATCTCGGGTGTAATATTTTACAACATTCCTGACGCGTCGGCCCCTATTTCTCGGTGGGAACATTATATACGTCTATAACGTTATATATCCTAGCCTAAGGCGACCTAACATGTCGGATGTAATAGTTGATAACATTCCTGGCGTGTCGGCCCGTACTTCTCGGTGGTAACATTACATACGTCTATAACGTTATATATCCTAGCCTAAGGCAAGCTAACATGTCGAATGTAATATTTTACAACATTCTGGCGTGTCGTCGCCTGCTTCTCGATGGGGAGATTATATACGTCTATAACTTTGTATATCCTAACCTAACGCAACCTCAGATTTGGGATGTAATATTTTACAACATTCCTTGCATGTCGGAGCCTACGTCTCGGTGGGAACATTATATACGTCTATAACGTTATATATCCTAGCCTAAGGCCACCTAACATGTCGAATGTAATATTTTACAACATTCCTGACGCGTAGGCCCCTATTTTTCGGTGGGAACACTACATACGTCAATAACGTTATATATCCTAGTCTAAGGCAACCTGACATGTCGAATGTAATATTTTACAACACTCCTGTCGTGTAGTCGCCTACTTCTGGATGGGGACATTATATACATCTATAACTTTTTATATCCTAACCTAAGCCAGCCTAACATCTCGGATGTAATATTTTACAACATTCCTGGCATGTCGGTCCCTACATCTCGGTGGGAACATACTATACGTCTATAACGTTGTATATCCTAACCTAAGGCGACCTAACATGTCGGATGTAATAGCTGATAACATTCCTGGCGTGTCGGCCCGTACTTCTCGGTGGTAACATTACATACGTCTATAACGTTATATATCCTAGCCTAAGGCAACCTAACATGTCGAATGTAATATTTTACAACATTCTGGCGTGTCGTCGCCTGCTTCTCGATGGGAACATTATATACGTCTATAACGTTGTGTATCCTAACCTAACGCAACCTAACATCTGGGATGTAATATTCCTGGCGTGTCGTCGCCTACTTCTGGATGGGGAGATTATATACGTCTATAACGTTATATATCCTAACCTAAGGCAACCTAACATCTCGGATGTAATAGTTGACAACATTCCTGGCGTGTCCGCCCGTACTTCTCGGTGGGAACATTATATACGTCTATAACGTTATATATCCTAGCCTAAGGCCACATAACATGTCGAATGTAATATTTTACAACATTCCTGGCGTGTCGTCGCCTGCTTCTCGATGGGGACATTATATACGTCTTTAACGTTGTATATCCTAACCTAAAGCAACCTAACATCTGGGATGTAATATTTTACAAGATTCCAGGCATGTCGGTCCCCAAGTCTCGGTAGGAACATTATATACGTCTATAACGATATATATCCAAACCGAAGGGAACCTGACATCTCGGATGTAATATTTTACAACATTCCTGGCGTGTCGTTGCCTGCTTCTCGATGGGGACATTATATAGGTCTATAACGTTGTATATCCTAACCTAACGCAACCTAACATCTCGGATGTAATATTTTACAACATTCTTGGCATGTCGGACCCTACATCTCGGTGGGAACATACTATACGTCTATAAAGTTGTATATCCTAACCTAAGGGAACATAACATCTCGGGTGTAATATTTTACAACATTCCTGACTCGTCGGCCCCTATTTTTATGTGGGAACATTATATACGTCTATAACGCTATATATCCTAGCCTAAGGCAACCTAAGATGTCGAATGTAATATTTTACAACATTCTGGCGTGTCGTCGCCTGCTTCTCGATGGGGAGATTATATACGTCTATAACTTTGTATATCCTAACCTAACGCAACCTAAGACTTGGGATGTAATATTTTACAACATTCCTTGCATGTCGGTGCCTACGTCTCGGTGGGAACATTATATACGTCTATAACGTTATATATCCTAGCCTAAGGCCACCTAACATGTCGAATGTTATATTTTACAACATTCCTGACGCGTAGGCCCCTATTTTTCGGTGGGAATATTACATACGTCTATAACGTTATATATCCTAGTCTAAGGCAACCTGACATGTCGAATGTAATATTTTACAACACTCCTGTCGTGTAGTCGCCTACTTCTGGATGGGGACATTATATACATCTATAACTTTGTATATCCTAACCTAAGGCAGCCTAACATCTCGGATGTAATATTTTACAACATTCCTGGCATGTCGGTGCCTACGTCTCGGTGGGAACATTATATACGTCTATAACGATATATGTCCCAACCTAAGGCAACCTAACACCTCGGATGTAATAGTTGACAACATTCCTGGCGTGTAGGCCCGTACTTCTCGGTGGGAACATTGTATACGTCTATAACGTTATATATCCTAGCCTAAGGCGACCTAACATATCGAATGTAATATTTTACATCATTCCTGGCTTGTCGTCGCCTGCTTCTCGATGGGAACATTATATACGTCTATAACGTTTTGTATCCTAACCTAACGCAACCTAGCATCTGGGATGTAATATTCCTGGCGTGTCGTCGCCTACTTCTGGATGGGGACATTATATACGTCTATAACGTTATATATCCTAACCTAAGGCAACCTAACATCTCGGATGTAATAGTTGACAACATTCCTGGCGTGCCCACCCGTACTTCTCGGTGGGAACATTATATACGTCTATAACGTTATATATCCTAGCCTAAGGCCACCTAACATGTCGAATGTAATATTTTACAACATTCCTGGCGTGTCGTCGCCTGCTTCTCGATGGGGACATTATATACATCTATAACATTGTATATCCTAACCTAAGGCAACCTAACATCTCGGTTGTAATATTTTACAACATTCTGGCGTGTCGTCGCCTGCTTCTCGATGGGGAGATTATATACGTCTATAACGTTGTATATCCTAACCTAACGCAACCTAACATTTGGGATGTAATATTTTACAACATTCGTTGCATGTCGGTGCCTACGTCTCGGTGGGAACATTATATACGTCTATAACGATATATATCCTAACCTAAGGCAACCTAAACCTCGGATGTAATAGTTGACAACATTCCTGGCGTGTAGGCCCGTACTTCTCGGTGGGAACATTGTATACGTCTATAACGTTATATATCCTAGCCTAAGGCGACCTAACATATCGAATGTAATATTTTACATCATTCCTGGCTTTTCGTCGCCTGCTTCTCGATGGGAACATTATATACGTCTATAACGTTTTGTATCCTAACCTAACGCAACCTAGCATCTGGGATGTAATATTCCTGGCGTGTCGTCGCCTACTTCTGGATGGGGACATTATATACGTCTATAACGTTATATATCCGAACCTAAGGCAACCTAACATCTCGGATGTAATAGTTGACAACATTCCTGGCGTGTCCAACCGTACTTCTCGGTGGGAACATTATATACGTCTATAACGTTATATATCCTAGCCTAAGGCCACCTAACATGTCAAATGTAATATTTTACAACATTCCTTGCGTGTCGTCGCCTGCTTCTCAATGGGGACATTATATACATCTATAACATTGTATATCCTAACCTAAGGCAACCTAACATCTCGGATGTAATATTTTACAACATTCTGGCGTGTCGTCGCCTGCTTCTCGATGGGGAGATTATATACGTCTATAACGTTGTATATCCTAACCTAACGCAACCTAACATTTGGGATGTAATATTTTACAACATTCGTTGCATGTCGGTGCCTACGTCTCGGTGGGAACATTATATACGTCTATAACGATATATATCCTAACCTAAGGCAACCTAAACCTCGGATGTAATAGTTGACAACATTCCTGGCGTGTAGGCCCGTACTTCTCGGTGGGAACATTGTATACGTCTATAACGTTATATATCCTAGCCTAAGGCGACCTAACATATCGAATGTAATATTTTACATCATTCCTGGCTTGTCTTCGCCTGCTTCTCGATGGGAACATTATATACGTCTATAACGTTTTGTATCCTAACCTAACGCAACCTAGCATCTGGGATGTAATATTCCTGGCGTGTCGTCGCCTACTTCTGGATGGGGACATTATATACGTCTATAACGTTATATATCCTAACCTAAGGCAACCTAACATCTCGGATGTAATAGTTGACAACATTCGTTGCATGTCGGTGCCTACGTCTCGGTGGGAACATTATATACGTCTATAACGATATATATCCTAACCTAAGGCAACCTAAACCTCGGATGTAATAGTTGACAACATTCCTGGCGTGTAGGCCCGTACTTCTCGGTGGGAACATTGTATACGTCTATAACGTTATATATCCTAGCCTAAGGCGACCTAACATATCGAATGTAATATTTTACATCATTCCTGGCTTGTCTTCGCCTGCTTCTCGATGGGAACATTATATACGTCTATAACGTTTTGTATCCTAACCTAACGCAACCTAGCATCTGGGATGTAATATTCCTGGCGTGTCGTCGCCTACTTCTGGATGGGGACATTATATACGTCTATAACGTTATATATCCTAACCTAAGGCAACCTAACATCTCGGATGTAATAGTTGACAACATTCCTGGCGTGTCCACCCGTACTTCTCGGTGGGAACATTATATACGTCTATAACGTTATATATCTTAGCCTAAGGCCACCTAACATGTCGAATGTAATATTTTACAACATTCCTGGCGTGTCGTAGCCTGCTTCTCGATGGGGACATTATATACGTCTATAACGTAGTATATCCTAACCTAAAGCAACCTAACATGTCGACTGTAATATTTTACAACATTCCTGGCGTGTCGTCGCCTGCTTCTCGATGGGGACATAATATACACCTATAACATTGTATATCTTAACCTAAGGCAACCTAACATCTCGGATGTAATATTTTACAACATTCTGGGGTGTCCTCGCCGGCTTCTCGTTGGGGAGATTATATACGTCTATAACGTTGTATATCCTAACCTAACGCAACCTAACATTTGGGATGTAATATTTTACAACACTCCTCGCATGTCGGTGCCTACGTCTCGGTGGGAACATCATATACGTCTATAACGATATATATCCTAACCCAAGGCAACCTAACACCTCGGATGTAATAGGTGACCACATTCCTGGCATGTAGGCCCGTACTTCTCGGTGGGAACATTGTATACGCCTATAACGTTATATATCCTAGCCTAAGGCGACCTAACATGTCGAATGTAATATTTTACATCATTCCTGGCGTGTCGTCTCCTGCTTCTCGATGGGAACATTATATACGTCTATAACGTTATATATCATAACCTAAGGCAACCGAACATCTGGGATGTAATATTTTACAACATTGCTGGCATATCGGTCCCTACTTCTCGGTGGAAACATTGTATACGTCTATAACGATATATATCCTAGCCTAAGGCAACCTAACATATCGCATGTAATATTTTACAACATTCCTGGCGTGTCGTCGCCTACTTCTCGATGGGGACATTATATACGTCGATAACGTTATATATCCTAGCCTAAGGCAACCTAACATCTCGGATGTAATAGTTGACAACATTCCTGGCGTGTCGTCGCCTGCTTCTCGATGGGGACATTATATACGTCTATAACGTTGTATATCCTAACCTAAAGCAACCTAACATCTGGGATGTAATATTTTACAACATTCCTGGCGTGTCGTCGCCTAGTTTGGATGGGGTCATTATATACATCTATAACGCTGTATATCCTAACCTAAGGCAACCTAACATGTCGAATGTAATATTTTACAACATTCCTGTCGTGTCGTCGCCTGCTTCTCGATGGGGAGATTATATACGTCTATAACGTTGTATATCCTAACCTAACGCAACCTAACATTTGGGATGTAATATTTTACAACATTCCTTGCATGTCGGTGCCTACGTCTCGGTGGGAACATTATATACGTCTATAACGATATATATCCTAACCTAAGGCAACCTAACACCTCGGATGTAATAGTTGACAACATTCCTGGCGTGCAGGCCCGTACTTCTCGGTGGGAACATTGTATACGTCTATAACGATATATATCCTAGCCTAAGGCGACCTAACATGTCGAATGTAATATTTTACATCATTCCTGGCGTGTCGTCGCCTGCTTCTCGATGGGAACATTACATGCGTCTATAACGTTATATATCATAACCTAAGGGAACCTAACATCTCGGATGTAATATTTTAAAACATTCCTGGCATGTCGGTCCCTACTTCTCGGTGGGAATATTATATACGTCTATAACGTTATATATCATAACCTAAGGCAACCTAACATCTCGGATGTAATATTTTACAACATTCCTGGCATATCGGTCCCTACTTCTCGGTGGAAACATTGTGTACGTCTATAACGATATATATCCTAGCCTAAGGCAACCTAACATCTCGGATGTAATATTTTACAACATTCCTGGCGCGTCGGTTCCTATTTTTTGGTGGGAACATTATATACGTCTATAACGTTATATATCCTAACCTAAGGGACCCTAACATGTCGTATGTAATATTTTACAACATTCCTGGCGTGTCGTAGCCTGCTTCTCGATGGGGACATTATATACGTCTATAACGTTGTATATCCTAACTTAAAGCAACCTAACATCTGGGATGTAATATTTTACAACATTCCTGGCGTGTCGTCGCCTAGTTTGGATGGGGTCATTATATACATCTATAACGCTGTATATCCTAACCTAAGGCAACCTAACATCTCGGATGTAATATTTTACAACATTCCTGGCATGTCGGTCCCTACATCTCGGTGGGAACATACTATACGTCTATAACGTTGTATATCCTAACCTAAGGGAACCTAACATCTCGAGTGTAAACTTTTACAACATTCCTGACGCGTCGGGCCCTATTTTTCGGTGGGAACATTATATACGGCTATAACGTTATATATCCTAGCGTAAGGCAACCTAACATGTCGAATGTAATATTTTACAACATTCCTGTCGTGTCGTCGCCTGGTTCTCGATGGGGAGATTATATACGTCTATAACGTTGTATATCCTAACCTAACGCAACTTAACATTTGGGATGTAATATTTTACAACATTCCTTGCATGTCGGTGCCTACGTCTCGGTGGGAACATTATATACGTCTATAACGATATATATCCTAACCTAAGGCAACCTAACACCTCGGATGTAATAGTTGACAACATTCCTGGCGTGTAGGCCCGTACTTCTCGGTGGGAACATTGAATACGTTTATAACGATATATATCCTAGCCTAAGGCGACCTAACATGCCGAATGTAATATTTTACATCATTCCTGGCGTGTCGTTGCCTGCTTCTCGATGGGAACATTATATACGTCTATAACGTTGTGTATCCTAACCTAACGCAACCTAACATCTGGGATGTAATATTCCTGGCGTGTCGTCGCCTACTTCTGGATGGGGAGATTATATACGCCTACAACGTTATATATCCTAACCTAAGGCAACCTAACATCTCGGATGAAATAGTTGACAACATTCCTGGCGTGCCCGCCTGTACTTCTCGGTGGGAACATTATATACGTCTATAACGTTATATATCCTAGCCTAAGGCCACATAACATGTCGAATGTAATATTTTACAACATTCTGGCGTCTCGTCGCCTGCTTCTCGATGGGGACATTATATACGTCGATAACGTTGTATATCCTAACCCAAAGCAACCTATCTTCTGGGATGTAATATTTTACAACCTTCCAGGCATGTCGGCCCCACGTCTCGGTGGGAACATTATATAAGTCTATAACGATATATATCCTAACCTAAAGCAACCTAACAACTCGGATGTAATATTTTACAACATTCCTGGCATGTCGGTCCCTACGTCTCGGTGGGAACATTCTATACGTCTATAACGTTGTATATCCTAACCCAAAGCAACCTAACTTCTGGGATGTAATATTTTACAACATTCCTGGCATGTCGGTACCCACGTCTCGGTGGGAATATTATATAAGTCTATAACGATATATATCCTAACCTAAAGCAACCTAACAACTCGGATGTAATAGTTTACCACATTCCTGGCGGTCTCTACATCTCGGTGGGAACATTCTATACGTCTATAACGTTGTATATCCTAACCTAAGGGAAGCTAACATCTGGGATGTAATATTTTACAACATACCTGACGCGTCGGCCCCTATTTCTCGGAGGAAACATTATATACGTCTATCATGTTATATATCCTATCCTAAGGCAACCTAACACATCGGATGTAATATTTTACAACATTCTGGCGTGTCGTCGCCTGCTTCTCGATGGGGACATTATATATGTCTACAACGTTGTATATCCTAACCTAACGCAACCTAACACCTGGGATGTAATATTATGCAACCTTCCTGGCGTGTCGTCGTCTGCTTCTCGATGGGGACATTATGTACGTCTATAACGTTGTATATCCTAACCTAAGGCAACCTAACATCTCGGATGTAGTATTTTACAACATTCCTGGCATGTCGGTCCCTACTTCTCGGTGGGAACATTGTGTACGTCTATAACGATATATATCCTAGCCTAAGGCAACCTAACGTGTTGAATGTAATATTTTACTACATTTCTGTCGTGTCGTCGCCTGCTTCTCGATGGGGACATTATATACGCCTATAACGTTGTATATTCTAACCTAACGCAACCTAACATCTGGGATGTAATATTTTACAACATTCCTGGCGTTTCGTCGCCTGCTTCTCGATGGGGACATTATATACGTCTATAACGTTGTATATTCTAACCTAACGCAATCTAACATCTGGGATGTAATATTTTACAACATTCCTGGCGCGTCGGCTCCTACTTTTCGGTGGGAACATTATATACATCTATAACTTTGTATATCCTAATCTAATGCAACCTAACATCTCGGATGTAATATTTTACAACATTCCTGGCATGTCGGTCCCCACGTTTCGGTGGGAACATTATATACGTCTATAACGATATATATCCTAACCTAAAGCAACCTAACATCTCGGATGTATTATTTTACAACACTACTGGCTTGTCGGTCCCTACATCTCGGTGGGAAAATTATATACGTCTATAACGTTGTATATCCTAACCTAAGGCAACCTAACATCTCGGATGTAATATTTTACAACATTCCTGGCATGTTGGTCACTAGGTCTCGGTGGGAACATTATATACGTCTGTAACGATATATACCCTAACCTAAGGCAACCTAACATCTCGGATTTAATATTTTACAACATTCCTGGCATGTAGGTCCCTACTTCTCGGTGGGAACATTATATACGTCTATAACGTTATATATCCTAGCCTAAGGCAACCTAACATGTCGAATGTAATATTTCACAACATTCCTGTCGTGTCGTCGCCTGCTTCTCGATGGGTACATTATATACGTCTATAACGTTGTATATTCTAACCTAACGCAACCTAACATTTGGGATGTAATATTTTACAACATTTCTGGCGTGTCGTCGCCTACTTCTGGATGGGGACATTATATACATCTATAACGTCATATATCCTAGCCTAAGGGAACCTAACATCTCGGGTGTAATATTTTACAACATTCCTGGCGTGTCGTCGCCTACTTCTCGATGGGGACATTATATACATCTATAACTTTGTATATCCTAACCTAAGGCAACCTAACATATCGGATGTAATATTTTACAACATTCCTGTCGTGTCGTCGCCTGCTTCTCGATGGGGACATTCTATACGTCTATAACGTTGTATATCCTAACCTAAGGGAACCTATCATCTCGGGTGTAATATTTGGAACATTCCTGACGCGTCAGTCCCTATTTCTCGGTGGGAACATTATATACGTCTATAACGTTATATATCCTAGCCTAAGGCAACCAAACTTGTAGAATGTAATATTTTACAACATTCCTGGCGTGTCGTCGCCTACTTCTCGATGGGGACAATATATACATCTATAACGTTGTATATCCTAACCTAAGGCAACCTAACATCTCGGATGTAGTATTTTACAACATTCCTGGCATGTCGGTCCCTACTTCTCGGTGGGAACATTGTGTACGTCTATAACGATATATATCCTAGCCTAAGGCAACCTAACGTGTCGAATATAATATTTTACTACATTTCTGTCGTGTCGTCGCCTGCTTCTCGATGGGGACATTATATACGTCTATAACGTTGTATATTCTAACCTAACGCAACCTAACATCTGGGATGTAATATTTTACAACAGTCCTGGCGTGTCGTCGCCTACTTCTGGATGGGGACATTATATACATCTATAACGTCATATATCCTAACCTAAGGGAACCTAACATCTCGGGTGTAATATTTTACAACATTCCTGTCGTGTCGTCGCCTGCTTCTCGATGGGGACATTCTATACGTCTATAACGTTGTATATCCTAACCTAAGGGAACCTAACATCTGGGATGTAATATTTTACAACATTCCTGACGCGTCAGTCCCCATTTCTCGGTGGGAACATTATATACGTCTATAACGTTATATATCCTAGCCTAAGGCAACCCAACTTGTAGAACGTAATATTTTACAACATTCCTGGCGTGTCGTCGCCTACTTCTCGATGGGGACAATATATACATCTATAACGTTGTATATCCTAACCTAAGGCAACCTAACATCTCGGATGTAGTATTTTACAACATTCCTGGCATGTCGGTCCCTACTTCTCGGTGGGAACATTGTGTACGTCTCTAACGATATATATCCTAGCCTAAGGCAACCTAACATGTCGAATGTAATATTTTACAACATTCCTGTCGTGTCGTCGCCTGCTTCTCGATGGGTACATTATATACGTCTATAACGTTGTATATTCTAACCTAACGCAACCTAACATTTGGGATGTAATATTTTACAACATTTCTGGCTTGTCGTCGCCTACTTCTGGATGGGGACATTATATACATCTATAACGTCATATATCCTAGCCTAAGGGAACCTAACATCTCGGGTGTAATATTTTACAACATTCCTGGCGTGTCGTCGCCTACTTCTCGATGGGGACATTATATACATCTATAACTTTGTATATCCTAACCTAAGGCAACCTAACATATCGGAAGTAATATTTTACAACATTCTGGCATGTCGTCGCCTTCTTCTACATGGGGACATTATATACGTCTATAACCTTGTATATACTAACCTAACGCAACCTAACATCTGGGATGTAATATTTTACGACATTCCTGGCGTGTCGTCGCCTACTTCTGGATGGGGACATTATATACATCTATAACGTCATATATCCTAACCTAAGGGAACCTAACATCTCGGGTGTAATATTTTACAACATTCCTGTCGTGTCGTCGCCTGCTTCTCGATGGGGACATTCTATACGTCTATAACGTTGTATATCCTAACCTAAGGGAACCTAACATCTGGGATGTAATATTTTACATCATTCCTGGCATGTCGGTCCCTACGTCTCGGTGGGAACGTTATATACGTCTATAACGATATATATCCTAACCTAAGGGTACCTTACATCTCGGATGTAATATTTTACAACATTCCTGGCGCTTCGGCTGCTACTTTTCGGTGGGAACATTATATACGTCTATAACGTTACATATCCTAACGTATGGCAACATAACATCTCGGATGTTATATTTTACAACATTCCTGCCGATTCCGAGCCTGCTTCTCGATGGGGACATTATATACATCTATAACGTTGTATATCCTAACCTAAGGCAACCTAACATATCGGATGTAATATTTTACAACATTCTGGCGTGCCGTCGCCTGCTTCTCCATGGGGACATTATATACGTCTATAACCTTGTATATACGAACCTAACGCAACCTAACATCTGGGATGTAATATTTTACAACATTCCTGGCGTGTCGTCGCCTACTTCTGGATGGGGACATTATATACGTCTATAACGATATATATCCTAACCTAAGGCAACCTAACATCTCGGATGTAATATTTGACAACATTCCTGGCGTGTCGTCGCCTGCTTCTCGATGGGGACATTCTATACGTCTATAACGTTGTATATCCTAACCTAAGGGAACCTAACATCTCGGGTGTAATATTTTAGAACATTCCTGACGCGTCAGTCCCTATTTCTCGGTGGGAACATTATATACGTCTATAACGTTATATATCCTAGCCTAAGGCAACCTAACTTGTAGAATGTAATATTTTACAACAGTCCTGGCGTGTCGTCGCCTACTTCTGGATGGGGACATTATATACATCTATAACGTTGTATATACTAACCTAACGCAACCTAACATCTGGGATGTAATATTTTACAATATTCCTGGCATGTCGGTCCCTACGTCTCCGTGGGTACATTATATACGTCTGTAACGTTGTATATCCTAACCTAACGCAACCTAACGTCTGGGATGTAATATTTTAAAACATTCCTGGCATGTCGGTCCCTACGTCTCGGTGGGAACATTATATACGTCTATAACGATATATATCCTAACCTAAGGCAACCTAACATCTCGGATGTAATATTTTACAACATTCCTGGCATGTCGGTCCCTACGTCTCCGTGGGTACATTATATACGTCTGTAACGTTGTATATCCTAACCTAACGCAACCTAACGTCTGGGATGTAATATTTTAAAACATTCCTGGCATGTCGGTCCCTACGTCTCGGTGGGAACATTATATACGTCTATAACGATATATATCCTAACCTAAGGCAACCTAACATCTCGGATGTAATATTTGACAACATTCCTGGCGTGTTAACCCGCACTTCTCGGTGGGAACATCATATACGTCTATAGCGATATATATCCTAGCCTAAGGCGACCTAACATGTCGAATGTAATATTTTACATCATTCCTGACCTGTCGGCCCCTATTTCTCGGTGGGAACATTATATACGTCTATAACGTTATATATGCTAGCCTAAGGCAACCTAACATGTCGAATGTAATATTTTACAACATTCCTGTCGTGTCGTCGCCTACTTCTCGATGGGGACATTATATACATCTATAACGTTGTATATCATAACCTAAGGCAACCTAACGTCTCGGATGTAATATTTTACAACATTCCTGGTATGTCGGGCCCTACTTCTCGGTGGGAACATTGTATACGTCTATAACGTTATGTATCCTAGCCTAAGGCAACCCAACTTGTAGAATGTAATATTTTACAACATTCCGCGCGTGTCGTCGCCTACTTCCCGATGGGGACAATATATACATCTATAACGTTGTATATCCTAGCCTAAGGCAACCTAACATCTCGGATGTAGTATTTTACAACATTCCTGGCATGTCGGTCCCTACTTCTCGGTGGGAACATTGTGTACGTCTATAACGATATATATCCTAGCCTAAGGCAACCTGACATGTCGAATGTAATATTTTACTACATTCCTGTCGTGTCGTCGCCTGCTTCTCGATGGGGACATTATATACGTCTATAACGTTGTATATTCTAACCTATCGCAACCTAACATCAGGGATGTAATATTTTACAACAGTCCTGGCGTGCCGTCGCCTACTTCTGGATGGGGACATTATATACATCTATAACGTCATATATCCTAACCTAAGGGAACCTAACATCTCGGGTGTAATATTTTACAGCATTCCTGTCGTGTCGTCGCCTGCTTCTCGATGGGGACATTCTATACGTCTATAACGTTGTATATCCTAACCTAAGGGAACCTAATATCTCGGGTGTAATATTTTAGAACATTCCTGACGCGTCAGTCCCTATTTCTCGGTGGGAACATTATATACGTCTATAACGTTATATATCCTAGCCTAAGGCAACCTAACTTGTAGAATGTAATATTTTACAACAGTCCTGGCGTGTCGTCGCCTACTTCTGGATAGGGACATTATATACATCTATAACGTCCTATATCCTAACCTAAGGGAAACAACATCTCGGGTGTAATATTTTACAACATTCCTGGCGTGTCGTCGCCTACTTCTGGATGGGGACATTATATACATCTATAACGTCATATATCCTAACCTAAGGGAACCTAACATCTCGGGTGTAATATTTTACAACATTCCTGTCGTGTCGTCGCCTGCTTCTCGATGGGGACATTCTATACGTCTATAACGTTGTATATCCTAACCTAAGGGAACCTAACATCTCGGGTGTAATATTTTAGAACATTCCTGACGCGTCAGTCCCCATTTCTCGGTGGGAACATTATATACGTCTATAACGTTATATATCCTAGCCTAAGGCAACCTAACATCTCGGATGTAGTATTTTACAACATTCCTGTCATGTCGGTCCCTACTTCTCGGTGGGAACGTTATATACGTCTATAACGATATATATCCTAACCTAAGGGAACCTTACATCTCGGATGTAATATTTTACAACATTCCTGGCATGTCGGGCCCTACTTCTCGGTGGGAACATTATATACGTCTATAACGTTATATATCCTAGCCTAAGGCAACCTAACTTGTAGAATGTAATATTTTACAACAGTCCTGGCGTGTCGTCGCCTACTTCTGGATAGGGACATTATATACATCTATAACGTCCTATATCCTAACCTAAGGGAAACAACATCTCGGGTGTAATATTTTACAACATTCCTGGCGTGTCGTCGCCTACTTCTGGATGGGGACATTATATACATCTATAACGTCATATATCCTAACCTAAGGGAACCTAACATCTCGGGTGTAATATTTTACAACATTCCTGTCGTGTCGTCGCCTGCTTCTCGATGGGGACATTCTATACGTCTATAACGTTGTATATCCTAACCTAAGGGAACCTAACATCTCGGGTGTAATATTTTAGAACATTCCTGACGCGTCAGTCCCCATTTCTCGGTGGGAACATTATATACGTCTATAACGTTATATATCCTAGCCTAAGGCAACCTAACATCTCGGATGTAGTATTTTACAACATTCCTGTCATGTCGGTCCCTACTTCTCGGTGGGAACGTTATATACGTCTATAACGATATATATCCTAACCTAAGGGAACCTTACATCTCGGATGTAATATTTTACAACATTCCTGGCATGTCGGGCCCTACTTCTCGGTGGGAACATTGTATACGTCTATAACGATATATATCCTAGCCTAAGGCAACCTAACATGTCGAATGTAATATTTTACAACATTCCTGTCGTGTCGTCGCCTGCTTCTCGATGGGTACATTATATACGTCTATAACGTTGTATATTCTAACCTAACGCAACCTAACATCTGGGATGTAATATTTTACAACATTCCTGGCGTGTCGTCGCCTACTTCTGGATGGGGACATTATATACATCTATAACGTCATATATCCTAGCCTAAGGGAACCTAACATCTCGGGTGTAATATTTTACAACATTCCTGGCGTGTCGTCGCCTACTTCTCGATGGGGACATTATATACATCTATAACGTTGTATATCCTAACCTAAGGGAACCTAACATCTCGGATGTAATATTTTACAACATTCTGGCGTGTCGTCGCCTGCTTCTCCATAGGGACATTATATACGTCTATAACCTTCTATATACTAACCTAACGCAACCTAACATCTGGGATGTAATATTTTGCAACATTCCTGGCGTGTCGTCGCCTACTTCTGGATGGGGACATTATATACATCTATAACGTCATATATCCTAACCTAAGGGAACCTAACATCTCGGGTGTAATATTTTACAACATTCCTGTCGTCTCGTCGCCTGCTTCTCGATGGGAACATTCTATACGTCTATAACGTTGTATGTCCTAACCTAAGGGAACCTAACATCTCGGATGTAATATTTTACAACATTCCTGGCATGTCGGGCCCTACTTCTCGATGGGAACATTGTGTACGTCTATAACGATATATATCCTAGCCTAAGGCAACCTAACATGTCGAATGTAATATTTTACTACATTCCTGTCGTGTCGTCGCCTGCTTCTCGATGGGGACATTATATACGTCTATAACGTTGTATATTCTAACCTAACGCAACCTAACATCTGGGATGTAATATTTTACAACATTCCTGGCGTGTCGTCGCCTACTTCTGGATGGGGACATTATATACGTCTATAACGTTGTATATCCTAACCTAAAGCAACCTAACAGCTGGGATGTAATATTTTACAACATTCCTGGCGTGTCGTCGCCTAGTTTGGATGGGGTCATTATATACATCTATAACGCTGTATATCCTAACCTAAGGCAACCTAACATGTCGAATGTAATATTTTACAACATTCCTGTCGTGTCGTCGCCTGCTTCTCGATGGGGAGATTATATACGTCTATAACGTTATATATCCTAACCTAAGGGACCCTAACATGTCGTATGTAATATTTTACAACATTCCTGACGTGTCGTAGCCTGCTTCTCGATGGGGACATTATATACGTCTATAACGTTGTATATCCTAACTTAAAGCAACCTAACATCTGGGATGTAATATTTTACAACATTCCTGGCGTGTCGTCGCCTAGTTTGGATGGGGTCATTATATACATCTATAACGCTGTATATCCTAACCTAAGGCAACCTAACATCTCGGATGTAATATTTTACAACATTCCTGGCATGTCGGTCCCTACATCTCGGTGGGAACATACTATACGTCTATAACGTTGTATATCCTAACCTAAGGGAACCTAACATCTCGAGTGTAAACTTTTACAACATTCCTGACGCGTCGGGCCCTATTTTTCGGTGGGAACATTATATACGGCTATAACGTTATATATCCTAGCCTAAGGCAACCTAACATGTCGAATGTAATATTTTACAACATTCCTGTCGTGTCGTCGCCTGGTTCTCGATGGGGAGATTATATACGTCTATAACGTTGTATATCCTAACCTAACGCAACTTAACATTTGGGATGTAATATTTTACAACATTCCTTGCATGTCGGTGCCTACGTCTCGGTGGGAACATTATATACGTCTATAACGATATATATCCTAACCTAAGGCAACCTAACACCTCGGATGTAATAGTTGACAACATTCCTGGCGTGTAGGCCCGTACTTCTCGGTGGGAACATTGTATACGTTTATAACGATATATATCCTAGCCTAAGGCGACCTAACATGCCGAATGTAATATTTTACATCATTCCTGGCGTGTCGTTGCCTGCTTCTCGATGGGAACATTATATACGTCTATAACGTTGTGTATCCTAACCTAACGCAACCTAACATCTGGGATGTAATATTCCTGGCGTGTCGTCGCCTACTTCTGGATGGGGAGATTATATACGCCTACAACGTTATATATCCTAACCTAAGGCAACCTAACATCTCGGATGAAATAGTTGACAACATTCCTGGCGTGCCCGCCTGTACTTCTCGGTGGGAACATAATATACGTCTATAACGTTATATATCCTAGCCTAAGGCCACATAACATGTCGAATGTAATATTTTACAACATTCTGGCGTCTCGTCGCCTGCTTCTCGATGGGGACATTATATACGTCGATAACGTTGTATATCCTAACCCAAAGCAACCTATCTTCTGGGATGTAATATTTTACAACCTTCCAGGCATGTCGGCCCCACGTCTCGGTGGGAACATTATATAAGTCTATAACGATATATATCCTAACCTAAAGCAACCTAACAACTCGGATGTAATATTTTACAACATTCCTGGCATGTCGGTCCCTACGTCTCGGTGGGAACATTCTATACGTCTATAACGTTGTATATCCTAACCCAAAGCAACCTAACTTCTGGGATGTAATATTTTACAACATTCCTGGCATGTCGGTACCCACGTCTCGGTGGGAATATTATATAAGTCTATAACGATATATATCCTAACCTAAAGCAACCTAACAACTCGGATGTAATAGTTTACCACATTCCTGGCGGTCTCTACATCTCGGTGGGAACATTCTATACGTCTATAACGTTGTATATCCTAACCTAAGGGAAGCTAACATCTGGGATGTAATATTTTACAACATACCTGACGCGTCGGCCCCTATTTCTCGGAGGAAACATTATATACGTCTATCATGTTATATATCCTATCCTAAGGCAACCTAACACATCGGATGTAATATTTTACAACATTCTGGCGTGTCGTCGCCTGCTTCTCGATGGGGACATTATATATGTCTACAACGTTGTATATCCTAACCTAACGCAACCTAACACCTGGGATGTAATATTATGCAACCTTCCTGGCGTGTCGTCGTCTGCTTCTCGATGGGGACATTATGTACGTCTATAACGTTGTATATCCTAACCTAAGGCAACCTAACATCTCGGATGTAGTATTTTACAACATTCCTGGCATGTCGGTCCCTACTTCTCGGTGGGAACATTGTGTACGTCTATAACGATATATATCCTAGCCTAAGGCAACCTAACGTGTTGAATGTAATATTTTACTACATTTCTGTCGTGTCGTCGCCTGCTTCTCGATGGGGACATTATATACGCCTATAACGTTGTATATTCTAACCTAACGCAACCTAACATCTGGGATGTAATATTTTACAACATTCCTGGCGTTTCGTCGCCTGCTTCTCGATGGGGACATTATATACGTCTATAACGTTGTATATTCTAACCTAACGCAATCTAACATCTGGGATGTAATATTTTACAACATTCCTGGCGCGTCGGCTCCTACTTTTCGGTGGGAACATTATATACATCTATAACTTTGTATATCCTAATCTAATGCAACCTAACATCTCGGATGTAATATTTTACAACATTCCTGGCATGTCGGTCCCCACGTTTCGGTGGGAACATTATATACGTCTATAACGATATATATCCTAACCTAAAGCAACCTAACATCTCGGATGTATTATTTTACAACACTACTGGCTTGTCGGTCCCTACATCTCGGTGGGAAAATTATATACGTCTATAACGTTGTATATCCTAACCTAAGGCAAACTAACCTCAATACCGTAATATTTTACAACATTGCTGGCGTGTCGTCGCCTACTTCTCGATGGGGACATTAAATACATCTATAACGTCATATATCCTAACCTAAGGGCACCTAACATCTCGGGTGTAATATTTTACAACATTCCTGACGCGTCGGCCGCTATTTCTCGGTGGGAATATTGTATACGTCTATAACGTTATATATCCTAGCCTAAGGCAACCTAACATCTCGGATGTAATATTTCACAACATTCCTGTCGTGTCGTCGCCTGCTTCTCGATGGGGACATTATATACGTCTATAACGTTGTATATTCTAACCTAACACAACCTAACATCTGGGATGTAATATTTTACAACATTCCTGGCGTGTCGTCGCCTACTTCTGGATGGGGACATTATATACATCTATAACGTCATATATCCTATCCTAAGGGAACCTAACATCTCGGATGTAATATTTTACAACATTCCTGGCATGTCGGTCCCTACTTCTCGGTGGGAGCATACTATATGTCTGTAACGTTGTATATCCTAACCTAAGGGAACCTAACATCTCGGATGTAATATTTTAAAACTTTCCTGGCATGTCGGTCCCTGCGTGTCGGTGGGATCATTATATACGTCTATAACGATATATATCCTAACCTAAGGCAACCTAACATCTCGGATGTAATATTTTACAACATTCCTGGCATGTTGGTCACTAGGTCTCGGTGGGAACATTATATACGTCTGTAACGATATATACCCTAACCTAAGGCAACCTAACATCTCGGATTTAATATTTTACAACATTCCTGGCATGTAGGTCCCTACTTCTCGGTGGGAACATTATATACGTCTATAACGTTATATATCCTAGCCTAAGGCAACCTAACATGTCGAATGTAATATTTCACAACATTCCTGTCGTGTCGTCGCCTGCTTCTCGATGGGTACATTATATACGTCTATAACGTTGTATATTCTAACCTAACGCAACCTAACATTTGGGATGTAATATTTTACAACATTTCTGGCGTGTCGTCGCCTACTTCTGGATGGGGACATTATATACATCTATAACGTCATATATCCTAGCCTAAGGGAACCTAACATCTCGGGTGTAATATTTTACAACATTCCTGGCGTGTCGTCGCCTACTTCTCGATGGGGACATTATATACATCTATAACTTTGTATATCCTAACCTAAGGCAACCTAACATATCGGATGTAATATTTTACAACATTCCTGTCGTGTCGTCGCCTGCTTCTCGATGGGGACATTCTATACGTCTATAACGTTGTATATCCTAACCTAAGGGAACCTATCATCTCGGGTGTAATATTTGGAACATTCCTGACGCGTCAGTCCCTATTTCTCGGTGGGAACATTATATACGTCTATAACGTTATATATCCTAGCCTAAGGCAACCTAACTTGTAGAATGTAATATTTTACAACAGTCCTGGCGTGTCGTCGCCTACTTCTGGATGGGGACATTATATACATCTATAACGTCATATATCCTAACCTAAGGGAAACAACATCTCGGGTGTAATATTTTACAACATTCCTGGCGTGTCGTCGCCTACTTCTGGATGGGGACATTATATACATCTATAACGTCATATATCCTAACCTAAGGGAACCTAACATCTCGGGTGTAATATTTTACAACATTCCTGTCGTGTCGTCGCCTGCTTCTCGATGGGGACATTCTATACGTCTATAACGTTGTATATCCTAACCTAAGGGAACCTAACATCTCGGGTGTAATATTTTAGAACATTCCTGACGCGTCAGTCCCCATTTCTCGGTGGGAACATTATATACGTCTATAACGTTATATATCCTAGCCTAAGGCAACCTTACATCTCGGATGTAATATTTTACAACATTCCTGGCATGTCGGGCCCTACTTCTCGGTGGGAACATTGTATACGTCTATAACGATATATATCCTAGCCTAAGGCAACCTAACATGTCGAATGTAATATTTTACAACATTCCTGTCGTGTCGTCGCCTGCTTCTCGATGGGTACATTATATACGTCTATAACGTTGTATATTCTAACCTAACGCAACCTAACATCTGGGATGTAATATTTTACAACATTCCTGGCGTGTCGTCGCCTACTTCTGGATGGGGACATTATATACATCTATAACGTCATATATCCTAGCCTAAGGGAACCTAACATCTCGGGTGTAATATTTTACAACATTCCTGGCGTGTCGTCGCCTACTTCTCGATGGGGACATTATATACATCTATAACGTTGTATATCCTAACCTAAGGGAACCTAACATCTCGGATGTAATATTTTACAACATTCTGGCGTGTCGTCGCCTGCTTCTCCATAGGGACATTATATACGTCTATAACCTTCTATATACTAACCTAACGCAACCTAACATCTGGGATGTAATATTTTGCAACATTCCTGGCGTGTCGTCGCCTACTTCTGGATGGGGACATTATATACATCTATAACGTCATATATCCTAACCTAAGGGAACCTAACATCTCGGGTGTAATATTTTACAACATTCCTGTCGTCTCGTCGCCTGCTTCTCGATGGGAACATTCTATACGTCTATAACGTTGTATGTCCTAACCTAAGGGAACCTAACATCTCGGATGTAATATTTTACAACATTCCTGGCATGTCGGGCCCTACTTCTCGATGGGAACATTGTGTACGTCTATAACGATATATATCCTAGCCTAAGGCAACCTAACATGTCGAATGTAATATTTTACTACATTCCTGTCGTGTCGTCGCCTGCTTCTCGATGGGGACATTATATACGTCTATAACGTTGTATATTCTAACCTAACGCAACCTAACATCTGGGATGTAATATTTTACAACATTCCTGGCGTGTCGTCGCCTACTTCTGGATGGGGACATTATATACGTCTATAACGTTGTATATCCTAACCTAAAGCAACCTAACAACTGGGATGTAATATTTTACAACATTCCTGGCGTGTCGTCGCCTGCTTCTCGATGGGGACATTCTATACGTCTATAACGTTGTATATCCTAACCTAAGGGAACCTAACATCTGGGATGTAATATTTTACAACATTCCTGGCATGTCGGTCCCTGCGTGTCGGTGGGATCATTATATACGTCTATAACGATATATATCCTAACCTAAGGCAACCTAACATCTCGGATGTAATATTTTACAACATTCCTGGCATGTTGGTCACTAGGTCTCGGTGGGAACATTATATACGTCTGTAACGATATATACCCTAACCTAAGGCAACCTAACATCTCGGATTTAATATTTTACAACATTCCTGGCATGTAGGTCCCTACTTCTCGGTGGGAACATTATATACGTCTATAACGTTATATATCCTAGCCTAAGGCAACCTAACATGTCGAATGTAATATTTCACAACATTCCTGTCGTGTCGTCGCCTGCTTCTCGATGGGTACATTATATACGTCTATAACGTTGTATATTCTAACCTAACGCAACCTAACATTTGGGATGTAATATTTTACAACATTTCTGGCGTGTCGTCGCCTACTTCTGGATGGGGACATTATATACATCTATAACGTCATATATCCTAGCCTAAGGGAACCTAACATCTCGGGTGTAATATTTTACAACATTCCTGGCGTGTCGTCGCCTACTTCTCGATGGGGACATTATATACATCTATAACTTTGTATATCCTAACCTAAGGCAACCTAACATATCGGATGTAATATTTTACAACATTCCTGTCGTGTCGTCGCCTGCTTCTCGATGGGGACATTCTATACGTCTATAACGTTGTATATCCTAACCTAAGGGAACCTATCATCTCGGGTGTAATATTTGGAACATTCCTGACGCGTCAGTCCCTATTTCTCGGTGGGAACATTATATACGTCTATAACGTTATATATCCTAGCCTAAGGCAACCTAACTTGTAGAATGTAATATTTTACAACAGTCCTGGCGTGTCGTCGCCTACTTCTGGATGGGGACATTATATACATCTATAACGTCATATATCCTAACCTAAGGGAAACAACATCTCGGGTGTAATATTTTACAACATTCCTGGCGTGTCGTCGCCTACTTCTGGATGGGGACATTATATACATCTATAACGTCATATATCCTAACCTAAGGGAACCTAACATCTCGGGTGTAATATTTTACAACATTCCTGTCGTGTCGTCGCCTGCTTCTCGATGGGGACATTCTATACGTCTATAACGTTGTATATCCTAACCTAAGGGAACCTAACATCTCGGGTGTAATATTTTAGAACATTCCTGACGCGTCAGTCCCCATTTCTCGGTGGGAACATTATATACGTCTATAACGTTATATATCCTAGCCTAAGGCAACCTTACATCTCGGATGTAATATTTTACAACATTCCTGGCATGTCGGGCCCTACTTCTCGGTGGGAACATTGTATACGTCTATAACGAAATATATCCTAGCCTAAGGCAACCTAACATGTCGAATGTAATATTTTACAACATTCCTGTCGTGTCGTCGCCTGCTTCTCGATGGGTACATTATATACGTCTATAACGTTGTATATTCTAACCTAACGCAACCTAACATCTGGGATGTAATATTTTACAACATTCCTGGCGTGTCGTCGCCTACTTCTGGATGGGGACATTATATACATCTATAACGTCATATATCCTAGCCTAAGGGAACCTAACATCTCGGGTGTAATATTTTACAACATTCCTGGCGTGTCGTCGCCTACTTCTCGATGGGGACATTATATACATCTATAACGTTGTATATCCTAACCTAAGGGAACCTAACATCTCGGATGTAATATTTTACAACATTCTGGCGTGTCGTCGCCTGCTTCTCCATAGGGACATTATATACGTCTATAACCTTCTATATACTAACCTAACGCAACCTAACATCTGGGATGTAATATTTTGCAACATTCCTGGCGTGTCGTCGCCTACTTCTGGATGGGGACATTATATACATCTATAACGTCATATATCCTAACCTAAGGGAACCTAACATCTCGGGTGTAATATTTTACAACATTCCTGTCGTCTCGTCGCCTGCTTCTCGATGGGAACATTCTATACGTCTATAACGTTGTATGTCCTAACCTAAGGGAACCTAACATCTCGGATGTAATATTTTACAACATTCCTGGCATGTCGGGCCCTACTTCTCGATGGGAACATTGTGTACGTCTATAACGATATATATCCTAGCCTAAGGCAACCTAACATGTCGAATGTAATATTTTACTACATTCCTGTCGTGTCGTCGCCTGCTTCTCGATGGGGACATTATATACGTCTATAACGTTGTATATTCTAACCTAACGCAACCTAACATCTGGGATGTAATATTTTACAACATTCCTGGCGTGTCGTTGCCTACTTCTGGATGGGGACATTATATACGTCTATAACGTTGTATATCCTAACCTAAAGCAACCTAACATCTGGGATGTAATATTTTACAACATTCCTGGCGTGTCGTCGCCTGCTTCTCGATGGGGACATTCTATACGTCTATAACGTTGTATATCCTAACCTAAGGGAACCTAACATCTGGGATGTAATATTTTACAACATTCCTGGCATGTCGGTCCCTGCGTGTCGGTGGGATCATTATATACGTCTATAACGATATATATCCTAACCTAAGGCAACCTAACATCTCGGATGTAATATTTTACAACATTCCTGGCATGTTGGTCACTAGGTCTCGGTGGGAACATTATATACGTCTGTAACGATATATACCCTAACCTAAGGCAACCTAACATCTCGGATTTAATATTTTACAACATTCCTGGCATGTAGGTCCCTACTTCTCGGTGGGAACATTATATACGTCTATAACGTTATATATCCTAGCCTAAGGCAACCTAACATGTCGAATGTAATAATTCACAACATTCCTGTCGTGTCGTCGCCTGCTTCTCGATGGGTACATTATATACGTCTATAACGTTGTATATTCTAACCTAACGCAACCTAACATTTGGGATGTAATATTTTACAACATTTCTGGCGTGTCGTCGCCTACTTCTGGATGGGGACATTATATACATCTATAACGTCATATATCCTAGCCTAAGGGAACCTAACATCTCGGGTGTAATATTTTACAACATTCCTGGCGGGTTGGAACCTACTTCTCGGTGAGAACATTATATACGTCTATAACGTAATATAACCTAACCTAACCCATCCAGACCCTCGCTCTTATTGTTTTACAGAATCTCGTTCGTGTCGTCCCGTACGTCTCGATGGGGATATTATATGCGTCTATAACGTTATATATCCTAACCTAGAGCAACCTATCATCTCGGATGTAGTATTTTACAACAATCCTGGCGTGTCGGAACCTACTTTTCGGTGGGGACATTATATACGTGTATAGCGTTATATATCCTAACCTAAGTAACCTAACATCTCGGATGTAGTATTTTCCAACATTCCTGGCGGGTCGGCTCCTACTTCTCGGCGGGAACATTATATACGTCTATAACGTACTATTACCTAACCTAACCCATCTAGCCCCTCGCTGATAATGTTTTACAGAATCCCCGTCGTGTCGGCCCGTACTTCCCGGTGGGGACATTATGTACGTCTACTACGTTATATATCCTAACCTAAGACAACTTAACATCTCGAATGTAGTATTTCACAACATTTCTGGCGGGTCGGCCCCTACTTCTCGGTGGGAACATTATATACTTTTATAACGCAATGTAACCTAACCTAACCCATCTAGACACTCGCTGGTAATGTTTTACAGAATCTCGTTCGTGTCGCCCCGTACGTCTCTGTGCGGACATTATATGCGTCTGTATCGTTATATATCCTAACCTAAGGCAACCTAACATCTCGAATGTTGTATTTTACTACATTCCAGGCGGGTCGGCCGCTACTTCTTGGTGGGAACATTATATACGTCTATAACGTAATAGATCCTAACCTAACCCATCTAGACCCTCGCTGGAAATGTTTTACAGAATCCCGTTCGTGTCGTCCCGTACGTCTCGGTGCGGGCATTATATACGTCTATAACGTTACATATCCTTACCTAAGGCAACCTAACATCTCGATTGTAGTATTTCCCAACATTTCTGGCGGGTCGGTCCCTATTTCTCGGTGGGAACATTATATACGACCATAACGTAATATAACATAACCTGACCCATCTAGACCCTCGCTGGTAATGTTTTACAGAATCCCGTTCGTGTCTACCCGTACGTCTCGGTGCGGACATTGTATACCTCTATAACGTTATATATCCTAACCTAAGGCATCCTAACATCTCGGATGTAGCAGTTTCCAACATTCATGGCGGGTCGGCCGCTACTTCTCGGTGGGAACATTAGATACGTCTATAACGTAATAGAACCTAACCTAATCCATCTAGACCCTCGGTGGTAATATTTTACAGAATCCCGGGCGTGTCGGCCCGTACTTCTCGGTGGGGACATGATGTACGTCTACTACGTTATATATCCTAACCTAAGACAACTTAACATCTCGAATGTAGTATTTCACAACATTTCTGGCGGGTCGGCCCCTACTTCTCGGTGGGAACATTATATACTTCTATAACTTTATATATCGCAACCTAAGGCATCCTAACATCTCGGATGTAGTATTTTCCAACATTCCTGGCGGGTCGGCCCCTACTTCTCGGTGGGAACATTATATACGTCTATAACGTAATAGATCCTAACCTAACCCATCTAGACCCTCGCTCGTAATGTTTGACAGAATCCCGTTCGTGTCGTGCCCTACGTCTCGGTGCGGACATTATATACGTCTATAACGTTATTTTCCTATCCTAAGGCAACCTAACCTCTCGAATGTAGTATTTTCCCACATTTCTGGGGGGTCGGCCCCTACTTCTCGGTGGGAACATTATAAACATCTATAACGTAATATAACCTAACCTAACCCAGCTAGACCGTCGCTGGTAATGTTTCACAGAATCCCGTTCGTGTCGTCCCGTACATCACGGCGCGGACATTATATACGTCTATAAGGTTATATATCCTATCCTAAGGCAACCTAACATCTCGGATGTAGTATTTTCCAACATTTCTGGAGGGTCGGCCCCTACTTCTCGGTGTGCACATTATATACGTCTATAACGTTATATATCCTAACCTGAGGCAACCTAACTTGTCGAATGTAATATTTTACAACATTCCCGGCACTTCGGCCCCTACTTCTCGTGGGGTACGTTATATACGTCTATATCGCTATATATCCTAGCTTAAGGCAACCTAACATGTCGAATGTAATATTTTACAACATTCCCGTCACTTCGGTCCCTACTTCTCTGTGGTAACATTATATACGTCTATAACTTTATATATCCTAGCCTGAGGCAACCTAACATCTCGGATGTAATATTTTACTACATTCCTGGCACGTCGGCCCCTACTTCTCGGTGGGAACATTATATACGTCTATAACGCTATATATCCTAGCCTAAGGCAACCTGACATGTCGAATGTAATATTTTACAACATTCCTGGCGGGTCGGCCCCTACTTCTCGGTGGGAACATCATATACGTCTATTACGTTATAGAACCTAGGCTAACTCATCTAGCCCCTAGCTGGTAATGTTTTACAGAATCCCGGTCGTGTCCGCCCGTACATTTCGGTAGGGACATTATATACGTCCATAACGTTATACATCCCAACCTAAGGCAGCCTGACATCTCGGATGTAGTATTTTCCACCAACCCTGGGGGGTCGGCCCCTACTTCTCGGTGGGCACATTATATACGTCTGTAAAGTAATATAACCTAACGTAACCCATCTAGCCCCTCGCTGGTAATGTTTTATAGAACCCCGGTCATGTCGTCCCGTACTTCTCGGTGGGGACACTATACAGATCTCTAACGTTATACATCCTAACCTAAGGCAATCTAACATCTCGAATCTAGTATTTTACAACATTCCAGGCGGGTCGGCCCCTACTTCCCGATGGGAACCTTATACACATCTATAACGTAATAGATCCTATCCTAACCCATCTAGACACACGCTTGTAATGTTTTACAGAATCCCGTTCGTGTCGTTCCATACGTCTCGGTGCGGACATTATATACGTCCATAACGTTATATTTCCTATTCTAAGGCAACCTAACATCTCGAATGTAGTATTTTACAACATTCAAGGCGGGTCGGCCCCTACGTCTCGGTGCGTTCACTATATACGTCTATAACGTTGTATATCCTACCCTAACGCAACTTAACATCTCGAATGTGGTATTCACAACATTCCTGGCAGGTCGGCCCCACTTCTCGTTGGGAGCATCATATACGTCTATGTCGTAATATAACCTAACCTAACCCATCTTGACCCTCGCTGGTAATGTTTTACAGAATCCAATTCGTGTCGTCCCGTACCTCTCGGTGCGCACATTATATAAGTCTATAACGTTATATATCCCAACCTAAGGCAACATAACATCTCGGATGTAGTATTTTCCAACATTCCTGGCGGGTCGGCCCCACTTCTCGGTGGGAACATTATACACGTCTATAACGTAATATAAACTAACCTAACCCATCTAGCCCCTCGCTGGTAATGTTTTACGGAATCCCGGTCGCGTCGGCCCGTACTTCTCGCTGTGGACATTATATATCCTATCCTAAGGCAAATTAACATCTCGGATGTAGTATTTTCCAACATTCCTGGCGCGTCGGCTCCTACTTTTCGGTGGGAACATTATATACGTCTATAACGTTATATATCCTAACGTAAGGCAACATAACATTTGGGATGTAATATTTTACAACATTCCTGGCATGTCGGTCAGTACGTCTCTGTGGGAACATTATATACGTCTATAACGTTATATATCATAACCTAAGGCAACCTAACCTCTCTACCGTAGTATTTTACAACATTCCTGACGCGTCGGCCCCTATTTCTCGGTGGGGACCTTATATACATCTACATCGTTGTATATCCTAACCTAAGGCAACCTAACATGTCCAATGTAATATCTTACAACATTCCTGGCGTGTCGTCGCCTACTTCTCGATGGCGACATTATATACATCTATAACGTTGTATATCCTAACCTAAGGCAACCTAACATCTCGAATGTGGTATTCACAACATTCCTGGCAGGTCGGCCCCACTTCTCGTTGGGAGCATCATATACGTCTATGTCGTAATATAACCTAACCTAACCCATCTTGACCCTCGCTGGTAATGTTTTACAGAATCCAATTCGTGTCGTCCCGTACCTCTCGGTGCGCACATTATATAAGTCTATAACGTTATATATCCCAACCTAAGGCAACATAACATCTCGGATGTAGTATTTTCCAACATTCCTGGCGGGTCGGCCCCACTTCTCAGTGGGAACATTATACACGTCTATAACGTAATATAAACTAACCTAACCCATCTAGCCCCTCGCTGGTAATGTTTTACGGAATCCCGGTCGCGTCGGCCCGTACTTCTCGCTGTGGACATTATATATCCTATCCTAAGGCAAATTAACATCTCGGATGTAGTATTTTCCAACATTCCTGGCGCGTCGGCTCCTACTTTTCGGTGGGAACATTATATACGTCTATAACGTTATATATCCTAACGTAAGGCAACATAACATTTGGGATGTAATATTTTACAACATTCCTGGCATGTCGGTCAGTACGTCTCTGTGGGAACATTATATACGTCTATAACGTTATATATCATAACCTAAGGCAACCTAACCTCTCTACCGTAGTATTTTACAACATTCCTGACGCGTCGGCCCCTATTTCTCGGTGGGGACCTTATATACATCTACATCGTTGTATATCCTAACCTAAGGCAACCTAACATGTCCAATGTAATATCTTACAACATTCTTGGCGTGTCGTCGCCTACTTCTCGATGGTGACATTATATACATCTATAACGTTGTATATCCTAACCTAAGGCAACCTAACATCTCGGATGTAATATTTTACAACATTCCTGGCATGTCGGTCACTACGCCTCGGGTGGAACATTATACACGTCTGTAACGATATATATCCTAACCTAAGGCAACCTAACATCTCCGGTGTAATATTTTACAACATTCCTGACGCGTTGGCACCTATTTCTCGGTGGAAACATTATATACGTCTATAGCTTTATATATCCTAGCCTATGGCAACCTAACATGTCGAATGTAATGTTTTACAACATTCCTGGCATGTCAGTCCCTACTTCTTGGTGGGAGCATTGTATACGTCTATAACGATATATATCCTAGCCTAAGGCAACCTAACATCTCGGATGTAATATTTTACAACATTCTGGCGTCTCGTCGCCTGCTTCTCGATGGGGACATTATATACGTCTATAACCTTGTATATACTAACCTAACGCAACTTAACATCTGGGATGTCATATTTTACAACATTCCTGGCATGTCGGTCCCTACGTCTCCGTGGTTACATTATATACGTCTATAACGTTGTATATCATAACCTAACGCAACCTAACATCTGGGATGTAATATTTTAAAACATTCCTGGCATGTCAGTCCCTACGTCTCGGTGGGGACATTATATACGTCTATAACGATATACATCCTAACCTAAGGCAACCTAACTTCTCGGATGTAATATTTTACAACATTCCTGGCGCTTCGGCTGCTACTTTTCGGTGGGAACATTATATACGTCTATAACGGTACATATCCTAACGTATGGCAACAAAACATCTCGGATGTTATATTTTACAACATTCCTGGCGTGTCGTCGACTGCTTCTCGATGGGGACTCTATATACGTCTATAACGTTGTATATCCTAACCTAACGCAACCAAACATCTGGGGTGTAATATTTTACAACATTCCTGGCATGTCGGTCCCTACGTCTCGGTGGGAACGTTATATACGTCTATAACGATATAATCTCCTAACCTAAGGGAACTTTACATCTCGGATGTAATATTTTACAACATTCCTGGCATGTCGGTCCCTACTTCTCGGTGGGAACATTGTATACGTCTATAACTATATATATCCTAGCCTAAGGCAACCTAACATGTCGAATGTAATATTTTACAACATTCCTGTCATGTCGTCGCCTGCTTCACGATGGGGACATTATATATGTCTATAACGTTGTATATTGTAACCTAACGCAACCTAACATCTGGGATGTAACATTTTACTACATTCCTGGCGTGTCGTCGCCTACTTCTGGATGGGGACATTATATACATCTATAACGTTATATATCCTAACCAAAGGCAACCTAACATCTCGGATGTAATAGTTGGCAACATGCCTGGCGTGTCGGCCCCTATTTCTCGGTGGGAACATTATATACGTCTATAGCGTTATATATCCTAGCCTATGGCGACCTAACATGTCGAATGTAATATTTTACATCATTCCCTCCGTGTCGGCCCGTAGTTCTCTGTGGTAACATTACATACGACTATAACGGTATATATCCTAGCCTAAGGCAACCTGACATCTCGGATGTAATATCTTGCAGCATTCCTGGCGTGTCCGCCCGTACTTCTCGGTGGGGACATTATATACGTCTATAACGGTGTATACCCTAACCTAAGGGAACCTAACATCTCGGATGTAATATTTTACAACATTCTGGCGTGTCGTCGCCCGCTTCTCGATGGGGACATTATATACGTCTATAACGTTGTATATCCTAACCTAACGCAACCTAACATCTGGGATGTAATATTTTACAACATTCCTGGCATGTCGGTCCCTACGTCTCGGCGGGAACGTTATATACGTCTATCACGATGTATATCCTAACCTAAGGAAACCTTACATCTCGGATGTAATATTTTACAACATTCCTGGCATGTCGGGCCCTACTTCTCGGTGGGAACATTGTATACGTCTATAACGATATATATCCTAGCCTAAGGCAACCTAACATGTCGAATGTAATATTTTACAACATTCCTGTCGTGTCGTCGCCTGCTTCACGATGGGGACATTATATATGTCTATAACGTTGTATATTGTAACCTAACGCTACCTAACATCTGGGATGTAACATTTTACTACATTCCTGGCGTGTCGTCGCCTACTTCTGGATGGGGACATTATATACATCTATAACGTTATATATCCTAACCAAAGGCAACCTAACATCTCGGATGTAATAGTTGGCAACATGCCTGGCGTGTCGGCCCCTATTTCTCGGTGGGAACATTATATACGTCTATAGCGTTATATATCCTAGCCTATGGCGACCTAACATGTCGAATGTAATATTTTACATCATTCCCTCCGTGTCGGCCCGTAGTTCTCTGTGGTAACATTACATACGACTATAACGGTATATATCCTAGCCTAAGGCAACCTGACATCTCGGATGTAATATCTTGCAGCATTCCTGGCGTGTCCGCCCGTACTTCTCGGTGGGGACATTATATACGTCTATAACCGTGTATACCCTAACCTAAGGGAACCTAACATCTCGGATGTAATATTTTACAACATTCTGGCGTGTCGTCGCCCGCTTCTCGATGGGGACATTATATACGTCTATAACGTTGTATATCCTAACCTAACGCAACCTAACATCTGGGATGTAATATTTTGCAACATTCCTGGCATGTCGGTCCCTACATCTCGATGGGAACTTTCTATACGTCTATACCGTTGAATATCCTAACCTAAGGGAACCTAACATCTCGGGTGTAATATTTTACAACATTCCTGGCGGGTTGGAACCTACTTCTCGGTGAGAACATTATATACGTCTATAACGTAATATAACCTAACCTAACCCATCCAGACCCTCGCTCTTATTGTTTTACAGAATCTCGTTCGTGTCGTCCCGTACGTCTCGATGGGGATATTATATGCGTCTATAACGTTATATATCCTAACCTAGAGCAACCTATCATCTCGGATGTAGTATTTTACAACAATCCTGGCGTGTCGGAACCTACTTTTCGGTGGGGACATTATATACGTGTATAGCGTTATATATCCTAACCTAAGTAACCTAACATCTCGGATGTAGTATTTTCCAACATTCCTGGCGGGTCGGCTCCTACTTCTCGGCGGGAACATTATATACGTCTATAACGTACTATTACCTAACCTAACCCATCTAGCCCCTCGCTGATAATGTTTTACAGAATCCCCGTCGTGTCGGCCCGTACTTCCCGGTGGGGACATTATGTACGTCTACTACGTTATATATCCTAACCTAAGACAACTTAACATCTCGAATGTAGTATTTCACAACATTTCTGGCGGGTCGGCCCCTACTTCTCGGTGGGAACATTATATACTTTTATAACGCAATGTAACCTAACCTAACCCATCTAGACACTCGCTGGTAATGTTTTACAGAATCTCGTTCGTGTCGCCCCGTACGTCTCTGTGCGGACATTATATGCGTCTGTATCGTTATATATCCTAACCTAAGGCAACCTAACATCTCGAATGTTGTATTTTACTACATTCCAGGCGGGTCGGCCGCTACTTCTTGGTGGGAACATTATATACGTCTATAACGTAATAGATCCTAACCTAACCCATCTAGACCCTCGCTGGAAATGTTTTACAGAATCCCGTTCGTGTCGTCCCGTACGTCTCGGTGCGGGCATTATATACGTCTATAACGTTACATATCCTTACCTAAGGCAACCTAACATCTCGATTGTAGTATTTCCCAACATTTCTGGCGGGTCGGTCCCTATTTCTCGGTGGGAACATTATATACGACCATAACGTAATATAACATAACCTGACCCATCTAGACCCTCGCTGGTAATGTTTTACAGAATCCCGTTCGTGTCTACCCGTACGTCTCGGTGCGGACATTGTATACCTCTATAACGTTATATATCCTAACCTAAGGCATCCTAACATCTCGGATATAGCAGTTTCCAACATTCATGGCGGGTCGGCCGCTACTTCTCGGTGGGAACATTAGATACGTCTATAACGTAATAGAACCTAACCTAATCCATCTAGACCCTCGGTGGTAATATTTTACAGAATCCCGGGCGTGTCGGCCCGTACTTCTCGGTGGGGACATGATGTACGTCTACTACGTTATATATCCTAACGTAAGACAACTTAACATCTCGAATGTAGTATTTCACAACATTTCTGGCGGGTCGGCCCCTACTTCTCGGTGGGAACATTATATACTTCTATAACTTTATATATCGCAACCTAAGGCATCCTAACATCTCGGATGTAGTATTTTCCAACATTCCTGGCGGGTCGGCCCCTACTTCTCGGTGGGAACATTATATACGTCTATAACGTAATAGATCCTAACCTAACCCATCTAGACCCTCGCTGGTAATGTTTGACAGAATCCCGTTCGTGTCGTGCCCTACGTCTCGGTGCGGACATTATATACGTCTATAACGTTATTTTCCTATCCTAAGGCAACCTAACCTCTCGAATGTAGTATTTTCCCACATTTCTGGGGGGTCGGCCCCTACTTCTCGGTGGGAACATTATAAACATCTATAACGTAATATAACCTAACCTAACCCAGCTAGACCGTCGCTGGTAATGTTTCACAGAATCCCGTTCGTGTCGTCCCGTACATCACGGCGCGGACATTATATACGTCTATAAGGTTATATATCCTATCCTAAGGCAACCTAACATCTCGGATGTAGTATTTTCCAACATTTCTGGAGGGTCGGCCCCTACTTCTCGGTGTGCACATTATATACGTCTATAACGTTATATATCCTAACCTGAGGCAACCTAACTTGTCGAATGTAATATTTTACAACATTCCCGGCACTTCGGCCCCTACTTCTCGTGGGGTACGTTATATACGTCTATATCGCTATATATCCTAGCTTAAGGCAACCTAACATGTCGAATGTAATATTTTACAACATTCCCGTCACTTCGGTCCCTACTTCTCTGTCGTAACATTATATACGTCTATAACTTTATATATCCTAGCCTGAGGCAACCTAACATCTCGGATGTAATATTTTACTACATTCCTGGCACGTCGGCCCCTACTTCTCGGTGGGAACATTATATACGTCTATAACGCTATATATCCTAGCCTAAGGCAACCTGACATGTCGAATGTAATATTTTACAACATTCCTGGCGGGTCGGCCCCTACTTCTCGGTGGGAACATCATATACGTCTATTACGTTATAGAACCTAGGCTAACTCATCTAGCCCCTAGCTGGTAATGTTTTACAGAATCCCGGTCGTGTCCGCCCGTACATTTCGGTAGGGACATTATATACGTCCATAACGTTATACATCCCAACCTAAGGCAGCCTGACATCTCGGATGTAGTATTTTCCACCAACCCTGGGGGGTCGGCCCCTACTTCTCGGTGGGCACATTATATACGTCTGTAAAGTAATATAACCTAACGTAACCCATCTAGCCCCTCGCTGGTAATGTTTTATAGAACCCCGGTCATGTCGTCCCGTACTTCTCGGTGGGGACACTATACAGATCTCTAACGTTATACATCCTAACCTAAGGCAATCTAACATCTCGAATCTAGTATTTTACAACATTCCAGGCGGGTCGGCCCCTACTTCCCGATGGGAACCTTATACACATCTATAACGTAATAGATCCTATCCTAACCCATCTAGACACACGCTTGTAACGTTTTACAGAATCCCGTTCGTGTCGTTCCATACGTCTCGGTGCGGACATTATATACGTCCATAACGTTATATTTCCTATTCTAAGGCAACCTAACATCTCGAATGTAGTATTTTACAACATTCAAGGCGGGTCGGCCCCTACGTCTCGGTGCGTTCACTATATACGTCTATAACGTTGTATATCCTACCCTAACGCAACTTAACATCTCGAATGTGGTATTCACAACATTCCTGGCAGGTCGGCCCCACTTCTCGTTGGGAGCATCATATACGTCTATGTCGTAATATAACCTAACCTAACCCATCTTGACCCTCGCTGGTAATGTTTTACAGAATCCAATTCGTGTCGTCCCGTACCTCTCGGTGCGCACATTATATAAGTCTATAACGTTATATATCCCAACCTAAGGCAACATAACATCTCGGATGTAGTATTTTCCAACATTCCTGGCGGGTCGGCCCCACTTCTCGGTGGGAACATTATACACGTCTATAACGTAATATAAACTAACCTAACCCATCTAGCCCCTCGCTGGTAATGTTTTACGGAATCCCGGTCGCGTCGGCCCGTACTTCTCGCTGTGGACATTATATATCCTATCCTAAGGCAAATTAACATCTCGGATGTAGTATTTTCCAACATTCCTGGCGCGTCGGCTCCTACTTTTCGGTGGGAACATTATATACGTCTATAACGTTATATATCCTAACGTAAGGCAACATAACATTTGGGATGTAATATTTTACAACATTCCTGGCATGTCGGTCAGTACGTCTCTGTGGGAACATTATATACGTCTATAACGTTATATATCATAACCTAAGGCAACCTAACCTCTCTACCGTAGTATTTTACAACATTCCTGACGCGTCGGCCCCTATTTCTCGGTGGGGACCTTATATACATCTACATCGTTGTATATCCTAACCTAAGGCAACCTAACATGTCCAATGTAATATCTTACAACATTCCTGGCGTGTCGTCGCCTACTTCTCGATGGCGACATTATATACATCTATAACGTTGTATATCCTAACCTAAGGCAACCTAACATCTCGAATGTGGTATTCACAACATTCCTGGCAGGTCGGCCCCACTTCTCGTTGGGAGCATCATATACGTCTATGTCGTAATATAACCTAACCTAACCCATCTTGACCCTCGCTGGTAATGTTTTACAGAATCCAATTCGTGTCGTCCCGTACCTCTCGGTGCGCACATTATATAAGTCTATAACGTTATATATCCCAACCTAAGGCAACATAACATCTCGGATGTAGTATTTTCCAACATTCCTGGCGGGTCGGCCCCACTTCTCGGTGGGAACATTATACACGTCTATAACGTAATATAAACTAACCTAACCCATCTAGCCCCTCGCTGGTAATGTTTTACGGAATCCCGGTCGCGTCGGCCCGTACTTCTCGCTGTGGACATTATATATCCTATCCTAAGGCAAATTAACATCTCGGATGTAGTATTTTCCAACATTCCTGGCGCGTCGGCTCCTACTTTTCGGTGGGAACATTATATACGTCTATAACGTTATATATCCTAACGTAAGGCAACATAACATTTGGGATGTAATATTTTACAACATTCCTGGCATGTCGGTCAGTACGTCTCTGTGGGAACATTATATACGTCTATAACGTTATATATCATAACCTAAGGCAACCTAACCTCTCTACCGTAGTATTTTACAACATTCCTGACGCGTCGGCCCCTATTTCTCGGTGGGGACCTTATATACATCTACATCGTTGTATATCCTAACCTAAGGCAACCTAACATGTCCAATGTAATATCTTACAACATTCCTGGCGTGTCGTCGCCTACTTCTCGATGGTGACATTATATACATCTATAACGTTGTATATCCTAACCTAAGGCAACCTAACATCTCGGATGTAATATTTTACAACATTCCTGGCATGTTGGTCACTACGCCTCGGGTGGAACATTATACACGTCTGTAACGATATATATCCTAACCTAAGGCAACCTAACATCTCCGGTGTAATATTTTACAACATTCCTGACGCGTTGGCACCTATTTCTCGGTGGAAACATTATATACGTCTATAGCTTTATATATCCTAGCCTATGGCAACCTAACATGTCGAATGTAATGTTTTACAACATTCCTGGCATGTCAGTCCCTACGTCTCGGTGGGGACATTATATACGTCTATAACGATATATATCCTAACCTAAGGCAACCTAACTTCTCGGATGTAATATTTTACAACATTCCTGGCGCTTCGGCTGCTACTTTTCGGTGGGAACATTATATACGTCTATAACGGTACATATCCTAACGTATGGCAACAAAACATCTCGGATGTTATATTTTACAACATTCCTGGCGTGTCGTCGACTGCTTCTCGATGGGGACTCTATATACGTCTATAACGTTGTATATCCTAACCTAACGCAACCAAACATCTGGGGTGTAATATTTTACAACATTCCTGGCATGTCGGTCCCTACGTCTCGGTGGGAACGTTATATACGTCTATAACGATATAATCTCCTAACCTAAGGGAACTTTACATCTCGGATGTAATATTTTACAACATTCCTGGCATGTCGGTCCCTACTTCTCGGTGGGAACATTGTATACGTCTATAACGATATATATCCTAGCCTAAGGCAACCTAACATGTCGAATGTAATATTTTACAACATTCCTGTCGTGTCGTCGCCTGCTTCGCGATGGGGACATTATATATGTCTATAACGTTGTATATTGTAACCTAACGCAACCTAACATCTGGGATGTAACATTTTACTACATTCCTGGCGTGTCGTCGCCTACTTCTGGATGGGGACATTATATACATCTATAACGTTATATATCCTAACCAAAGGCAACCTAACATCTCGGATGTAATAGTTGGCAACATGCCTGGCGTGTCGGCCCCTATTTCTCGGTGGGAACATTATATACGTCTATAGCGTTATATATCCTAGCCTATGGCGACCTAACATGTCGAATGTAATATTTTACATCATTCCCTCCGTGTCGGCCCGTAGTTCTCTGTGGTAACATTACATACGACTATAACGGTATATATCCTAGCCTAAGGCAACCTGACATCTCGGATGTAATATCTTGCAGCATTCCTGGCGTGTCCGCCCGTACTTCTCGGTGGGGACATTATATACGTCTATAACGGTGTATACCCTAACCTAAGGGAACCTAACATCTCGGATGTAATATTTTACAACATTCTGGCGTGTCGTCGCCCGCTTCTCGATGGGGACATTATATACGTCTATAACGTTGTATATCCTAACCTAACGCAACCTAACATCTGGGATGTAATATTTTACAACATTCCTGGCATGTCGGTCCCTACGTCTCGGCGGGAACGTTATATACGTCTATCACGATGTATATCCTAACCTAAGGAAACCTTACATCTCGGATGTAATATTTTACAACATTCCTGGCATGTCGGGCCCAACTTCTCGGTGGGAACATTGTATACGTCTATAACGATATATATCCTAGCCTAAGGCAACCTAACATGTCGAATGTAATATTTTACAACATTCCTGTCGTGTCGTCGCCTGCTTCACGATGGGGACATTATATACGTCTATAACGTTGTATATCCTAACCTAAGGCAACCTAACATCTCGGATGTAATATTTTACAACATTCTGGCGTGTCGTCGCCTGCTTATCGATGGGGACATTATATACGTCTGTAACGTTGTATATACTAACCTAACGCAACCTAACATTTGGGATGTAATATTTTACAACATTGCTGACGCGTCAGCCCCTATTTCTTGGTGGGATCATTTTATACGTCCATAACGTTGTATATCCTAACCTAAGGGGACCTAACATCTCGGGTGTAATATTTTACAACATTCCTGGCGTGTCGTAGCCTACTTCTGGATGGGGACATTATATACGTCTATAACGTTGTATATCCTAACCTAAGGCAACCTAAAATCTGGGATGTATTATTTTACAACATTCCTGGCATGTCGGTACCTACGTCTCGGTGGGAACATTCTATATGTCTATAACGTTGTATATCCTAACCTAAGGGAACCTAACATCTCGGGTGTAATATTTTACAACATTCCTGACGCGTCGGCCCCTATTTCTCGGTGGGAACATTATATACGTCTATAACGTTATATATTATAACCTAAGGCAACCTAACATCTCTACCGTAATATTTTACAACATTCTTGGCGTGACGGCTCCTACTTCTCGATGGGGACATTATATACGTCTATAACGTTGTATATCCTAACCTAAGGCAACCTAACATCTCGGAAGTAATATTTGACAACATTCCTCGCGTGTCCGCCCGTACTTCTCGGTCGGAACATTATATACGTCTATAACGTTATATATCCTAGCCTAAGGCGACATAACATGTCGAATGTAATATTTTACAACATTCCTGGCATGTCGGTCCCTACTTCTCGGTGGGAACATTGTATACGTCTATAACGATATATGTCCTAGCCTAAGGCAACCTAACATCTCGTATGTAATAGTTGACAACATTCCTGGCGTGTAGGCCCGTACTTCTCGGTAGGAACATTATATACGTCTATAACGATATATATCCTAACCTAAGGCAACCTAACATCTCGGATGTAATAGTTGACAACATTCCTGGCGTGTAGGCCCGTACTTCTCTGTTGGAACATTATATACGTCTATAACGTTATGTATCCTAGACTAGCGCGACCTAACATGTCGTGTGTAATATTTTACATCATTCATGGCGTGTCGTCGCCTACTTCTCGATGGGGACATTGTATACGTCTACAACGGTATGTATCCTAGCCTAAGGCAACCTAACATATCGGATATAATATTTTACACCATTCTGGCTTGTCGGACCCCACGTCTCGATCTGGACATTATATACGTCTATAACGATACATATCCTAACCTAAAGCAACCTAACATCTCGGATGTAATATTTTACAACATTCCTGGCATGTCGTTCCCTACTTCTCGGTGGGAAAATTATATACGTCTGTAACGTTATATATCATAACCTAAGGCAACCTTACCTCTGTACCGTAATATTTTAGAACAATCCTGGCGCTACGGCACCTACTTCCCGATAGGGACATTATATACGTCTATAACGTTGTATATCCTAACCTAAGGCAAGCTAACATCTCGGATGTAATAGTTGATAACATTCCTTGCGTGTCGGCCCGTACTTCTCGGTGGGAACATTATATACGTCTGTAACGTTATATATCATAACCTAAGGCAACCTTACCTCTCTACCGTAATATTTTAGAACGATCCTGGCGCTACGACACCTACTTCACGATAGGGACATTATATACGTCTATAACGTTGTATATCCTAACGTAAGGCAATATAACATCTCGGATGTAATATTTTACAACATTCCTGTCGTGTCGTCGCCTGTTTCTCGATGGGGACACTATATACGTCTATAACGATATATATCCTAACCTAAGGGAACCTAACATCTCGGGTGTAATGTTTTACAACATTCCTGACACGTCGTCGCCTGCTTCTCGATGGGGACATTATATACGTCTATAACGTTGTATATCCTAACCTAAGGTAACCCAACATCTCGGATGTAATATTTGACAACATTCCTGGCGTGTCGGACCGTACGTCGCGGTCGGAACATTCTATACGTCTATAACGTTGTATATCCTAACCTAAGGGAACCTAACATCTCGGGTGTAATATTTTACAACATTGCTGGCATGTCGGTCCCTACGTCTCGGTGGGGACATTATATACGTCTATAACGATATATATCGTAGCCTAAGGCAACCTAACATCTCGGATGTAATAGGTGGCAACATTCCTGGCTTGTCGGCCCCTATTTCTCGGTGGGAACATTATATACGTCTATAGCGTTATATATCCTAGCCTATGGCGACCTAACATGTCGAATGTAATATTTTACATCATTCCCTCCGTGTCGGCCCGTAGTTCTCTGTGGTAACATTACATACGACTATAACGGTATATATCCTAGCCTAAGGCAACCTGACATCTCGGATGTAATATCTTGCAGCATTCCTGGCGTGTCCGCCCGTACTTCTCGGTGGGGACATTATATACGTCTATAACGGTGTATACCCTAACCTAAGGGAACCTAACATCTCGGATGTAATATTTTACAACATTCTGGCGTGTCGTCGCCCGCTTCTCGATGGGGACATTATATACGTCTATAACGTTGTATATCCTAACCTAACGCAACCTAACATCTGGGATGTAATATTTTACAACATTCCTGGCATGTCGGTCCCTACGTCTCGGCGGGAACGTTATATACGTCTATCACGATGTATATCCTAACCTAAGGAAACCTTACATCTCGGATGTAATATTTTACAACATTCCTGGCATGTCGGGCCCTACTTCTCGGTGGAAACATTGTACACGTCTATAACGATGTATATACTACTCTAAGGCAACCTAACATCTCGGATGTAATATTTTACAACATTCCTGGCGCTTCGGCTGCTACTTTTCGGTGGGAACATTATATACGTCTATAACGTTACATATCCTAACGTATGGCAACAAAACATCTCGGATGTTACATTTTACAACATTCCTGGCGTGTCGTCGCCTGCTTCTCGATGGGGACTCTATATACGTCTATAACGTTGTATATCCTAACCTAACGCAACCAAACATCTGGGGTGTAATATTTTACAACATTCCTGGCATGTCGGTCCCTACGTCTCGGTGGGAACGTTATATACGTCTATAACGATATAATCTCCTAACCTAAGGGAACTTTACATCTCGGATGTAATATTTTACAACATTCCTGGCATGTCGGTCCCTACTTCTCGGTGGGAACATTGTATACGTCTATAACGATATATATCCTAGCCTAAGGCAACCTAACATGTCGAATGTAATATTTTACAACATTCCTGTCGTGTCGTCGCCTGCTTCACGATGGGGACATTATATATGTCTATAACGTTGTATATTGTAACCTAACGCAACCTAACATCTGGGATGTAACATTTTACTACATTCCTGGCGTGTCGTCGCCTACTTCTGGATGGGGACATTATATACATCTATAACGTTATATATCCTAACCAAAGGCAACCTAACATCTCGGATGTAATAGTTGGCAACATGCCTGGCGTGTCGGCCCCTATTTCTCGGTGGGAACATTATATACGTCTATAGCGTTATATATCCTAGCCTATGGCGACCTAACATATCGAATGTAATATTTTACATCATTCCCTCCGTGTCGGCCCGTAGTTCTCTGTGGTAACATTACATACGACTATAACGGTATATATCCTAGCCTAAGGCAACCTGACATCTCGGATGTAATATCTTGCAGCATTCCTGGCGTGTCCGCCCGTACTTCTCGGTGGGGACATTATATACGTCTATAACGGTGTATACCCTAACCTAAGGGAACCTAACATCTCGGATGTAATATTTTACAACATTCTGGCGTGTCGTCGCCCGCTTCTCGATGGGGACATTATATACGTCTATAACGTTGTATATCCTAACCTAACGCAACCTAACATCTGGGATGTAATATTTTACAACATTCCTGGCATGTCGGTCCCTACGTCTCGGCGGGAACGTTATATACGTCTATAACGATGTATATCCTAACCTAAGGAAACCTTACATCTCGGATGTAATATTTTACAACATTCCTGGCATGTCGGGCCCTACTTCTCGGTAGGAACATTGTATACGTCTATAACGATATATATCATAGCCTAAGGCAACCTAACATGTCGAATGTAATATTTTACAACATTCCTGTCGTGTCGTCGCCTGCTTCACGATGGGGACATTATATACGTCTATAACGTTGTATATTCTAACCTAACGCAACCTAACATCTGGGATGTAACATTTTACTACATTCCTGGCGTGTCGTCGCCAACTTCTGGATGGGGACATTATATACATCTATAACGTTATATATCTTAACCTAAGGGAACCTAACATCTCGGATGTAATATTTTACAACATTCCAGGCATGTCGGTCCCTACTTCTCGGTGGAAACATTGTACACGTCTATAACGATGTATATGCTACTCTAAGGCAACCTAACATCTCGGATGTAATATTTTACAACATTCCTGGCGCTTCGGCTGCTACTTTTCGGTGGGAACATTATATACGTCTATAACGTTACATATCCTAACGTATGGCAACAAAACATCTCGGATGTTACATTTTACAACATTCCTGGCGTGTCGTCGCCTGCTTCTCGATGGGGACTTTATATACTTCTATAACGTTGTATATCCTAACCTAACGCAACCAAACATCTGGGGTGTAATATTTTACAACATTCCTGGCATGTCAGTCCCTACGTGTCGGTGGGAACGTTATATACGTCTATAACGATATATATCCTAACCTAAGGGAACTTTACATCTCGGATGTAATATTTTACAACATTCCTGGCATGTCGGGCCCTACTTCTCGGTGGGAACATTGTATACGTCTATAACGATATATATGCTAGCCTAAGGCAACCTAACATGTCGAATGTAATATTTTACAACATTCCTGTCGTGTCGTCGCCTGCTTCTCGATGGGGACATTATATACGTCTATAACGTTGTATATTCTAACCTAACGCAACCTAACATCTGGGATGTAATATTTTACAACATTCCTGGCATGTCGGTCCCTACGTCTCCGTGGGTACATTATATACGTCTGTAACGTTGTATATCCTAACCTAACGCAACCTAACATCTGGGATGTAATATTTTACAACATTCTTGGCATGTCGGTCCCTACGTCTCGGTGGGAACGTTATATACGTCTATAACGATATATATCCTAATCTAGGGGAACCTTACATATCGGATGTAATATTTTACAACATTCCTGGCATGTCGGTCTCTACTTCTCGGTGGGAACATTGTATACGTCTATAACGATATATATCCTAGCCTACGGCAACCTAACTTGTCGAATGTAATATTTTACAACATTCCTGGCGTGTGGTCGCCTACTTCTCGATGGGGACATTATATACATCTATAACGTTGTATATCCTAACCTAAGGCAACCTAACATCTCGGATGTAATATTTTACAACATTCTGGCGTGTCGTCGCCTGCTTATCGATGGGGACATTATATACGTCTGTAACGTTGTATATACTAACCTAACGCAACCTAACATTTGGGATGTAATATTTTACAACATTGCTGACGCGTCAGCCCCTATTTCTTGGTGGGATCATTTTATACGTCTATAACGTTGTATATCCTAACCTAAGGGGACCTAACATCTCGGGTGTAATATTTTACAACATTCCTGGCGTGTCGTAGCCTACTTCTGGATGGGGACATTATATACGTCTATAAAGTTGTATATCCTAACCTAAGGCAACCTAAAATCTGGGATGTATTATTTTATAACATTCCTGGCATGTCGGTACCTACGTCTCGGTGGGAACATTCTATATGTCTATAACGTTGTATATCCTAACCTAAGGGAACCTATCATCTCGGGTGTAATATTTTACATCATTCCTGAGGCGTCGGTCCCTATTTCTCGGTGGGAACATTATATACGTCTATAACGTTATATATCCTACCCTACGGCAACCTAACTTGTCGAATGTAATATTTTACAACATTCCTCGCGTGTGGTCGCCTACTTCTCGATGGGGACATTATATACATCTATAACGTTGTATATCCTAACCTAAGGCAACCTAACATCTCGGATGTAATATTTTACAACATTCTGGCGTGTCGTCGCCTGCTTCTCGATGGGGACATTATATACGTCTATAACGTTGTATATACTAACCTAACGCAACCTAACATTTGGGATGTAATATTTTACAACATTGCTGACGCGTCAGCCCCTATTTCTTGGTGGGATCATTCTATACGTCTATAACGTTGTATATCCTAACCTAAGGGAACCTAACATCTCGGGTGTAATATTTTACAGCATTCCTGGCATGTCGGTCCTTACTTCTCGGTGGGAACATTGTATACGTCTATAACGATATATATGCTAGCCTAAGGCAACCTAACATGTCGAATGTAATATTTTACAACATTCCTGTCGTGTCGTCGCCTGCTTCTCGATGGGGACATTATATACGTCTATAACGTTGTATATTCTAACCTAACGCAACCTAACATCTGGGATGTAATATTTTACAACATTCCTGGCGTGTCATAGCCTACTTCTGGATGGGGACATTATATACGTCTATAACGTTGTATATCCTAACCTAAGGCAACCTAAAATCTGGGATGTATTATTTTACAACATTCCTGGCATGTCGGTACCTACGTCTCGGTGGGAACATTCTATATGTCTATAACGTTGTATATCCTAACCTAAGGGAACCTAACATCTCGGGTGTAATATTTTACAACATTCCTGACGCGTCGGCCCCTATTTCTCGGTGGGAACATTATATACGTCTATAACGTTATATATTATAACCTAAGGCAACCTAACATCTCTACCGTAATATTTTACAACATTCTTGGCGTGACGGCTCCTACTTCTCGATGGGGACATTATATACGTCTATAACGTTGTATATCCTAACCTAAGGCAACCTAACATCTCGGAAGTAATATTTGACAACATTCCTCGCGTGTCCGCCCGTACTTCTCGGTCGGAACATTATATACGTCTATAACGTTATATATCCTAGCCTAAGACGACCTAACATGTCGAATGTAATATTTTACAACATTCCTGGCATGTCGGTCCCTACTTCTCGGTGGGAACATTGTATACGTCTATAACGATATATGTCCTAGCCTAAGGCAACCTAACATCTCGTATGTAATAGTTGACAACATTCCTGGCGTGTAGGCCCGTACTTCTCGGTAGGAACATTATATACGTCTATAACGATATATATCCTAACCTAAGGCAACCTAACATCTCGGATGTAATAGTTGACAACATTCCTGGCGTGTAGGCCCGTACTTCTCTGTTGGAACATTATATACGTCTATAACGTTATGTATCCTAGACTAGCGCGACCTAACATGTCGTGTGTAATATTTTACATCATTCATGGCGTGTCGTCGCCTACTTCTCGATGGGGACATTGTATACGTCTACAACGGTATGTATCCTAGCCTAAGGCAACCTAACATATCGGATATAATATTTTACACCATTCTGGCTTGTCGGACCCCACGTCTCGATCTGGACATTATATACGTCTATAACGATACATATCCTAACCTAAAGCAACCTAACATCTCGGATGTAATATTTTACAACATTCCTGGCATGTCGTTCCCTACTTCTCGGTGGGAAAATTATATACGTCTGTAACGTTATATATCATAACCTAAGGCAACCTTACCTCTGTACCGTAATATTTTAGAACAATCCTGGCGCTACGGCACCTACTTCCCGATAGGGACATTATATACGTCTATAACGTTGTATATCCTAACCTAAGGCAAGCTAACATCTCGGATGTAATAGTTGATAACATTCCTTGCGTGTCGGCCCGTACTTCTCGGTGGGAACATTATATACGTCTGTAACGTTATATATCATAACCTAAGGCAACCTTACCTCTCTACCGTAATATTTTAGAACGATCCTGGCGCTACGACACCTACTTCACGATAGGGACATTATATACGTCTATAACGTTGTATATCCTAACGTAAGGCAATATAACATCTCGGATGTAATATTTTACAACATTCCTGTCGTGTCGTCGCCTGTTTCTCGATGGGGACACTATATACGTCTATAACGATATATATCCTAACCTAAGGGAACCTAACATCTCGGGTGTAATGTTTTACAACATTCCTGACACGTCGTCGCCTGCTTCTCGATGGGGACATTATATACGTCTATAACGTTGTATATCCTAACCTAAGGTAACCCAACATCTCGGATGTAATATTTGACAACATTCCTGGCGTGTCGGACCGTACGTCGCGGTCGGAACATTCTATACGTCTATAACGTTGTATATCCTAACCTAAGGGAACCTAATATCTCGGGTGTAATATTTTACAACATTGCTGGCATGTCGGTCCCTACGTCTCGGTGGGGACATTATATACGTCTATAACGATATATATCGTAGCCTAAGGCAACCTAACATCTCGGATGTAATAGGTGGCAACATTCCTGGCTTGTCGGCCCCTATTTCTCGGTGGGAACATTATATACGTCTATAGCGTTATATATCCTAGCCTATGGCGACCTAACATGTCGAATGTAATATTTTACATCATTCACTCCGTGTCGGCCCGTAGTTCTCGGTGGTAACATTACATACGACTATAACGGTATATATCCTAGCCTAAGGCAACCTAACATCTCGGATGTAATATTTTACAACATTCCTGGCATTTCGACCCGTAGTTCTCGGTGGTAACATTATATACGTCTATAACGTTATATATCCTATCCTAAGGCAACCTAACATCTCGGATGTAATATTTGACAACATTCCTGACGCGTCGGCCCATATTTCTCAGTGGGGACCTTATATACATCTGTATCGTTGTATATCCTAACCTAAGCCAACATAACATGTCGATTGTAATATTTTACGACATTCCTGGCGTGTCGTCGCCTACTTCTCGATGGGGACATTATATACATCTATAACGTTGTATATCCTAGCCTAAGGCAACTAAACATGTCGAATGTAATATTTTACAACATTCCTGGCGTGTCGTCGCCTACTTCTCGATGGGGACATTATATACATCTATAACGTTGTATATCCTAACCTAAGGCAACCTGACATCTCGGATGTAATATTTTACGACATTCCTGGCATGTCGGTCACTACGTCTCGATGGGGACATTATATACGTCTATAACGTTGTATATGCTAACCTAAGGCAAACCTAATATCTCGAATGTAATATTGTACAACATTCCTGGCATGTCGGTCCCTACTTCTCTGTGGGAACATTGTATACGTCAATAACGATATATGTCCTAGCCTATTGCAACCTAACATCTCTTATGTAATGTTTTACAGCATTCCTGGCGTGTCGTCGCCTGCTTCTCGCTGGGGACATTATATACGTCTATATCGTTATATATCCTAGCCTAAGGCAACCTAACATGTCGGATGTAATATTTTACAACATTCCTGGCGTGTCGTCGCCTACTTCTCGATGGGGACATTATATACATCTATAACGTTGTATATCCTAACCTAAGGCAACCTACCATCTCGGATGTAATATTTTACAACATTCCTGGCATATCGGTCCCTACTTCTCGGTGGGAACATTGTATACGTCTATAACGATATATATCCTAACCTAAGGCAACCTAACATCTCCGGTGGAATATTTTACAACATTCCTGACGCGTTGGCACCTATTTCTCGGTGGGAACATTATATACGTCTATAGCTTTATATATCCTAGCCTAAGGCGACCTAACATGTCGGATGTAACATTTTACATCATTCCTGGCGTGTCGGCCCGTAGTTCTCGGTTGTAACATTGCATACGTCTATAACGTTGTATATCCTAGCCTATGGCAACCTAACATGTCGAATGTAATGTTTTACAACATTCCTGGTGTGTCGTCGCCTACTTCTGGATGGGGACATTATATACATCTATAACGTTGTATATCCTAACCTAAGGTAACCTAACATCTCGGATGTAATATTTGACAACATTCCTGGCGTGTCGGCCCGTACGTCTCGGTCGGAACATTCTATACGTCTATAAGGTTGTATGTCCTAACCTAAGGGAACCTAACATCTCGGGTGTAATATTTTACAGCATTCCTGGCATGTCGGTCCTTACTTCTCGGTGGGAACATTGTATACGTCTATAACGATATATATGCTAGCCTAAGGCAACCTAACATGTCGAATGTAATATTTTACAACATTCCTGTCGTGTCGTCGCCTGCTTCTCGATGGGGACATTATATACGTCTATAACGTTGTATATTCTAACCTAACGCAACCTAACATCTGGGATGTAATATTTTACAACATTCCTGGCGTGTCATAGCCTACTTCTGGATGGGGACATTATATACGTCTATAACGTTGTATATCCTAACCTAAGGCAACCTAAAATCTGGGATGTATTATTTTACAACATTCCTGGCATGTCGGTACCTACGTCTCGGTGGGAACATTCTATATGTCTATAACGTTGTATATCCTAACCTAAGGGAACCTAACATCTCGGGTGTAATATTTTACAACATTCCTGACGCGTCGGCCCCTATTTCTCGGTGGGAACATTATATACGTCTATAACGTTATATATTATAACCTAAGGCAACCTAACATCTCTACCGTAATATTTTACAACATTCCTGGCGTGACGGCTCCTACTTCTCGATGGGGACATTATATACGTCTATATCGTTGTATATCCTAACCTAAGGCAACCTAACATCTCGGAAGTAATATTTGACAACATTCCTCGCGTGTCCGCCCGTACTTCTCGGTCGGAACATTATATACGTCTATAACGTTATATATCCTAGCCTAAGGCGACCTAACATGTCGAATGTAATATTTTACAACATTCCTGGCATGTCGGTCCCTACTTCTCGGTGGGAACATTGTATACGTCTATAACGATATATGTTCTAGCCTAAGGCAACCTAACATCTCGGATGTAATAGTTGACAACATTCCTGGCGTGTAGGCCCGTACTTCTCGGTAGGAACATTATATACGTCTATAACGATATATATCCTAACCTAAGGCAACCTAACATCTCGGATGTAATAGTTGACAACATTCCTGGCGTGTAGGCCCGTACTTCTCTGTTGGAACATTATATACGTCTATAACGTTATGTATCCTAGACTAACGCGACCTAACATGTCGTGTGTTATATTTTACATCATTCATGGCGTGTCGTCGCCTACTTCTCGATGGGGACATTGTATACGTCTATAACGGTATATATCCTAGCCTAAGGCAACCTAACATATCGGATATAATATTTTACACCATTCTGGCTTGTCGGTCCCCACGTCTCGATCTGGACATTATATACGTCTATAACGATACATATCCTAACCTAAAGCAACCTAACATCTCGGATGTAATATTTTACAACATTCCTGGCATGTCGTTCCCTACTTCTCGGTGGGAACATTATATACGTCTGTAACGTTATATATCATAACCTAAGGCAACCTTACCTCTGTACCGTAATATTTTAGAACAATCCTGGCGCTACGGCACCTACTTCCCGATAGGGACATTATATACGTCTATAACGTTGTATATCCTAACCTAAGGCAAGCTAACATCTCGGATGTAATAGTTGATAACATTCCTTGCGTGTCGGCCCGTACTTCTCGGTGGGAACATTATATACGTCTGTAACGTTATATATCATAACCTAAGGCAACCTTACCTCTCTACCGTAATATTTTAGAACGATCCTGGCGCTACGGCACCTACTTCACGATAGGGACATTATATACGTCTATAACGTTGTATATCCTAACGTAAGGCAATATAACATCTCGGATGTAATATTTTACAACATTCCTGTCGTGTCGTCAGCTGTTTCTCGATGGGGACACTATATACGTCTATAACGATATATATCCTAACCTAAGGGAACCTAACATCTCGGGTGTAATGTTTTACAACATTCCTGACACGTCGTCGCCTGCTTCTCGATGGGGACATTATATACGTCTATAACGTTGTATATCCTAACCTAAGCAACCTAACATCTGGGATGTAATATTTTACAAGATTCCTGGCATGCCGGTCCCCACGTCTCGGTAGGAACATTATATACGTCTATAACGATATATATCCTAACCTGCAGCAACCTAACATCTCGGATGTAATATTTTACATCATTCCCGGCGCGTCGGCTCCTACTTTTCGGTGGGAACATTATATACGTCTATAACGTTATATATCCTAACGTAAGGCAACATAACGTCTTGGATGTAATATTTTACAACATTCCTGGCATGTCGGTCACTACGTCTCGGTGGGAACGTTATATACGTCTATAACGTTGTATATCCTAACCTAAGGTAACCCAACATCTCGGATGTAATATTTGACAACATTCCTGGCGTGTCGGACCGTACGTCGCGGTCGGAACATTCTATACGTCTATAACGTTGTATATCCTAACCTAAGGGAACCTAACATCTCGGGTGTAATATTTTACAACATTGCTGGCATGTCGGTCCCTACGTCTCGGTGGGGACATTATATACGTCTATAACGATATATATCCTAACCTAAGGCAACCTAACATCTCGGACGTAATAGTTGGCAACATTCCTGGCGTGTCGGCCCCTATTTCTCGGTGGGAACATTATATACGTCTATAGCGTTATATATCCTACCCTATGGCGACCTAACATGTCGAATGTAATATTTTACATCATTCCCTCCGTGTCGGCCCGTAGTTCTCGGTGGTAACATTACATACGGCTATAACGGTATATATCGTAGCCTAAGGCAACCTAACATCTCGGATGTAATATTTGACAACATTCCTGGCGTGTCGGACCGTACGTCGCGGTCGGAACATTCTATACGTCTATAACGTTGTATATCCTAACCTAAGGGAACCTAACATCTCGGGTGTAATATTTTACAACATTGCTGGCATGTCGGTCCCTACGTCTCGGTGGGGACATTATATACGTCTATAACGATATATATGCTAACCTAAGGCAACCTAACATCTCGGACGTAATAGTTGGCAACATTCCTGGCGTGTCGGCCCCTATTTCTCGGTGGGAACATTATATACGTCTATAGCGTTATATATCCTACCCTATGGCGACCTAACATGTCGAATGTAATATTTTACATCATTCCCTCCGTGTCGGCCCGTAGTTCTCGGTGGTAACATTACATACGACTATAACGGTATATATCGTAGCCTAAGGCAACCTAACATCTCGGATGTAATAGGTGGCAACATTCCTGGCTTGTCGGCCCCTATTTCTCGGTGGGAACATTATATACGTCTATAGCGTTATATATCCTAGCCTATGGCGGCCTAACATGTCGAATGTAATATTTTACATCATTCACTCCGTGTCGGCCCGTAGTTCTCGGTGGTAACATTACATACGACTATAACGGTATATATCCTAGCCTAAGGCAACCTAACATCTCGGATGTAATATTTTACAACATTCCTGGCATTTCGACCCGTAGTTCTCGGTGGTAACATTATATACGTCTATAACGTTATATATCCTATCCTAAGGCAACCTAACATCTCGGATGTAATATTTGACAACATTCCTGACGCGTCGGCCCATATTTCTCGGTGGGGACCTTATATACATCTGTATCGTTGTATATCCTAACCTAAGCCAACCTAACATGTCGAATGTAATATTTTACGACATTCCTGGCGTGTCGTCGCCTACTTCTCGATGGGGACATTATATACATCTATAACGTTGTATATCCTAGCCTAAGGCAACTAAACATGTCGAATGTAATATTTTACAACATTCCTGGCGTGTCGTCGCCTACTTCTCGATGGGGACATTATATACATCTATAACCTTGTATATCCTAACCTAAGGCAACCTAACATCTCGGATGTAATATTTTACAACATTCCTGGCATGTCGGTCACTACGTCTCGGTGGGAACATTATATACGTCTATAACGTTGTATAGCCTAACCAAAGGGAACCGAACATCTCGGACGTAATAGTTGGCAACATGCCTGGCGTGTCGGCCCCTATTTCTCGGTGGGAACATTATATACGTCTATAGCGTTATATATCCTAGCCTAACGCGAACTAACATGTCGAATGTAATGTTTTACATCATTCCCGCCGTGTCGGCCCGTAGTTCTCGGCGGTAACATTACATACGACTGTAACGGTATATATCCTAACCTAAGGCAACCTAACATCTCGGATGTAATATTTTGCAGCATTCCTGGCGTGTCCGACCGTACTTCTCGGTGGGGACATTATATACGTCTATAACGCTGTATATCCTAACCTAAGGCAACCTAACATCTGGGATGTAATATTTTACAACATTCCTGGCATGTTGGTCACTACGTCTCGGTGGTAACATTATATACGTCTATAACGTTATATATCCTAGCCTAAGGCAACCTAACATCTCGGATGTAATATTTGACAACATTCCTGACGCGTCGGCCCCTATTTCTCGGTGGGGACCTTATATACATCTATATCGTTGTATATCCTAACCTAAGCCAACCTAACATGTCGAATGTAATATTTTACAACATTCCTGGCGTGTCGTCGCCTACTTCTCGATGGGGACATTATATACATCTATAACGTTGTATATCCTAACCTAAGGCAACCTGACATCTCGGATGTAATATTTTACGACATTCCTGGCATGTCGGTCACTACGCCTCGGTAGGAACATTCTATACGTCTATAACGTTATATATCCTAACCTAAGGCAACCTAACATCTCGGATGTAATATTTTACTACATTCCTGGCACGTCGGCCCCTACTTCTCGGTGGGAATATTATATACGTCTATAACGTAATAGAACCTAATCTAACCCATCTAGACCCTCGCTGGTAATGTTTTACGGAATCCCGTTCGTGTCGCCCCGTACGTCACGGTGCGGACATTATATACGTCTATAACGTTATATATCCTAACCTAAGGCAACCTAATATCTCGAATGTTGTATTTCACAACATTCCTGGCAGGTCAGCCCCACTTCTCGCTGGGAACATTATATACGTCTATAACGTAATATAACCTAACCTAACCCATCTAGCATCTCGCTGGTAATGTTTTACAGAATCCCGGTCGTGTCGTCCCGTACTTCTCGATGGGGACATTATATACGTTTATAACGTTATACATACTAACCTAAGGCAACTTAACATCTCGGATGTAGTATTTTCCAACATTCCTGGCGGGTCGGCCCCTAAACCTCGGTGGGCACATTATATACGTCTATAACGTTGTATATATTACCATAAGGCAACCTAACATCTCGAATGTAGTATTTCACAACATTCCTGTCGGGTCGGCCCCACTTCTCCGTGGGAACATTATATACGTCTATAACGTAATATAAACTAACCTAACCCATCTAGTCCCTCGCTGGTAATGTTTTACAGAATCCCTGTCGTGTCGGCCCGTACTTCTCGGTGGGGACACTATATACGTCTATAACGTTGTATATATTACCATAAGGCAACCTAACATCTCGAATGTAGTATTTCACAACATTCCTGGCGGATCGGCCTCTACTTTTCGGTGGGAACATTATATACGTCCATAACGTAATATAACCTAACCTAACCCATCTAGCCCCTCGGTGGTAATGTTTTACAGAATCCCGTTCGTGTCGTCCCGTACGTCTCGGTGCGGACATTATATACGTCTATAACGTTATATATCCTAACCTAAGGCAACCCAACATCTCGAATGTAGTATTTTACAACATTCCAGGCCGGTCGGCCCCTACTTCTCGGTGGGGACATTATATACGTCTATACCGTTGTATATCCTAACCTCAGTAACCTAACATCTCGGATGTAGTATTTTCCAACATTCCTGGCGGGTCGGCCCCTACTTCTCGGGAGGAACATTATATACGTCTATAACCTAATATAACCTAACCTAACGCATTTAGACTCTCGCTGGTAATGTTTTACAGAATCTCGTTCGTGTCGTCCCGTACATCACTGTGCGGTCATTATGTAGGTCTATAACGTTATATACCCTAACCTAAGGCAACCTAACATCTCGATTGTAGTATTTTAAAAATTCCAGACGGGTCGGCCCCTACTTCTCAGTGGGAACATTATATACGTCTGTAACATTATATATCGCAACCTAAGGCAACATAACTTCTCGGATGTAGTATTTGCCAACATTCCGAGCAGGTCGGCCCCACTTCTCGGTGGGAACATTATATACGTCAATAACGTAATATAACCTAACCTAATCCATCTAGCCCCTCGCTGGTAATGTTTTATAGAATCCTGGTCATGTCGTCCCGTACTTCTCGGTGGGGACACTATATAGATCTCTAACGTTATACATCCTAATCTAAGGCAATCTAACATCTCGAATCCAGTATTTTACAACATTCCATGAGGTTCGGCCCCTACTTCTGAGTGGGAACATTATATACGTCTATATCGTAATATAACCTAACCTAACCCATTTTGCACCTCGGTGATAATGTTTTACAGAATCCCCGTCGTGTCGGCCCGTACTTCTCGGTGGGGACATCATATGCGTCAATAACGTTTAATATCCAAACCTAAGGCTACCTAACATCTCGGATGTAGTATTTTCCAAATTCCTGGCGGGTCGGCCCCTACTTCTCGGTGGGCACATTATATACGTCCATAACGTAATATAAGACAACCTAACCCATCTAGACTCTCACTGGTAATGCTTTACAGAATCCCCGTCGTGTCGGCCCAACTTCTCGGTGGGAACATTATATACGTCTATAACATAATATAACCTACCCTAACCCATCTAGCCGCTCGCTGGTAATGTTTTACAGAATCCAGTACGTGTCGTCTCGTTCGTCTCGGTAGGGACATTGTATGCGTCTATAACGTTATATATCCTAACCTAAGGCAACCTAACATCTGGGATGTTGTATTTTACAACATTCCTGGCGGGTCGGCCTCTACTTTTCGGTGGGAACATTGTATACGTCTATAACGTTTTATATCCTCACCTAAGGCAAACTAACATCTCGAATGTAGTATTTTACAACATTCCTGGCATGTCGGTCCCTACATCTCGGTGGGAACTTTCTATACGGCTATAACGTTGTATATCCTAACCTAAGGGAACCTAACATTTCGGGTGTAATATTTTACAACATTCCTGACGCGTCGGCCCCTAATTCTCGGTGGGAATATTATATACGTCTATAACGTTACATATCCTAGCCTAAGGAAACCTAACATGTCGAATGTAATATTTTACAACATTCTGGCGTGTCGTCGCCTGCTTCTCGAAGGGGACATTATATACGTCTATAACGTTGTATATCCCAACCTGACGTAACCTAACATCTGGGATGTAATATTTTACAACATTCCTGACGCGTCGGCCCCTATTTCTCGGTGGGAACATTATATACGTCTATCACGTTACATATCCTAGCCTAAGGCAACCTAACATATCGGATGTAATATTTTACAACATTCTGGCGTGTCGTCGCCTGCTTCTCGATGGGCACATTAGATACGTCTATAACGTTGTATATCCTAACCTAAGCGAACCTAACATCTCGGATGTAATATTTTACAACATTCTGGCGTGTCGTCGCCAGCTTCTCGATGGGGACATTATATACGTCTATAACGTTGTATATCCTAACCCAAAGCAACCTATCTTCTGGGATGTAATATTTTACAACCATTCTGGCATGTCGGTCGCCACGTCTCGGTGGGAACATTATATAAGTATATAACGATATATATCCTAACCTAAAGCAACCTAACAACTCGGATGTAATAGTTTACCACATTCCTGGCAGTCCCTACATCTCGGTGGGAACATTCTATACGTCTATAACGTTGTATATCCTAACCTAAGGGAACCTAACATTTCGAGTGTAATATTTTACAACATTCGTGGCGCGTCGGCCCCTATTTCTCGGTGGGCATATTATATACGTCTATAACGTTACATATCCTAGACTAAGGCAACCTAACATGTCGAATGTAATATTTTACAACATTCTGGCGTGTCGTCGCCTTCTTCTCGAAGGGGACATTATATACGTGTATTACGTTGTATATCCTAACCTAACGCAACCTAACATCTCGGATGTAATATTTTACAGCATTCCTGACGCGTCGGTCCCTACTTCTCGGTGGGAACATTGTGTACGTCTATAACGGAGTATGTCCTAGCCTAAGGCAACCTAACATCTCGGATGAAATGTTTTACAACATTCCTGGCGTGTCGTCGCCTGCTTCTCGAAGGGGACATTATATACGTCTATAACGTTGTATATCCTAACCTAACGCAACCTAATATCTGGGATGTAATATTTTACAACATTCCTGACGCGTCGGCCCTTATTTCTCGGTGTGCACATTATATACGTCAATAACGTTATATATCCTAGCCTAAGGCAACCTAACATCTCGGATGTAATATTTTACAACATTCTGGCGTGTCGGTCCCCACGTCTCGATATGGACATTATATGCGTCTATAACGATATATATCCTAACCTAAAGCAACCTAACATCTCGGGTGTAATATTTTACAACAGTCCTGACGCGTCGGCCCCTATTTCTCGGTGGGAACATTATATATGTCTATAACGTTATATATCCTAGCCTAAGGCGACCTACTATGTCGAATGTAATATTTTACGTCATTCCTGGCGTGTCGGCCCGTAGATCTCGGTGATAACATTATATGCGTGTATAACATTATATATCCTAGCCTAACGAAACCTAACATGTCAAATGTAATATTTTACAACACTCCTGGCGTGTCGTCGCCTACTTCTGGATGAGGACATTATATACATCTATAACTTTGTATATCCTAACCTAAGGCAACCTAACATCTCGGATGTAATATTTGACAACATTCCTGGCATGTCGGTCCCCTCGTCTCAGTGGGAACATTATATAAGTCTATAACGTTGTATGTCCTAACCTAACGCAACCTAACATCTCGGATGTAATATTTTACAACCTTTCTGGCATGTCGGTCCCCATGTCTCGGTGGGAACATTATATAAGTCTATAACGATATATATCCTAACCTAAAGCAATCTAACAACTCGGATGTAATAGTTTACCACATTCCTGGCGGTCCCTACATCACGGTGGGAATATTATATACGTCCATAACGTTGTATATCCTAACCTAAGGGAACCTAACATTTCGGGTGTAATATTTTGCAACATTCCTGACGCGTCGGTCCCTATTTCTCGGGGGGAATATTATATACGTCTATAACGTTACATATCCTAGCCTAAGGCAACCTAACATGTCGAATGTAATATTTTACAACATTCTGGCGTGTCGTCGCCTGCTTCTCAAAGGGAACATTATATACGTCTATAACGTTGTATATCCTAACCGAACGCAACCTAACATCTGGGATGAAATATTTTACAACAACCATGACGCGTCGGCCCCTATTTCTCGGTGGGAACATTATATACGTCTATCACGTTAGATATCCTAGCATAAGCCAACCTAACATCTCGGGTGTAATATTTTACAACATTCCTGACGCGTCGGCCCCTATTTCTCGGTGGGAATATTATATACGTCTATAACGTTATATATCCTAGCCTAAGGCAACCTAACATGTCGAATGTAATATTTTACAACATTCTGGCGTGTCGTCGCCTTCTTCTTGATGGGGACATTATATACGTCTATAACGTTGTATATCCTAACCCAAAGCAACCAAACTTCTGGGATGTAATATTTTACAACATTCCTGGCATGTCGGTCCCCACGTCTCGGCGGGAACATTATATAAGTCTATAACGATATATATCCAAACCTAAAGCAACCAAACAACTCGTATGTACTATTTTAGAACATTCCTGGCATGTCGGTCCCTACATCTCGGTGGGAACATTCTATACGTCTATAACGTTGTATATCCTAACCTAAGGGAACCTAACATTTCGGGTGTAATATTTTACAACATTCCTGACGCGTCGGCCCCTATTTCTCGGTGGGAATATTATATACGTCTATAACGTTATATATCCTAGCCTAAGGCAACCTAACATGTCGCATGTAATATTGTACAACATTCCTGGCGTGTCGTCGCCTGCTTCTCGATGGGGACATTATATACGTCTATAACGTTGAACATCCTAACCTAAGGCAACCTAACATTTCGGATGTAATATTTAACAACATTCCTGGCATGTCGGTCCGATCGTCTTGGTGGGAACATTATATAAGTCTATAACGATATATATCCTAACCTAAAGCAACCTAACAACTCGGAGGTAATATTTTAGAACATTCCTGGCATGTCGGTCCCTACATCTCGGTGGGGACATTCTATACGTCTATAACGTTGTATATCCTAACCTAAGGGAACCTAACATTTCGGGTGTGATATTTTACAACATTCCTGACGCGTCGGCCCCTATTTCTCGGTAAGAGTATTATATACGTCTATAACGTTATATATCCTAACGTAAGGAAACATAACATCTCGGATGTAATATTTTACAACATTCCTGGCGTGTCGTCGCCTGCTTCTCGATGGGGACATTATATACGTCTATAACGTTGTATATCCTAACCCAAAGCAACCTAACTTCTCTGATGTAATATTTTGCAACATTCCTGGCATGTCGGTCCCCACGTCTCGGTGGGAACATTATATAAGTCTATAACAATATATATCCTAACCTAAAGCAAGCTAACATCTCGGATGTAATATTTTACAACATTCCTGGCATGTCGGTACCTACTTCTCGGTGGGAACATTATATACGTCTATAACGTTGTATATGCTAACCTAAGGGAACCTAACATCTCGGGTGTAATATTTTACAACATTCCTGACGCGTCGGCCCCTATTTCTTGGTGGGAACATTCTATACGTCTATAACGTTGTATATCCTAACCTAAGGGAACCTAACATTTCGGGTGTAATATTTTACAACATTCCTGACGCGTCGGCCCCTATTTCTCGGTGGGAATATTACATACGTCTATAACGTTACATATCCTAGCCTAAGGCAACCTAACATGTCGAATGTAATATTTTACAACATTCTGGCCTGTCGTCGCCTGCTTCTCGATGGGGACATTATATACGTCTATAACGTTGTATATCCTAACCCAAAGCAACCTAACTTCTGGGATGTAATATTTTACAACATTCCTGACGCGTCGGCCCCCACGTCTTGGTGGGAACATTATATAAGTCTATAACGATATATATCCCAAGCTAAAGCAACCTAACAACTCGGAGGTAATATTTTAGAACATTCCTGGCTTGTCGGTCCCTACATCTCGTTGGGGACATTCTATACGTCTATAACGTTGTATATCCTAACCTAAGGGAACCTAACATTTCGGGTGTGATATTTTACAACATTCCTGACGCGTCGGCCCCTATTTCTCGCTGGGAATATTATATACGTCTATAACGTTATATATCCTAACGTAAGGCAACATAACATCTCGGATGTAATATTTTACAACATTCCTAGCGCGTCGGCCCCTATTTCTCGGTGGGAATATTATGTACATCTATAACGTTACATATCCTAGACTAAGGCAACCTAACATGTCGAATGTAATATTTTACAACATTCTGGCGTGTCGTCGCCTTCTTCTCGAAGGGGACATTATAAACGTCTATTACGTTGTATATCCTAACCTAAAGCAACCTAACAACTCGGATGTAATATTTTACAACATTCCTGGCATGTCGGTCCCTACATCTCGGTGGGAACATTCTATACGTCTATAACGTTGTATATCCTAACCTAAGGGAACCTAACATTTCGGGTGTAATATTTTACAACATTCCTGACGCGTCGGCCCCTATTTCTCGGTGGGAATATTATATACGTCTATAACGTTACATATCCTAGCCTAAGGCAACCTAACATGTCGAATGTAATATTTTACAACATTCTGGCGTGTCGTCGCCTGCTTCTCAAAGGGAACATTATATACGTCTATAACGTTGTATATCCTAACCGAACGCAACCTAACATCTGGGATGAAATATTTTACAACAACCATGACGCGTCGGCCCCTATTCCTCGGTGGGAACATTATATACGTCTATCACGTTAGATATCCTAGCATAAGCCAACCTAACATCTCGGGTGTAATATTTTACAACATTCCTGACGCGTCGGCCCCTATTTCTCGGTGGGAATATTATATACGTCTATAACGTTATATATCCTAGCCTAAGGCAACCTAACATGTCGAATGTAATATTTTACAACATTCTGGCGTGTCGTCGCCTTCTTCTTGATGGGGACATTATATACGTCTATAACGTTGTATATCCTAACCCAAAGCAACCTAACATTTCGGATGTAATATTTAACAACATTCCTGGCATGTCGGTCCGATCGTCTTGGTGGGAACATTATATAAGTCTATAACGATATATATCCAAACCTAAAGCAACCAAACAACTCGTATGTACTATTTTAGAACATTCCTGGCATGTCGGTCCCTACATCTCGGTGGGAACATTCTATACGTCTATAACGTTGTATATCCTAACCTAAGGGAACCTAACATTTCGGGTGTAATATTTTACAACATTCCTGACGCGTCGGCCCCTATTTCTCGGTGGGAATATTATATACGTCTATAACGTTGTATATCCTAACCTAAGGGAACCTAACATTTCGGGTGTAATATTTTGCAACATTCCTGACGCGTCGGTCCCTATTTCTCGGGGGGAATATTATATACGTCTATAACGTTACATATCCTAGCCTAAGGCAACCTAACATGTCGAATGTAATATTTTACAACATTCTGGCGTGTCGTCGCCTGCTTCTCAAAGGGGACATGATACACGTCTATAACGTTGTATATCCTAACCCAACGCAACCTAATGTCTGGGATGTAATATTTTACAACAACCATGACGCGTCGGCCCCTATTTCTCGGTGGGAACATTATATACGTCTATCACGATATATATCCTAGCATAAGGCAACCTAACATCTCGGGTGTAATATTTTACAACATTCCTGACGCGTCGGCCCCTATTTCTCGGTGGGAATATTATATAAGTCTATAACGATATATATCCTAAGCTAAAGCAACCTAACATCTCGGATGTAATATTTTACAACATTCCTGGCGTGTCGTCGCCTGCTTCTCGATGGGGACATTATATACGTCTATAACGTTGTATATCCTAACCCAAAGCAACCTAACTTCTGGGATGTAATATTTTACAACATTCCTGGCATGTCGGTCCCCACGTCTCGGTGGGAACATTATATAAGTCTATAACGATATATATCCTAACCTAAAGCTACCTAACAACTCGGATGTAATATTTTAGAACATTCCTGGCATGTCGGTCCCTACATCTCGGTGGGGACATTCTATACGTCTATAACGTTGTATATACTAACCTAAGGGAACCTAACATCTCGGGTCTAATATTTTACAACATTCCTGACGCGTCGGCCCCTATTTCTCGGTGGGAATATTATATACGTCTATAACGTTATATATCCTAGCCTAAGGCATCCCAACATGTCGAATGTAATAATTTACAACATTCTGGCGTGTCGTCGCCTGCTTCTCGAAGGGGACATTATATACGTCTATAACGTTGTATATCCTAACCTAACGCAGCCTTACATCTGGGATGTAATATTTTACAACATTCCTGGCATGTCGTTCCCCACGTCTCGGTGGGAACATTATATAAGTCTATAACGATATATATCCTAACCTAAAGCAACCTAACAACTCGTGTGTACTATTTTATAACATTCCTGGCGTGTCGTCGCCTTCTTCCCGATGGGGACATTATATACGTCTATAACGTTATATATCCTAGCCTAAGGCAACCTAACATATCGGATGTAATATTTTACAACATTCCTGACGCGTCGGCTCCTATTTCTCGGTGGGAATATTATATACGTCTATAACGTTATATATCCTAGCCTAAGGCAACCTAACATGTCGCATGTAATATTGTACAACATTCCTGGCGTGTCGTCGCCTGCTTCTCGATGGGGACATTATATACGTCTATAACGTTGAACATCCTAACCTAAGGCAACCTAACATTTCGGATGTAATATTTAACAACATTCCTGGCATGTCGGTCCGATCGTCTTGGTGGGAACATTATATAAGTCTATAACGATATATATCCTAACCTAAAGCAACCTAACAACTCGGAGGTAATATTTTAGAACATTCCTGGCATGTCGGTCCCTACATCTCGGTGGGGACATTCTATACGTCTATAACGTTGTATATCCTAACCTAAGGGAACCTAACATTTCGGGTGTGATATTTTACAACATTCCTGACGCGTCGGCCCCTATTTCTCGGTAAGAGTATTATATACGTCTATAACGTTATATATCCTAACGTAAGGAAACATAACATCTCGGATGTAATATTTTACAACATTCCTGGCGTGTCGTCGCCTGCTTCTCGATGGGGACATTATATACGTCTATAACGTTGTATATCCTAACCCAAAGCAACCTAACTTCTCTGATGTAATATTTTGCAACATTCCTAGCATGTCGGTCCCCACGTCTCGGTGGGAACATTATATAAGTCTATAACAATATATATCCTAACCTAAAGCAAGCTAACATCTCGGATGTAATATTTTACAACATTCCTGGCATGTCGGTCCCTACTTCTCGGTGGGAACATTATATACGTCTATAACGTTGTATATGCTAACCTAAGGGAACCTAACATCTCGGGTGTAATATTTTACAACATTCCTGACGCGTCGGCCCCTATTTCTTGGTGGGAACATTCTATACATCTATAACGTTGTATATCCTAACCTAAGGGAACCTAACATTTCGGGTGTAATATTTTACAACATTCCTGACGCGTCGGCCCCTATTTCTCGGTGGGAATATTACATACGTCTATAACGTTACATATCCTAGCCTAAGGCAACCTAACATGTCGAATGTAATATTTTACAACATTCTGGCCTGTCGTCGCCTGCTTCTCGATGGGGACATTATATACGTCTATAACGTTGTATATCCTAACCCAAAGCAACCTAACTTCTGGGATGTAATATTTTACAACATTCCTGACGCGTCGGCCCCCACGTCTTGGTGGGAACGTTATATAAGTCTATAACGATATATATCCCAACCTAAAGCAACCTAACAACTCGGAGGTAATATTTTAGAACATTCCTGGCTTGTCGGTCCCTACATCTCGGTGGGGACATTCTATACGTCTATAACGTTGTATATCCTAACCTAAGGGAACCTAACATTTCGGGTGTGATATTTTACAACATTCCTGAAGCGTCGGCCCCTATTTCTCGCTGGGAATATTATATACGTCTATAACGTTATATATCCTAACGTAAGGCAACATAACATCTCGGATGTAATATTTTACAACATTCCTGGCGCGTCGGCCCCTATTTCTCGGTGGGAATATTATGTACATCTATAACGTTACATATCCTAGACTAAGGCAACCTAACATGTCGAATGTAATATTTTACAACATTCTGGCGTGCCGTCGCCTTCTTCTCGAAGGGGACATTATAAACGTCTATTACGTTGTATATCCTAACCTAAAGCAACCTAACAACTCGGATGTAATATTTTACAACATTCCTGGCATGTCGGTCCCTACATCTCGGTGGGAACATTCTATACGTCTATAACGTTGTATATCCTAACCTAAGGGAACCTAACATTTCGGGTGTAATATTTTACAACATTCCTGACGCGTCGGCCCCTATTTCTCGGTGGGAATATTATATACGTCTATAACGTTACATATCCTAGCCTAAGGCAACCTAACATGTCGAATGTAATATTTTACAACATTCTGGCGTGTCGTCGCCTGCTTCTCGAAGGGGACATTATATACGTCTATAACGTTGTATATCCTAACCTGACGTAACCTAACATCTGTGTTGTTTTATTTTACAACATTCCTGACGCGTCGGTCCCTACTTCTCGGTGGGAACATTGTATACGTCTATAACGATATATGTCCTAACCTAAAGCAACCTAACAACTCGGATGTAATATTTTACAACATTCTGGCGTGTCGTCGCCTGCTTCTCGATGGGGACATTAGATACGTCTATAACGTTGTATATCCTAACCTAAGGGAACCTAACATCTCGGATGTAATATTTTACAACATTCTGGCGTGTCGTCGCCTTCTTCTCGAAGGGGACATTATATACGTCTATAACGTTGTATATCCTAACCCAAAGCAACCTATCTTCTGGGATGTAATATTTTACAACCTTTCTGGCATGTCGGTCCCCATGTCTCGGTGGGAACATTATATAAGTCTATAACGATATATATCCTAACCTAAAGCAATCTAACAACTCGGATGTAATAGTTTACCACATTCCTGGCGGTCCCTACATCACGGTGGGAACATTCTATGCGTCTATAACGTTGTATATCCTAACCTAAGGGAACCTAACATTTCGGGTGTAATATTTTACAACATTCCTGACGCGTCGGCCCCCATTTCTCGGTGGGAATATTATATACGTCTATAACGTTGTATATCCTAACCTAAGGGAACCTAACATTTCGGGTGTAATATTTTGCAACATTCCTGACGCGTCGGTCCCTATTTCTCGGGGGGAATATTATATACGTCTATAACGTTACATATCCTAGCCTAAGGCAACCTAACATGTCGAATGTAATATTTTACAACATTCTGGCGTGTCGTCGCCTGCTTCTCAAAGGGAACATTATATACGTCTATAACGTTGTATATCCTAACGGAACGCAACCTAACATCTGGGATGAAATATTTTACAACAACCATGACGCGTCGGCCCCTATTTCTCGGTGGGAACATTATATACGTCTATCACGTTAGATATCCTAGCATAAGCCAACCTAACATCTCGGGTGTAATATTTTACAACTTTCCTGACGCGTCGGCCCCTATTTCTCAGTGGGAATATTATATACGTCTATAACGTTGTATATCCTAACCTAAGGGAACCTAACATTTCGGGTGTGATATTTTACAACATTCCTGACGCGTCGGCCCCTATTTCTCGCTGGGAATATTATATACGTCTATAACGTTATATATCCTAACGTAAGGCAACATAACATCTCGGATGTAATATTTTACAACATTCCTGGAGCGTCGGCCCCTATTTCTCGGTGGGAATATTATGTACATCTATAACGTTACATATCCTAGACTAAGGCAACCTAACATGTCGAATGTAATATTTTACAACATTCTGGCGTGCCGTCGCCTTCTTCTCGAAGGGGACATTATAAACGTCTATTACGTTGTATATCCTAACCTAAAGCAACCTAACAACTCGGATGTAATATTTTACAACATTCCTGGCATGTCGGTCCCTACATCTCGGTGGGAACATTCTATACGTCTATAACGTTGTATATCCTAACCTAAGGGAACCTAACATTTCGGGTGTAATATTTTACAACATTCCTGACGCGTCGGCCCCTATTTCTCGGTGGGAATATTATATACGTCTATAACGTTACATATCCTAGCCTAAGGCAACCTAACATGTCGAATGTAATATTTTACAACATTCTGGCGTGTCGTCGCCTGCTTCTCGAAGGGGACATTATATACGTCTATAACGTTGTATATCCTAACCTGACGTAACCTAACATCTGTGTTGTTTTATTTTACAACATTCCTGACGCGTCGGTCCCTACTTCTCGGTGGGAACATTGTATACGTCTATAACGATATATGTCCTAACCTAAAGCAACCTAACAACTCGGATGTAATATTTTACAACATTCTGGCGTGTCGTCGCCTGCTTCTCGATGGGGACATTAGATACGTCTATAACGTTGTATATCCTAACCTAAGGGAACCTAACATCTCGGATGTAATATTTTACAACATTCTGGCGTGTCGTCGCCTTCTTCTCGAAGGGGACATTATATACGTCTATAACGTTGTATATCCTAACCCAAAGCAACCTATCTTCTGGGATGTAATATTTTACAACCTTTCTGGCATGTCGGTCCCCATGTCTCGGTGGGAACATTATATAAGTCTATAACGATATATATCCTAACCTAAAGCAACCTAACAACTCGGATGTAATATTTTAGAACATTCCTGGCATGTCGGTCCCTACATCTCGGTGTGGACATTCTATACGTCTATAACGTTGTATATCCTAACCTAAGGGAACCTAACATTTCGGGTGTAATATTTTGCAACATTCCTGACGCGTCGGCCCCTATTTCTCGGTGGGAATATTATATACGTCTATAACGTTATATATCCTAGCCTAAGGCAACCCAACATGTCGAATTTAATAATTTACAACATTCTGGCGTGTCGTCGCCTGCTTCTCGAAGGGGACATTATATACGTCTATAACGTTCTATATCCTAACCTAACGCAACCTAACATCTGGGATGTAATATTTTACAACATTCCTGACGCGTCGGCCCCTATTTCACGGTGTGAACATTATATACGTCTATAACGTTACATATCCTAGCCTAAGGCAACCTAACATGTCGAAAGTAATATTTTACAACATTCCTGGCGTGTCGTCGCCTACTTCGCGATGGGGACATTATAAACATCTATAACGTTGTATATCCTAACCTAAGGCAACCTAACATCTCGGATGTAATATTTTACAACATTCCTGGCGTGTCGTCGCCTGCTTCTCGATGGGGACATTATATACGTCTATAACGTTGTATATCCTAACCCAAAGCAACCTAACTTCTGGGGTGTAATATTTTACAACATTCCTGGCATGTCGGTCCCCACGTCTCGATAGGAACATTATATAAGTCTATAACGATATATATCCTAACCTAAAGCAACCTAACAACTCGTGTGTAATATTTTACAACATTCCTGGCATGTCGGTCCATACATCTCGGTGGGAACATTCTATACGTCTATAACGTTGTATATCCTAACCCAAAGCAACCTAACTTCTGGGATGTAATATTTTGCAACATTCCTGGCATGTCGGTCCCCACGTCTGGGTGGGAACATTATATAAGTCTATAACGATATATATCCTAACCTAAAGCAACCTAACAACTCGTTTGTAATATTTTATAACATACCTGGCGTGTCGTCGCCTGCTTCTCGAAGGGGACATTATATACGTCTATAACGTTGTATATCCTAACCTAACGCAACCTAACATCTGGGATGTAATATTTTACAACATTCCTGGCATGTCGGTCCCCACGTCTCGGTGGGAACATTATATAAGTCTATAACGATATATATCCTAACCTAAAGCAACCTAACAACCCGTGTGTACTATTTTATAACATTCCTGGCGTGTCGTCGCCTGCTTCTCGATGGGGACATTATATACGTCTATAACGTTGTATATCCTAACCCAAAGCAACCTAACTTCTGGGATGTAATATTTTACAACATTCCTGGCATGTCGGTTCCCACGTCTCGGTGGGAACATTATCTAAGTCTATAACGATATATATCCTGTCCTAAAGCAACCTAACAACTCGGATGTAATATTTTAGAACATTCCTGGCATGTCGGTCCCTACATCTCGGTGGGGACATTCTATACGTCTACAACGTTGTATATCCTAACCTAAGGGATCCTAACATTTCGGATGTAATATTTTACAACATTCCTGGCATGTCGGACCCTACTTCTCGGTGGGAACATTCTATACGTCTATAACGTTGTATATCCTAACCTAAGGGAACCTAACATCTCGGGTGTAATATTTTACATCATTCCTGACGTGTCGGCCCGTAGTTCTCGGTGGTAACATTATATAAGTCTGTAAGGTTAAATATCCTAGCCTAAGGCAACCTAACATGTCGCATGTAATATTGTACAACATTCCTGGCGTGTCGTCACCTACTTCTGGATGGGGACATTATATACATCTATAACGTTGTACATCCTAACCTAAGGCAACCTAACATATCGGATGTAATATTTTACAACATTCCTGACGCGTCGGCCCCTATTTCTCGGTGGGAATATTATATAGGTCTATAACGTTATATATCCTAACCTAAAGCAACCTAACAACTCGTGTGTAATATTTTATAACATATCTGGCGTGTCGTCGCCTGCTTCTCGATGGGGACATTATATACGTCTATAACGTTGTATATCCTAACCCAAAGCAACCTAACTTCTGGGATGTAATATTTTACAACATTCCTGGCATGTCGGTCCCCACGTCTCGGTGGGAACATTATATAAGTCTATAACGATATATATCCTGTCCTAAAGCAACCTAACAACTCGGATGTAATATTTTAGAACATTCCTGGCATGTCGGTCCCTACGTCTCGGTGGGGACATTCTATACGTCTATAACGTTGTATATCCTAACCTAAGGGATCCTAACATTTCGGATGTAATATTTTACAACATTCCTGGCATGTCGGTCCCTACTTCTCGGTGGGAACATTCTATACGTCTATAACGTTGTATATCCTAACCTAAGGGAACCTAACATCTCGGGTGTAATATTTTACATCATTCCTGACGTGTCGGCCCGTAGTTCTCGGTGGTAACATTATATAAGTCTATAAGGTTAGATATCCTAGCCTAAGGCAACCTAACATGTCGCATGTAATATTGTACAACATTCCTGGCGTGTCGTCACCTACTTCTGGATGGGGACATTATATACATCTATAACGTTGTACATCCTAACCTAAGGCAACCTAACATATCGGATGTAATATTTTACAACATTCCTGACGCTTCGGCGCCTATTTCTCGGTGGGAATATTATATACGTCTAAAACGTTATATATCCTAGCCTAAGGCAACCTAACATGTCGAATGTAATATTTTACAACATTCTGGCGTGTCGTCGCCTGCATCACAAAGGGGACATTATATACGTCTATAACGTTGTATATCCTAACCTAACGCAACCTAACATCTGGGATGTAATATTTTACAACATTCCTGACGCGTCGGCCCCTATTTCTCGGTGGGAATATTATATACGTCTACAACGTTATATATCCTAGCCTAAGGCGACCTAACATGTCGAATGTAATATTTTACATCATTCCTGTCGTGTCGGCCCGTAGTTCTCGGTGGTAACATTATATACGTCTATAAGGTTAGATATCCCAGCCTAAGGCAACCTAACATGTCGCATGTAATATTGTACAACATTCCTGGTGTGTCGTCACCTACTTCTGGATGGGGACATTATATACATCTATAACGTTGTACATCCCAAGCTAAGGCAACCTAACATATCGGATGTAATATTGTACAACATTCCTGGTGTGTCGTCACCTACTTCTGGATGGGGACATTATATACGTCTATAACGTTATATATCCTAGCCTAAGGCAACCTAACATCTCGGATGTAATATTTTACAACATTCCTGTCGTGTCGTCGCCTGCTTCTCGATGGGGACATTATATACGTCTATAACGTTGTATATCCTAACCCAAAGCCACCTAACTTCTGGGATGTAATATTTTACAACATTCCTGGCATGTCGGCCCCACGTCTCGGTGGGAACATTATATAAGTCTATAACGATATATATCCTAACCTAAAGCAACCTAATAACTCGGATGTAATATTTTAGAACATTCCTGGCATGTCGGTCCCTACATCTCGGTGTGGACATTCTATACGTCTATAACGTTGTATATCCTGACCTAAGGGAACCTAACATCTGGGGTGTAATATTTTACATCATTCCTGACGTGTCGGCCCGTAGTTCTCGGTGGTAACATTATATAAGTCTATAAGGTTAGATATCCTAGCCTAAGGCAACCTAACATGTCGCATGTAATATTGTACAACATTCCTGGCGTGTCGTCACCTACTTCTGGATGGGGACATTATATACATCTATAACGTTGTACATCCTAACCTAAGGCAACCTAACATATCGGATGTAATATTTTACAACATTCCTGACGCTTCGGCGCCTATTTCTCGGTGGGAATATTATATACGTCTAAAACGTTATATATCCTAGCCTAAGGCAACCTAACATGTCGAATGTAATATTTTACAACATTCTGGCGTGTCGTCGCCTGCATCACAAAGGGGACATTATATACGTCTATAACGTTGTATATCCTAACCTAACGCAACCTAACATCTGGGATGTAATATTTTACAACATTCCTGACGCGTCGGCCCCTATTTCTCGGTGGGAATATTATATACGTCTACAACGTTATATATCCTAGCCTAAGGCGACCTAACATGTCGAATGTAATATTTTACATCATTCCTGCCGTGTCGGCCCGTAGTTCTCGGTGGTAACATTATATACGTCTATAAGGTTAGATATCCTAGCCTAAGGCAACCTAACATGTCGCATGTAATATTGTACAACATTCCTGGTGTGTCGTCACCTACTTCTGGATGGGGACATTATATACATCTATAACGTTGTACATCCCAAGCTAAGGCAACCTAACATATCGGATGTAATATTGTACAACATTCCTGGTGTGTCGTCACCTACTTCTGGATGGGGACATTATATACGTCTATAACGTTATATATCCTAGCCTAAGGCAACCTAATATCTCGGATGTAATATTTTACAACATTCCTGGCGTGTCGTCGCCTGCTTCTCGATGGGGACATTATATACGTCTATAACGTTGTATATCCTAACCCAAAGCAACCTAACTTCTGGGAAGTAATATTTTGCAACATTCCTGGCATGTCGGTCCCCACGTCTGGGTGGGAACATTATATAAGTCTATAACGATATATATCCTAACCTAAAGCAACCTAACAACTCGTGTGTAATATTTTATAACATACCTGGCGTGTCGTCGCCTGCTTCTCGATGGGGACATTATATACGTCTATAACGTTGTATAACCTAACCCAAAGCAACCTAACTTCTGGGATGTAATATTTTACAACATTCCTGGCATGTCGGTCCCCACGTCTCGGTGGTAACATTATATAAGTCTATAAGGTTAGATATCCTAGCCTAAGGCAACCTAACATGTCGCATGTAATATTGTACAACATTCCTGGCGTGTCGTCACCTACTTCTGGATGGGGACATTATATACATCTATAACGTTGTACATCCTAACCTAAGGCAACCTAACATATCGGATGTAATATTTTACAACATTCCTGACGCTTCGGCGCCTATTTCTCGGTGGGAATATTATATACGTCTAAAACGTTATATATCCTAGCCTAAGGCAACCTAACATGTCGAATGTAATATTTTACAACATTCTGGCGTGTCGTCGCCTGCATCACAAAGGGGACATTATATACGTCTATAACGTTGTATATCCTAACCTAACGCAACCTAACATCTGGGATGTAATATTTTACAACATTCCTGACGCGTCGGCCCCTATTTCTCGGTGGGAATATTATATACGTCTACAACGTTATATATCCTAGCCTAAGGCGACCTAACATGTCGAATGTAATATTTTACATCATTCCTGTCGTGTCGGCCCGTAGTTCTCGGTGGTAACATTATATACGTCTATAAGGTTAGATATCCTAGCCTAAGGCAACCTAACATGTCGCATGTAATATTGTACAACATTCCTGGTGTGTCGTCACCTACTTCTGGATGGGGACATTATATACATCTATAACGTTGTACATCCCAAGCTAAGGCAACCTAACATATCGGATGTAATATTGTACAACATTCCTGGTGTGTCGTCACCTACTTCTGGATGGGGACATTATATACGTCTATAACGTTATATATCCTAGCCTAAGGCAACCTAACATCTCGGATGTAATATTTTACAACATTCCTGTCGTGTCGTCGCCTGCTTCTCGATGGGGACATTATATACGTCTATAACGTTGTATATCCTAACCCAAAGCAACCTAACTTCTGGGATGTAATATTTTACAACATTCCTGGCATGTCGGCCCCACGTCTCGGTGGGAACATTATATAATTCTATAACGATATATATCCTAACCTAAAGCAACCTAATAACTCGGATGTAATATTTTAGAACATTCCTGGCATGTCGGTCCCTACATCTCGGTGTGGACATTCTATACGTCTATAACGTTGTATATCCTAACCTAAGGGAACCTAACATCTGGGGTGTAATATTTTACATCATTCCTGACGTGTCGGCCCGTAGTTCTCGGTGGTAACATTATATAAGTCTATAAGGTTAGATATCCTAGCCTAAGGCAACCTAACATGTCGCATGTAATATTGTACAACATTCCTGGCGTGTCGTCACCTACTTCTGGATGGGGACATTATATACATCTATAACGTTGTACATCCTAACCTAAGGCAACCTAACATATCGGATGTAATATTTTACAACATTCCTGACGCTTCGGCGCCTATTTCTCGGTGGGAATATTATATACGTCTAAAACGTTATATATCCTAGCCTAAGGCAACCTAACATGTCGAATGTAATATTTTACAACATTCTGGCGTGTCGTCGCCTGCATCACAAAGGGGACATTATATACGTCTATAACGTTGTATATCCTAACCTAACGCAACCTAACATCTGGGATGTAATATTTTACAACATTCCTGACGCGTCGGCCCCTATTTCTCGGTGGGAATATTATATACGTCTACAACGTTATATATCCTAGCCTAAGGCGACCTAACATGTCGAATGTAATATTTTACATCATTCCTGTCGTGTCGGCCCGTAGTTCTCGGTGGTAACATTATATACGTCTATAAGGTTAGATATCCTAGCCTAAGGCAACCTAACATGTCGCATGTAATATTGTACAACATTCCTGGTGTGTCGTCACCTACTTCTGGATGGGGACATTATATACATCTATAACGTTGTACATCCCAAGCTAAGGCAACCTAACATATCGGATGTAATATTGTACAACATTCCTGGTGTGTCGTCACCTACTTCTGGATGGGGACATTATATACGTCTATAACGTTATATATCCTAGCCTAAGGCAACCTAACATCTCGGATGTAATATTTTACAACATTCCTGGCGTGTCGTCGCCTGCTTCTCGATGGGGACATTATATACGACTATAACGTTGTATATCCTAACCCAAAGCAACCTAACTTCTGGGAAGTAATATTTTGCAACATTCCTGGCATGTCGGTCCCCACGTCTGGGTGGGAACATTATATAAGTCTATAACGATATATATCCTAACCTAAAGCAACCTAACAACTCGTGTGTAATATTTTATAACATACCTGGCGTGTCGTCGCCTGCTTCTCGATGGGGACATTATATACGTCTATAACGTTGTATAACCTAACCCAAAGCAACCTAACTTCTGGGATGTAATATTTTACAACATTCCTGGCATGTCGGTCCCCACGTCTCGGTGGTAACATTATATAAGTCTATAAGGTTAGATATCCTAGCCTAAGGCAACCTAACATGTCGCATGTAATATTGTACAACATTCCTGGCGTGTCGTCACCTACTTCTGGATGGGGACATTATATACATCTATAACGTTGTACATCCTAACCTAAGGCAACCTAACATATCGGATGTAATATTTTACAACATTCCTGACGCTTCGGCGCCTATTTCTCGGTGGGAATATTATATACGTCTAAAACGTTATATATCCTAGCCTAAGGCAACCTAACATGTCGAATGTAATATTTTACAACATTCTGGCGTGTCGTCGCCTGCATCACAAAGGGGACATTATATACGTCTATAACGTTGTATATCCTAACCTAACGCAACCTAACATCTGGGATGTAATATTTTACAACATTCCTGACGCGTCGGCCCCTATTTCTCGGTGGGAATATTATATACGTCTACAACGTTATATATCCTAGCCTAAGGCGACCTAACATGTCGAATGTAATATTTTACATCATTCCTGTCGTGTCGGCCCGTAGTTCTCGGTGGTAACATTATATACGTCTATAAGGTTAGATATCCTAGCCTAAGGCAACCTAACATGTCGCATGTAATATTGTACAACATTCCTGGTGTGTCGTCACCTACTTCTGGATGGGGACATTATATACATCTATAACGTTGTACATCCCAAGCTAAGGCAACCTAACATATCGGATGTAATATTGTACAACATTCCTGGTGTGTCGTCACCTACTTCTGGATGGGGACATTATATACGTCTATAACGTTATATATCCTAGCCTAAGGCAACCTAACATCTCGGATGTAATATTTTACAACATTCCTGTCGTGTCGTCGCCTGCTTCTCGATGGGGACATTATATACGTCTATAACGTTGTATATCCTAACCCAAAGCAACCTAACTTCTGGGATGTAATATTTTACAACATTCCTGGCATGTCGGCCCCACGTCTCGGTGGGAACATTATATAATTCTATAACGATATATATCCTAACCTAAAGCAACCTAATATCTCGGATGTAATATTTTAGAACATTCCTGGCATGTCGGTCCCTACATCTCGGTGTGGACATTCTATACGTCTATAACGTTGTATATCCTAACCTAAGGGAACCTAACATCTGGGGTGTAATATTTTACATCATTCCTGACGTGTCGGCCCGTAGTTCTCGGTGGTAACATTATATAAGTCTATAAGGTTAGATATCCTAGCCTAAGGCAACCTAACATGTCGCATGTAATATTGTACAACATTCCTGGCGTGTCGTCACCTACTTCTGGATGGGGACATTATATACATCTATAACGTTGTACATCCTAACCTAAGGCAACCTAACATATCGGATGTAATATTTTACAACATTCCTGACGCTTCGGCGCCTATTTCTCGGTGGGAATATTATATACGTCTAAAACGTTATATATCCTAGCCTAAGGCAACCTAACATGTCGAATGTAATATTTTACAACATTCTGGCGTGTCGTCGCCTGCATCACAAAGGGGACATTATATACGTCTATAACGTTGTATATCCTAACCTAACGCAACCTAACATCTGGGATGTAATATTTTACAACATTCCTGACGCGTCGGCCCCTATTTCTCGGTGGGAATATTATATACGTCTACAACGTTATATATCCTAGCCTAAGGCGACCTAACATGTCGAATGTAATATTTTACATCATTCCTGTCGTGTCGGCCCGTAGTTCTCGGTGGTAACATTATATACGTCTATAAGGTTAGATATCCTAGCCTAAGGCAACCTAACATGTCGCATGTAATATTGTACAACATTCCTGGTGTGTCGTCACCTACTTCTGGATGGGGACATTATATACGTCTATAACGTTATATATCCTAGCCTAAGGCAACCTAACATGTCGAATGTAATATTTTACAACATTCCTGGCGTGTCGTCGCCTGCTTCTCGATGGGGACATAATATACGTCTATAACGTTGTATATCCTAACCCAAAGCAACCTAACTTCTGGGATGTAATATTTTACAACATTCCTGGCATGTCGGCCCCACGTCTCGGTGGGAACATTATATAAGTCTATAACGATATATATCCTAACCTAAAGCAACCTAATAACTCGGATGTAATATTTTAGAACATTCCTGGCATGTCGGTCCCTACATCTCGGTGTGGACATTCTATACGTCTATAACGTTGTATATCCTAACCTAAGGGAACCTAACATTTCGGGTGTAATATTTTGCGTCATTCCTGACGCGTCGGCCCCTATTTCTCGGTGGGAATATTATATACGTCTATAACGTTGTATATCCTAACCTAAGGGAACCTAACATCTCGGGCGTAATATTTTACATCATTCCTGTCGTGTCGGCCCGTAGTTCTCGGTGGTAACATTATATAAGTCTATAAGGTTAGATATCCTAGCTGAAGGCAACCTAACATGTCGCATGTAATATTGTACAACATTCCTGGCGTGTCGTCACCTACTTCTGGATGGGGACATTATATACATCTATAACGTTGTACATCCTAACCTAAGGCAACCTAACATATCGGATGTAATATTTTACAACATTCCTGACGCGTCGGCCCCTATTTCTCGGTGGGAATATTATATAGGTCTATAACGTTATATATCCTAACCTAAAGCAACCTAACAACTCGTGTGTAATATTTTATAACATACCTGGCGTGTCGTCGCCTGCTTCTCGATGGGGACATTATATACGTCTATAACGTTGTATATCCTAACCCAAAGCAACCTAACTTCTGGGATGTAATATTTTACAACATTCCTGGCATGTCGGTCCCCACGTCTCGGTGGGAACATTATATAAGTCTATAACGATATATATCCTGTCCTAAAGCAACCTAACAACTCGGATGTAATATTTTAGAACATTCCTGGCATGTCGGTCCCTACATCTCGGTGGGGACATTCTATACGTCTATAACGTTGAATATCCTAAGCTAAGGGATCCTAACATTTCGGATGTAATATTTTACAACATTCCTGGCATGTCGGTCCCTACTTCTCGGTGGGAACATTCTATACGTCTATAACGTTGTATATCCTAACCTAAGGGAACCTAACATCTCGGGTGTAATATTTTACATCATTCCTGACGTGTCGGCCCGTAGTTCTCGGTGGTAACATTATATAAGTCTATAAGGTTAGATATCCTAGCCTAAGGCAACCTAACATGTCGCATGTAATATTGTACAACATTCCTGGCGTGTCGTCACCTACTTCTGGATGGGGACATTATATACATCTATAACGTTGTACATCCTAACCTAAGGCAACCTAACATATCGGATGTAATATTTTACAACATTCCTGACGCTTCGGCGCCTATTTCTCGGTGGGAATATTATATACGTCTAAAACGTTATATATCCTAGCCTAAGGCAACCTAACATGTCGAATGTAATATTTTACAACATTCTGGCGTGTCGTCGCCTGCATCACAAAGGGGACATTATATACGTCTATAACGTTGTATATCCTAACCTAACGCAACCTAACATCTGGGATGTAATATTTTACAACATTCCTGACGCGTCGGCCCCTATTTCTCGGTGGGAATATTATATACGTCTACAACGTTATATATCCTAGCCTAAGGCGACCTAACATGTCGAATGTAATATTTTACATCATTCCTGCCGTGTCGGCCCGTAGTTCTCGGTGGTAACATTATATACGTCTATAAGGTTAGATATCCTAGCCTAAGGCAACCTAACATGTCGCATGTAATATTGTACAACATTCCTGGTGTGTCGTCACCTACTTCTGGATGGGGACATTATATACGTCTATAACGTTATATATCCTAGCCTAAGGCAACCTAACATCTCGGATGTAATATTTTATAACATTCCTGGCGTGTCGTCGCCTGCTTCTCGATGGGGACATTATATACGTCTATAACGTTGTATATCCTAACCTAAGGGAACCTAACATTTCGGGTGTAATATTTTACAACATTCCTGACGCGTCGGCCCCTATTTCTCGGTGGGAATATTATATACTTCTATAACGTTATATATCCTAACGTAAGGCAACATAACATCACGGATGTAATATTTTACAACATTCTGGCGTGTCGTCGCCTGCTTCTCGATGGGGACATTAGATACGTCTATAACTTTGTACATCCTAACCTAAGGGAACCTAACATCTCGGACGTAATATTTTACAACATTCTGGCGTGTCGTCGCCTTCTTCTTGATGGGGACATTATATACGTCTATAACGTTGTATATCCTAACCGAAAGCAACCAAACTTCTGGGATGTAATATTTTACAACATTCCTGGCATGTCGGTCCCCACGTCTCGGTGGGAACATTATATAAGTCTATAACGATATATATCCTAACCTAAAGCAACCAAACAACTCGAATGTAATATTTTAGAACATTCCTGGCATGACGGTCCCTACATCTCGGTGGGAACATTCTATACGTCTATAACGTTGTATATCCTAACCTAAGGGAACCTAACATTTCGGGTGTAATATTTTACAACATTCCTGATGCGTCGGCCCCTATTTCTCGGTGGGAATATTATATACGTCTATAACGTTGAATATCCTAACCTAAGGGAACCTAACATTTCGGGTGTAATATTTTGCAACATTCCTGACGCGTCGGCCCCTATTTCTCGGGGGGAATATTATATACGTCTATAACGTGACATATCCTAGCCTAAGGCAACCTAACATGTCGAATGTAATATTTTACAACATTCCTGGCGTGTCGTCGCCTGCTTCTCGATGGGGACATAATATACGTCTATAACGTTGTATATCCTTACCAAACGCAACCTAATATCTGGGATGTAATATTTTACAACATTCCTGGAGTGTCGTCGCGTACTTCTCGATAGGGTCATTATATACATCTATAACGTTGTATATCCTAACCTAAGGAAACCTAACATCTCGAATGTAATATTTTATAACATTCCTGGCGTGTCGTCGCCTGCTTCTCGATGGGGACATTATATACGTCTATAACGTTGTATATCCTAACCTAAGGGAACCTAACATTTCGGGTGTAATATTTTACAACATTCCTGACGCGTCGGCCCCTATTTCTCGGTGGGAATATTATATACTTCTATAACGTTATATATCCTAACGTAAGGCAACATAACATCACGGATGTAATATTTTACAACATTCTGGCGTGTCGTCGCCTGCTTCTCGATGGGGACATTAGATACGTCTATAACTTTGTACATCCTAACCTAAGGGAACCTAACATCTCGGACGTAATATTTTACAACATTCTGGCGTGTCGTCGCCTTCTTCTTGATGGGGACATTATATACGTCTATAACGTTGTATATCCTAACCGAAAGCAACCAAACTTCTGGGATGTAATATTTTACAACATTCCTGGCATGTCGGTCCCCACGTCTCGGTGGGAACATTATATAAGTCTATAACGATATATATCCTAACCTAAAGCAACCAAACAACTCGAATGTAATATTTTAGAACATTCCTGGCATGACGGTCCATACATCTCGGTGGGAACATTCTATACGTCTATAACGTTGTATATCCTAACCTAAGGGAACCTAACATTTCGGGTGTAATATTTTGCAACATTCCTGACGCGTCGGCCCCTATTTCTCGGGGGGAATATTATATACGTCTATAACGTGACATATCCTAGCCTAAGGCAACCTAACATGTCGAATGCAATATTTTACAACATTCTGGCGTGTCGTCGCCTGCTTCTCAAAGGGGACATTATATACGTCTATAACGTTGTATATCCTAACCTAACGCAACCTAACATCTGGGATGTAATATTTTACAACATTCCTGACGCGTCGGCCCCTATTTCTCGGTGGGAATATTATATACGTCTACAACGTTATATATCCTAGCCTAAGGCGACCTAACATGTCGAATGTAATATTTTACATCATTCCTGTCGTGTCGGCCCGTAGTTCTCGGTGGTAACATTATATACGTCTATAAGGTTAGATATCCTAGCCTAGGGTAACCTAACATGTCGAGCGTAATATTTTACAACATTCCTGGCTCGTCGGATCCTACTTCTCGGTGGGAACAATATATACGTCTATAACGTTATATATCCTAGCCTAAGGCAATCCTAACATGTCGATTGTAATATTTTACAACATTCCTCGCACGTAGGCCCCTACTTCTCGGTGGGAACATTATATACGTCTATAACGCTATATATCATAACCTAAAGCAACCTAACATCTCGGATGTAATATTTTACAACATTCCTGGCATGTCGGTCCCTACTTCTCGGTGGAAACAATGTATACGTCTATAACGATATATATCCTAGCCTAAGGCAACACAACATGTAGAATGTAATATTTTACAACATTCCTGGTGTGTCGTCGCCTACTTCTCGATGGGGACATTATATACATCTATAACGTTGTATATTCTAACCTAACGCAACCTAACATCTGGGATGTAATATTTTACAACATTCCTGACGTGTCGCCGCCTACTTCTGGATGGGGACATTATATACATCTATAACGTCATATATCCTAACCTAAGGGAACCTAACATCTCGGGTGTAATATTTTACAACATTCCTGACGCGTCGGCCGCTATTCCTCGGTGGGAATATTGTATACGTCTATAACGTTATATATCCTAGCCTAAGGCGACCTAACATCTTGGATGTAATATTTGATAACATTCCTGGCGTGTTAACCCGCACTTCTCGGTGGGAACATCATATACGTTTATAGCGATATATATCCTAGCCTAAGGCGACCTAACATGTCGAATGTAATATTTTACATCATTGCTGACGTGTCGGCCCGTAGTTCACGGTGGTAACATTATATACGCTTACAACGTTATATATGCTAGCCTAAGGCAACCTGACATCTCGGATGTAATATTTGACAACATTTCTGGCGTGTGAGCGCGTACTTCTCGGTGGGAACATCATATACGTCTGTAACGTTATATATCCTGTCGTAAGGCAACATAACATCTCGGATGTACTATTTTACAACATTCCTGGTGGGTCGTCGCCCGCTTCTCGATGGGGACATTATATACGTCTATAACGTTGAATATCCTAACCCAAAGCAACCTAACTTCTGGGATGTAATATTTTACAACATTCCTGGCATGTCGGTTCCCACGTCTCGGTGGGAACATTATCTAAGTCTATAACGATATATATCCTGTCCTAAAGCAACCTAACAACTCGGATGTAATATTTTAGAACATTCCTGGCATGTCGGTTCCTACATCTCGGTGGGGACATTCTATACGTCTATAACGTTGTATATCCTAACCTAAGGGATCCTAACATTTCGGATGTAATATTTTACAACATTCCTGGCATGTCGGACCCTACTTCTCGGTGGGAACATTCTATACGTCTATAACGTTGTATATCCTAACCTAAGGGAACCTAACATCTCGGGTGTAATATTTTACATCATTCCTGACGTGTCGGCCCGTAGTTCTCGGTGGTAACATTACATAAGTCTATAAGGTTAGATATCCTAGCCTAAGGCAACCTAACATGTCGCATGTAATATTGTACAACATTCCTGGCGTGTCGTCACCTACTTCTGGATGGGGACATTATATACATCTATAACGTTGTACATCCTAACCTAAGGCAACCTAACATATCGGATGTAATATTTTACAACATTCCTGACGTGTCGGCCCCTATTTCTCGGTGGGAATATTATATACGTCTATAACGTTATATATCCTAGCCTAAGGCAACCTAACATCTCGGATGTAATATTTTACAACATTCCTGACGCGTCGGCCCCTATTTCTCGGTGGGAATATTATATACGTCTATAACGTTATATATCCTAGCCTAAGGCAACCTAACATCTCGGATGTAATATTTTACAACATTCCTGGCGTGTCGTCGCCTGCTTCTCGATGGGGACATTATATACGTCTATAACGTTGTATATCCTAACCCAAAGCAACCTAACTTCTAGGATGTAGTATTTTACAACATTCCTGGCATGTCGGTTCCCACGTCTCGGTGGGAACATTATATAAGTCTATAACGATATATATCCTAACCTAAAGCAACCTAACAACTCGGATGTAATATTTTAGAACATTCCTGGCATGTCGGTCCCTACATCTCGGTGTGGACATTCTATACGTCTATAACGTTGTATATCCTAACCTAAGGGAACCTAACATTTCGGGTGTAATATTTTGCAACATTCCTGACGCGTCGGCCCTTATTTCTCGGTGGGAATATTATCTACGTCTAGAACGTTATATATCCTAGCCTAAGGCAACCTAACATATCTGATGTAATATTTTACAACATTCCTGACGCGTCGGCCCCTATTTTTCGGTGGGAATATTATATACGTCTATAACGTTATATATCCTAGCCTAAGGCAACCTAACATGTCGAATGTAATATTTTATAACATTCTGGCGTGTCGTAGCCTGCTTCTCAAAGGGGACATTATATACGTCTATAACGTTGTATATCCTAACCTAAGGCAACCTAACATATCGGATGTAATATTTTACAACATTCCTGGCGTGTCGTCGCCTGCTTCTCGATGGGGACATTATATACGTCTATAACGTTGTATATCCTAACCCAAAGCAACCTAACTTCTGGGATGTAATATTTTACAACATTCCTGGCATGTCGGTCCCCACGTCTCGGTAGGAACATTATATAAGTCTATAACGATATATATCCTAACCTAAAGCAACCTAACAACTCGTGTGTAATATTTTACAACATTCCTGGCATGTCGGTCCATACATCTCGGTGGGAACATTCTATACGTCTATAACGTTGTATATCCTAACCCAAAGCAACCTAACTTCTGGGAAGTAATATTTTGCAACATTCCTGGCATGTCGGTCCCCACGTCTGGGTGGGAACATTATATAAGTCTATAACGATATATATCCTAACCTAAAGCAACCTAACAACTCGTGTGTAATATTTTATAACATACCTGGCGTGTCGTCGCCTGCTTCTCGATGGGGACATTATATACGTCTATAACGTTGTATATCCTAACCCAAAGCAACCTAACTTCTGGGATGTAATATTTTACAACATTCCTGGCATGTCGGTCCCCACGTCTCGGTGGGAACATTATATAAGTCTATAACGATATATATCCTGTCCTAAAGCAACCTAACAACTCGGATGTAATATTTTAGAACATTCCTGGCATGTCGGTCCCTACATCTCGGTGGGGACATTCTATACGTCTATAACGTTGTATATCCTAACCTAAGGGATCCTAACATTTCGGATGTAATATTTTACAACATTCCTGGCATGTCGGACCCTACTTCTCGGTGGGAACATTCTATACGTCTATAACGTTGTATATCCTAACCTAAGGGAACCTAACATCTCGGGTGTAATATTTTACATCATTCCTGACGTGTCGGCCCGTAGTTCTCGGTGGTAACATTATATAAGTCTATAAGGTTAGATATCCTAGCCTAAGGCAACCTAACATGTCGCATGTAATATTGTACAACATTCCTGGCGTGTCGTCACCTACTTCTGGATGGGGACATTATATACATCTATAACGTTGTACATCCTAACCTAAGGCAACCTAACATATCGGATGTAATATTTTACAACATTCCTGACGCGTCGGCCCCTATTTCTCGGTGGGAATATTATATACGTCTATAACGTTATATATCCTAGCCTAAGGCAACCTAACATCTCGGATGTAATATTTTACAACATTCCTGGCATGTCGGTCCCTACTTCTCGGTGGAAACAATGTATACGTCTATAACGATATATATCCTAGCCTAAGGCAACACAACATGTAGAATGTAATATTTTACAACATTCCTGGTGTGTCGTCGCCTACTTCTCGATGGGGACATTATATACATCTATAACGTTGTACATCCTAACCTAAGGCAACCTAACATATCGGATGTAATATTTTACAACATTCCTGACGCTTCGGCGCCTATTTCTCGGTGGGAATATTATATACGTCTAAAGCGTTATATATCCTAGCCTAAGGCAACCTAACATGTCGAATGTAATATTTTACAACATTCTGGCGTGTCGTCGCCTGCATCACAAAGGGGACATTATATACGTCTATAACGTTGTATATCCTAACCTAACGCAACCTAACATCTGGGATGTAATATTTTACAACATTCCTGACGCGTCGGCCCCTATTTCTCGGTGGGAATATTATATACGTCTACAACGTTATATATCCTAGCCTAAGGCGACCTAACATGTCGAATGTAATATTTTACATCATTCCTGTCGTGTCGGCCCGTAGTTCTCGGTGGTAACATTATATACGTCTATAAGGTTAGATATCCTAGCCTAAGGCAACCTAACATGTCGCATGTAATATTGTACAACATTCCTGGTGTGTCGTCACCTACTTCTGGATGGGGACATTATATACATCTATAACGTTGTACATCCCAAGCTAAGGCAACCTAACATATCGGATGTAATATTGTACAACATTCCTGGTGTGTCGTCACCTACTTCTGGATGGGGACATTATATACGTCTATAACGTTATATATCCTAGCCTAAGGCAACCTAACATCTCGGATGTAATATTTTACAACATTCCTGGCGTGTCGTCGCCTGCTTCTCGATGGGGACATTATATACGTCTATAACGTTGAATATCCTAACTTAAAGCAACCTAACATCTGGGATGTAATATTTTACAAGATCCCTGGCATGTCGGTCCCCACGTCTCGGTGGGAACATTATATACGTCTATAACGATATATATCATAACCTAAAGCAACCTAACAACTCGGATGTAATATTTTAGAACATTCCTGGCATGTCGGTCCCTACATCTAGGTGTGGACATTCTATACGTCTATAACGTTGTATATCCTAACCTAAGGGAACCTAACATTTCGGGTGTAATATTTTGCAACATTCCTGACGCGTCGGCCCCTATTTCTCGGTGGGAATATTATATACGTCTAGAACGTTATATATCCTAGCCTAAGGCAACCTAACATATCTGATGTAATATTTTACAACATTCCTGACGCGTCGGCCCCTATTTCTCGGTGGGAATATTATATACGTCTATAACGTTATATATCCTAGCCTAAGGCAACCTAACATATCTGATGTAATATTTTACAACATTCCTGACGCGTCGGCCCCTATTTCTCGGTGGGAATATTATATACGTCTATAACGTTATATATCCTAGCCTAAGGCAACCTAACATGTCGAGTGTAATATTTTATAACATTCTGGCGTGTCGTAGCCTGCTTCTCAAAGGGGACATTATATACGTCTATAACGTTGTATATCCTAACCTAAGGCAACCTAACTTCTGGGATGTAATATTTTACAACATTCCTGGCATGTCGGTCCCCACGTCTCGGTGGGAACATTATATAAGTCTATAACGATATATATCCTGTCCTAAAGCAACCTAACAACTCGGATGTAATATTTTAGAACATTCCTGGCATGTCGGTCCCTACATCTCGGTGGTGGACATTCTATACGTCTATAACGTTGTATATCCTAACCTAAGGGATCCTAACATTTCGGATGTAATATTTTACAACATTCCTGGCATGTCGGACCCTACTTCTCGGTGGGAACATTCTATACGTCTATAACGTTGTATATCCTAACCTAAGGGAACCTAACATCTCGGGTGTAATATTTTACATCATTCCTGACGTGTCGGCCCGTAGTTCTCGGTGGTAACATTATATAAGTCTATAAGGTTAGATATCCTAGCCTAAGGCAAACTAACATGTCGCATGTAATATTGTACAACATTCCTGGCGTGTCGTGACCTACTTCTGGATGGGGACATTATATACATCTATAACGTTGTACATCCTAACCTAAGGCAACCTAACATATCGGATGTAATATTTTACAACATTCCTGACGCGTCGGCCCCTATTTCTCGGTGGGAATATGATATACGTCTATAACGTTATATATCCTAGCCTAAGGCAACCTAACATCTCGGATGTAATATTTTACAACATTCCTGGCATGTCGGTCCCCACGTCTCGGTAGGAACATTATATAAGTCTATAACGATATATATCCTAACCTAAAGCAACCTAACAACTCGTGTGTAATATTTTACAACATTCCTGGCATGTCGGTCCATACATCTCGGTGGGAACATTCTATACGTCTATAACGTTGTATATCCTAACCCAAAGCAACCTAACTTCTGGGATGTAATATTTTGCAACATTCCTGGCATGTCGGTCCCCACGTCTGGGTGGGAACATTATATAAGTCTATAACGATATATATCCTAACCTAAAGCAACCTAACAACTCGTGTGTAATATTTTATAACATACCTGGCGTGTCGTCGCCTGCTTCTCGATGGGGACATTATATACGTCTATAACGTTGTATATCCTAACCCAAAGCAACCTAACTTCTGGGATGTAATATTTTACAACATTCCTGGCGTTTCGTCGCCTACTTCTGGATAGGGACATTATATACATGTATAACGTCATATATCCTAACCTAAGGGAACCTAACATCTCGGGTGTAATATTTTAGAACATTCGTGACGCGTCAGTCCCTATTTCTCGGTGGGAACATTATATACGTCTATAACGTTATATATCCTAGCCTAAGGCAACCTAACTTGTAGAATGTAATATTTTACAACATTCCTGGCGTGTCGTCGCCTACTTCTCTATGGGAACATTATATACATCTATAACGTTGTATATCCTAACCTAAGGCAACCTAACATCTCGGATGTAATATTTTACAACATTCCTGTCATGTCGGTCCCTACTTCTCGGTGGGAACATTGTATACGTCTATAACGATATATATCCTAGCCTAAGACAACCTAACATGTCGAATGTAATATTTTACAACATTCCTCGCACGTAGGCCCCTACTTCTCGGTGGGAACATTATATACGTCTATAACGCTATATATCATAACCTAAAGCAACCTAACATCTCGGATGTAATATTTTACAACATTCCTGGCATGTCGGTCCCTACTTCTCGGTGGGAACATTGTATACGTCTATAACGATATATATCCTAGCCTAAGGCAACCTAACATGTCGAATGTAATATTTTACAACATTCCTGTCGTGTCGTCGCCTTCTTCTCGATGGGGACATTATATACGTCTATAACGTTGTATATTCTAACCTAACGCAACCTAACATCTGGGATGTAATATTTTACAACATTCCTGGCGTGTCGTCGCCTACTTCTGAATGGGGACATTATATACATCTATAACGTTATATATCCTAACCTAAGGGAACCTATCATCTCGGGTGTAATATTTTACAACATTCCTGGCATGTCGGTCCCTACTTCTCGGTGGAAACAATGTATACGTCTATAACGATATATATCCTAGCCTAAGGCAACCCAACATGTAGAATGTCATATTTTACAACATTCCTGGCATGTCGGTCCCTACTTCTCGGTGGAAACAATGTATACGTCTATAACGATATATATCCTAGCCTAAGGCAACCCATCATGTAGAATGTCATATTTTACAACATTCCTGGCGTGTCGTCGCCTACTTCTCGATGGGGACATTATATACATCTATAACGTTGTATATCCTAACCTAAAGCAACCTAACATCTCGGATGTAATATTTTACAACATTCCTGGCATGTCGGTCCCTGCTTCTCGATGGGGACATTATATACGTCTATAACGTTGTATATTCTAACCTAACGCAACCTAACATCTGGGATGTAATATTTTACAACATTCCTGGCGTGTCGTCGCCTACTTCTGAATGGGGACATTATATACATCTATAACGTTATATATCCTAACCTAAGGGAACCTAACATCTCGGGTGTAATATTTTACAACATTCCTGGCGTGTCGTCGCCTACTTCTCGATGGGGACATTATATACATTTATAACGTTGTATATCCTAACCTGAGGCAACCTAACATCTGGGATGTAATATTTTACAAGATCCCTGGCATGTCGGTCCCCACGTCTCGGTGGGAACATTATATAAGTCTATAACGATATATATCCTAACCTAAGGCAACCTTTCATCTCGGATGTAATATTTTACAACATTCCTGGCATGTCGGTCCCTACTTCTCGGTGGAAACAATGTATACGTCTATAACGATATATATCCTAGCCTAAGGCAACCCAACATGTAGAATGTCATATTTTACAACATTCCTGTCGTGTCGTCGCCTGCTTCTCGATGGGGACATAATATACGTCTATAACGTTGTATATCCTAACCTAAGGCAACCTAACATCTCGGATGTAATATTTTACAACATTCCTAGCATGTCGGTCCCTACTTCTCGGTGCGAACATTGTATACGTCTATAACGATATATATTCTAGCCTAAGGCAACCTAACATGTCGAATGTAATATTTTACAACATTCCTGTCGTGTCGTCGCCTGCTTCTCTATGGGAACATTATATACATCTATAACGTTGTATATCCTAACCTAAGGCAACCTAACATCTCGGATGTAATATTTTACAACATTCCTGTCATGTCGGTCCCTACTTCTCGGTGGGAACATTGTATACGTCTATAACGATATATATCCTAGCCTAAGGCAACCTAACATGTCGAATGTAATATTTTACAACATTCCTGTCGTGTCGTCGCCTTCTTCTCGATGGGGACATTATATACGTCTATAACGTTGTATATTCTAACCTAACGCAACCTAACATCTGGGATGTAATATTTTACAACATTCCTGGCTTGTCGTCACCTACTTCTGAATGGGGACATTATATACATCTATAACGTTATATATCCTAACCTAAGGGAACCTATCATCTCGGGTGTAATATTTTACAACATTCCTGGCGTGTCGTCGCCTACTTCTCGATGGGGACGTTATATACATCTATAACGTTGTATATCCTAACCTGAGGCAACCTACAATCTGGGATGTAATATTTTACAAGATCCCTGGCATGTCGGTCCCCACGTCTCGGTGGGAACATTATATAAGTCTATAACGATATATATCCTAACCTAAGGCAACCTTTCATCTCGGATGTAATATTTTACAACATTCCTGGCATGTCGGTCCCTACTTCTCGGTGGAAACAATGTATACGTCTATAACGATATATATCCTAGCCTAAGGCAACCCAACATGTAGAATGTCATATTTTACAACATTCCTGGCATGTCGGTCCCTACTTCTCGGTGGAAACAATGTATACGTCTATAACGATATATATCCTAGCCTAAGGCAACCCAACATGTAGAATGTAATATTTTACAACATTCCTGGCGTGTCGTCGCCTACTTCTGGATAGGGACATTATATACATCTATAACGTCATATATCCTAACCTAAGGGAACCTAACATCTCGGGTGTAATATTTTAGAACATTCGTGACGCGTCAGTCCCTATTTCTCGGTGGGAACATTATATACGTCTATAACGTTATATATCCTAGCCTAAGGCAACCTAACTTGTAGAATGTAATATTTTACAACATTCCTGGCGTGTCGTCGCCTACTTCTCTATGGGAACATTATATACATCTATAACGTTGTATATTTTAACCTAACGCAACCTAACATCTGGGATGTAATATTTTACAACATTCCTGGCGTGTCGTCGCCTACTTCTGAATGGGGACATTATATACATCTATAACGTTATATATCCTAACCTAAGGGAACCTAACATCTCGGGTGTAATATTTTACAACATTCCTGGCGTGTCGTCGCCTACTTCTCGATGGGGACATTATATACATCTATAACGTTGTATATCCTAACCTGAGGCAACCTAACATCTGGGATGTAATATTTTACAAGATCCCTGGCATGTCGGTCCCCACGTCTCGGTGGGAACATTATATAAGTCTATAACGATATATATCCTAACCTAAGGCAACCTTTCATCTCGGATGTAATATTTTACAACATTCCTGGCGTGTCGTCGCCTGCTTCTCGATGGGGACATTATATACGTCTATAACCTTGTATATACTAACCTAACGCAACCTAACATCTGGGATGTAATAATTTACAACATTCCTGGTGGGTCGTCGCCCGCTTCTCGATGGGGACATTATATACGTCTATAACGTTGAATATCCTAACCTAAAGCAACCTAAATCTGGGATGTAATATTTTACAACATCCCTGGCATGTCGGTCCCCACGTCTCGGTGGGAACATTATATACGTCTATAACGATATATATCCTAACCTAAGGCAACCTAACACCTCGGATGTAATATTTTACAACATTCCTGGCATGTCGGTCCCTACTTCTCGGTGGGAACATTGTATACGTCTATAGCGATATATATTCTAGCCTAAGGCTACCTAACATGTCGAATGTAATATTTTACAACGTTCCTGTCGTGTCGTCGCCTGCTTCTCGATGGGAACATTATATACGTCTATAACGTTGTATATTCTAACCTAACGCAACCTAACATCTGGGATGTTATATATTACAACATTCCTGGCGTGTCGTCGCCTACTTCTGGATGGGGACATTATATACATCTATAACGTCATATATCCTAACCTAAGGAAACCTAACATCTCGGGTGTAATATTTTACAACATTCCTGGCGTGTCGTCGCCTACTTCTCGATGGGAACATTATATACGTCTATAACGTTATATATCCTAGCCTAAGGCAACCTAACTTGTAGAATGTAATATTTTACAACATTCCTGGCGTGTCGTCGCCTACTTCTCTATGGGAACATTATATACATCTATAACGTTGTATATCCTAACCTAAGGCAACCTAACATCTCGGATGTAATATTTTACCACATTCCTGTCATGTCGGTCCCTACTTCTCGGTGGGAACATTGTATACGTCTATAACGATATATATCCTAGCCTAAGGCAACCTAACATGTCGAATGTAATATTTTACAACATTCCTGTCGTGTCGTCGCCTGCTTCTCGAGGGGGACGTTATATACGTCTATAACGTTGTATATTCTAACCTAACGCAACCTAACATCTGGGATGTAATATTTTACTACATTCCTGGCGTGTCGTCGCCTACTTCTGGATCTGGACATTATATACATCTATAACGTCATATATCCTGACCTAAAGGAACCTAACATATCGGATGTAATATTTTGATACTTTCCTGGCATGTCGGTCCCTACGTCTCGGTGGGATTATTATATACGTCTATAACGATATATATCCTAACCTAAGGCAACCTAACATCTCGGATGTAATATTTTACAACATTCCTGGCATGTCGGTCACTACATCTCGGTGGGAACATTATATACGTCTGTAACGATATATACCCTAACCTAAGGCAACCTAACATCTCGGATGTAATATTTTACAACATTCCTGGTATGTCGGTCCCTACTTCTCGGTGGGAACATTCTATACGTCTATAACGTTGTATATCCTAACCTAATGGAACCTAACATCTCGGGTGTAATATTTTACAACATTGCTGACGCGTCGGCCCCTACTTCTCGGTGGGAACATTCTATACGTCTATAACGATATATATCCTAACCTAAGGCAACCTAACATCTCGGATGTAATATTTTACAACATTCCTGGCGCTTCGGCTGCTACTTTTCGGTGGGAACATTATATACGTCTATAACGTTACATATCCTAACGTATGGCAACATAACATCTCGGATGTTATATATTACAAACATTCCTGGCGTGTCGTCGCCTGCTTCTCGATGGGGACTTTATGTACGTCTATAACGTTGTATATCCTAACCTAACGCAACCTAACATCTGGGATGTAATATTTTACAACATTCCTGGCATGTCGGTCCCTACTTCTCGGTGGGAAAATTGTATACGTCTATAGCGATATATATTCTAGCCTAAGGCTACCTAACATGTCGAATGTAATATTTTACAACGTTCCTGTCGTGTCGTCGCCTGCTTCTCGATGGGGACATTATATACGTCTATAACGTTGTATATTCTAACCTAACGCAACCTAACATCTGGGATGTTATATTTTGCAACATTCCTGGCGTGTCGTCGCCTACTTCTGGATGGGGACATTATATACATCTATAACGTCATATATCCTAACCTAAGGGAACCTAACATCTCGGGTGTAATATTTTACAACATTCCTGTCGTGTCGTCGCCTGCTTCTCGATGGGGACGTTATATACGTCTATAACGTTGTATATTCTAACCTAACGCAACCTAACATCTGGGATGTAATATTTTACAACATTCCTGGTGGGTCGTCGCCCGCTTCTCGATGGGGACATTATATACGTCTATAACGTTGAATATCCTAACCTAAAGCAACCTAAATCTGGGATGTAATATTTTACAACATCCCTGGCATGTCGGTCCCCACGTCTCGGTGGGAACATTATATACGTCTATAACGATATATATCCTAACCTAAGGCAACCTAACATCTCGGATGTAATATTTTACAACATTCCTGGCATGTCGGTCCCTACTTCTCGGTGGGAACATTGTATACGTCTATAGCGATATATATTCTAGCCTAAGGCTACCTAACATGTCGAATGTAATATTTTACAACGTTCCTGTCGTGTCGTCGCCTGCTTCTCGATGGGAACATTATATACGTCTATAACGTTGTATATTCTAACCTAACGCAACCTAACATCTGGGATGTTATATATTACAACATTCCTGGCGTGTCGTCGCCTACTTCTGGATGGGGACATTATATACATCTATAACGTCATATATCCTAACCTAAGGGAACCTAACATCTCGGGTGTAATATTTTACAACATTCCTGGCGTGTCGTCGCCTACTTCTCGATGGGAACATTATATACGTCTATAACGTTATATATCCTAGCCTAAGGCAACCTAACTTGTAGAATGTAATATTTTACAACATTCCTGGCGTGTCGTCGCCTACTTCTCTATGGGAACATTATATACATCTATAACGTTGTATATCCTAACCTAAGGCAACCTAACATCTCGGATGTAATATTTTACCACATTCCTGTCATGTCGGTCCCTACTTCTCGGTGGGAACATTGTATACGTCTATAACGATATATATCCTAGCCTAAGGCAACCTAACATGTCGAATGTAATATTTTACAACATTCCTGTCGTGTCGTCGCCTGCTTCTCGATGGGGACGTTATATACGTCTATAACGTTGTATATTCTAACCTAACGCAACCTAACATCTGGGATGTAATATTTTACTACATTCCTGGCGTGTCGTCGCCTACTTCTGGATCTGGACATTATATACATCTATAACGTCATATATCCTGACCTAAAGGAACCTAACATATCGGATGTAATATTTTGATACTTTCCTGGCATGTCGGTCCCTACGTCTCGGTGGGATCATTATATACGTCTATAACGATATATATCCTAACCTAAGGCAACCTAACATCTCGGATGTAATATTTTACAACATTCCTGGCATGTCGGTCACTACATCTCGGTGGGAACATTATATACGTCTGTAACGATATATACCCTAACCTAAGGCAACCTAACATCTCGGATGTAATATTTTACAACATTCCTGGTATGTCGGTCCCTACTTCTCGGTGGGAACATTCTATACGTCTATAACGTTGTATGTCCTAACCTAAGGGAACCTAACATCTCGAGTGTAATATTTTACAACATTGCTGACGCGTCGGCCCCTACTTCTCGGTGGGAACATTCTATACGTCTATAACGATATATATCCTAACCTAAGGCAACCTAACATCTCGGATGTAATATTTTACAACATTCCTGGCGCTTCGGCTGCTACTTTTCGGTGGGAACATTATATACGTCTATAACGTTACATATCCTAACGTATGGCAACATAACATCTCGGATGTTATATATTACAAACATTCCTGGCGTGTCGTCGCCTGCTTCTCGATGGGGACTTTATGTACGTCTATAACGTTGTATATCCTAACCTAACGCAACCTAACATCTGGGATGTAATATTTTACAACATTCCTGGCATGTCGGTCCCTACGTCTCGGTGGGAACGTTATATACGTCTATAACGATATATATCCTAACCTAAGGGAACCTTACATCTCGGATATAATATTTTACAACATTCTGGCGTGTCGTCCCCTGCTTCTCGATGGGGACATTATATACGTCTATAACCTTATATATACTAACCTAACGCAACCTAACATCTGGGATGTAATATTTTACAACATTCCTGGTGGGTCGTCGCCCGCTTCTCGATGGGGAGATTATATACGTCTATAACGTTGAATATCCTAACCTAAAGCAACCTAAATCTGGGATGTAATATTTTACAACATCCCTGGCATGTCGGTCCCCACGTCTCGGTGGGAACATTATATACGTCTATAACGATATATATCCTAACCCAAGGCAACCTAACATCTCGGATGTAATATTTTACAACATTCCTGGCATGTCGGTCCCTACTTCTCGGTGGGAAAATTGTATACGTCTATAGCGATATATATTCTAGCCTAAGGCTACCTAACATGTCGAATGTAATATTTTACAACGTTCCTGTCGTGTCGTCGCCTGCTTCTCGATGGGGACATTATATACGTCTATAACGTTGTATATTCTAACCTAACGCAACCTAACATCTGGGATGTTATATTTTGCAACATTCCTGGCGTGTCGTCGCCTACTTCTGGATGGGGACATTATATACATCTATAACGTCATATATCCTAACCTAAGGGAACCTAACATCTCGGGTGTAATATTTTACAACATTCCTGTCGTGTCGTCGCCTGCTTCTCGATGGGGACGTTATATACGTCTATAACGTTGTATATTCTAACCTAACGCAACCTAACATCTGGGATGTTATATTTTACAACATTCCTGGCGTGTCGTCGCCTACTTCTGGATGGGGACATTATATACATCTATAACGTCATATATCCTAACCTAAGGGAACCTAACATCTCGGGTGTAATATTTTACAACATTCCTGGTGTGTCGTCGCCTACTTCTCGATGGGAACATTATATACGTCTATAACGTTATATATCCTAGCCTAAGGCAACCTAACTTGTAGAATGTAATATTTTACAACATTCCTGGCGTGTCGTCGCCTACTTCTCTATGGGAACATTATATACATCTATAACGTTGTATATCCTAATCTAAGGCAACCTAACATCTCGGATGTAATATTTTACAACATTCCTGTCGTGTCGTCGCCTGCTTCTCGATGGGGACATTATATACGTCAATATCGTGGTATATTCTAACCTAACGCAACCTAACATCTGGGATGTAAAATTTTACAACATTCCTGGTGGGTCGTCGCCCGCTTCTCGATGGGGACATTATATATGTCTATAACGTTGAATATCCTAACCTAAAGCAACCTAAATCTGGGATGTAATATTTTACAACATCCCTGGCATGTCGGTCCCCACGTCTCGGTGGGAACATTATATACGTCTATAACGATATATGTCCTAACCTAAGGCAACCTAACATCTGGGATGTAATATTTTACAACATTCCTGGCATGTCGGTCCCTACTTCTCGGTGGGAACATTGTATACGTCTATAGCGATATATATTCTAGCCTAAGGCTACCTAACATGTCGAATGTAATATTTTACAACGTTCCTGTCGTGTCGTCGCCTGCTTCTCGATGGGAACATTATATACGTCTATAACGTTGTATATTCTAACCTAACACAACCTAACATCTGGGATGTTATATTTTACAACATTCCTGGCGTGTCGTCGCCTACTTCTGGATGGGGACATTATATACATCTATAACGTCATATATCCTAACCTAAGGGAACCTAACATCTCGGGTGTAATATTTTACAACATTCCTGGCGTGTCGTCGCCTACTTCTCGATGGGGACATTATATACATCTATAACGTTGTATATCCTAACCTAAGGCAACCTAACATCTCGGATGTAATACTTTACAACATTCTGGCGTGTCGTCGCCTGCTTCTCGATGGGGACATTATATACGTCTATAACCTTGTATATACTAACCTAACGCAACCTAACATCTGGGATGTAATATTTTACAACATTCCTGGTGGGTCGTCGCCCGCTTCTCGATGGGGACATTATATACGTCTATAACGTTGAATATCCTAACCTAAAGCAACCTAAATCTGGGATGTAATATTTTACAACATCCCTGGCATGTCGGTCCCCACGTCTCGGTGGGAACATTATATACGTCTATAACGATATATGTCCTAACCTAAGGCAACCTAACATCTGGGATGTAATATTTTACAACATTCCTGGCATGTCGGTCCCTACTTCTCGGTGGGAACATTGTATACGTCTATAGCGATATATATTCTAGCCTAAGGCTACCTAACATGTCGAATGTAATATTTTACAACGTTCCTGTCGTGTCGTCGCCTGCTTCTCGATGGGAACATTATATACGTCTATAACGTTGTATATTCTAACCTAACGCAACCTAACATCTGGGATGTTATATTTTACAACATTCCTGGCGTGTCGTCGCCTACTTCTGGATGGGGACATTATATACATCTATAACGTCATATATCCTAACCTAAGGGAACCTAACATCTCGGGTGTAATATTTTACAACATTCCTGGCGTGTCGTCGCCTACTTCTCGATGGGAACATTATATACGTCTATAACGATATATATCCTAACCTAAGGCAACCTAACATCTCGGATGTAATATTTTACAACATTCCTGGCATGTCGGTCCCTACTTCTCGGTGGGAACATTGTATACGTCTATAGCGATATATATTCTAGAGTAAGGCTACCTAACATGTCGAATGTAATATTTTACAACGTTCCTGTCGTGTCGTCGCCTGCTTCTCGATGAGGACATTATATACGTCTATAACGTTGTATATTCTAACCTAACGCAACCTAACATCTGGGATGTTATATTTTACAACATTCCTGGCGTGTCGTCGCCTACTTCTGGATGGGGACATTATATACATCTATAACGTCATATATCCTAACCTAAGGGAACCTAACATCTCGGGTGTAATATTTTACAACATTCCTGGCGTGTCGTCGCCTACTTCTCGATGGGAACATTATATACGTCTATAACGTTATATATCCTAGCCTAAGGCAACCTAATTTGTAGAATGTAATATTTTACAACATTCCTGGCGTGTCGTCGCCTACTTCTCTATGGGAACATTATATACATCTATAACGTTGTATATCCTAACCTAAGGCAACCTAACATCTCGGATGTAATATTTTACCACATTCCTGTCATGTCGGTCCCTACTTCTCGGTGGGAACATTGTATACGTCTATAACGATATATATCCTAGCCTAAGGCAACCTAACATGTCGAATGTAATATTTTACAACATTCCTGTCGTGTCGTCGCCTGCTTCTCGATGGGGACTTTATATACGTCTATAACGTTGTATATTCTAACCTAACGCATCCTAACATCTGGGATGTAATATTTTACTACATTCCTGGCGTGTCGTCGCCTACTTCTGGATGTGGACATTACATACATCTATAACGTCATATATCCTAACCTAAAGGAACCTAACATATCGGATGTAATATTTTGATACTTTCCTGGCATGTCGGTCCCTACGTCTCGGTGGGATCATTATATACGTCTATACCATATATATCCTAACCTAAGGCAACCTAACATCTCGGATGTAATATTTTACAACATTCCTGGCATGTCGGTCACTACATCTCGGTGGGAACATTATATACGTCTGTAACGATATATACCCTAACCTAAGGCAACCTAACATCTCGGATGTAATATTTTACAACATTCCTGGCATGTCGGTCCCTACTTCTCGGTGGGAACATTCTATACGTCTATAACGATATATATCCTAGCCTAAGGCAACCTAACATGTCGAATGTAATATTTTACAACATTCCTGTCGTGTCGTCGCCTGCTTCTCGATGGGGACATTATATACGTCTATAACGTCATATATCCTAACCTAAGGGAACCTAACATCTGGGATGTAATATTTTACAACATTCCTGGCGTGTCGTCGCCTGCTTCTGGATGTGGACATTATATACGTCTATAACGTCATATATCCTAACCTAAGGGAACCTAACATCTCGGGTATAATATTTTACAACATTCCTGGCGTGTCGTCGCCTACTTCTCGATGGGAACATTATATACGTCTATAACGTTATATATCCTAGCCTAAGGCAACCTAACTTGTAGAATGTAATATTTTACAACATTCCTGGCGTGTCGTCGCCTACTTCTCTATGGGATCATTATATACGTCTATAACCATATATATCCTTACCTAAGGCAACCTAACATCTCGGATGTAATATTTTACAACATTCCTGGCATGTCGGTCACTACATCTCGGTGGGAACATTATATACGTCTGTAACGATATATACCCTAACCTAAGGCAACCTAACATCTCGGATGTAATATTTTACAACATTCCTGGCATGTCGGTCCCTACTTCTCGGTGGGAACATTCTATACGTCTATAACGTTGTATATCCTAACCTAAGGGAACCTAACATCTCGGGTGTAATATTTTACAACATTGCTGACGCGTCGGCCCCTACTTCTCGGTGGGAACATTCTATACGTCTATAACGATATATATCCTAACCTAAGGCAACCTAACATCTCGGATGTAATATTTTACGACATTCCTGGCGCTTCGGCTGCTACTTTTCGGTGGGAACATTATATACGTCTATAACGTTACATATCCTAACGTATGGCAACATAACATCTCGGATGTTATATATTACAACATTCCTGGCGTGTCGTCGCCTGCTTCTCGATGGGGACTTTATGTACGTCTATAACGTTGTATATCCTAACCTAACGCAACCTAACATCTGGGATGTAATATTTTACAGCATTCCTGGCATGTCGGGCCCTACTTCTCGGTGGGAACATTGTATACGTCTATAACGATATATATACTAGCCTAAGGCAACCTAACGTGTCGAATGTAATATTTTACAACATTCCTGGCGTGTCGTCGCCTCCTTCTCGATGGGGAAATTATATACATCTATAACGTTGTATATCCTAACCTAAGGCAACCTAACATCTCGGATGTAATATTTTACAACATTCTGGCGTGTCGTCGCCTACTTCTCGATGAGGACATTATATACATCTATAACGTTGTATATCCTAACCTAAGGCAACCTAACATCTCGGATGTAATATTTTACAACATTCCTGGCATGTCGGTCCCTACTTCTCGGTGGGAACATTGTATACGTCTATAGCGATATATATTCTAGCCTAAGGCTACCTAACATGTCGAATGTAATATTTTACAACGTTCCTGTCGTGTCGTCGCCTGCTTCTCGATGGGAACATTATATACGTCTATAACGTTGTATATTCTAACCTAACGCAACCTAACATCTGGGATGTTATATATTACAACATTCCTGGCGTGTCGTCGCCTACTTCTGGATGGGGACATTATATACATCTATAACGTCATATATCCTAACCTAAGGGAACCTAACATCTCGGGTGTAATATTTTACAACATTCCTGGCGTGTCGTCGCCTACTTCTCGATGGGAACATTATATACGTCTATAACGTTATATATCCTAGCCTAAGGCAACCTAACTTGTAGAATGTAATATTTTACAACATTCCTGGCGTGTCGTCGCCTACTTCTCTATGGGAACATTATATACATCTATAACGTTGTATAACCTAACCTAAGGCAACCTAACATCTCGGATGTCATATTTTACCACATTCCTGTCATGTCGGTCCCTACTTCTCGGTGGGAACATTGTATACGTCTATAACGATATATATCCTAGCCTAAGGCAACCTAACATGTCGAATGTAATATTTTACAACATTCCTGTCGTGTCGTCGCCTGCTTCTCGATGGGGACGTTATATACGTCTATAACGTTGTATATTCTAACCTAACGCAACCTAACATCTGGGATGTAATATTTTACTACATTCCTGGCGTGTCGTCGCCTACTTCTGGATCTGGACATTATATACATCTATAACGTCATATATCCTGACCTAAAGGAACCTAACATATCGGATGTAATATTTTGATACTTTCCTGGCATGTCGGTCCCTACGTCTCGGTGGGATCATTATATACGTCTATAACGATATATATCCTAACCTAAGGCAACCTAACATCTCGGATGTAATATTTTACAACATTCCTGGCATGTCGGTCACTACATCTCGGTGGGAACATTATATACGTCTGTAACGATATATACCCTAACCTAAGGCAACCTAACATCTCGGATGTAATATTTTACAACATTCCTGGTATGTCGGTCCCTACTTCTCGGTGGGAACATTCTATACGTCTATAACGTTGTATGTCCTAACCTAAGGGAACCTAACATCTCGGGTGTAATATTTTACAACATTGCTGACGCGTCGGCCCCTACTTCTCGGTGGGAACATTCTATACGTCTATAACGATATATATCCTAACCTAAGGCAACCTAACATCTCGGATGTAATATTTTACAACATTCCTGGCGCTTCGGCTGCTACTTTTCGGTGGGAACATTATATACGTCTATAACGTTACATATCCTAACGTATGGCAACATAACATCTCGGATGTTATATATTACAAACATTCCTGGCGTGTCGTCGCCTGCTTCTCGATGGGGACTTTATGTACGTCTATAACGTTGTATATCCTAACCTAACGCAACCTAACATCTGGGATGTAATATTTTACAACATTCCTGGCATGTCGGTCCCCACGTCTCGGTGGGAACATTATATACGTCTATAACGATATATATCCTAACCCAAGGCAACCTAACATCTCGGATGTAATATTTTACAACATTCCTGGCATGTCGGTCCCTACTTCTCGGTGGGAACATTGTATACGTCTATAGCGATATATATTCTAGCCTAAGGCTACCTAACATGTCGAATGTAATATTTTGCAACGTTCCTGTCGTGTCGTCGCCTGCTTCTCGATGGGAACATTATATACGTCTATAACGTTGTATATTCTAACCTAACGCAACCTAACATCTGGGATGTTACATATTACAACATTCCTGGCGTGTCGTCGCCTACTTCTGGATGGGGACATTATATACATCTATAACGTCATATATCCTAACCTAAGGGAACCTAACATCTCGGGTGTAATATTTTACAACATTCCTGGCGTGTCGTCGCCTACTTCTCGATGGGAACATTATATACGTCTATAACGATATATATCCTAACCTAAGGCAACCTAACATCTCGGATGTAATATTTTACAACATTCCTGGCATGTCGGTCCCTACTTCTCGGTGGGAAAATTGTATACGTCTATAGCGATATATATTCTAGCCTAAGGCTACCTAACATGTCGAATGTAATATTTTACAACGTTCCTGTCGTGTCGTCGCCTGCTTCTCGATGGGGACATTATATACGTCTATAACGTTGTATATTCTAACCTAACGCAACCTAACATCTGGGATGTTATATTTTGCAACATTCCTGGCGTGTCGTCGCCTACTTCTGGATGGGGACATTATATGCATCTATAACGTCATATATCCTAACCTAAGGGAACCTAACATCTCGGGTGTAATATTTTACAACATTCCTGTCGTGTCGTCGCCTGCTTCTCGATGGGGACGTTATATACGTCTATAACGTTGTATATTCTAACCTAACGCAACCTAACATCTGGGATGTTATATTTTACAACATTCCTGGCGTGTCGTCGCCTACTTCTGGATGGGGACATTATATACATCTATAACGTCATATATCCTAACCTAAGGGAACCTAACATCTCGGGTGTAATATTTTACAACATTCCTGGTGTGTCGTCGCCTACTTCTCGATGGGAACATTATATACGTCTATAACGTTATATATCCTAGCCTAAGGCAACCTAACTTGTAGAATGTAATATTTTACAACATTCCTGGCGTGTCGTCGCCTACTTCTCTATGGGAACATTATATACATCTATAACGTTGTATATCCTAATCTAAGGCAACCTAACATCTCGGATGTAATATTTTACAACATTCCTGTCGTGTCGTCGCCTGCTTCTCGATGGGGACATTATATACGTCAATATCGTGGTATATTCTAACCTAACGCAACCTAACATCTGGGATGTAAAATTTTACAACATTCCTGGTGGGTCGTCGCCCGCTTCTCGATGGGGACATTATATACGTCTATAACGTTGAATATCCTAACCTAAAGCAACCTAAATCTGGGATGTAATATTTTACAACATCCCTGGCATGTCGGTCCCCACGTCTCGGTGGGAACATTATATACGTCTATAACGATATATGTCCTAACCTAAGGCAACCTAACATCTGGGATGTAATATTTTACAACATTCCTGGCATGTCGGTCCCTACTTCTCGGTGGGAACATTGTATACGTCTATAGCGATATATATTCTAGCCTAAGGCTACCTAACATGTCGAATGTAATATTTTACAACGTTCCTGTCGTGTCGTCGCCTGCTTCTCGATGGGAACATTATATACGTCTATAACGTTGTATATTCTAACCTAACACAACCTAACATCTGGGATGTTATATTTTACAACATTCCTGGCGTGTCGTCGCCTACTTCTGGATGGGGACATTATATACATCTATAACGTCATATATCCTAACCTAAGGGAACCTAACATCTCGGGTGTAATATTTTACAACATTCCTGGCGTGTCGTCGCCTACTTCTCGATGGGGACATTATATACATCTATAACGTTGTATATCCTAACCTAAGGCAACCTAACATCTCGGATGTAATACTTTACAACATTCTGGCGTGTCGTCGCCTGCTTCTCGATGGGGACATTATATACGTCTATAACCTTGTATATACTAACCTAACGCAACCTAAGATCTGGGATGTAATATTTTACAACATTCCTGGTGGGTCGTCGCCCGCTTCTCGATGGGGACATTATATACGTCTATAACGTTGAATATCCTAACCTAAAGCAACCTAAATCTGGGATGTAATATTTTACAACATCCCTGGCATGTCGGTCCCCACGTCTCGGTGGGAACATTATATACGTCTATAACGATATATGTCCTAACCTAAGGCAACCTAACATCTGGGATGTAATATTTTACAACATTCCTGGCATGTCGGTCCCTACTTCTCGGTGGGAACATTGTATACGTCTATAGCGATATATATTCTAGCCTAAGGCTACCTAACATGTCGAATGTAATATTTTACAACGTTCCTGTCGTGTCGTCGCCTGCTTCTCGATGGGAACATTATATACGTCTATAACGTTGTATATTCTAACCTAACGCAACCTAACATCTGGGATGTTATATTTTACAACATTCCTGGCGTGTCGTCGCCTACTTCTGGATGGGGACATTATATACATCTATAACGTCATATATCCTAACCTAAGGGAACCTAACATCTCGGGTGTAATATTTTACAACATTCCTGGCGTGTCGTCGCCTACTTCTCGATGGGAACATTATATACGTCTATAACGATATATATCCTAACCTAAGGCAACCTAACATCTCGGATGTAATATTTTACAACATTCCTGGCATGTCGGTCCCTACTTCTCGGTGGGAACATTGTATACGTCTATAGCGATATATATTCTAGCGTAAGGCTACCTAACATGTCGAATGTAATATTTTACAACTTTCCTGTCGTGTCGTCGCCTGCTTCTCGATGAGGACATTATATACGTCTATAACGTTGTATATTCTAACCTAACGCAACCTAACATCTGGGATGTTATATTTTACAACATTCCTGGCGTGTCGTCGCCTACTTCTGGATGGGGACATTATATACATCTATAACGTCATATATCCTAACCTAAGGGAACCTAACATCTCGGGTGTAATATTTTACAACATTCCTGGCGTGTCGTCGCCTACTTCTCGATGGGAACATTATATACGTCTATAACGTTATATATCCTAGCCTAAGGCAACCTAATTTGTAGAATGTAATATTTTACAACATTCCTGGCGTGTCGTCGCCTACTTCTCTATGGGAACATTATATACATCTATAACGTTGTATATCCTAACCTAAGGCAACCTAACATCTCGGATGTAATATTTTACCACATTCCTGTCATGTCGGTCCCTACTTCTCGGTGGGAACATTGTATACGTCTATAACGATATATATCCTAGCCTAAGGCAACCTAACATGTCGAATGTAATATTTTACAACATTCCTGTCGTGTCGTCGCCTGCTTCTCGATGGGGACATTATATACGTCTATAACGTTGTATATTCTAACCTAACGCATCCTAACATCTGGGATGTAATATTTTACTACATTCCTGGCGTGTCGTCGCCTACTTCTGAATGTGGACATTATATACATCTATAACGTCATATATCCTAACCTAAAGGAACCTAACATATCGGATGTAATATTTTGATACTTTCCTGGCATGTCGGTCCCTACGTCTCGGTGGGATCATTATATACGTCTATACCATATATATCCTAACCTAAGGCAACCTAACATCTCGGATGTAATATTTTACAACATTCCTGGCATGTCGGTCACTACATCTCGGTGGGAACATTATATACGTCTGTAACGATATATACCCTAACCTAAGGCAACCTAACATCTCGGATGTAATATTTTACAACATTCCTGGCATGTCGGTCCCTACTTCTCGGTGGGAACATTCTATACGTCTATAACGATATATATCCTAGCCTAAGGCAACCTAACATGTCGAATGTAATATTTTACAACATTCCTGTCGTGTCGTCGCCTGCTTCTCGATGGGGACATTATATACGTCTATAACGTCATATATCCTAACCTAAGGGAACCTAACATCTGGGATGTAATATTTTACAACATTCCTGGCGTGTCGTCGCCTGCTTCTGGATGTGGACATTATATACGTCTATAACGTCATATATCCTAACCTAAGGGAACCTAACATCTCGGGTATAATATTTTACAACATTCCTGGCGTGTCGTCGCCTACTTCTCGATGGGAACATTATATACGTCTATAACGTTATATATCCTAGCCTAAGGCAACCTAACTTGTAGAATGTAATATTTTACAACATTCCTGGCGTGTCGTCGCCTACTTCTCTATGGGATCATTATATACGTCTATAACCATATATATCCTTACCTAAGGCAACCTAACATCTCGGATGTAATATTTTACAACATTCCTGGCATGTCGGTCACTACATCTCGGTGGGAACATTATATACGTCTGTAACGATATATACCCTAACCTAAGGCAACCTAACATCTCGGATGTAATATTTTACAACATTCCTGGCATGTCGGTCCCTACTTCTCGGTGGGAACATTCTATACGTCTATAACGTTGTATATCCTAACCTAAGGGAACCTAACATCTCGGGTGTAATATTTTACAACATTGCTGACGCGTCGGCCCCTACTTCTCGGTGGGAACATTCTATACGTCTATAACGATATATATCCTAACCTAAGGCAACCTAACATCTCGGATGTAATATTTTACGACATTCCTGGCGTGTCGTCGCCTACTTCTCGATGGGGAAATTATATACATCTATAACGTTGTATATCCTAACCTAAGGCAACCTAACATCTCGGATGTAATATTTTACAACATTCTGGCGTGTCGTCGCCTACTTCTCGATGAGGACATTATATACATCTATAACGTTGTATATCCTAACCTAAGGCAACCTAACATCTCGGATGTAATATTTTACAACATTCCTGGCATGTCGGGCCCTACTTCTCGGTGGGAACATTGTATACGTCTATAACGATATATATCCTAGCCTAAGGCAACCTAACATGTCGAATGTAATATTTTACAACATTCCTGTCGTGTCGTCGCCTGCTTCTCGATGGGGACATTCTATACGTCTATAACGATATATATCCTAGCATAAGGCAACCTAACATGTCGAATGTAACATTTTACAACATTCCTGTCGTGTCGCCGCCTGCTTCTCGATGGGGACATTATATACGTCTATAACGTTGTATATTCTAACCTAAGGCAACCTAACATCTGGGATGTAATATTTTACAACATTCCTGGCGTGTTGTCGCCTACTTCTGGATGGGGTCGTTATATACATCTATAACGTCATATATCCTAACCTAAGGGAACCTAACATCTCGGGTATAATATTTTACAGCATTCCTGGCGTGTCGTCGCCTACTTCTCGATGGGAACATTATATACGTCTATAACGTTATATATCCTAGCCTAAGGCAACCTAACTTGTAGAACGTAATATTTTACAACATTCCTGGCGTGTCGTCGCCTACTTCTCTATGGGAACATTATATACATCTATAACGTTGTATATCCTAACCTAAGGCAACCTAACATCTCGGATGTAATATTTTACCACATTCCTGTCATGTCGGTCCCTACTTCTCGGTGGGAACATTGTATACGTCTATAACGATATATATCCTAGCCTAAGGCAACCTAACATGTCGAATGTAATATTTTACAACATTCCTGTCGTGTCGTCGCCTGCTTCTCGATGGGGACATTATATACGTCTATAACGTTGTATATTCTAACCTAACGCAACCTAACATCTGCGATGTAATATTTTACAACATTCCTGGCGTGTCGTCGCCTACTTCTGGATGTGGACATTATATACATCTATAACGTCATATATCCTAACCTAAAGGAACCTAACACATCGGATGTAATATTTTGATACTTTCCTGGCATGTCGGTCCCTACGTCTCGGTGGGATCATTATATACGTCTATAACGATACATATCCTAACCTAAGGCAACCTAACATCTCGGATGTAATACTTTACAACATTCCTGGCATGTCGGTCACTACATCTCGGTGGGAACATTATATACGTCTGTAACGATATATACCCTAACCTAAGGCAACCTAACATCTGGGATGTTATATTTTACAACATTCCTGGCGTGTCGTCGCCTACTTCTGGATGGGGACATTATATACATCTATAACGTCATATATCCTAACCTAAGGGAACCTAACATCTCGGGTGTAATATTTTACAACATTCCTGGCGTGTCGTCGCCTACTTCTCGATGGGGACATTATATACATCTATAACGTTGTATATCCTAACCTAAGGCAACCTAACATCTCGGATGTAATATTTTACAACATTCTGGCGTGTCGTCGCCTGCTTCTCGATGGGGACATTATATACGTCTATAACCTTGTATATACCAACCTAACGCAACCTAACATCTGGGATGTAATATTTTACAACATTCCTGGTGGGTCGTCGCCCGCTTCTCGATGGGGACATTATATACGTCTATAACGTTGAATATCCTAACCTAAAGCAACCTAAATCTGGGATGTAATATTTTACAAGATCCCTGGCATGTCGGTCCCCACGTCTCGGTGGGAACATTATATACCTCTATAACGATATATATCCTAACCTAAGGCAACCTAACATCTCGGATGTAATATTTTACAACATTCCTGGCATGTCGGTCCCTACTTCTCGGTGGAAACAATGTATACGTCTATAACGATATATATCCTAGCCTAAGGCAACCCAACATGTAGAATGTAATATTTTACAACATTCCTGGCGTGTCCTCGCCTACTTCTCGATGGGGACATTATATACATCTATAACGTTGTATATCCTAACCTAAGGCAACCTAACATCTCGGATGTAATATTTTACAACATTCCTGGCATGTCGGTCCCTACTTCTCGGTGGGAACATTGTATACGTGTATAACGATATATATTCTAGCCTAAGGCTACCTAACATGTCGAATGTAATATTTTACAACGTTCCTGTCGTGTCGTCGCCTGCTTCTCGATGGGGACATTATATACGTCGATAACGTTGTATATTCTAACCTAACGCAACCTAACATCTGGGATGTTATATTTTACAACATTCCTGGCGTGTCGTCGCCTACTTCTGGATGGGGACATTATATACATCTATAACGTCATATATCCTAACCTAAGGGAACCTAACATCTCGGGTGTAATATTTTACAACATTCCTGGCGTGTCGTCGCCTACTTCACGATCGGGACATTATATACGTCTATAACGTTGTATATCCTAACCTAAGGCAACCTAACATCTCGGATGTAATATTTTACAACATTCCTAGCATGTCGGTCCCTACTTCTCGGTGGGAACATTGTATACGTCTATAACGATATATATTCTAGCCTAAGGCAACATAACATGTCGTATGTAATATTTTACAACATTCCTGTCGTGTCGTCGCCTGCTTCTCGATGGGGACATTATATACGTCTATAACGTTGTATATTCTAACCTAACGCAACCTAACATCCGGGATGTTATATTTTACAACATTCCTGGCGTGTCGTCGCCTACTTCTGGATGGGGACATTATATACATCTATAACGTCATATATCCTAACCTAAGGGAACCTAACATCTCGGGTGTAATATTTTACAACATTCCTGGCGTGTCGTCTCCTACTTCTCCATGGGGACATTATATACATCTATGACGTTGTATATCCTAACCTAAGGCAACCTAACATCTCGGATGTAATATTTTACAACATTCCTGGCATGTCGGGCCCTACTTCTCGGTGGGAACATTGTATACGTCTATAACGATATATATCCTAGCCTAAGGCAACCTAACATGTCGAATGTAATATTTTACAACATTCCTGTCGTGTCGTCGCCTGCTTCTCGATGGGGACATTCTATACGTCTATAACGCTGTATATCTTAACCTAAGGGAACCTAACATCTCGGGTGTAATATTTTAGAACATTCCTGACGCGTCAGTCTCTATTTCTCGGTGGGAACATTATATACGTCTATAACGTTATATATCCTAGCCTAAGGCAACCTCACTTGTAGAATGTAATATTTTACAACATTCCTGGCGTGTCGTCGCCTACTTCTCGATGGGGACATTATATACATCTATAACGTCATATATCCTAACCTAAGGGAACCTAACATCTCGGGTGTAATATTTTACAACATTCCTGGCGTGTCGTCGCCTACTTCTCGATGGGGACATTATATACATCTATAACCTTGTATATACTAACCTAACGCAACCTAACATCTGGGATGTAATATTTTACAACATTCCTGGCATGTCGGTCCCTACGTCTCCGTGGGTACATTGTACACGTCTATAACCTTGTATATCCTAACCTAACGCAACCTAACATCTGGGATGTAATATTTTAAAACATTCCTGGCATGTCGGTCCCTACGTCTCGGTGGGAACATTATATACGTCTATAACGATATATATCCTAACCTAAGGCAACCTAACATCTCGGATGTAATATTTTACAACATTCCTGGCATGTCGGTCCCTACTTCTCGGTGGGAACATTCTATACGTCTATAACGTTGTATATCCTAACCTAAGGGAACCTAACATCTCGGGTGTAATATTTTACAACATTGCTGACGCGTCGGCCCCTACTTCTCGGTGGGAACATTCTATACGTCTATAACGATATATATCCTAACCTAAGGCAACCTAACATCTCGGATGTAATATTTTACAACATTCCTGGCGCTTCGGCTGCTACTTTTCGGTGGGAACATTATATACGTCTATAACGTTACATATCCTAACGTATGGCAACATAACATCTCGGATGTTATATATTACAACATTCCTGGCGTGTCGTCGCCTGCTTCTCGATGGGGACTTTATGTACGTCTATAACGTTGTATATCCTAACCTAAAGCAACCTAACATCTGGGATGTAATATTTTACAACATTCCTGGCATGTCGGGCCCTACTTCTCGGTGGGAACATTGTATACGTCTATAACGATATATATACTAGCCTAAGGCAACCTAACGTGTCGAATGTAATATTTTACAACATTCCTGTCGTGTCGTCACCTGCTTCTCGATGGGGACATTCTATACGTCTATAAGGCTGTATATCTTAACCTAAGGGAACCTAACATCTCGGGTGTAATATTTTCGAACATTCCTGACGCGTCAGTCCCTATTTCTCGGTGGGAACATTATATACGTCTATAACGTTATATATCCTAGCCTAAGGCAACCTCACTTGTAGAATGTAATATTTTACAACATTCCTGGCGTGTCGTCGCCTACTTCTCGATGGGGACATTATATACATCTATAACGTTGTATATCCTAACCTAAGGCAACCTAACATCTCGGATGTAATATTTTACAACATTACTGTCATGTCGGTCCCTACTTCTCGGTGGAAACATTGTATACGTCTATAACGATATATATCCTAGCCTAAGGCAACCTAACATGTCGAATGTAATATTTTACAACATTCCTGTCGTGTCGCCGCCTGCTTCTCGATGGGGACATTATATACGTCTATAACGTTGTATATTCTAACCTAACGCAACCTAACATCTGGGATGTAATATTTTACAACATTCCTGGCGTGTCGTCGCCTACTTCTGGATGGGGACATTATATACATCTATAACGTCATATATCCTAACCTAAGGGAACCTAACATCTCGGGTGTAATATTTTACAACATTCCTGGCGTGTCGTCGCCTACTTCTCGATGGGGACATTATATACATCTATAACCTTGTATATACTAACCTAACGCAACCTAACTTCTGGGATGTAATATTTTACAACATTCCTGGCATGTCGGTCCCTACGTCTCCGTGGGTACATTGTACACGTCTATAACCTTGTATATCCTAACCTAACGCAACCTAACATCTGGGATGTAATATTTTAAAACATTCCTGGCATGTCGGTCCCTACGTCTCGGTGGGAACATTATATACGTCTATAACGTTACATATCCTAACGTATGGCAACATAACATCTCGGATGTTATATATTACAACATTCCTGGCGTGTCGTCGCCTGCTTCTCGATGGGGACTTTATGTACGTCTATAACGTTGTATATCCTAACCTAACGCAACCTAACATCTGGGATGTAATATTTTACAACATTCCTGGCATGTCGGTCCCTACGTCTCGGTGGGAACGTTATATACGTCTATAACGATATATATCCTAACCTAAGGGAACCTTACATCTCGGATGTAATATTTTACAACATTCCTGGCATGTCGGGCCCTACTTCTCGGTGGGAACATTGTATACGTCTATAACGATATATATACTAGCCTAAGGCAACCTAACGTGTCGAATGTAATATTTTACAACATTCCTGGCGTGTCGTCGCCTACTTCTCGATGGGGACATTATATACATCTATAACGTTGTATATCCTAACCTAAGGCAACCTAACATCTCGGATGTAATATTTTACAACATTCTGGCGTGTCGTCGCCTACTTCTCGATGGGGACATTATATACATCTATAACGTTGTATATCCTAACCTAAGGCAACCTAACATCTCGGGTGTAATATTTTACAACATTCCTGGCGTCTCGTCGCCTACTTCTCGATGGGGACATTATATACATCTATAACGTTGTATATCCTAACCTAAGGCAACCTAACATCTCGGATGTAATATTTTACAACATTCCTGGCATGTCGGGCCCTACTTCTAGGTGGGAACATTGTATACGTCTATAACGATATATATCCTAGCCTAAGGCAACCTAACATGTCGAATGTAATATTTTACAACATTCCTGTCGTGTCGTCGCCTGCTTCTCGATGGGGACATTCTATACGTCTATAACGCTGTATATCTTAACCTAAGGGAACCTAACATCTCGGGTGTAATATTTTAGAACATTCCTGACGCGTCAGTCCCTATTTCTCGGTGGGAACATTATATACGTCTATAACGTTATATATCCTAGCCTAAGGCAACCTCACTTGTAGAATGTAATATTTTACAACATTCCTGGCGTGTCGTCGCCTACTTCTCGATGGGGACATTATATACATCTATAACGTTGTATATCCTAACCTAAGGCAACCTAACATTTCGGATGTAATATTTTACAACATTCCTGTCATGTCGGTCCCTACTTCTCGGTGGGAACATTGTATACGTCTATAACGATATATATCCTAGCCTAAGGTAACCTAACGTGTCGAATGTAATATTTTACAACATTCCTGTCGTCTCGCCGCCTGCTTCTCGATGGGGACATTATATACGTCTATAACGCTGTATATCTTAACCTAAGGGAACCTAACATCTCGGGTGTAATATTTTAGAACATTCCTGACGCGTCAGTCCCTATTTCTCGGTGGGAACATTATATACGCCTATAACGTTATATATCCTAGCCTAAGGCAACCTCACTTGTAGAATGTAATATTTTACAACATTCCTGGCGTGTCGTCGCCTACTTCTCGATGGGGACATTATATACATCTATAACCTTGTATATACTAACCTAACGCAACATAACATCTGGGATGTAATATTTTACAACATTCCTGGCATGTCGGTCCCTACGTCTCCGTGGGTACATTGTACACGTCTATAACCTTGTATATTCTAACCTAACGCAACCTAACATCTGGGATGTAATATTTTAAAACATTCCTGGCATGTCGGTCCCTACGTCTCGGTGGGAACATTATATACGTCTATAAAGATATATATCCTAACCTAAGGCAACCTAACATCTCGGATGTAATATTTTACAACATTCCTGGCGCTTCGGCTGCTACTTTTCGGTGGGAACATTATATACGTCTATAACGTTACATATCCTAACGTATAGCAACATAACATCTCGGATGTTATATTTTTCAACATTCCTGGCGTGTCGTCGCCTGCTTCTCGATGGGGACTTTATGTACGTCTAGAACGTTGTATATCCTAAGCTAACGCAACCTAACATCTGGGATGTAATATTTTACAACATTCCTGTCGTGTCGTCGCCTGCTTCTCGATGGGGACATTATATACGTCTATAACGTTGTATATTCTAACCTAACGCAACCTAACATCTGGGATGTTATATTTTACAACATTCCTGGCGTGTCGTCGCCTGCTTCTGGATGGGGACATTATATACATCTATAACGTCGTATATCCTAACCTAAGGGAACCTAACATCTCGGGTGTAATATTTTACAACATTCCTGTCGTGTCGTCGCCTGCTTCTCGATGGGGACATTCTATACGTCTACAACGCTGTATATCTTAACCTAAGGGAACCTAACATCTCGGGTGTAATATTTTAGAACATTCCTGACGCGTCAGTCCCTATTTCTCGGTGGGAACATTATATACGTCTATAACGTTATATATCCTAGCCTAAGGCAACCTCACTTGTAGAATGTAATATTTTACAACATTCCTGGCGTGTCGTCGCCTACTTCTCGATGGGAACATTATATACGTCTATAACGTTATATATCCTAGCCTAAGGCAACCTAATTTGTAGAATGTAATATTTTACAACATTCCTGGCGTGTCGTCGCCTACTTCTCTATGGGAACATTATATACATCTATAACGTTGTATATCCTAACCTAAGGCAACCTAACACCTCGGATGTAATATTTTACCACATTCCTGTCATGTCGGTCCCTACTTCTCGGTGGGAACATTGTGTACGTCTATAACGATATATATCCTAGCCTAAGGCAACCTAACATGTCGAATGTAATATTTTACAACATTCCTGTCGTGTCGTCGCCTGCTTCTCGATGGGGACATTATATACGTCTATAACGTTGTATATTCTAACCTAACGCATCCTAACATCTGGGATGTAATATTTTACTACATTCCTGGCGTGTCGTCGCCTACTTCTGGATGTGGACATTATATACATCTATAACGTCATATATCCTAACCTAAAGGAACCTAACATATCGGATGTAATATTTTGATACTTTCCTGGCATGTCGGTCCCTACGTCTCGGTGGGATCATTATATACGTCTATAACCATATATATCCTAACCTAAGGCAACCTAACATCTCGGATGTAATATTTTACAACATTCCTGGCATGTCGGTCACTACATCTCGGTGGGAACATTATATACGTCTGTAACGATATATACCCTAACCTAGGGCAACCTAACATCTCGGATGTAATATTTTACAACATTCCTGGCATGTCGGTCCCTACTTCTCGGTGGGAACATTCTATACGTCTATAACGATATATATCCTAGCCTAAGGCAACCTAACACGTCGAATGTAATATTTTACAACATTCCTGTCGTGTCGTCGCCTGCTTCTCGATGGGGACATTATATACGTCTATAACGTCATATATCCTAACCTAAGGGAACCTAACATCTGGGATGTAATATTTTACAACATTCCTGGCGTGTCGTCGCCTGCTTCTGGATGTGGACATTATATACGTCTATAACGTCATATATCCTAACCTAAGGGAACCTAACATCTCGGGTATAATATTTTACAACATTCCTGGCGTGTCGTCGCCTACTTCTCGATGGGAACATTATATACGTCTATAACGTTATATATCCTAGCCTAAGGCAACCTAACTTGTAGAATGTAATATTTTACAACATTCCTGGCGTGTCGTCGCCTACTTCTCTATGGGATCATTATATACGTCTATAACCATATATATCCTTACCTAAGGCAACCTAACATCTCGGATGTAATCTTTTACAACATTCCTGGCATGTCGGTCACTACATCTCGGTGGGAACATTATATACGTCTGTAACGATATATACCCTAACCTAAGGCAACCTAACATCTCGGATGTAATATTTTACAACATTCCTGGCATGTCGGTCCCTACTTCTCGGTGGGAACATTCTATACGTCTATAACGTTGTATATCCTAACCTAAGGGAACCTAACATCTCGGGTGTAATATTTTACAACATTGCTGACGCGTCGGCCCCTACTTCTCGGTGGGAACATTCTATACGTCTATAACGATATATATCCTAACCTAAGGCAACCTAACATCTCGGATGTAATATTTTACGACATTCCTGGCGCTTCGGCTGCTACTTTTCGGTGGGAACATTATATACGTCTATAACGTTACATATCCTAACGTATGGCAACATAACATCTCGGATGTTATATATTACAACATTCCTGGCGTGTCGTCGCCTGCTTCTCGATGGGGACTTTATGTACGTCTATAACGTTGTATATCCTAACCTAACGCAACCTAACATCTGGGATGTAATATTTTACAGCATTCCTGGCATGTCGGGCCCTACTTCTCGGTGGGAACATTGTATACGTCTATAACGATATATATACTAGCCTAAGGCAACCTAACGTGTCGAATGTAATATTTTACAACATTCCTGGCGTGTCGTCGCCTACTTCTCGATGGGGACATTATATACATCTATAACGTTGTATATCCTAACCTAAGGCAACCTAACATCTCGGATGTAATATTTTACAACATTCTGGCGTGTCGTCGCCTACTTCTCGATGAGGACATTATATACATCTATAACGTTGTATATCCTAACCTAAGGCAACCTAACATCTCGGATGTAATATTTTACAACATTCCTGGCATGTCGGGCCCTACTTCTCGGTGGGAACATTGTATACGTCTATAACGATATATATCCTAGCCTAAGGCAACCTAACATGTCGAATGTAATATTTTACAACATTCCTGTCGTGTCGTCGCCTGCTTCTCGATGGGGACATTCTATACGTCTATAACGCTGTATATCTTAACCTAAGGGAACCTAACATCTCGGGTGTAATATTTTAGAACATTCCTGACGCGTCAGTCCCTATTTCTCGGTGGGAACATTATATACGTCTATAACGTTATATATCCTAGCCTAAGGCAACCTCACTTGTAGAATGTAATATTTTACAACATTCCTGGCGTGTCGTCGCCTACTTCTCGATGGGGACATTATATACATCTATAACCTTGTATATACTAACCTAACGCAACCTAACATTTGGGATGTAATATTTTACAACATTCCTGGCATGTCGGTCCCTACGTCTCCGTGGGTACATTGTACACGTCTATAACCTTGTATATCCTAACCTAACGCAACCTAACATCTGGGATGTAATATTTTAAAACATTCCTGGCATGTCGGTCCCTACGTCTCGGTGGGAACATTATATACGTCTATAACGATATATATCCTAACCTAAGGCAACCTAACATCTCGGATGTAATATTTTACAACATTCCTGGCATGTCGGTCCCTACTTCTCGGTGGGAACATTCTATACGTCTATAACGTTGTATATCCTAACCTAAGGGAACCTAACATCTCGGGTGTAATATTTTACAACATTGCTGACGCGTCGGCCCCTACTTCTCGGTGGGAACATTCTATACGTCTATAACGATATATATCCTAACCTAAGGCAACCTAACATCTCGGATGTAATATTTTACAACATTCCTGGCGCTTCGGCTGCTACTTTTCGGTGGGAACATTGTATACGTCTATAACGATATATATACTAGCCTAAGGCAACCTAACGTGTCGAATGTAATATTTTACAACATTCCTGTCGTGTCGTCGCCTGCTTCTCGATGGGGACATTCTATACGTCTATAAGGCTGTATATCTTAACCTAAGGGAACCTAACATCTCGGGTGTAATATTTTCGAACATTCCTGACGCGTCAGTCCCTATTTCTCGGTGGGAACATTATATACGTCTATAACGTTATATATCCTAGCCTAAGGCAACCTCACTTGTAGAATGTAATATTTTACAACATTCCTGGCGTGTCGTCGCCTACTTCTCGATGGGGACATTATATACATCTATAACGTTGTATATCCTAACCTAAGGCAACCTAACATCTCGGATGTAATATTTTACAACATTACTGTCATGTCGGTCCCTACTTCTCGGTGGAAACATTGTATACGTCTATAACGATATATATCCTAGCCTAAGGCAACCTAACATGTCGAATGTAATATTTTACAACATTCCTGTCGTGTCGCCGCCTGCTTCTCGATGGGGATATTATATACGTCTATAACGTTGTATATTCTAACCTAACGCAACCTAACATCTGGGATGTAATATTTTACAACATTCCTGGCGTGTCGTCGCCTACTTCTGGATGGGGACATTATATACATCTATAACGTCATATATCCTAACCTAAGGGAACCTAACATCTCGGGTGTAATATTTTACAACATTCCTGGCGTGTCGTCGCCTACTTCTCGATGGGGACATTATATACATCTATAACCTTGTATATACTAACCTAACGCAACCTAACTTCTGGGATGTAATATTTTACAACATTCCTGGCATGTCGGTCCCTACGTCTCCGTGGGTACATTGTACACGTCTATAACCTTGTATATCCTAACCTAACGCAACCTAACATCTGGGATGTAATATTTTAAAACATTCCTGGCATGTCGGTCCCTACGTCTCGGTGGGAACATTATATACGTCTATAACGTTACATATCCTAACGTATGGCAACATAACATCTCGGATGTTATATATTACAACATTCCTGGCGTGTCGTCGCCTGCTTCTCGATGGGGACTTTATGTACGTCTATAACGTTGTATATCCTAACCTAACGCAACCTAACATCTGGGATGTAATATTTTACAACATTCCTGGCATGTCGGTCACTACATCTCGGTGGGAACATTATATACGTCTGTAACGATATATACCCTAACCTAAGGCAACCTAACATCTGGGATGTTATATTTTACAACATTCCTGGCGTGTCGTCGCCTACTTCTGGATGGGGACATTATATACATCTATAACGTCATATATCCTAACCTAAGGGAACCTAACATCTCGGGTGTAATATTTTACAACATTCCTGGCGTGTCGTCGCCTACTTCTCGATGGGGACATTATATACATCTATAACGTTGTATATCCTAACCTAAGGCAACCTAACATCTCGGATGTAATATTTTACAACATTCTGGCGTGTCGTCGCCTGCTTCTCGATGGGGACATTATATACGTCTATAACCTTGTATATACCAACCTAACGCAACCTAACATCTGGGATGTAATATTTTACAACATTCCTGGTGGGTCGTCGCCCGCTTCTCGATGGGGACATTATATACGTCTATAACGTTGAATATCCTAACCTAAAGCAACCTAAATCTGGGATGTAATATTTTACAAGATCCCTGGCATGTCGGTCCCCACGTCTCGGTGGGAACATTATATACCTCTATAACGATATATATCCTAACCTAAGGCAACCTAACATCTCGGATGTAATATTTTACAACATTCCTGGCATGTCGGTCCCTACTTCTCGGTGGAAACAATGTATACGTCTATAACGATATATATCCTAGCCTAAGGCAACCCAACATGTAGAATGTAATATTTTACAACATTCCTGGCGTGTCCTCGCCTACTTCTCGATGGGGACATTATATACATCTATAACGTTGTATATCCTAACCTAAGGCAACCTAACATCTCGGATGTAATATTTTACAACATTCCTGGCATGTCGGTCCCTACTTCTCGGTGGGAACATTGTATACGTGTATAACGATATATATTCTAGCCTAAGGCTACCTAACATGTCGAATGTAATATTTTACAACGTTCCTGTCGTGTCGTCGCCTGCTTCTCGATGGGGACATTATATACGTCGATAACGTTGTATATTCTAACCTAACGCAACCTAACATCTGGGATGTTATATTTTACAACATTCCTGGCGTGTCGTCGCCTACTTCTGGATGGGGACATTATATACATCTATAACGTCATATATCCTAACCTAAGGGAACCTAACATCTCGGGTGTAATATTTTACAACATTCCTGGCGTGTCGTCGCCTACTTCACGATCGGGACATTATATACGTCTATAACGTTGTATATCCTAACCTAAGGCAACCTAACATCTCGGATGTAATATTTTACAACATTCCTAGCATGTCGGTCCCTACTTCTCGGTGGGAACATTGTATACGTCTATAACGATATATATTCTAGCCTAAGGCAACATAACATGTCGTATGTAATATTTTACAACATTCCTGTCGTGTCGTCGCCTGCTTCTCGATGGGGACATTATATACGTCTATAACGTTGTATATTCTAACCTAACGCAACCTAACATCCGGGATGTTATATTTTACAACATTCCTGGCGTGTCGTCGCCTACTTCTGGATGGGGACATTATATACATCTATAACGTCATATATCCTAACCTAAGGGAACCTAACATCTCGGGTGTAATATTTTACAACATTCCTGGCGTGTCGTCTCCTACTTCTCGATGGGGACATTATATACATCTATGACGTTGTATATCCTAACCTAAGGCAACCTAACATCTCGGATGTAATATTTTACAACATTCCTGGCATGTCGGGCCCTACTTCTCGGTGGGAACATTGTATACGTCTATAACGATATATATCCTAGCCTAAGGCAACCTAACATGTCGAATGTAATATTTTACAACATTCCTGTCGTGTCGTCGCCTGCTTCTCGATGGGGACATTCTATACGTCTATAACGCTGTATATCTTAACCTAAGGGAACCTAACATCTCGGGTGTAATATTTTAGAACATTCCTGACGCGTCAGTCTCTATTTCTCGGTGGGAACATTATATACGTCTATAACGTTATATATCCTAGCCTAAGGCAACCTCACTTGTAGAATGTAATATTTTACAACATTCCTGGCGTGTCGTCGCCTACTTCTCGATGGGGACATTATATACATCTATAACGTCATATATCCTAACCTAAGGGAACCTAACATCTCGGGTGTAATATTTTACAACATTCCTGGCGTGTCGTCGCCTACTTCTCGATGGGGACATTATATACATCTATAACCTTGTATATACTAACCTAACGCAACCTAACATCTGGGATGTAATATTTTACAACATTCCTGGCATGTCGGTCCCTACGTCTCCGTGGGTACATTGTACACGTCTATAACCTTGTATATCCTAACCTAACGCAACCTAACATCTGGGATGTAATATTTTAAAACATTCCTGGCATGTCGGTCCCTACGTCTCGGTGGGAACATTATATACGTCTATAACGATATATATCCTAACCTAAGGCAACCTAACATCTCGGATGTAATATTTTACAACATTCCTGGCATGTCGGTCCCTACTTCTCGGTGGGAACATTCTATACGTCTATAACGTTGTATATCCTAACCTAAGGGAACCTAACATCTCGGGTGTAATATTTTACAACATTGCTGACGCGTCGGCCCCTACTTCTCGGTGGGAACATTCTATACGTCTATAACGATATATATCCTAACCTAAGGCAACCTAACATCTCGGATGTAATATTTTACAACATTCCTGGCGCTTCGGCTGCTACTTTTCGGTGGGAACATTATATACGTCTATAACGTTACATATCCTAACGTATGGCAACATAACATCTCGGATGTTATATATTACAACATTCCTGGCGTGTCGTCGCCTGCTTCTCGATGGGGACTTTATGTACGTCTATAACGTTGTATATCCTAACCTAAAGCAACCTAACATCTGGGATGTAATATTTTACAACATTCCTGGCATGTCGGTCCCTACGTCTCGGTGGGAACGTTATATACGTCTATAACGATATATATCCTAACCTAAGGGAACCTTACATCTCGGATGTAATATTTTACAACATTCCTGGCATGTCGGGCCCTACTTCTCGGTGGGAACATTGTATACGTCTATAACGATATATATACTAGCCTAAGGCAACCTAACGTGTCGAATGTAATATTTTACAACATTCCTGTCGTGTCGTCGCCTGCTTCTCGATGGGGACATTCTATACGTCTATAAGGCTGTATATCTTAACCTAAGGGAACCTAACATCTCGGGTGTAATATTTTCGAACATTCCTGACGCGTCAGTCCCTATTTCTCGGTGGGAACATTATATACGTCTATAACGTTATATATCCTAGCCTAAGGCAACCTCACTTGTAGAATGTAATATTTTACAACATTCCTGGCGTGTCGTCGCCTACTTCTCGATGGGGACATTATATACATCTATAACGTTGTATATCCTAACCTAAGGCAACCTAACATCTCGGATGTAATATTTTACAACATTACTGTCATGTCGGTCCCTACTTCTCGGTGGAAACATTGTATACGTCTATAACGATATATATCCTAGCCTAAGGCAACCTAACATGTCGAATGTAATATTTTACAACATTCCTGTCGTGTCGCCGCCTGCTTCTCGATGGGGACATTATATACGTCTATAACGTTGTATATTCTAACCTAACGCAACCTAACATCTGGGATGTAATATTTTACAACATTCCTGGCGTGTCGTCGCCTACTTCTGGATGGGGACATTATATACATCTATAACGTCATATATCCTAACCTAAGGGAACCTAACATCTCGGGTGTAATATTTTACAACATTCCTGGCGTGTCGTCGCCTACTTCTCGATGGGGACATTATATACATCTATAACCTTGTATATACTAACCTAACGCAACCTAACTTCTGGGATGTAATATTTTACAACATTCCTGGCATGTCGGTCCCTACGTCTCCGTGGGTACATTGTACACGTCTATAACCTTGTATATCCTAACCTAACGCAACCTAACATCTGGGATGTAATATTTTACAACATTCCTGGCATGTCGGTCCCTACGTCTCGGTGGGAACGTTATATACGTCTATAACGATATATATCCTAACCTAAGGGAACCTTACATCTCGGATGTAATATTTTACAACATTCCTGGCATGTCGGGCCCTACTTCTCGGTGGGAACATTGTATACGTCTATAACGATATATATACTAGCCTAAGGCAACCTAACGTGTCGAATGTAATATTTTACAACATTCCTGGCGTGTCGTCGCCTACTTCTCGATGGGGACATTATATACATCTATAACGTTGTATATCCTAACCTAAGGCAACCTAACATCTCGGATGTAATATTTTACAACATTCTGGCGTGTCGTCGCCTACTTCTCGATGGGGACATTATATACATCTATAACGTTGTATATCCTAACCTAAGGCAACCTAACATCTCGGGTGTAATATTTTACAACATTCCTGGCGTCTCGTCGCCTACTTCTCGATGGGGACATTATATACATCTATAACGTTGTATATCCTAACCTAAGGCAACCTAACATCTCGGATGTAATATTTTACAACATTCCTGGCATGTCGGGCCCTACTTCTAGGTGGGAACATTGTATACGTCTATAACGATATATATCCTAGCCTAAGGCAACCTAACATGTCGAATGTAATATTTTACAACATTCCTGTCGTGTCGTCGCCTGCTTCTCGATGGGGACATTCTATACGTCTATAACGCTGTATATCTTAACCTAAGGGAACCTAACATCTCGGGTGTAATATTTTAGAACATTCCTGACGCGTCAGTCCCTATTTCTCGGTGGGAACATTATATACGTCTATAACGTTATATATCCTAGCCTAAGGCAACCTCACTTGTAGAATGTAATATTTTACAACATTCCTGGCGTGTCGTCGCCTACTTCTCGATGGGGACATTATATACATCTATAACGTTGTATATCCTAACCTAAGGCAACCTAACATTTCGGATGTAATATTTTACAACATTCCTGTCATGTCGGTCCCTACTTCTCGGTGGGAACATTGTATACGTCTATAACGATATATATCCTAGCCTAAGGTAACCTAACGTGTCGAATGTAATATTTTACAACATTCCTGTCGTCTCGCCGCCTGCTTCTCGATGGGGACATTATATACGTCTATAACGCTGTATATCTTAACCTAAGGGAACCTAACATCTCGGGTGTAATATTTTAGAACATTCCTGACGCGTCAGTCCCTATTTCTCGGTGGGAACATTATATACGCCTATAACGTTATATATCCTAGCCTAAGGCAACCTCACTTGTAGAATGTAATATTTTACAACATTCCTGGCGTGTCGTCGCCTACTTCTCGATGGGGACATTATATACATCTATAACCTTGTATATACTAACCTAACGCAACATAACATCTGGGATGTAATATTTTACAACATTCCTGGCATGTCGGTCCCTACGTCTCCGTGGGTACATTGTACACGTCTATAACCTTGTATATCCTAACCTAACGCAACCTAACATCTGGGATGTAATATTTTAAAACATTCCTGGCATGTCGGTCCCTACGTCTCGGTGGGAACATTATATACGTCTATAAAGATATATATCCTAACCTAAGGCAACCTAACATCTCGGATGTAATATTTTACAACATTCCTGGCGCTTCGGCTGCTACTTTTCGGTGGGAACATTATATACGTCTATAACGTTACATATCCTAACGTATAGCAACATAACATCTCGGATGTTATATTTTTCAACATTCCTGGCGTGTCGTCGCCTGCTTCTCGATGGGGACTTTATGTACGTCTAGAACGTTGTATATCCTAAGCTAACGCAACCTAACATCTGGGATGTAATATTTTACAACATTCCTGTCGTGTCGTCGCCTGCTTCTCGATGGGGACATTATATACGTCTATAACGTTGTATATTCTAACCTAACGCAACCTAACATCTGGGATGTTATATTTTACAACATTCCTGGCGTGTCGTCGCCTGCTTCTGGATGGGGACATTATATACATCTATAACGTCGTATATCCTAACCTAAGGGAACCTAACATCTCGGGTGTAATATTTTACAACATTCCTGTCGTGTCGTCGCCTGCTTCTCGATGGGGACATTCTATACGTCTACAACGCTGTATATCTTAACCTAAGGGAACCTAACATCTCGGGTGTAATATTTTAGAACATTCCTGACGCGTCAGTCCCTATTTCTCGGTGGGAACATTATATACGTCTATAACGTTATATATCCTAGCCTAAGGCAACCTCACTTGTAGAATGTAATATTTTACAACATTCCTGGCGTGTCGTCGCCTACTTCTCGATGGGAACATTATATACGTCTATAACGTTATATATCCTAGCCTAAGGCAACCTAATTTGTAGAATGTAATATTTTACAACATTCCTGGCGTGTCGTCGCCTACTTCTCTATGGGAACATTATATACATCTATAACGTTGTATATCCTAACCTAAGGCAACCTAACACCTCGGATGTAATATTTTACCACATTCCTGTCATGTCGGTCCCTACTTCTCGGTGGGAACATTGTGTACGTCTATAACGATATATATCCTAGCCTAAGGCAACCTAACATGTCGAATGTAATATTTTACAACATTCCTGTCGTGTCGTCGCCTGCTTCTCGATGGGGACATTATATACGTCTATAACGTTGTATATTCTAACCTAACGCATCCTAACATCTGGGATGTAATATTTTACTACATTCCTGGCGTGTCGTCGCCTACTTCTGGATGTGGACATTATATACATCTATAACGTCATATATCCTAACCTAAAGGAACCTAACATATCGGATGTAATATTTTGATACTTTCCTGGCATGTCGGTCCCTACGTCTCGGTGGGATCATTATATACGTCTATAACCATATATATCCTAACCTAAGGCAACCTAACATCTCGGATGTAATATTTTACAACATTCCTGGCATGTCGGTCACTACATCTCGGTGGGAACATTATATACGTCTGTAACGATATATACCCTAACCTAGGGCAACCTAACATCTCGGATGTAATATTTTACAACATTCCTGGCATGTCGGTCCCTACTTCTCGGTGGGAACATTCTATACGTCTATAACGATATATATCCTAGCCTAAGGCAACCTAACACGTCGAATGTAATATTTTACAACATTCCTGTCGTGTCGTCGCCTGCTTCTCGATGGGGACATTATATACGTCTATAACGTCATATATCCTAACCTAAGGGAACCTAACATCTGGGATGTAATATTTTACAACATTCCTGGCGTGTCGTCGCCTGCTTCTGGATGTGGACATTATATACGTCTATAACGTCATATATCCTAACCTAAGGGAACCTAACATCTCGGGTATAATATTTTACAACATTCCTGGCGTGTCGTCGCCTACTTCTCGATGGGAACATTATATACGTCTATAACGTTATATATCCTAGCCTAAGGCAACCTAACTTGTAGAATGTAATATTTTACAACATTCCTGGCGTGTCGTCGCCTACTTCTCTATGGGATCATTATATACGTCTATAACCATATATATCCTTACCTAAGGCAACCTAACATCTCGGATGTAATCTTTTACAACATTCCTGGCATGTCGGTCACTACATCTCGGTGGGAACATTATATACGTCTGTAACGATATATACCCTAACCTAAGGCAACCTAACATCTCGGATGTAATATTTTACAACATTCCTGGCATGTCGGTCCCTACTTCTCGGTGGGAACATTCTATACGTCTATAACGTTGTATATCCTAACCTAAGGGAACCTAACATCTCGGGTGTAATATTTTACAACATTGCTGACGCGTCGGCCCCTACTTCTCGGTGGGAACATTCTATACGTCTATAACGATATATATCCTAACCTAAGGCAACCTAACATCTCGGATGTAATATTTTACGACATTCCTGGCGCTTCGGCTGCTACTTTTCGGTGGGAACATTATATACGTCTATAACGTTACATATCCTAACGTATGGCAACATAACATCTCGGATGTTATATATTACAACATTCCTGGCGTGTCGTCGCCTGCTTCTCGATGGGGACTTTATGTACGTCTATAACGTTGTATATCCTAACCTAACGCAACCTAACATCTGGGATGTAATATTTTACAGCATTCCTGGCATGTCGGGCCCTACTTCTCGGTGGGAACATTGTATACGTCTATAACGATATATATACTAGCCTAAGGCAACCTAACGTGTCGAATGTAATATTTTACAACATTCCTGGCGTGTCGTCGCCTACTTCTCGATGGGGACATTATATACATCTATAACGTTGTATATCCTAACCTAAGGCAACCTAACATCTCGGATGTAATATTTTACAACATTCTGGCGTGTCGTCGCCTACTTCTCGATGAGGACATTATATACATCTATAACGTTGTATATCCTAACCTAAGGCAACCTAACATCTCGGATGTAATATTTTACAACATTCCTGGCATGTCGGGCCCTACTTCTCGGTGGGAACATTGTATACGTCTATAACGATATATATCCTAGCCTAAGGCAACCTAACATGTCGAATGTAATATTTTACAACATTCCTGTCGTGTCGTCGCCTGCTTCTCGATGGGGACATTCTATACGTCTATAACGCTGTATATCTTAACCTAAGGGAACCTAACATCTCGGGTGTAATATTTTAGAACATTCCTGACGCGTCAGTCCCTATTTCTCGGTGGGAACATTATATACGTCTATAACGTTATATATCCTAGCCTAAGGCAACCTCACTTGTAGAATGTAATATTTTACAACATTCCTGGCGTGTCGTCGCCTACTTCTCGATGGGGACATTATATACATCTATAACCTTGTATATACTAACCTAACGCAACCTAACATTTGGGATGTAATATTTTACAACATTCCTGGCATGTCGGTCCCTACGTCTCCGTGGGTACATTGTACACGTCTATAACCTTGTATATCCTAACCTAACGCAACCTAACATCTGGGATGTAATATTTTAAAACATTCCTGGCATGTCGGTCCCTACGTCTCGGTGGGAACATTATATACGTCTATAACGATATATATCCTAACCTAAGGCAACCTAACATCTCGGATGTAATATTTTACAACATTCCTGGCATGTCGGTCCCTACTTCTCGGTGGGAACATTCTATACGTCTATAACGTTGTATATCCTAACCTAAGGGAACCTAACATCTCGGGTGTAATATTTTACAACATTGCTGACGCGTCGGCCCCTACTTCTCGGTGGGAACATTCTATACGTCTATAACGATATATATCCTAACCTAAGGCAACCTAACATCTCGGATGTAATATTTTACAACATTCCTGGCGCTTCGGCTGCTACTTTTCGGTGGGAACATTGTATACGTCTATAACGATATATATACTAGCCTAAGGCAACCTAACGTGTCGAATGTAATATTTTACAACATTCCTGTCGTGTCGTCGCCTGCTTCTCGATGGGGACATTCTATACGTCTATAAGGCTGTATATCTTAACCTAAGGGAACCTAACATCTCGGGTGTAATATTTTCGAACATTCCTGACGCGTCAGTCCCTATTTCTCGGTGGGAACATTATATACGTCTATAACGTTATATATCCTAGCCTAAGGCAACCTCACTTGTAGAATGTAATATTTTACAACATTCCTGGCGTGTCGTCGCCTACTTCTCGATGGGGACATTATATACATCTATAACGTTGTATATCCTAACCTAAGGCAACCTAACATCTCGGATGTAATATTTTACAACATTACTGTCATGTCGGTCCCTACTTCTCGGTGGAAACATTGTATACGTCTATAACGATATATATCCTAGCCTAAGGCAACCTAACATGTCGAATGTAATATTTTACAACATTCCTGTCGTGTCGCCGCCTGCTTCTCGATGGGGATATTATATACGTCTATAACGTTGTATATTCTAACCTAACGCAACCTAACATCTGGGATGTAATATTTTACAACATTCCTGGCGTGTCGTCGCCTACTTCTGGATGGGGACATTATATACATCTATAACGTCATATATCCTAACCTAAGGGAACCTAACATCTCGGGTGTAATATTTTACAACATTCCTGGCGTGTCGTCGCCTACTTCTCGATGGGGACATTATATACATCTATAACCTTGTATATACTAACCTAACGCAACCTAACTTCTGGGATGTAATATTTTACAACATTCCTGGCATGTCGGTCCCTACGTCTCCGTGGGTACATTGTACACGTCTATAACCTTGTATATCCTAACCTAACGCAACCTAACATCTGGGATGTAATATTTTAAAACATTCCTGGCATGTCGGTCCCTACGTCTCGGTGGGAACATTATATACGTCTATAACGTTACATATCCTAACGTATGGCAACATAACATCTCGGATGTTATATATTACAACATTCCTGGCGTGTCGTCGCCTGCTTCTCGATGGGGACTTTATGTACGTCTATAACGTTGTATATCCTAACCTAACGCAACCTAACATCTGGGATGTAATATTTTACAACATTCCTGGCATGTCGGTCCCTACGTCTCGGTGGGAACGTTATATACGTCTATAACGATATATATCCTAACCTAAGGGAACCTTACATCTCGGATGTAATATTTTACAACATTCCTGGCATGTCGGGCCCTACTTCTCGGTGGGAACATTGTATACGTCTATAACGATATATATACTAGCCTAAGGCAACCTAACGTGTCGAATGTAATATTTTACAACATTCCTGGCGTGTCGTCGCCTACTTTTCGATGGGGACATTATATACATCTATAACGTTGTATATCCTAACCTAAGGCAACCTAACATCTCGGATGTAATATTTTACAACATTCTGGCGTGTCGTCGCCTACTTCTCGATGGGGACATTATATACATCTATAACGTTGTATATCCTAACCTAAGGCAACCTAACATCTCGGGTGTAATATTTTACAACATTCCTGGCGTCTCGTCGCCTACTTCTCGATGGGGACATTATATACATCTATAACGTTGTATATCCTAACCTAAGGCAACCTAACATCTCGGATGTAATATTTTACAACATTCCTGGCATGTCGGGCCCTACTTCTAGGTGGGAACATTGTATACGTCTATAACGATATATATCCTAGCCTAAGGCAACCTAACATGTCGAATGTAATATTTTACAACATTCCTGTCGTGTCGTCGCCTGCTTCTCGATGGGGACATTCTATACGTCTATAACGCTGTATATCTTAACCTAAGGGAACCTAACATCTCGGGTGTAATATTTTAGAACATTCCTGACGCGTCAGTCCCTATTTCTCGGTGGGAACATTATATACGTCTATAACGTTATATATCCTAGCCTAAGGCAACCTCACTTGTAGAATGTAATATTTTACAACATTCCTGGCGTGTCGTCGCCTACTTCTCGATGGGGACATTATATACATCTATAACGTTGTATATCCTAACCTAAGGCAACCTAACATTTCGGATGTAATATTTTACAACATTCCTGTCATGTCGGTCCCTACTTCTCGGTGGGAACATTGTATACGTCTATAACGATATATATCCTAGCCTAAGGTAACCTAACGTGTCGAATGTAATATTTTACAACATTCCTGTCGTCTCGCCGCCTGCTTCTCGATGGGGACATTATATACGTCTATAACGCTGTATATCTTAACCTAAGGGAACCTAACATCTCGGGTGTAATATTTTAGAACATTCCTGACGCGTCAGTCCCTATTTCTCGGTGGGAACATTATATACGCCTATAACGTTATATATCCTAGCCTAAGGCAACCTCACTTGTAGAATGTAATATTTTACAACATTCCTGGCGTGTCGTCGCCTACTTCTCGATGGGGACATTATATACATCTATAACCTTGTATATACTAACCTAACGCAACATAACATCTGGGATGTAATATTTTACAACATTCCTGGCATGTCGGTCCCTACGTCTCCGTGGGTACATTGTACACGTCTATAACCTTGTATATCCTAACCTAACGCAACCTAACATCTGGGATGTAATATTTTAAAACATTCCTGGCATGTCGGTCCCTACGTCTCGGTGGGAACATTATATACGTCTATAAAGATATATATCCTAACCTAAGGCAACCTAACATCTCGGATGTAATATTTTACAACATTCCTGGCGCTTCGGCTGCTACTTTTCGGTGGGAACATTATATACGTCTATAACGTTACATATCCTAACGTATGGCAACATAACATCTCGGATGTTATATTTTTCAACATTCCTGGCGTGTCGTCGCCTGCTTCTCGATGGGGACCTTATGTACGTCTAGAACGTTGTATATCCTAAGCTAACGCAACCTAACATCTGGGATGTAATATTTTACAACATTCCTGTCGTGTCGTCGCCTGCTTCTCGATGGGGACATTATATACGTCTATAACGTTGTATATTCTAACCTAACGCAACCTAACATCTGGGATGTTATATTTTACAACATTCCTGGCGTGTCGTCGCCTGCTTCTGGATGGGGACATTATATACATCTATAACGTCGTATATCCTAACCTAAGGGAACCTAACATCTCGGGTGTAATATTTTACAACATTCCTGGCGTGTCGTCGCCTACTTCTCGATGGGGACATTATATACATTTATAACGTTGTATATCCTAACCTAAGGCAACCTAACATCTCGGATGTAATATTTTACAACATTCTGGCGTGTCGTCGCCTGCTTCCCGATGGGGACACTATATACGTCTATAACCTTGTATATACTAACCTAACGCAACCTAACATCTGGGATGTAATATTTTACAACATTCCTGGTGGGTCGTCGCCCGCTTCTCGATGGGGACATTATATACGTCTATAACGTTGAATATCCTAACCTAAAGCAACCTAAATCTGGGATGTAATATTTTACAAGATCCCTGGCATGTCGGTCCCCACGTCTCGGTGGGAACATTATATACGTCTATAACGATATATATCCTAACCTAAGGCAACCTAACGTGTCGAATGTAATATTTTACAACATTCCTGTCGTGTCGTCGCCTGCTTCTCGATGGGGACATTCTATACGTCTATAACGCTGTATATCTTAACCTAAGGGAACCTAACATCTCGGGTGTAATATTTTAGAACATTCCTGACGCGTCAGTCCCTATTTCTCGGTGGGAACATTATATACGTCTATAACGTTATATATCCTAGCCTAAGGCAACCTCACTTGTAGAATGTAATATTTTACAACATTCCTGGCGTGTCGTCGCCTACTTCTCGATGGGGACATTATATACATCTATAACGTTGTATATCCTAACCTAAGGCAACCTAACATCTCGGATGTAATATTTTACAACATTCCTGTCATGTCGGTCCCTACTTCTCGGTGGGAACATTGTATACGTCTATAACGATATATATCCTAGCCTAAGGCAACCTAACATGTCGAATGTAATATTTCACAACATTCCTGTCGTGTCGTCGCCTGCTTCTCGATGGGGATATTCTATACGTCTATAACGCTGTATATCTTAACCTAAGGGAACCTAACATCTCGGGTGTAATATTTTAGAACATTCCTGACGCGTCAGTCCCTATTTCTCGGTGGGAACATTATATACGTCTATAACGTTATATATCCTAGCCTAAAGCAACCTCACTTGTAGAATGTAATATTTTACAACATTCCTGGCGTGTCGTCGCCTACTTCTCGATGGGGACATTATATACATCTATAACGTTGTATATCCTAACCTAAGGCAACCTAACATTTCGGATGTAATATTTTACAACATTCCTGCCATGTCGGTCCCTACTTCTCGGTGGGAACATTGTATACGTCTATAACGATATATATCCTAGCCTAAGGCAACCTAACATGTCGAATGTAATATTTTACAACATTCCTGTCGTGTCGCCGCCTGCTTCTCGATGGGGACATTATATACGTCTATAACGTTGTATATTCTAACCTAACGCAACCTAACATCTGGGATGTAATATTTTACAACATTCCTGGCCTGTCGTCGCCTACTTCTGGATGGGGACATTATATACATCTATAACGTCATATATCCTAACCTAAGGGAACCTAACATCTCGGGTGTAATATTTTACAACATTCCTGGCGTGTCGTCGCCTACTTCTCGATGGGGACATTATATACATCTATAACCTTGTATATACTAACCTAACGCAACATAACATCTGGGATGTAATATTTTACAACATTCCTGGCATGTCGGTCCCTACGTCTCCGTGGGTACATTGTACACGTCTATAACCTTGTATATCCTAACCTAACGCAACCTAACATCTGGGATGTAATATTTTAAAACATTCCTGGCATGTCGGTCCCTACGTCTCTGTTGGAACATTATATACGTCTATAACGATATATATCCTAACCCAAGGGAACCTAACATCTCAGATGTAATATTTTACAACATTCCTGGCGCTTCGGCTGCTACTTTTCGGTGGGAACATTATATGCGTCTATAACGTTACATATCCTAACGTATGGCAACATAACATCTCGGATGTTATATTTTTCAACATTCCTGGCGTGTCGTCGCCTGCTTCTCGATGGGGACTTTATGTACGTCTAGAACGTTGTATATCCTAAGCTAACGCAACCTAACATCTGGGATGTAATATTTTACAACATTCCTGTCGTGTCGTCGCCTGCTTCTCGATGGGGACATTATATACGTCTATAACGTTGTATATCCTAACCTAAGGGAACCTAACATCTCGGGTGTAATATTTTACAACATTCCTGGCGTGTCGTCGCCTACTTCTCGATGGGGACATTATATACATCTATAACGTTGTATATCCTAACCTAAGGCAACCTAACATCTCGGATGTAATATTTTACAACATTCTGGCGTGTCGTCGCCTGCTTCTCGATGGGGACACTATATACGTCTATAACCTTGTATATACTAACCTAACGCAACCTAACATCTGGGATGTAATATTTTACAACATTCCTGGTGGGTCGTCGCCCGCTTCTCGATGGGGACATTATATACGTCTATAACGTTGAATATCCTAACCTAAAGCAACCTAAATCTGGGATGTAATATTTTACAAGATCCCTGGCATGTCGGTCCCCACGTCTCGGTGGGAACATTATATACGTCTATAACGATATATATCCTAACCTAAGGCAACCTAACGTGTCGAATGTAATATTTTACAACATTCCTGTCGTGTCGTCGCCTGCTTCTCGATGGGGACATTCTATACGTCTATAACGCTGTATATCTTAACCTAAGGGAACCTAACATCTCGGGTGTAATATTTTAGAACATTCCTGACGCGTCAGTCCCTATTTCTCGGTGGGAACATTATATACGTCTATAACGTTATATATCCTAGCCTAAGGCAACCTCACTTGTAGAATGTAATATTTTACAACATTCCTGGCGTGTCGTCGCCTACTTCTCGATGGGGACATTATATACATCTATAACGTTGTATATCCTAACCTAAGGCAACCTAACATCTCGGATGTAATATTTTACAACATTCCTGTCATGTCGGTCCCTACTTCTCGGTGGGAACATTGTATACGTCTATAACGATATATATCCTAGCCTAAGGCAACCTAACATGTCGAATGTAATATTTTACAACATTCCTGTCGTGTCGTCGCCTGCTTCTCGATGGGGATATTCTATACGTCTATAACGCTGTATATCTTAACCTAAGGGAACCTAACATCTCGGGTGTAATATTTTAGAACATTCCTGACGCGTCAGTCCCTATTTCTCGGTGGGAACATTATATACGTCTATAACGTTATATATCCTAGCCTAAAGCAACCTCACTTGTAGAATGTAATATTTTACAACATTCCTGGCGTGTCGTCGCCTACTTCTCGATGGGGACATTATATACATCTATAACGTTGTATATCCTAACCTAAGGCAACCTAACATCTCGGATGTAATATTTTACAACATTCCTGTCATGTCGGTCCCTACTTCTCGGTGGGAACATTGTATACGTCTATCACGATATATATCCTAGCCTAAGGCAACCTAACATGTCGAATGTAATATTTTACAACATTCCTGTCGTGTCGCCGCCTGCTTCTCGATGGGGACATTATATACGTCTATAACGTTGTATATTCTAACCTAACGCAACCTAACATCTGGGATGTAATATTTTACAACATTCCTGGCGTGTCGTCGCCTACTTCTGGATGGGGACATTATATACATCTATAACGTCATATATCCTAACCTAAGGGAACCTAACATCTCGGGTGTAATATTTTACAACATTCCTGGCGTGTCGTCGCCTACTTCTCGATGGGGACATTATATACATCTATAACCTTGTATATACTAACCTAACGCAACCTAACTTCTGGGATGTAATATTTTACAACATTCCTGGCATGTCGGTCCCTACGTCTCCGTGGGTACATTGTACACGTCTATAACCTTGTATATCCTAACCTAACGCAACCTAACATCTGGGATGTAATATTTTAAAACATTCCTGGCATGTCGGTCCCTACGTCTCGGTGGGAACATTATATACGTCTATAACGATATATATCCTAACCTAAGGCAACCTAACATCTCGGATGTAATATTTTACAACATTCCTGGCATGTCGGTCCCTACTTCTCGGTGGGAACATTCTATACGTCTATAACGTTGTATATCCTAACCTAAGGGAACCTAACATCTCGGGTGTAATATTTTACAACATTGCTGACGCGTCGGCCCCTACTTCTCGGTGGGAACATTCTATACGTCTATAACGATATATATCCTAACCTAAGGCAACCTAACATCTCGGATGTAATATTTTACAACATTCCTGGCGCTTCGGCTGCTACTTTTCGGTGGGAACATTGTATACGTCTATAACGATATATATACTAGCCTAAGGCAACCTAACGTGTCGAATGTAATATTTTACAACATTCCTGTCGTGTCGTCGCCTGCTTCTCGATGGGGACATTCTATACGTCTATAAGGCTGTATATCTTAACCTAAGGGAACCTAACATCTCGGGTGTAATATTTTCGAACATTCCTGACGCGTCAGTCCCTATTTCTCGGTGGGAACATTATATACGTCTATAACGTTATATATCCTAGCCTAAGGCAACCTCACTTGTAGAATGTAATATTTTACAACATTCCTGGCGTGTCGTCGCCTACTTCTCGATGGGGACATTATATACATCTATAACGTTGTATATCCTAACCTAAGGCAACCTAACATCTCGGATGTAATATTTTACAACATTCCTGTCATGTCGGTCCCTACTTCTCGGTGGGAACATTGTATACGTCTATAACGATATATATCCTAGCCTAAGGTAACCTAACGTGTCGAATGTAATATTTTACAACATTCCTGTCGTCTCGCCGCCTGCTTCTCGATGGGGACATTATATACGTCTATAACGCTGTATATCTTAACCTAAGGGAACCTAACATCTCGGGTGTAATATTTTAGAACATTCCTGACGCGTCAGTCCCTATTTCTCGGTGGGAACATTATATACGCCTATAACGTTATATATCCTAGCCTAAGGCAACCTCACTTGTAGAATGTAATATTTTACAACATTCCTGGCGTGTCGTCGCCTACTTCTCGATGGGGACATTATATACATCTATAACCTTGTATATACTAACCTAACGCAACATAACATCTGGGATGTAATATTTTACAACATTCCTGGCATGTCGGTCCCTACGTCTCCGTGGGTACATTGTACACGTCTATAACCTTGTATATCCTAACCTAACGCAACCTAACATCTGGGATGTAATATTTTAAAACATTCCTGGCATGTCGGTCCCTACGTCTCGGTGGGAACATTATATACGTCTATAAAGATATATATCCTAACCTAAGGCAACCTAACATCTCGGATGTAATATTTTACAACATTCCTGGCGCTTCGGCTGCTACTTTTCGGTGGGAACATTATATACGTCTATAACGTTACATATCCTAACGTATGGCAACATAACATCTCGGATGTTATATTTTTCAACATTCCTGGCGTGTCGTCGCCTGCTTCTCGATGGGGACCTTATGTACGTCTAGAACGTTGTATATCCTAAGCTAACGCAACCTAACATCTGGGATGTAATATTTTACAACATTCCTGTCGTGTCGTCGCCTGCTTCTCGATGGGGACATTATATACGTCTATAACGTTGTATATTCTAACCTAACGCAACCTAACATCTGGGATGTTATATTTTACAACATTCCTGGCGTGTCGTCGCCTGCTTCTGGATGGGGACATTATATACATCTATAACGTCGTATATCCTAACCTAAGGGAACCTAACATCTCGGGTGTAATATTTTACAACATTCCTGGCGTGTCGTCGCCTACTTCTCGATGGGGACATTATATACATTTATAACGTTGTATATCCTAACCTAAGGCAACCTAACATCTCGGATGTAATATTTTACAACATTCTGGCGTGTCGTCGCCTGCTTCCCGATGGGGACACTATATACGTCTATAACCTTGTATATACTAACCTAACGCAACCTAACATCTGGGATGTAATATTTTACAACATTCCTGGTGGGTCGTCGCCCGCTTCTCGATGGGGACATTATATACGTCTATAACGTTGAATATCCTAACCTAAAGCAACCTAAATCTGGGATGTAATATTTTACAAGATCCCTGGCATGTCGGTCCCCACGTCTCGGTGGGAACATTATATACGTCTATAACGATATATATCCTAACCTAAGGCAACCTAACGTGTCGAATGTAATATTTTACAACATTCCTGTCGTGTCGTCGCCTGCTTCTCGATGGGGACATTCTATACGTCTATAACGCTGTATATCTTAACCTAAGGGAACCTAACATCTCGGGTGTAATATTTTAGAACATTCCTGACGCGTCAGTCCCTATTTCTCGGTGGGAACATTATATACGTCTATAACGTTATATATCCTAGCCTAAGGCAACCTCACTTGTAGAATGTAATATTTTACAACATTCCTGGCGTGTCGTCGCCTACTTCTCGATGGGGACATTATATACATCTATAACGTTGTATATCCTAACCTAAGGCAACCTAACATCTCGGATGTAATATTTTACAACATTCCTGTCATGTCGGTCCCTACTTCTCGGTGGGAACATTGTATACGTCTATAACGATATATATCCTAGCCTAAGGCAACCTAACATGTCGAATGTAATATTTCACAACATTCCTGTCGTGTCGTCGCCTGCTTCTCGATGGGGATATTCTATACGTCTATAACGCTGTATATCTTAACCTAAGGGAACCTAACATCTCGGGTGTAATATTTTAGAACATTCCTGACGCGTCAGTCCCTATTTCTCGGTGGGAACATTATATACGTCTATAACGTTATATATCCTAGCCTAAAGCAACCTCACTTGTAGAATGTAATATTTTACAACATTCCTGGCGTGTCGTCGCCTACTTCTCGATGGGGACATTATATACATCTATAACGTTGTATATCCTAACCTAAGGCAACCTAACATTTCGGATGTAATATTTTACAACATTCCTGCCATGTCGGTCCCTACTTCTCGGTGGGAACATTGTATACGTCTATAACGATATATATCCTAGCCTAAGGCAACCTAACATGTCGAATGTAATATTTTACAACATTCCTGTCGTGTCGCCGCCTGCTTCTCGATGGGGACATTATATACGTCTATAACGTTGTATATTCTAACCTAACGCAACCTAACATCTGGGATGTAATATTTTACAACATTCCTGGCGTGTCGTCGCCTACTTCTGGATGGGGACATTATATACATCTATAACGTCATATATCCTAACCTAAGGGAACCTAACATCTCGGGTGTAATATTTTACAACATTCCTGGCGTGTCGTCGCCTACTTCTCGATGGGGACATTATATACATCTATAACCTTGTATATACTAACCTAACGCAACATAACATCTGGGATGTAATATTTTACAACATTCCTGGCATGTCGGTCCCTACGTCTCCGTGGGTACATTGTACACGTCTATAACCTTGTATATCCTAACCTAACGCAACCTAACATCTGGGATGTAATATTTTAAAACATTCCTGGCATGTCGGTCCCTACGTCTCGGTGGGAACATTATATACGTCTATAACGATATATATCCTAACCCAAGGGAACCTAACATCTCAGATGTAATATTTTACAACATTCCTGGCGCTTCGGCTGCTACTTTTCGGTGGGAACATTATATGCGTCTATAACGTTACATATCCTAACGTATGGCAACATAACATCTCGGATGTTATATTTTTCAACATTCCTGGCGTGTCGTCGCCTGCTTCTCGATGGGGACTTTATGTACGTCTAGAACGTTGTATATCCTAAGCTAACGCAACCTAACATCTGGGATGTAATATTTTACAACATTCCTGTCGTGTCGTCGCCTGCTTCTCGATGGGGACATTATATACGTCTATAACGTTGTATATCCTAACCTAAGGGAACCTAACATCTCGGGTGTAATATTTTACAACATTCCTGGCGTGTCGTCGCCTACTTCTCGATGGGGACATTATATACATCTATAACGTTGTATATCCTAACCTAAGGCAACCTAACATCTCGGATGTAATATTTTACAACATTCTGGCGTGTCGTCGCCTGCTTCTCGATGGGGACACTATATACGTCTATAACCTTGTATATACTAACCTAACGCAACCTAACATCTGGGATGTAATATTTTACAACATTCCTGGTGGGTCGTCGCCCGCTTCTCGATGGGGACATTATATACGTCTATAACGTTGAATATCCTAACCTAAAGCAACCTAAATCTGGGATGTAATATTTTACAAGATCCCTGGCATGTCGGTCCCCACGTCTCGGTGGGAACATTATATACGTCTATAACGATATATATCCTAACCTAAGGCAACCTAACGTGTCGAATGTAATATTTTACAACATTCCTGTCGTGTCGTCGCCTGCTTCTCGATGGGGACATTCTATACGTCTATAACGCTGTATATCTTAACCTAAGGGAACCTAACATCTCGGGTGTAATATTTTAGAACATTCCTGACGCGTCAGTCCCTATTTCTCGGTGGGAACATTATATACGTCTATAACGTTATATATCCTAGCCTAAGGCAACCTCACTTGTAGAATGTAATATTTTACAACATTCCTGGCGTGTCGTCGCCTACTTCTCGATGGGGACATTATATACATCTATAACGTTGTATATCCTAACCTAAGGCAACCTAACATCTCGGATGTAATATTTTACAACATTCCTGTCATGTCGGTCCCTACTTCTCGGTGGGAACATTGTATACGTCTATAACGATATATATCCTAGCCTAAGGCAACCTAACATGTCGAATGTAATATTTTACAACATTCCTGTCGTGTCGTCGCCTGCTTCTCGATGGGGATATTCTATACGTCTATAACGCTGTATATCTTAACCTAAGGGAACCTAACATCTCGGGTGTAATATTTTAGAACATTCCTGACGCGTCAGTCCCTATTTCTCGGTGGGAACATTATATACGTCTATAACGTTATATATCCTAGCCTAAAGCAACCTCACTTGTAGAATGTAATATTTTACAACATTCCTGGCGTGTCGTCGCCTACTTCTCGATGGGGACATTATATACATCTATAACGTTGTATATCCTAACCTAAGGCAACCTAACATCTCGGATGTAATATTTTACAACATTCCTGTCATGTCGGTCCCTACTTCTCGGTGGGAACATTGTATACGTCTATCACGATATATATCCTAGCCTAAGGCAACCTAACATGTCGAATGTAATATTTTACAACATTCCTGTCGTGTCGCCGCCTGCTTCTCGATGGGGACATTATATACGTCTATAACGTTGTATATTCTAACCTAACGCAACCTAACATCTGGGATGTAATATTTTACAACATTCCTGGCGTGTCGTCGCCTACTTCTGGATGGGGACATTATATACATCTATAACGTCATATATCCTAACCTAAGGGAACCTAACATCTCGGGTGTAATATTTTACAACATTCCTGGCGTGTCGTCGCCTACTTCTCGATGGGGACATTATATACATCTATAACCTTGTATATACTAACCTAACGCAACCTAACTTCTGGGATGTAATATTTTACAACATTCCTGGCATGTCGGTCCCTACGTCTCCGTGGGTACATTGTACACGTCTATAACCTTGTATATCCTAACCTAACGCAACCTAACATCTGGGATGTAATATTTTAAAACATTCCTGGCATGTCGGTCCCTACGTCTCGGTGGGAACATTATATACGTCTATAACGTTACATATCCTAACGTATGGCAACATAACATCTCGGATGTTATATATTACAACATTCCTGGCGTGTCGTCGCCTGCTTCTCGATGGGGACTTTATGTACGTCTATAACGTTGTATATCCTAACCTAACGCAACCTAACATCTGGGATGTAATATTTTACAACATTCCTGGCATGTCGGTCCCTACGTCTCGGTGGGAACGTTATATACGTCTATAACGATATATATCCTAACCTAAGGGAACCTTACATCTCGGATGTAATATTTTACAACATTCCTGGCATGTCGGGCCCTACTTCTCGGTGGGAACATTGTATACGTCTATAACGATATATATATACTAGCCTAAGGCAACCTAACGTGTCGAATGTAATATTTTACAACATTCCTGGCGTGTCGTCGCCTACTTCTCGATGGGGACATTATATACATCTATAACGTTGTATATCCTAACCTAAGGCAACCTAACATCTCGGATGTAATATTTTACAACATTCTGGCGTGTCGTCGCCTACTTCTCGATGGGGACATTATATACATCTATAACGTTGTATATCCTAACCTAAGGCAACCTAACATCTCGGGTGTAATATTTTACAACATTCCTGGCGTCTCGTCGCCTACTTCTCGATGGGGACATTATATACATCTATAACGTTGTATATCCTAACCTAAGGCAACCTAACATCTCGGATGTAATATTTTACAACATTCCTGGCATGTCGGGCCCTACTTCTAGGTGGGAACATTGTATACGTCTATAACGATATATATCCTAGCCTAAGGCAACCTAACATGTCGAATGTAATATTTTACAACATTCCTGTCGTGTCGTCGCCTGCTTCTCGATGGGGACATTCTATACGTCTATAACGCTGTATATCTTAACCTAAGGGAACCTAACATCTCGGGTGTAATATTTTAGAACATTCCTGACGCGTCAGTCCCTATTTCTCGGTGGGAACATTATATACGTCTATAACGTTATATATCCTAGCCTAAGGCAACCTCACTTGTAGAATGTAATATTTTACAACATTCCTGGCGTGTCGTCGCCTACTTCTCGATGGGGACATTATATACATCTATAACGTTGTATATCCTAACCTAAGGCAACCTAACATTTCGGATGTAATATTTTACAACATTCCTGTCATGTCGGTCCCTACTTCTCGGTGGGAACATTGTATACGTCTATAACGATATATATCCTAGCCTAAGGTAACCTAACGTGTCGAATGTAATATTTTACAACATTCCTGTCGTCTCGCCGCCTGCTTCTCGATGGGGACATTATATACGTCTATAACGCTGTATATCTTAACCTAAGGGAACCTAACATCTCGGGTGTAATATTTTAGAACATTCCTGACGCGTCAGTCCCTATTTCTCGGTGGGAACATTATATACGCCTATAACGTTATATATCCTAGCCTAAGGCAACCTCACTTGTAGAATGTAATATTTTACAACATTCCTGGCGTGTCGTCGCCTACTTCTCGATGGGGACATTATATACATCTATAACCTTGTATATACTAACCTAACGCAACATAACATCTGGGATGTAATATTTTACAACATTCCTGGCATGTCGGTCCCTACGTCTCCGTGGGTACATTGTACACGTCTATAACCTTGTATATCCTAACCTAACGCAACCTAACATCTGGGATGTAATATTTTAAAACATTCCTGGCATGTCGGTCCCTACGTCTCGGTGGGAACATTATATACGTCTATAAAGATATATATCCTAACCTAAGGCAACCTAACATCTCGGATGTAATATTTTACAACATTCCTGGCGTGTCGTCGCCTACTTCTCGATGGGGACATTATATACATCTATAACGTTGTATATCCTAACCTAAGGCAACCTAACATCTCGGATGTAATATTTTACAACATTCTGGCGTGTCGTCGCCTACTTCTCGATGGGGACATTATATACATCTATAACGTTGTATATCCTAACCTAAGGCAACCTAACATCTCGGGTGTAATATTTTACAACATTCCTGGCGTCTCGTCGCCTACTTCTCGATGGGGACATTATATACATCTATAACGTTGTATATCCTAACCTAAGGCAACCTAACATCTCGGATGTAATATTTTACAACATTCCTGGCATGTCGGGCCCTACTTCTAGGTGGGAACATTGTATACGTCTATAACGATATATATCCTAGCCTAAGGCAACCTAACATGTCGAATGTAATATTTTACAACATTCCTGTCGTGTCGTCGCCTGCTTCTCGATGGGGACATTCTATACGTCTATAACGCTGTATATCTTAACCTAAGGGAACCTAACATCTCGGGTGTAATATTTTAGAACATTCCTGACGCGTCAGTCCCTATTTCTCGGTGGGAACATTATATACGTCTATAACGTTATATATCCTAGCCTAAGGCAACCTCACTTGTAGAATGTAATATTTTACAACATTCCTGGCGTGTCGTCGCCTACTTCTCGATGGGGACATTATATACATCTATAACGTTGTATATCCTAACCTAAGGCAACCTAACATTTCGGATGTAATATTTTACAACATTCCTGTCATGTCGGTCCCTACTTCTCGGTGGGAACATTGTATACGTCTATAACGATATATATCCTAGCCTAAGGTAACCTAACGTGTCGAATGTAATATTTTACAACATTCCTGTCGTCTCGCCGCCTGCTTCTCGATGGGGACATTATATACGTCTATAACGCTGTATATCTTAACCTAAGGGAACCTAACATCTCGGGTGTAATATTTTAGAACATTCCTGACGCGTCAGTCCCTATTTCTCGGTGGGAACATTATATACGCCTATAACGTTATATATCCTAGCCTAAGGCAACCTCACTTGTAGAATGTAATATTTTACAACATTCCTGGCGTGTCGTCGCCTACTTCTCGATGGGGACATTATATACATCTATAACCTTGTATATACTAACCTAACGCAACATAACATCTGGGATGTAATATTTTACAACATTCCTGGCATGTCGGTCCCTACGTCTCCGTGGGTACATTGTACACGTCTATAACCTTGTATATCCTAACCTAACGCAACCTAACATCTGGGATGTAATATTTTAAAACATTCCTGGCATGTCGGTCCCTACGTCTCGGTGGGAACATTATATACGTCTATAAAGATATATATCCTAACCTAAGGCAACCTAACATCTCGGATGTAATATTTTACAACATTCCTGGCGCTTCGGCTGCTACTTTTCGGTGGGAACATTATATACGTCTATAACGTTACATATCCTAACGTATGGCAACATAACATCTCGGATGTTATATTTTTCAACATTCCTGGCGTGTCGTCGCCTGCTTCTCGATGGGGACCTTATGTACGTCTAGAACGTTGTATATCCTAAGCTAACGCAACCTAACATCTGGGATGTTATATTTTACAACATTCCTGGCGTGTCGTCGCCTGCTTCTGGATGGGGACATTATATACATCTATAACGTCGTATATCCTAACCTAAGGGAACCTAACATCTCGGGTGTAATATTTTACAACATTCCTGGCGTGTCGTCGCCTACTTCTCGATGGGGACATTATATACATCTATAACGTTGTATATCCTAACCTAAGGCAACCTAACATCTCGGATGTAATATTTTACAACATTCTGGCGTGTCGTCGCCTGCTTCCCGATGGGGACACTATATACGTCTATAACCTTGTATATACTAACCTAACGCAACCTAACATCTGGGATGTAATATTTTACAACATTCCTGGTGGGTCGTCGCCCGCTTCTCGATGGGGACATTATATACGTCTATAACGTTGAATATCCTAACCTAAAGCAACCTAAATCTGGGATGTAATATTTTACAAGATCCCTGGCATGTCGGTCCCCACGTCTCGGTGGGAACATTATATACGTCTATAACGATATATATCCTAACCTAAGGCAACCTAACGTGTCGAATGTAATATTTTACAACATTCCTGTCGTGTCGTCGCCTGCTTCTCGATGGGGACATTCTATACGTCTATAACGCTGTATATCTTAACCTAAGGGAACCTAACATCTCGGGTGTAATATTTTAGAACATTCCTGACGCGTCAGTCCCTATTTCTCGGTGGGAACATTATATACGTCTATAACGTTATATATCCTAGCCTAAGGCAACCTCACTTGTAGAATGTAATATTTTACAACATTCCTGGCGTGTCGTCGCCTACTTCTCGATGGGGACATTATATACATCTATAACGTTGTATATCCTAACCTAAGGCAACCTAACATCTCGGATGTAATATTTTACAACATTCCTGTCATGTCGGTCCCTACTTCTCGGTGGGAACATTGTATACGTCTATAACGATATATATCCTAGCCTAAGGCAACCTAACATGTCGAATGTAATATTTTACAACATTCCTGTCGTGTCGTCGCCTGCTTCTCGATGGGGATATTCTATACGTCTATAACGCTGTATATCTTAACCTAAGGGAACCTAACATCTCGGGTGTAATATTTTAGAACATTCCTGACGCGTCAGTCCCTATTTCTCGGTGGGAACATTATATACGTCTATAACGTTATATATCCTAGCCTAAAGCAACCTCACTTGTAGAATGTAATATTTTACAACATTCCTGGCGTGTCGTCGGCTACTTCTCGATGGGGACATTATATACATCTATAACGTTGTATATCCTAACCTAAGGCAACCTAACATTTCGGATGTAATATTTTACAACATTCCTGCCATGTCGGTCCCTACTTCTCGGTGGGAACATTGTATACGTCTATAACGATATATATCCTAGCCTAAGGCAACCTAACATGTCGAATGTAATATTTTACAACATTCCTGTCGTGTCGCCGCCTGCTTCTCGATGGGGACATTATATACGTCTATAACGTTGTATATTCTAACCTAACGCAACCTAACATCTGGGATGTAATATTTTACAACATTCCTGGCGTGTCGTCGCCTACTTCTGGATGGGGACATTATATACATCTATAACGTCATATATCCTAACCTAAGGGAACCTAACATCTCGGGTGTAATATTTTACAACATTCCTGGCGTGTCGTCGCCTACTTCTCGATGGGGACATTATATACATCTATAACCTTGTATATACTAACCTAACGCAACATAACATCTGGGATGTAATATTTTACAACATTCCTGGCATGTCGGTCCCTACGTCTCCGTGGGTACATTGTACACGTCTATAACCTTGTATATCCTAACCTAACGCAACCTAACATCTGGGATGTAATATTTTAAAACATTCCTGGCATGTCGGTCCCTACGTCTCGGTGGGAACATTATATACGTCTATAACGATATATATCCTAACCCAAGGGAACCTAACATCTCGGATGTAATATTTTACAACATTCCTGGCGCTTCGGCTGCTACTTTTCGGTGGGAACATTATATACGTCTATAACGTTACATATCCTAACGTATGGCAACATAACATCTCGGATGTTATATTTTTCAACATTCCTGGCGTGTCGTCGCCTGCTTCTCGATGGGGACTTTATGTACGTCTGGAACGTTGTATATCCTAAGCTAACGCAACCTAACATCTGGGATGTAATATTTTACAACATTCCTGTCGTGTCGTCGCCTGCTTCTCGATGGGGACATTATATACGTCTATAACGTTGTATATCCTAACCTAAGGGAACCTAACATCTCGGGTGTAATATTTTACAACATTCCTGGCGTGTCGTCGCCTACTTCTCGATGGGGACATTATATACATCTATAACGTTGTATATCCTAACCTAAGGCAACCTAACATCTCGGATGTAATATTTTACAACATTCTGGCGTGTCGTCGCCTGCTTCTCGATGGGGACACTATATACGTCTATAACCTTGTATATACTAACCTAACGCAACCTAACATCTGGGATGTAATATTTTACAACATTCCTGGTGGGTCGTCGCCCGCTTCTCGATGGGGACATTATATACGTCTATAACGTTGAATATCCTAACCTAAAGCAACCTAAATCTGGGATGTAATATTTTACAAGATCCCTGGCATGTCGGTCCCCACGTCTCGGTGGGAACATTATATACGTCTATAACGATATATATCCTAACCTAAGGCAACCTAACGTGTCGAATGTAATATTTTACAACATTCCTGTCGTGTCGTCGCCTGCTTCTCGATGGGGACATTCTATACGTCTATAACGCTGTATATCTTAACCTAAGGGAACCTAACATCTCGGGTGTAATATTTTAGAACATTCCTGACGCGTCAGTCCCTATTTCTCGGTGGGAACATTATATACGTCTATAACGTTATATATCCTAGCCTAAGGCAACCTCACTTGTAGAATGTAATATTTTACAACATTCCTGGCGTGTCGTCGCCTACTTCTCGATGGGGACATTATATACATCTATAACGTTGTATATCCTAACCTAAGGCAACCTAACATCTCGGATGTAATATTTTACAACATTCCTGTCATGTCGGTCCCTACTTCTCGGTGGGAACATTGTATACGTCTATAACGATATATATCCTAGCCTAAGGCAACCTAACATGTCGAATGTAATATTTTACAACATTCCTGTCGTGTCGCCGCCTGCTTCTCGATGGGGACATTATATACGTCTATAACGTTGTATATTCTAACCTAACGCAACCTAACATCTGGGATGTAATATTTTACAACATTCCTGGCGTGTCGTCGCCTACTTCTGGATGGGGACATTATATACATCTATAACGTCATATATCCTAACCTAAGGGAACCTAACATCTCGGGTGTAATATTTTACAACATTCCTGGCGTGTCGTCGCCTACTTCTCGATGGGGACATTATATACATCTATAACCTTGTATATACTAACCTAACGCAACATAACATCTGGGATGTAATAATTTACAACATTCCTGGCATGTCGGTCCCTACGTCTCCGTGGGTACATTGTACACGTCTATAACCTTGTATATCCTAACCTAACGCAACCTAACATCTGGGATGTAATATTTTAAAACATTCCTGGCATGTCGGTCCCTACGTCTCGGTGGGAACATTATATACGTCTATAACGATATATATCCTAACCCAAGGGAACCTAACATCTCGGATGTAATATTTTACAACATTCCTGGCGCTTCGGCTGCTACTTTTCGGTGGGAACATTATATACGTCTATAACGTTACATATCCTAACGTATGGCAACATAACATCTCGGATGTTATATTTTTCAACATTCCTGGCGTGTCGTCGCCTGCTTCTCGATGGGGACTTTATGTACGTCTAGAACGTTGTATATCCTAAGCTAACGCAACCTAACATCTGGGATGTAATATTTTACAACATTCCTGTCGTGTCGTCGCCTGCTTCTCGATGGGGACATTATATACGTCTATAACGTTGTATATTCTAACCTAACGCAACCTAACATCTGGGATGTTATATTTTACAACATTCCTGGCGTGTCGTCGCCTGCTTCTGGATGGGGACATTATATACATCTATAACGTCATATATCCTAACCTAAGGGAACCTAACATCTCGGGTGTAATATATTACAACATTCCTGGCGTGTCGTCGCCTACTTCTCGATGGGGACATTATATACATCTATAACCTTGTATATACTAACCTAACGCAACATAACATCTGGGATGTAATATTTTACAACATTCCTGGCATGTCGGTCCCTACGTCTCCGTGGGTACATTGTACACGTCTATAACCTTGTATATCCTAACCTAACGCAACCTAACATCTGGGATGTAATATTTTAAAGCATTCCTGGCATGTCGGTCCCTACGTCTCGGTGGGAACATTATATACGTCTATAACGATATATATCCTAGCCTAAGGCAACCTCACTTGTAGAATGTAATATTTTACAACATTCCTGGCGTGTCGTCGCCTACTTCTCGATGGGGACATTATATACGTCTATAACGTTACATATCCTAACGTATGGCTACATAACATCTCGGATGTTATATTTTTCAACATTCCTGGCGTGTCGTCGCCTGCTTCTCGATGGGGACTTTATGTACGTCTAGAACGTTGTATATCCTAAGCTATCATAACCTAACATCTGGGATGTAATATTTTACAACATTCCTGTCGTGTCGTCGCCTGCTTCTCGATGGGGACATTATATACGTCTATAACGTTGTATATTCTAACCTAACGCAACCTAACATCTGGAATGTTATATTTTACAACATTCCTGGCGTGTCGTCGCCTACTTCTGGATGGGGACATTATATACATCCATAACGTCATATATCCTAACCTAAGGGAACCTAACATCTCGGGTGTAATATTTTACAACATTCCTGGCGTGTCGTCGCCTACTTCTCGATGGGGACATTATATACATCTATAACGTTGTATATCCTAACCTAAGGCAACCTAACATCTCGGATGTAATATTTTACAACATTCTGGCGTGTCGTCGCCTGCTTCTCGATGGGGACATTATATACGTCTATATCCTTGTATATACTAACCTAACGCAACCTAACATCTGGGATGTAATATTTTACAACATTCCTGGTGGGTCGTCGCCCGCTTCTCGATGGGGACATTATATACGTCTATAACGTTGAATATCCTAACCTAAAGCAACCTAAATCTGGGATGTAATATTTTACAAGATCCCTGGCATGTCGGTCCCCACGTCTCGGTGGGAACATTATATACGTCTATAACGATATATATCCTAACCTAAGGCAACCTAACATTTCGGATGTAATATTTTACTACATTCCTGGCATGTCGGTCCCTACTTCTCGGTGGGAACATTCTATACTTCTATAACGTTGTATATCCTAACCTAAGGGAACCTAACATCTCGGGTGTAATATCTTACATCATTGCTGACGCGTCGGCCCCTACTTCTCGGTGGGAACATTCTATACGTCTATAACGATATATATCCTAACCTAAGGCAACCTAACATCTCGGATGTAATATTTTACAACATTCCTGGCGCTTCGGCTGCTACTTTTCGGTGGGAACATTATATACGTCTATAACGTTACATATCCTAACGTATGGCAACATAACATCTCGGATGTTATATATTACAACATTCCTGGCGTGTCGTCGCCTGCTTCTCGATGGGGACTTTATGTACGTCTATAACGTTGTATATCCTAACCTAACGCAACCTAACATCTGGGATGTAATATTTTACAACATTCCTGGCATGTCGGGCCCTACTTCTCGGTGGGAACATTGTATACGTCGATAACGTTATATATATGCTAGCCTAAGGCAACCTAACGTGTCGAATGTAATATTTTACAACATTCCTGGCGTGTCGTCGCCTACTTCTCGATGGGGACATTATATACGTCTATAACGTTGTATATTCTAACCTAACGCAACCTAACATCTGGGATGAGATATTTTACAACATTCCTGGCGTGTCGTCGCCTACTTCTGGATGGGGACGTTATATACATCTATAACGTCATATATCCTAACCTAAGGGAACCTAACATCTCGGGTATAATATTTTACAACATTCCTGGCGTGTCGTCGCCTACTTCTCGATGGGAACATTATATACGTCTATAACGTTATATATCCTAGCCTAAGGCAACCTAACTTGTAGAATGTAATATTTTACAACATTCCTGGCGTGTCGTCGCCTACTTCTCTATGGGAGCATTATATACATCTATAACGTTGTATATCCTAACCTAAGGCAACCTAACATCTCGGATGTATTATTTTACCACATTCCTGTCATGTCGGTCCCTACTTCTCGGTGGGAACATTGTATACGTCTATAACGATATATATCCTAGCCTAAGGCAACCTAACATGTCGAATGTAATATTTTACAACATTCCTGTCGTGTCGTCGTCTGCTTCTCGATGGGGACATTATATACGTCTATAACGTTGTATATTCTAACCTAACGCAACCTAACATCTGGGATGTAATATTTTACAACATTCCTGGCGTGTCGTCGCCTACTTCTGGATGTGGACATTATATACATCTATAACGTCATATATCCTAACCTAAAGGAACCTAACATATCGGATGTAATATTTTGATACTTTCCTGGCATGTCGGTCCCTACGTCTCGGTGGGATCATTATATACGTCTATAACGATATATATCCTAACCTAAGGCAACCTAACATCTCGGATGTAATACTTTACAACATTCCTGGCATGTCGGTCACTACATCTCGGTGGGAACATTATATACGTCTGTAACGATATATACCCTAACCTAAGGCAACCTAACATCTCGGATGTAATATTTTACAACATTCCTGGCATGTCGGTCCCTACTTCTCGGTGGGAACATTCTATACGTCTATAACGTTGTATATCCTAACCTAAGGGAACCTAACATCTCGGGTGTAATATATTACAACATTGCTGACGCGTCGGCCCCTACTTCTCGGTGGGAACATTCTATACGTCTATAACGATATATATCCTAACCTAAGGCAACCTAACATCTCGGATGTAATATTTTACAACATTCCTGGCGCTTCGGCTGCTACTTTTCGGTGGGAACATTATATACGTCTATAACGTTACATATCCTAACGTATGGCAACATAACATCTCGGATGTTATATATTACAACATTCCTGGCGTGTCGTCGCCTGCTTCTCGATGGGGACTTTATGTACGTCTATAACGTTGTATATCCTAACCTAACGCAACCTAACATCTGGGATGTAATATTTTACAACATTCCTGGCATGTCGGTCCCTACGTCTCGGTGGGAACGTTATATACGTCTGTAACGATATATATCCTAACCTAAGGGAACCTTACATCTCGGATGTAATATTTTACAACATTCCTGGCGTGTCGTCGCCTACTTCTCGATGGGGACATTATATACATCTATAACGTTGTATATCCTAACCTAAGGCAACCTAACATCTCGGATGCAATATTTTACAACATTCTGGCGTGTCGTCGCCTGCTTCTCGATGGGGACATTATATACGTCTATAACCTTGTATATACTAACCTAAAGCAACCTAACATCTGGGATGTAATATTTTACATCATTCCTGGTGGGTCGTCGCCCGCTTCTCGATGGGGACATTATATACTTCTATAACGTTGAATATCCTAACCTAAAGCAACCTAACATCTGGGATGTAATATTTTACAAGATCCCTGGCATGTCGGTCCCCACGTCTCGGTGGGAACATTATATACGTCTATAACGATATATATCCTAACCTAAGGCAACCTAACATCTCGGATGTAATATTTTACAACATTCCTGGCATGTCGGTCCCTACTTCTCGGTGGAAACAATGTATACGTCTATAACGATATATATCCTAGCCTAAGGCGACCCAACATGTAGAATGTAATATTTTACAACATTCCTGGCGTGTCGTCGCCTACTTCTCGATGGGGAAATTATACACATCTATAACGTTGTATATCCTAACCTAAGGCAACCTAACATCTCGGATGTAATATTTTACAACATTCCTGGCATGTCGGTCCCTACTTCTCTGTGGGAAAATTGTATAGGTCTATAACGATATATATTCTAGCCTAAGGCAACCTAACATGTCGAATGTAATATTTTACAACATTCCTGTCGTGTCGTCGCCTGCTTCTCGATGGGGACATTATATACGTCTATAACGTTCTATATTCTAACCTAACGCAACCTAACATCTGGGATGTAATATTTTACAACATTCCTGGCGTGTCGTCGCCTGCTTCTCGATGGGGACATTATATACGTCTGTAACCATGTATATACTAACCTAACGCAACCTAACATCTGGGATGTAATATTTTACAACATTCCTGGTGGGTCGTCGCACGCTTCTCGATGGGGACATTATATACGTCTATAACGTTGAATATCCTAACCTAAAGCAACTTAAATCTGGGATGTAATATTTTACAAGATCCCTGGCATGTCGGTCCCCACGTCTCGGTGGGAACATTATATACGTCTATAACGTCATATATCCTAACCTAAGGGAACCTAACATCTCGGGTGTAATATTTTACAACATTCCTGGCGTGTCGTCGCCTACTTCTCGATGGGGACATTATATACGTCTATAACGTTGTATATCCTAACCTAAGGCAACCTAACATCTCGGATGTAATATTTTACAACATTCCTAGCATGTCGGTCCCTATTTCTCGGTGGGAACATTGTATACGTCTATAACGATATATATTCTAGCCTAAGGCAACCTAACATGTCGAATGTAATATTTTACAACATTCCTGTCGTGTCGTCGCCTGCTTCTCGATGGGGACATTATATACGTCTATAACGTTGTATATTCTAACCTAACGCAACCTAACATCTGGGATGTTATATTTTACAACATTCCTGGCGTGTCGTCGCCTACTTCTGGATGGGGACATTATATACATCTATAACGTCATATATCCTAACCTAAGGGAACCTAACATCTCGGGTGTAATATTTTACAACATTCCTGGCGTGTCGTCGCCTACTTCTCGATGGGAACATTATATACGTCTATAACGATATATATCCTAACCTAAGGCAACCTAACATCTCGGATGTAAAATTTTACAACATTCCTGGCATGTCGGTCCCTACTTCTCGGTGGGAACATTGTATACGTCTATAACCTTGTATATACTAACCTAACGCAACCTAACATCTCGGGTGTAATATTTTACAACATTGCTGACGCGTCGGCCCCTACTTCTCGGTGGGAACATTCTATACGTCTATAACGATATATATCCTAACCTAAGGGAACCTTACATCTCGGATGTAATATTTTACAACATTCCTGGCGTGTCGTCGCCTACTTCTCGATGGGGACATTATATACATCTATAACGTTGTATATGCTAACCTAAGGCAACCTAACATCTCGGATGCAATATTTTACAACATTCTGGCGTGTCGTCGCCTGCTTCTCGATGGGGACATTATATACGTCTATAACCTTGTATATCCTAACCTAATGCAACCTAACATCTGGGATGTAATATTTTACATCATTCCTGGTGGGTCGTCGCCCGCTTCTCGATGGGGACATTATATACGTCTATAACGTTGAATATCCTAACCTAAAGCAACCTAACATCTGGGATGTAATATTTTACAAGATCCCTGGCATGTCGGTCCCCACGTCTCGGTGGGAACATTATATACGTCTATAACGATATATATCCTAACCTAAAGCAACCTAACATCTGGGATGTAATATTTTACAAGATCCCTGGCATGTCGGTCCCCACGTCTCGGTGGGAACATTATATACGTCTATAACGATATATATCCTAACCTAAGGCAACCTAACATCTCGGATGTAATATTTTACAACATTCCTGGCATGTCGGTCCCTACTTCTCGGTGGAAACAATGTATACGTCTATAACGATATATATCCTAGCCTAAGGCGACCCAACATGTAGAATGTAATATTTTACAACATTCCTGGCGTGTCGTCGCCTACTTCTCGATGGGGAAATTATACACATCTATAACGTTGTATATCCTAACCTAAGGCAACCTAACATCTCGGATGTAATATTTTACAACATTCCTGGCATGTCGGTCCCTACTTCTCTGTGGGAAAATTGTATAGGTCTATAACGATATATATTCTAGCCTAAGGCAACCTAACATGTCGAATGTAATATTTTACAACATTCCTGTCGTGTCGTCGCCTGCTTCTCGATGGGGACATTATATACGTCTATAACGTTGTATATTCTAACCTAACGCAACCTAACATCTGGGATGTTATATTTTACAACATTCCTGGCGTGTCGTCGCCTACTTCTGGATGGGGACATTATATACATCTATAACGTCATATATCCTAACCTAAGGGAACCTAACATCTCGGATGTAATATTTTACAACATTCCTGGCGTGTCGTCGCCTACTTCTCGATGGGGACATTATATACATCTATAACGTTGTATATCCTAACCTAAGGCAATCTAACATCTCGGATGCAATATTTTACAACATTCCTGTCATGTCGGTCCCTACTTCTCGGTGGGAACATTGTATACGTCTATAACGATATATATCCTAGCCTAAGGCAACCTAACATGTCGAATGTAATATTTTACAACATTCCTGTCGTGTCGTCGCCTGCTTCTCGATGGGGACATTATATACGTCTATAACGTTCTATATTCTAACCTAACGCAACCTAACATCTGGGATGTAATATTTTACAACATTCCTGGCGTGTCGTCGCCTGCTTCTCGATGGGGACATTATATACGTCTGTAACCATGTATATACTAACCTAACGCAACCTAACATCTGGGATGTAATATTTTACAACATTCCTGGTGGGTCGTCGCACGCTTCTCGATGGGGACATTATATACGTCTATAACGTTGAATATCCTAACCTAAAGCAACTTAAATCTGGGATGTAATATTTTACAAGATCCCTGGCATGTCGGTCCCCACGTCTCGGTGGGAACATTATATACGTCTATAACGTCATATATCCTAACCTAAGGGAACCTAACATCTCGGGTGTAATATTTTACAACATTCCTGGCGTGTCGTCGCCTACTTCTCGATGGGGACATTATATACGTCTATAACGTTGTATATCCTAACCTAAGGCAACCTAACATCTCGGATGTAATATTTTACAACATTCCTAGCATGTCGGTCCCTATTTCTCGGTGGGAACATTGTATACGTCTATAACGATATATATTCTAGCCTAAGGCAACCTAACATGTCGAATGTAATATTTTACAACATTCCTGTCGTGTCGTCGCCTGCTTCTCGATGGGGACATTATATACGTCTATAACGTTGTATATTCTAACCTAACGCAACCTAACATCTGGGATGTTATATTTTACAACATTCCTGGCGTGTCGTCGCCTACTTCTGGATGGGGACATTATATACATCTATAACGTCATATATCCTAACCTAAGGGAACCTAACATCTCGGGTGTAATATTTTACAACATTCCTGGCGTGTCGTCGCCTACTTCTCGATGGGAACATTATATACGTCTATAACGATATATATCCTAACCTAAGGCAACCTAACATCTCGGATGTAAAATTTTACAACATTCCTGGCATGTCGGTCCCTACTTCTCGGTGGGAACATTGTATACGTCTATAACCTTGTATATACTAACCTAACGCAACCTAACATCTCGGGTGTAATATTTTACAACATTGCTGACGCGTCGGCCCCTACTTCTCGGTGGGAACATTCTATACGTCTATAACGATATATATCCTAACCTAAGGGAACCTTACATCTCGGATGTAATATTTTACAACATTCCTGGCGTGTCGTCGCCTACTTCTCGATGGGGACATTATATACATCTATAACGTTGTATATGCTAACCTAAGGCAACCTAACATCTCGGATGCAATATTTTACAACATTCTGGCGTGTCGTCGCCTGCTTCTCGATGGGGACATTATATACGTCTATAACCTTGTATATCCTAACCTAACGCAACCTAACATCTGGGATGTAATATTTTACATCATTCCTGGTGGGTCGTCGCCCGCTTCTCGATGGGGACATTATATACGTCTATAACGTTGAATATCCTAACCTAAAGCAACCTAACATCTGGGATGTAATATTTTACAAGATCCCTGGCATGTCGGTCCCCACGTCTCGGTGGGAACATTATATACGTCTATAACGATATATATCCTAACCTAAGGCAACCTAACATCTCGGATGTAATATTTTACAACATTCCTGGCATGTCGGTCCCTACTTCTCGGTGGAAACAATGTATACGTCTATAACGATATATATCCTAGCCTAAGGCGACCCAACATGTAGAATGTAATATTTTACAACATTCCTGGCGTGTCGTCGCCTACTTCTCGATGGGGAAATTATACACATCTATAACGTTGTATATCCTAACCTAAGGCAACCTAACATCTCGGATGTAATATTTTACAACATTCCTGGCATGTCGGTCCCTACTTCTCGGTGGGAAAATTGTATACGTCTATAACGATATATATTCTAGCCTAAGGCAACCTAACATGTCGAATGTAATATTTTACAACATTCCTGTCGTGTCGTCGCCTGCTTCTCGATGGGGACATTATATACGTCTATAACGTTGTATATTCTAACCTAACGCAACCTAACATCTGGGATGTAATATTTTACAACATTCCTGGCGTGTCGTCGCCTACTTCTGGATGGGGACGTTATATACATCTATAACGTCATATATCCTAACCTAAGGGAACCTAACATCTCGGGTATAATATTTTACAACATTCCTGGCGTGTCGTCGCCTACTTCTCGATGGGAACATTATATACGTCTATAACGTTATATATCCTAGCCTAAGGCAACCTAACTTGTAGAATGTAATATTTTACAACATTCCTGGCATGTCGGTCCCTACTTCTCTGTGGGAAAATTGTATACGTCTATAACGATATATATTCTAGCCTAAGGCAACCTAACATGTCGAATGTAATATTTTACAACATTCCTGTCGTGTCGTCGCCTGCTTCTCGATGGGGACATTATATACGTCTATAACGTTGTATATTCTAACCTAACGCAACCTAACATCTGGGATGTAATATTTTACAACATTCCTGGCATGTCGGTCCCTACGTCTCGGTGGGAATGTTATATACGTCTGTAACGATATATATCCTAACCTAAGGGAACCTTACATCTCGGATGTAATATTTTACAACATTCCTGGCGTGTCGTCGCCTACTTCTGGATGGGGACATTATATACATCTGTAACGTCATATATCCTAACCTAAAGCAACCTAACATCTGGGATGTAATATTTTACAAGATCCCTGGCATGTCGGTCCCCACGTCTCGGTGGGAACATTATATACGTCTATAACGATATATATCCTAACCTAAGGCAACCTAACATCTCGGATGTAATATTTTACAACATTCCTGGCATGTCGGTCCCTACTTCTCGGTGGAAACAATGTATACGTCTATAACGATATATATCCTAGCCTAAGGCAACCCAACATGTAGAATGTAATATTTTACAACATTCCTGGCGTGTCGTCGCCTACTTCTGGATGTGGACATTATATACATCTATAACGTCATATATCCTAACCTAAAGGAACCTAACATATCGGATGTAATATTTTGATACTTTTCTGGCATGTCGGTCCCTACGTCTCGGTGGGATCATTATATACGTCTATAACGATATATATCCTAACCTAAGGCAACCTAACATCTCGGATGTAATACTTTACAACATTCCTGGCATGTCGGTCACTACATCTCGGTGGGAACATTATATACGTCTGTAACGATATATACCCTAACCTAAGGCAACCTAACATCTCGGATGTAATATTTTACAACATTCCTGGCATGTCGGTCCCTACTTCTCGGTGGGAACATTCTATACGTCTATAACGTTGTATATCCTAACCTAAGGGAACCTAACATCTCGGGTGTAATATTTTACAACATTGCTGACGCGTCGGCCCCTACTTCTCGGTGGGAACATTCTATACGTCTATAACGATATATATCCTAACCTAAGGCAACCTAACATATCGGATGTAATATTTTACAACATTCCTGGCGCTTCGGCTGCTACTTTTCGGTGGGAACATTATATACGTCTATAACGTTACATATCCTAACGTATGGCAACATAACATCTCGGATGTTATATATTACAACATTCCTGGCGTGTCGTCGCCTGCTTCTCGATGGGGACTTTATGTACGTCTATGACGTTGTATATCCTAACCTAACGCAACCTAACATCTGGGATGTAATATTTTACAACATTCCTGGCATGTCGGTCCCTACGTCTCGGTGGGAATGTTATATACGTCTGTAACGATATATATCCTAACCTAAGGGAACCTTACATCTCGGATGTAATATTTTACAACATTCCTGGCGTGTCGTCGCCTACTTCTGGATGGGGACATTATATACATCTGTAACGTCATATATCCTAACCTAAGGGAACCTAACATCTCGGGTGTAATATTTTACAACATTCCTGGCGTGTCGTCGCCTACTTCTCGATGGGGACATTATATACATCTATAACGTTGTATATCCTAACCTAAGGCAACCTAACATCTCGGATGTAATATTTTACAACATTCTGGGGTGTCGTCGCCTACTTCTCGATGGGGACATTATATACGTCTATAACCTTGTATATACTAACCTAACGCAACCTAACATCTGGGATGTAATATTTTACAACATTCCTGGTGGGTCGTCGCCCGCTTCTCGATGGGGACATTATATACGTCTATAACGTTGAATATCCTAACCTAAAGCAACCTAAATCTGGGATGTAATATTTTACAAGATCCCTGGCATGTCGGTCCCCACGTCTCGGTGGGAACATTATATACGTCTATAATGATATATATCCTAACCTAAGGCAACATAACATCTCGGATGCAATATTTTACAACATTCCTGGCGTGTTGTCGCCTACTTCTGGATGGGGACATTATATACATCTATAACGTCATATATCCTAACCTAAGGGAACCTAACATCTCGGGTGTAATATTTTACAACATTCCTGGCGTGTCGTCGCCTACTTCTCGATGGGGACATTATATACGTCTATAACGTTGTATATCCTATCCTAAGGCAACCTAACATCTCGGATGTAATATTTTACAACATTCCTGGCATGTCGGTCCCTACTTCTCGGTGGGAACATTGTATACGTCTATAACGATATATATTCTAGCCTAAGGCAACCTAACATGTCGAATGTAATATTTTACAACATTCCTGTCGTGTCGTCGCCTGCTTCTCGATGGTTACATTATATACGTCTATAACGTTGTATATTCTAACCTAACGCAACCTAACATCTGGGATGTAATATTTTACAACATTCCTAGCATGTCGGTCCCTACTTCTCGGTGGGAACATTGTATACGTCCATAACGATATATATTCTAGCCTAAGGCAACCTAACATGTCGAATGTAATATTTTACAACATTCCTGTCGTGTCGTCGCCTGCTTCTCGATGGGGACATTATATACGTCTATAACGTTGTATATTCTAACCTAACGCAACCTAACATCTGGGATGTTATATTTTACAACATTCCTGGCGTGTCGTCGCCTACTTCTGAATGGGGACATTATATACATCTATAACGTCATATATCCTAACCCAAGGGAACCTAACATCTCGGGTGTAATATTTTACAACATTCCTGGCGTGACGTCGCCTACTTCTCGATGGGGACATTATATACATCTATAACGTTGTATATCCTAACCTAAGGCAACCTAACATCTCGGATGTAATATTTTACAACATTCTGGCGTGTCGTCGCCTGCTTCTCGATGGGGACATTATATACGTCTATAACCTTGTATATACTAACCTAACGCAACCTAACATCTGGGATGTAATATTTTACAACATTCCTGGTGGGTCGTCGCCCGCTTCTCGATGGGGACATTATATACGTCTATAACGTTGAATATCCTAACCTAAAGCAACCTAAATCTGGGATGTAATATTTTACAACATTCCTGGCATGTCGGTCCCTACTTCTCGGTGGAAACAATGTATACGTCTATAACGATATATATCCTAGCCTAAGGCAACCCAACATGTAGAATGTAATATTTTACAACATTCCTGGCGTGTCGTCGCCTACTTCTCGATGGGGACATTATATACATCTATAACGTTGTATATCCTAACCTAAGGCAACCTAACATCTCGGATGTAATATTTTACAACATTCCTGGCATGTCGGTCCCTACTTCTCGGTGGGAACATTGTATACGTCCATAACGATATATATTCTAGCCTAAGGCTACCTAACATGTCGAATGTAATATTTTACAACGTTCCTGTCGTGTCGTCGCCTGCTTCTCGATGGGGACATTATATACGTCTATAACGTTGTATATTCTAACCTAACGCAACCTAACATCTGGGATGTTATATTTTTCAACATTCCTGGCGTGTCGTCGCCTACTTCTCGATGGGGACATTATATACATCTATAACGTTGTATATCCTAACCTACGGCAACCTAACATCTCGGATGTAATATTTTACAACATTCCTGGCATGTCGGTCCCTACTTCTCGGTGGGAACATTGTATACGTCCATAACGATATATATTCTAGCCTAAGGCTACCTAACATGTCGAATGTAATATTTTACAACGTTCCTGTCGTGTCGTCGCCTGCTTCTCGATGGGGACATTATATACGTCTATAACGTTGCATATTCTAACCTAACGCAACCTAACATCTGGGATGTTATATTTTACAACATTCCTGGCGTGTCGTAGCCTACTTCTGGTTGGGGACATTATATACATCTATAACGTCATATATCCTAACCTAAGGGAACCTAACATCTCGGGTGTAATATTTTACAACATTCCTGGCGTGTCGTCGCCTGCTTCTCGATGGGGACATTATATACGTCTATAACGTTGTATATTCTAACCTAACACAACCTAACATCTGGGATGTTATATTTTACAACATTCCTGGCGTGTCGTCGCCTACTTCTGGATGGGGACATTATATACATCTATAACGTCATATATCCTAACCTAAGGGAACCTAACATCTCGGGTGTAATATTTTACAACATTCCTGGCGTGTCGTCGCCTACTTCTCGATGGGGACATTATATACATCTATAACGTTGTATATCCTAACCTAAGGCAACCTAACATCTCGGATGTAATATTTTACAACATTCTGGCGTGTCGTCGCCTGCTTCTCGATGGGGACATTATATACGTCTATAACGATATATATTCTAGCCTAAGGCAACCTAACATGTCGAATGTAATATTTTACAACATTCCTGTCGTGTCGTCGCCTGCTTCTCGATGGGGACATTATATACGTCTATAACGTTGTATATTCTAACCTAACGCAACCTAACATCTGGGATGTAATATTTTACAACATTCCTAGCATGTCGGTCCCTACTTCTCGGTGGGAACATTGTATACGTCCATAACGATATATATTCTAGCCTAAGGCAACCTAACATGTCGAATGTAATATTTTACAACATTCCTGTCGTGTCGTCGCCTGCTTCTCGATGGGGACATTATATACGTCTATAACGTTGTATATTCTAACCTAACGCAACCTAACATCTGGGATGTTATATTTTACAACATTCCTGGCGTGTCGTCGCCTACTTCTGAATGGGGACATTATATACATCTATAACGTCATATATCCTAACCCAAGGGAACCTAACATCTCGGGTGTAATATTTTACAACATTCCTGGCGTGACGTCGCCTACTTCTCGATGGGGACATTATATACATCTATAACGTCATATATCCTAACCTAAGGGAACCTAACATCTCGTGTGTAATATTTTACAACATTCCTGGCGTGTCGTCGCCTGCTTCTCGATGGGGACTTTATGTACGTCTAGAACGTTGTATATCCTAACCTAACGCAACCTAACATCTGGGATGTAATATTTTACAACATTCCTGGCATGTCGGTCCCTACGTCTCGGTGGGAAGGTTATATACGTCTATAACGATATATATCCTAACCTAAGGGAACCTTACATCTCGGATGTAATATTTTACGACATTCCTGGCATGTCGGTCGCTACTTCTCGGTGGAAACAATGTATACGTCTATAACGATATATATCCTAGCCTAAGGCAACCCAACATGTAGAATGTAATATTTTACAACATTCCTGGCGTGTCGTCGCCTACTTCTCGATGGGGACATTATATACATCTATAACGTTGTATATTCTAACCTAACGCAACCTAACATCTGGGACGTAATATTTTACAACATTCCTGGCGTGTCGTCGCCTACTTCTGGATGGGGACATTATATACATCTATAACGTCATATATCCTAACGTAAGGGAACCTAACATCTCGGGTGTAATATTTTACAACATTCCTGACGCGTCGGCCGCTATTTCTCGGTGGGAATATTGTATACGTCTATAACGTTATATATCCCAGCCTAAGGCAACCTAACATCTCGGATGTAATATTTCACAACGTTCCTGGCGTGTTAACCCGCACTTCTCGGTGGGAATATCATATACGTCTATAGCGATATATATCCTAGCCTAAGGCCACCTAACATGTCGAATGTAATATTTTACATCATTCCCGACGTGTCGGCCCGTAGTTCACGGTGGTAACATTATATACGCCTACAACGTTATATATACTAGCCTAAGGCAACCTGACATCTCGGATGTAATATTTGACAACATTTCTGGCGTGTGAGCGCGTACTTCTCGGTGGGAACATCATATACGTCTGTAACGTTATATATCCCGTAGTAAGGCAACATAACATCTGGGATGTAATATTTTACAACATTCCTGGTGGGTCGTCGCCCGATTTTCGATGGGGACATTATATACGTCTATAACGTTGAATATCCTAACCTAAAGCAACCTAACATCTGGGATGTAATATTTTACAAGATCCCCGGCATGTCGGTCCCCACGTCTCGGTGGGAACATTATATACGTCTATAACGATATATATCATAACCTAAAGCAACCTAACATCTCGGATGTAATATTTTACAACATTCCTGGCATGTCGGTCCCTACTTCTCGGTGGAAACAATGTATACGTCTATAACGATATATATTCTAGCCTAAGGCAACCCTATATGTAGAATGTAATATTTTACAACATTCCTGGCGTGTCGTCGCCTACTTCTCTATGGGAACATTATATACATCTATAACGTCATATATCCTAACCTAAGGGAACCTAACATCTCGGGTGTAATATTTTACAACATTCCTGGCGTGTCGTTGCCTACTTTTCGATGGGGACATTATATACATCTATAACGTTGTATATCCTAACCTAAGGCAACCTAACATCTCGGATGTAATATTTTACAACATTCCTGGCATGTCGGGCCCTACTTCTCGGTGGGAACATTGTATACGTCTATAACGATATATATCCTAGCCTAACGCAACCTAACATGTCGAATGTAATATTTTACAACATTCCTGTCGTGTCGTCGCCTGCTTCTCGATGGGGACATTCTATACGTCTATAACGCTGTATGACCTAACCTAAGGAAACCTAACATCTCGGGTGTAATATTTTAGAACATTCCTGACGCGTCAGTCCCTATTTCTCGGTGGGAACATTATATAGGTCTATAACGTTATATATCCTAGCCTAAGGCAACCTAACGTGTAGAATGTAATATTTTACAACATTCCTGGCGTGTCGTCGCCTACTTCTGGATGGGGACATTATATACATCTAGAACGTTATATATCCTAACCTAAGGGAATCTAACATCTCGGGTGTAATATCTTACAACATTCCTGGCATGTCGTCGCCTACTTCTCGATGGGGACATTATATACATCTATAACGTTGTATATCCTACCCTAAGGCAACCTAACATCTCGGATGTAATATTTTACAACATTCCTGGCATGTCGGTCCCTACTTCTCGGTGGGAACATTCTATACGTCTATAACGTTGTATATCCTAACCTAAGGGAACCTAACATGTCGAATGTAATATTTTACAACATTGCTGACGCGTCGGCCCCTATTTCTCGGTGGGAACATTCTATACGTCTATAACGTTGTATATCATTACCTAAGGGAACCTAACTTGTAGAATGTAATATTTTACCACATTCCTGGCGTGTCGTCGCCTGCTTCTCGATGGGGACTTTATGTACGTCTAGAACGTTGTATATCCTAACCTAACGCAACCTAACATCTGGGATGTAATATTTTACAACATTCCTGGCATGTCGGTCCCTACGTCTCGGTGGGAACGTTATATACGTCTATAACGATATATATCCTAACCTAAGGGAACCTTACATCTCGGATGTAATATTTTACGACATTCCTGGCATGTCGGTCCCTACTTCTCGGTGGAAACAATGTACACGTCTATAACGATATATATCCTAGCCTAAGGCAACCCAACATGTAGAATGTAATATTTTACAACATTCCTGGCGTGTCGTCGCCTACTTCTCGATGGGGACATTATATACATCTATAACGTTGTATATTCTAACCTAACGCAACCTAAAATCTGGGATGTAATATTTTACAACATTCCTGGCGTGTCGTCGCCTACTTCTGGATGGGGACATTATATACATCTATAACGTCATATATACTAAGCTAAGGGAACCTAACATCTCGGGTGTAATATTTTACAACATTCCTGACCCGTCGGCCGCTATTTCTCGGTGGGAATATTGTATACGTCTATAACGTTATATATCCTAGCCTAAGGCAACCTAACATCTCGGATGTAATATTTCACAACATTCCTGGCGTGTTAACCCGCACTTCTCGGTGGGAATATCATATACGTCTATAGCGATATATATCCTAACCTAAGGCAACCTAACATGTCGGATGTAATATGTGACAACATTCCTGGCGTGTTAACCCGCACTTCTCGGTGGGAACATCATATACGTCTATAGCGATATATATCCTAGCCTAAGGCGACCTAGCAAGTCGAATGTAATATTTTACATCATTCCTGACGTGTCGGCCCCTATTTCTCGGTGGGAACATTATATACGTCCATAACGTTATATATGCTAGCCTAAGGCAACCTAACATGTCGAATGTAATATTTTACAACATTCCTGACGTGTCGGCCCGTAGTGCAAGGTGGTAACATTATATACGCCTACAACGTTATATATACTAGCCTAAGGCAACCTGACATCTCGGATGTAATATTTGACAACATTCCTGGCGTGTTAGCGCGTACTTCTCGGTGGGAACATCATATACGTCTATAACGTTATATATCCTGTCGTAAGGCAACATAACATCTCGGATATAATATTTTACAGCATTCCTGGTGGATCGTCGCCCGCTTCTGGATGTGGACATTATATACGTCTATAACGTTGAATATCCCAACCTAAAGCAACCTAACATCTGGGATGTAATATTTTACAAGATCCCTGGCATGTCGGTCCCCACGTCTCGGTGGGAACATTATATACGTCTATAACGATATAAATCATAACCTAAGGCAACCTAACATCTCGGATGTAATATTTTACAACATTCCTGGCGCTTCGGCTGCTACTTTTCGGTGGGAACATTATATACGTCTATAACGTTACATATCCTAACGTGTGGCAACATAACATCTCGGATGTTATATTTTACAACATTCCTGGCGTGTCGTCGCCTGCTTCTCGATGGGGACTTTATGTACGTCTAGAACGATGTATATCCTAACCTATCGCAACCTAACATCTGGGATGTAATATTTTACAACATTCCTGGCATGTCGGTCCCTACGTCTCGGTGGGAACGTTATATACGTCTATAACGATATATATCCTAATCTAAGGGAACCTTACATCTCGGATGTAATATTTTACAACATTCCTGGCATGTCGGGCCCTACTTCTCGGTGGGAACATTGTATACGTCTATAACGATATATATCCTAGCCTAAGGCAACCTAACATGTCGAATGTAATATTTTACAACATTCCTGTCGTGTCGTCGCCTGCTTCTCGATGGGTACATTATATACGTCTATAACGTTGTATATTCTAACCTAACGCAACCTAACATCTGGGATGTAATATTTTACAACATTCCTGGCGTGTCGTCGCCTACTTCTGGATGGGGACATTATATACATCTATAACGTCATATATCCTAACCTAAGGGAACCTAACATCTCGGGTGTAATATTTTACAACATTCCTGACGCGTCGGCCGCTATTTCTCGGTGGGAATATTGTATACGTCTATAACGTTATATATCCCAGCCTAAGGCAACCTAACATCTCGGATGTAATATTTCACAACGTTCCTGGCGTGTTAACCCGCACTTCTCGGTGGGAATATCATATACGTCTATAGCGATATATATCCTAGCCTAAGGCCTCCTAACATGTCGAATGTAATATTTTACATCATTCCCGACGTGTCGGCCCGTAGTTCACGGTGGTAACATTATATACGCCTACAACGTTATATATACTAGCCTAAGGCAACCTGACATCTCGGATGTAATATTTGACAACATTTCTGGCGTGTGAGCGCGTACTTCTCGGTGGGAACATCATATACGTCTGTAACGTTATATATCCCGTAGTAAGGCAACATAACATCTGTGATGTAATATTTTACAACATTCCTGGTGGGTCGTCGCCCGATTTTCGATGGGGACATTATATACGTCTATAACGTTGAATATCCTAACCTAAAGCAACCTAACATCTGGGATGTAATATTTTACAAGATCCCCGGCATGTCGGTCCCCACGTCTCGGTGGGAACATTATATACGTCTATAACGATATATATCATAACCTAAAGCAACCTAACATCTCGGATGTAATATTTTACAACATTCCTGGCATGTCGGTCCCTACTTCTCGGTGGAAACAATGTATACGTCTATAACGATATATATTCTAGCCTAAGGCAACCCAATATGTAGAATGTAATATTTTACAACATTCCTGGCGTGTCGTCGCCTACTTCTCTATGGGAACATTATATACATCTATAACGTCATATATCCTAACCTAAGGGAACCTAACATCTCGGGTGTAATATTTTACAACATTCCTGGCGTGTCGTTGCCTACTTTTCGATGGGGACATTATATACATCTATAACGTTGTATATCCTAACCTAAGGCAACCTAACATCTCGGATGTAATATTTTACAACATTCCTGGCATGTCGGGCCCTACTTCTCGGTGGGAACATTGTATACGTCTATAACGATATATATCCTAGCCTAACGCAACCTAACATGTCGAATGTAATATTTTACAACATTCCTGTCGTGTCGTCGCCTGCTTCTCGATGGGGACATTCTATACGTCTATAACGCTGTATGTCCTAACCTAAGGGAACCTAACATCTCGGGTGTAATATTTTAGAACATTCTTGACGCGTCAGTCCCTATTTCTCGGTGGGAACATTATATACGTCTATAACGTTATATATCCTAGCCTAAGGCAACCTAACGTGTAGAATGTAATATTTTACAACATTCCTGGCGTGTCGCCGCCTACTTCTCGATGGGAACATTATATACATCTATAACGTTGTATATCCTAACCTAAGGCAACCTAACATCTGGGATGTAATATTTTACAACATTTCTGGCATGTAGGTCCCTACTTCTCGGTTGGAACATTCTATACGTCCATAACGTTGTATATCCTAACCTAAGGGAACCTAACATCTCGGGTGTAATATTTTAGAACATTCTTGACGCGTCAGTCCCTATTTCTCGGTGGGATCATTATATACGTCTATAACGTTATATATCCTAGCCTAAGGGAACCTAACTTGTAGAATGTAATATTTTACAACATTTCTGGCGTGTCGTCGCCTACTTCTCGATGAGGACATTATATACATCTATAACGTTGTATATCCTAACCTATCGCAACCTAACATCTGGGATGTAATATTTTACAACATTTCTGGCATGTCCGTCCCTACGTCTCCGTGGGTACATTATATACGTCTGTAACGTTGTATATCCTAACCTAGCGCAACCTAACGTCTGGGATGTAATATTTTAAAACATTCCTGTCATGTCGGTCCCTACGTCTCGGTGGGAACATTATATACGTCTATAACGATATATATCCTAACCTAAGGCAACCTAACATGTCGGATGTAATATGTGACAACATTCCTGGCGTGTTAACCCGCACTTCTCGGTGGGAATATCATATACGTCTATAGCGATATATATCCTAGCCTAAGGCGACCTAACATGTCGAATGTAATATTTTACATCATTCCTGACGTGTCGGCCCGTAGTTTACGGTGGTAACATTATATACGCCTACAACGTTATATACACTAGCCTAAGGCAACCTGACATCTCGGATGTAATATTTGACAACATTTCTGGCGTGTGAGCGCGTACTTCTCGGTTGGAACATCATATACGTCTGTAACGTTATATATCCTGTCGTAAGGCAACATAACATCTCGGATGTAATATTTTACAACATTCCTGGTGGGTCGTCGCCCGCTTCTCGATGGGGACATTATATACGTCTATAACGTTGAATATCCTAACCTAAGGCAACCCAACATCTCGGATGTAATATTTTACAACATTCCTGGCATGTCGGGCACTACTTCTCGGTGGGAACATTGTATACGTCTATAACGATATATATCCTAGCCTAACGCAACCTAACATGTCGAATGTAATATTTTACAACATTCCTGTCGTGTCGTCGCCTGCTTCTCGATGGGGACATTCTATACGTCTATAACGCTGTATGACCTAACCTAAGGAAACCTAACATCTCGGGTGTAATATTTTAGAACATTCCTGACGCGTCAGTCCCTATTTCTCGGTGGGAACATTATATAGGTCTATAACGTTATATATCCTAGCCTAAGGCAACCTAACGTGTAGAATGTAATATTTTACAACATTCCTGGCGTGTCGTCGCCTACTTCTGGATGGGGACATTATATACATCTATAACGTTATATATCCTAACCTAAGGGAATCTAACATCTCGGGTGTAATATCTTACAACATTCCTGGCATGTCGTCGCCTACTTCTCGATGGGGACATTATATACATCTATAACGTTGTATATCCTACCCTAAGGCAACCTAACATCTCGGATGTAATATTTTACAACATTCCTGGCATGTCGGTCCCTACTTCTCGGTGGGAACATTCTATACGTCTATAACGTTGTATATCCTAACCTAAGGGAACCTAACATGTCGAATGTAATATTTTACAACATTGCTGACGCGTCGGCCCCTATTTCTCGGTGGGAACATTCTATACGTCTATAACGTTGTATATCATTACCTAAGGGAACCTAACTTGTAGAATGTAATATTTTACCACATTCCTGGCGTGTCGTCGCCTGCTTCTCGATGGGGACTTTATGTACGTCTAGAACGTTGTATATCCTAACCTAACGCAACCTAACATCTGGGATGTAATATTTTACAACATTCCTGGCGTGTCGTCGCCTACTTCTCGATGGGGACATTATATACATCTATAACGTTGTATATTCTAACCTAACGCAACCTAAAATCTGGGATGTAATATTTTACAACATTCCTGGCGTGTCGTCGCCTACTTCTGGATGGGGACATTATATACATCTATAACGTCATATATACTAAGCTAAGGGAACCTAACATCTCGGGTGTAATATTTTACAACATTCCTGACCCGTCGGCCGCTATTTCTCGGTGGGAATATTGTATACGTCTATAACGTTATATATCCTAGCCTAAGGCAACCTAACATCTCGGATGTAATATTTCACAACATTCCTGGCGTGTTAACCCGCACTTCTCGGTGGGAATATCATATACGTCTATAGCGATATATATCCTAACCTAAGGCAACCTAACATGTCGGATGTAATATGTGACAACATTCCTGGCGTGTTAACCCGCACTTCTCGGTGGGAACATCATATACGTCTATAGCGATATATATCCTAGCCTAAGGCGACCTAGCAAGTCGAATGTAATATTTTACATCATTCCTGACGTGTCGGCCCCTATTTCTCGGTGGGAACATTATATACGTCCATAACGTTATATATGCTAGCCTAAGGCAACCTAACATGTCGAATGTAATATTTTACAACATTCCTGACGTGTCGGCCCGTAGTGCAAGGTGGTAACATTATATACGCCTACAACGTTATATATACTAGCCTAAGGCAACCTGACATCTCGGATGTAATATTTGACAACATTCCTGGCGTGTTAGCGCGTACTTCTCGGTGGGAACATCATATACGTCTATAACGTTATATATCCTGTCGTAAGGCAACATAACATCTCGGATATAATATTTTACAGCATTCCTGGTGGATCGTCGCCCGCTTCTGGATGTGGACATTATATACGTCTATAACGTTGAATATCCCAACCTAAAGCAACCTAACATCTGGGATGTAATATTTTACAAGATCCCTGGCATGTCGGTCCCCACGTCTCGGTGGGAACATTATATACGTCTATAACGATATAAATCATAACCTAAGGCAACCCAACATCTCGGATGTAATATTTTACAACATTCCTGGCGCTTCGGCTGCTACTTTTCGGTGGGAACATTATATACGTCTATAACGTTACATATCCTAACGTGTGGCAACATAACATCTCGGATGTTATATTTTACAACATTCCTGGCGTGTCGTCGCCTGCTTCTCGATGGGGACTTTATGTACGTCTAAAACGTTGTATATCCTAACCTATCGCAACCTAACATCTGGGATGTAATATTTTACAACATTCCTGGCATGTCGGTCCCTACGTCTCGGTGGGAACGTTATATACGTCTATAACGATATATATCCTAATCTAAGGGAACCTTACATCTCGGATGTAATATTTTACAACATTCCTGGCATGTCGGGCCCTACTTCTCGGTGGGAACATTGTATACGTCTATAACGATATATATCCTAGCCTAAGGCAACCTAACATGTCGAATGTAATATTTTACAACATTCCTGTCGTGTCGTCGCCTGCTTCTCGATGGGTACATTATATACGTCTATAACGTTGTATATTCTAACCTAACGCAACCTAACATCTGGGATGTAATATTTTACAACATTCCTGGCGTGTCGTCGCCTACTTCTGGATGGGGACATTATATACATCTATAACGTCATATATCCTAACCTAAGGGAACCTAACATCTCGGGTGTAATATTTTACAACATTCCTGACGCGTCGGCCGCTATTTCTCGGTGGGAATATTGTATACGTCTATAACGTTATATATCCCAGCCTAAGGCAACCTAACATCTCGGATGTAATATTTCACAACGTTCCTGGCGTGTTAACCCGCACTTCTCGGTGGGAATATCATATACGTCTATAGCGATATATATCCTAGCCTAAGGCCTCCTAACATGTCGAATGTAATATTTTACATCATTCCCGACGTGTCGGCCCGTAGTTCACGGTGGTAACATTATATACGCCTACAACGTTATATATACTAGCCTAAGGCAACCTGACATCTCGGATGTAATATTTGACAACATTTCTGGCGTGTGAGCGCGTACTTCTCGGTGGGAACATCATATACGTCTGTAACGTTATATATCCCGTAGTAAGGCAACATAACATCTGTGATGTAATATTTTACAACATTCCTGGTGGGTCGTCGCCCGATTTTCGATGGGGACATTATATACGTCTATAACGTTGAATATCCTAACCTAAAGCAACCTAACATCTGGGATGTAATATTTTACAAGATCCCCGGCATGTCGGTCCCCACGTCTCGGTGGGAACATTATATACGTCTATAACGATATATATCATAACCTAAAGCAACCTAACATCTCGGATGTAATATTTTACAACATTCCTGGCATGTCGGTCCCTACTTCTCGGTGGAAACAATGTATACGTCTATAACGATATATATTCTAGCCTAAGGCAACCCAATATGTAGAATGTAATATTTTACAACATTCCTGGCGTGTCGTCGCCTACTTCTCTATGGGAACATTATATACATCTATAACGTCATATATCCTAACCTAAGGGAACCTAACATCTCGGGTGTAATATTTTACAACATTCCTGGCGTGTCGTTGCCTACTTTTCGATGGGGACATTATATACATCTATAACGTTGTATATCCTAACCTAAGGCAACCTAACATCTCGGATGTAATATTTTACAACATTCCTGGCATGTCGGGCCCTACTTCTCGGTGGGAACATTGTATACGTCTATAACGATATATATCCTAGCCTAACGCAACCTAACATGTCGAATGTAATATTTTACAACATTCCTGTCGTGTCGTCGCCTGCTTCTCGATGGGGACATTCTATACGTCTATAACGCTGTATGTCCTAACCTAAGGGAACCTAACATCTCGGGTGTAATATTTTAGAACATTCCTGACGCGTCAGTCCCTATTTCTCGGTGGGAACATTATATACGTCTATAACGTTATATATCCTAGCCTAAGGCAACCTAACGTGTAGAATGTAATATTTTACAACATTCCTGGCGTGTCGCCGCCTACTTCTCGATGGGAACATTATATACATCTATAACGTTGTATATCCTAACCTAAGGCAACCTAACATCTGGGATGTAATATTTTACAACATTTCTGGCATGTAGGTCCCTACTTCTCGGTTGGAACATTCTATACGTCCATAACGTTGTATATCCTAACCTAAGGGAACCTAACATCTCGGGTGTAATATTTTAGAACATTCTTGACGCGTCAGTCCCTATTTCTCGGTGGGATCATTATATACGTCTATAACGTTATATATCCTAGCCTAAGGCAACCTAACTTGTAGAATGTAATATTTTACAACATTCCTGGCGTGTCGTCGCCTACTTCTCGATGAGGACATTATACACATCTATAACGTTGTATATCCTAACCTATCGCAACCTAACATCTGGGATGTAATATTTTACAACATTTCTGGCATGTCCGTCCCTACGTCTCCGTGGGTACATTATATACGTCTGTAACGTTGTATATCCTAACCTAGCGCAACCTAACGTCTGGGATGTAATATTTTAAAACATTCCTGTCATGTCGGTCCCTACGTCTCGGTGGGAACATTATATACGTCTATAACGATATATATCCTAACCTAAGGCAACCTAACATGTCGGATGTAATATGTGACAACATTCCTGGCGTGTTAACCCGCACTTCTCGGTGGGAATATCATATACGTCTATAGCGATATATATCCTAGCCTAAGGCGACCTAACATGTCGAATGTAATATTTTACATCATTCCTGACGTGTCGGCCCGTAGTTTACGGTGGTAACATTATATACGCCTACAACGTTATATACACTAGCCTAAGGCAACCTGACATCTCGGATGTAATATTTGACAACATTTCTGGCGTGTGAGCGCGTACTTCTCGGTTGGAACATCATATACGTCTGTAACGTTATATATCCTGTCGTAAGGCAACATAACATCTCGGATGTAATATTTTACAACATTCCTGGTGGGTCGTCGCCCGCTTCTCGATGGGGACATTATATACGTCTATAACGTTGAATATCCTAACCTAAGGCAACCCAACATCTCGGATGTAATATTTTACAACATTCCTGGCATGTCGGGCACTACTTCTCGGTGGGAACATTGTATACGTCTATAACGATATATATCCTAGCCTAACGCAACCTAACATGTCGAATGTAATATTTTACAACATTCCTGTCGTGTCGTCGCCTGCTTCTCGATGGGGACATTCTATACGTCTATAACGCTGTATGTCCTAACCTAAGGGAACCTAACATCTCGGGTGTAATATTTTAGAACATTCCTGACGCGTCAGTCCCTATTTCTCGGTGGGAACATTATATACGTCTATAACGTTATATATCCTAGCCTAAGGCAACCTAACGTGTAGAATGTAATATTTTACAACATTCCTGGCGTGTCGCCGCCTACTTCTCGATGGGGACATTATATACATCTATAACGTTGTATATCCTAACCTAAGGCAACCTAACATCTGGGATGTAATATTTTACAACATTTCTGGCATGTAGGTCCCTACTTCTCGGTTGGAACATTCTATACGTCCATAACGTTGTATATCCTAACCTAAGGGAACCTAACATCTCGGGTGTAATATTTTAGAACATTCTTGACGCGTCAGTCCCTATTTCTCGGTGGGATCATTATATACGTCTATAACGTTATATATCCTAGCCTAAGGCAACCTAACTTGTAGAATGTAATATTTTACAACATTCCTGGCGTGTCGTCGCCTACTTCTCGATGAGGACATTATATACATCTATAACGTTGTATATCCTAACCTATCGCAACCTAACATCTGGGATGTAATATTTTACAACATTTCTGGCATGTCCGTCCCTACGTCTCCGTGGGTACATTATATACGTCTGTAACGTTGTATATCCTAACCTAGCGCAACCTAACGTCTGGGATGTAATATTTTAAAACATTCCTGTCATGTCGGTCCCTACGTCTCGGTGGGAACATTATATACGTCTATAACGATATATATCCTAACCTAAGGCAACCTAACATGTCGGATGTAATATGTGACAACATTCCTGGCGTGTTAACCCGCACTTCTCGGTGGGAACATCATATACGTCTATAGCGATATATATCCTAGCCTAAGGCGACCTAGCAAGTCGAATGTAATATTTTACATCATTCCTGACGTGTCGGCCCCTATTTCTCGGTGGGAACATTATATACGTCCATAACGTTATATATGCTAGCCTAAGGCAACCTAACATGTCGAATGTAATATTTTACAACATTCCTGACGTGTCGGCCCGTAGTGCAAGGTGGTAACATTATATACGCCTACAACGTTATATATACTAGCCTAAGGCAACCTGACATCTCGGATGTAATATTTGACAACATTCCTGGCGTGTTAGCGCGTACTTCTCGGTGGGAACATCATATACGTCTATAACGTTATATATCCTGTCGTAAGGCAACATAACATCTCGGATATAATATTTTACAGCATTCCTGGTGGATCGTCGCCCGCTTCTGGATGTGGACATTATATACGTCTATAACGTTGAATATCCCAACCTAAAGCAACCTAACATCTGGGATGTAATATTTTACAAGATCCCTGGCATGTCGGTCCCCACGTCTCGGTGGGAACATTATATACGTCTATAACGATATAAATCATAACCTAAGGCAACCTAACATCTCGGATGTAATATTTTACAACATTCCTGGCGCTTCGGCTGCTACTTTTCGGTGGGAACATTATATACGTCTATAACGTTACATATCCTAACGTGTGGCAACATAACATCTCGGATGTTATATTTTACAACATTCCTGGCGTGTCGTCGCCTGCTTCTCGATGGGGACTTTATGTACGTCTAGAACGTTGTATATCCTAACCTAACGCAACCTAACATCTGGGATGTAATATTTTACAACATACCTGGCATGTCGGTCCCTACGTCTCGGTGGGAACGTTATATACGTCTATAACGATATATATCCTAACCTAAGGGAACCTTACATCTCGGATGTAATATTTTACGACATTCCTGGCATGTCGGTCCCTACTTCTCGGTGGAAACAATGTACACGTCTATAACGATATATATCCTAGCCTAAGGCAACCCAACATGTCGAATGTAATATTTTACAACATTCCTGGCGTGTCGTCGCCTACTTCTCGCTGGGGACATTATATACATCTATAACGTTGTATATCCTAACCTATCGCAACCTAACATCTGGGATGTAATATTTTACAACATTTCTGGCATGTCGGTCCCTACGTCTCCGTGGGTACATTATATACGTCTGTAACGTTGTATATCCTAACCTAGCGCAACCTAACGTCTGGGATGTAATATTTTAAAACATTCCTGTCATGTCGGTCCCTACGTCTCGGTGGGAACATTATATACGTCTATAACGATATATATCCTAACCTAAGGCAACCTAACATGTCGGATGTAATATGTGACAACATTCCTGGCATGTCGGGCCCTACGTCTCGGTGGGAACATTGTATACGTCTATAACGATATATATCCTAGCCTAAGGCAACATAACATCTCGGATGTTATATTTTACAACATTCCTGCCGAGTCCTCGCCTGCTTATCGATGGGGACTTTATATACGTCTATAAAGTTGTATATCCTAACCTAATGCAACCTAACATCTGGGATGTAATATTTTACAACATTCCTGGCATGTCGGTCCCTACGTCTCGGTGGGAACGTTATATACGTCTATAACGATATATATCCTAATCTAAGGGAACCTTACATCTCGGATGTAATATTTTACAACATTCCTGGCATGTCGGGCCCTACTTCTCGGTGGGAACATTGTATACGTCTATAACGATATATATCCTAGCCTAAGGCAACCTAACATGTCGAATGTAATATTTTACAACATTCCTGTCGTGTCGTCGCCTGCTTCTCGATGGGTACATTATATACGTCTATAACTTTGTATATTCTAACCTAACGCAACCTAACATCTGGGATGTAATATTTTACAACATTCCTGGCGTGTCGTCGCCTACTTCTGGATGGGGACATTATATACATCTATAACGTCATATATCCTAGCCTAAGGGAACCTAACATCTCGGGTGTAATATTTTACAACATTCCTGGCGTGTCGTTGCCTACTTCTCGATGGGGACATTATCTACATCTATAACATTGTATATCCTAACCTAAGGCAACCTAACATATCGGATGTAATATTTTACAACATTCTGGCGTGTCGTCGGCTGCTTCTCCATGGGGACATTATATACGTCTATAACCTTGTATATACTAACCTAACGCAACCTAGCATCTGGGATGTAATATTTTACAACATTCCTGGCGTGTCGTCGCCTACTTCTGGATGGGGACATTATATACATCTATAACGTTATATATCCTAGCCTAAGGCAACCTAACTTGTAGAATGTAATATTTTACAACATTCCTGGCGTGTCGGCCCGTAGTGCAAGGTGGTAACATTATATACGCCCACAACGTTATATATACTAGCCTAAGGCAACCTGACATCTCGGATGTAATATTTGACAACATTCCTGGCGTGTTAGCGCGTACTTCTCGGTGGGTACATCATATACGTCTATAACGTTATATATCCTGTCGTAAGGCAACATAACATCTCGGATGTAATATTTTACAAGATCCCCGGCATGTCGGTCCCCACGTCTCGGTGGGAACATTATATACGTCTATAACGATATATATCCTAACCTAAGGCAACCTAACATCTCGGATGTAATATTTTACAACATTCCTGGCGCTTCGGCTGCTACTTTTCGGTGGGAACATTATATACGTCTATAACGTTACATATCCTAACGTATGGCAACATAACATCTCGGATGTTATATTTTACAACATTCCTGCCGAGTCCTCGCCTGCTTCTCGATGGGTACATTATATACGTCTATAACGTTGTATATTCTAACCTAACGCAACCTAACATCTGGGATGTAATATTTTACAACATTCCTGGCGTGTCGTCGCCTACTTCTGGATGGGGACATTATATACATCTATAACGTCATATATCCTAGCCTAAGGGATCCTAACATCTCGGATGTAATATTTTACAACATTCCTGGCGTGTCGTTGCCTACTTCTCGATGGGGACATTATATACACCTATAACGTTGTATATCCTAACCTAAGGCAACCTAACATATCGGATGTAATATTTTACAACATTCTGGCCTGTCGTCGCCTGCTTCTCCATGGGGACATTATATACGTCTATAACCTTGTATATACTAACCTAACGCAACCTAACATCTGGGATGTAATATTTTACAACATTCCTGACGTGTCGTCGCCTACTTCTGGATGGGGACATTATATACATCTATAACGTCATATATCCTAACCTAAGGGAACCTAACATCTCGGGTGTAATATTTTACAACATTCCTGGCGTGTCGTTGCCTACTTCTCGATGGGGACATTATATACATCTATAACGTTGTATATCCTAACCTAAGGCAACCTAACATCTCGGATGTAATATTTTACAACATTCCTGGCATGTCGGGCCCTACTGCTCGGTGGGAACATTGTATACGTCTATAACGATATATATCCTAGCCTAACGCAACCTAACATGTCGAATGTAATATTATACAACATTCTGGCGTGTCGTCGCCTGCTTCTCGATGGGGACATTATGTACGTCTATAACCTTGTATATACTAACGTAACGCAACCTAACATCTGGGATGTAATATTTTACAATATTGCTGGCATGTCGGTCCCTACGTCACCGTGGGTACATTATATACGTCTATAACGTTGTATATCCTAACCTAACGCAACCTAACATCTGGGATGTAATATTTTAAAACATTCCTGGCATGTCGGTCCCTACGTCTCGGTGGGAACGTTATATACGTCTATAACGATATATATCCTAACCTAAGTGTACCTTACATCTCGGATGTAATATTTTACAACATTCCTGTCATGTCGTCTCTTGCATCTCGATGGGGACATTATATACGTCTATAACGTTGAATATCCTAACCTAAAGCAACCTAACATCTGGGATGTAATATTTTACAACATTCCTGGCATGTCGGTCCCTACTTCTCGGTGGAAACAATGTATACGTTTATAACGACATATATCCTAGCCTAAGGCAACCCAACATGTAGAATGTAATATTTTTCAACATTCCTGGCGTGTCGTCGCCTACTTCTGGATAGGGACATTATATACATCTATAACGTTATATATCCTAACCTAAGGGAACTTAACATCTCGGGTGTAATATTTTACAACATTCCTGGCGTGTCGTCGCCTACTTCTCGATGGGGACATTATATACATCTATAACGTTGTATAATCTAACCTAACGCAACCTAACATCTGGGATTTAATATTTTAGAACATTCCTGGCATGTAGGTCCCTACTTCTCGGTGGGAACATTCTATACGTCTATAACGTTGTATATCCTAACCTAAGGGAACCTAACATCTCGGGTGTAATGTTTTACAACATTGCTGACGCGTCGGCCCCTCTTTCTCGGTGGGAACATTCTATACGTCTATAACGTTGTATATCCTAACCTAAGGGAACCTAACATCTCGGGTGTAATATTTTAGAACATTCCTGACGCGTCGGTCCCTATTTCTCGGTGGGAACATTATATACGTCTATAACGTTATATATCCTAGCCTACGGCAACCTAACTTGTCGAATGTAATATTTGACAACATTCCTGGCGTGTTAACCGGCACTTCTCCGTGGGAACATCATATACGTCTATAGCGATATATATCCTAGCCTAAGGCGACCTAGCAAGTCGAATGTAATATTTTACATCATTCCTAACGTGTCGGCCCCTATTTCTCGGTGGGAACATTATATACGTCTATAACGTTATATATGCTAGCCTAAGGCAACCTAACATGTCGAATGTAATATTTTACAACATTCCTGACGTGTCGGCCCGTAGTGCAAGGTGGTAACGTTATATACGCCTACAACGTTATATATACTAGCCTAAGGCAACCTGACATCTCGGATGTAATATTTGACAACATTCCTGGCGTGTTAGCGCGTACTTCTCGGTGGGAACATCATATACGTCTATAACGTTATATATCCTGTCGTAAGGCAACATAACATCTCGGATATAATATTTTACAACATTCCTGGTGGGTCGTCGCCCGCTTCTAGATGGGGACATTATATACGTGTATAACGTTGAATATCCTAACCTAAAGCAACCTAACATCTGGGATGTAATATTTTACAACATTCCTGGCGTGTCGTCGCCTACTTCTGGATGGGGACATTATATACATCTATAACGTCATATATCCTAGCCTAAGGGAACCTAACATCTCGGGTGTAATATTTTACAACATTCCTGGCGTGTCGTTGCCTACTTCTCGATGGGGACATTATATACATCTATAACGTTGTATATCCTAACCTAAGGCAACCTAACATATCGGATGTAGTATTTGACAACATTCCTGGCGTGGCGGTACCTACTTCTCGGTGGGAACATTATATAAGTCTATATCGTAATATAACCTAACCTAACCCATCTAGACCCTCGCTGGTAATGTTTCACAGAAACCCGTTCGTGTCCGCCGTACGTCACGGTGCGGTCATTATATACGTCTATAACGTTATATACCCTAACCTAACGCAACCTAACATCTCTAACGTAGTGTTTTACAACATTCCAGGCGGGTCGGCACCTACTTCTCGGTGGACACATTATATACGTCTATATCGCAATATAACCTAACCTAACCCATTTAGCCCCTCGCTGGTAATGTTATACAGAATCCAGTTCGTGTCGTCCCGTGCGTCTCGGTGGGAACAATATATACGTCTGTATCGTAATATTACCTAACCTAACCTATCTAGCACCTCGCTGTTAATGTTTTACAGAATCCCAGTCTTGTCGGCCCGTACTTCTCGGTCGGGAAATTATATGCGTCTAGAACGTTATATATTCTAACCTAAGGCAACCTAACATCTCGGATGTAGTATTTTACAACATTCCTGGCGGGTTGGACACTACTTCTCGGTGGAACATTATATACGTCCATAACGTAATATAACCTAATCTAACCAATCTAGCCCCTCGGCGGTAATGTTTTACAGAATCCCGTTCGGGTTGGTTCATACTTCTCGGTGGGGACATTATATACGTCTATAACATTGTATATCCCACCCGAAGGCAACCTAACATCTCGAATGGGGTATTTCACAAAATTCCTGGCGGGTCGGCCCCACTTCTCGGTAGGGACATTATATAAGTCTATATCGCAATATAACCTAACCTAACCCATCTATACCCTCGCTGGTAATGTTTCACAGAATCCCGTTCGTGTCGCCCCGTACGTCACGGTGCGGACATTATATACGTCTATAACGTTATATATGCTAACCAAAGGCAACTTAACATCTCGGAAATAGTATTTTCCAAAATACCTGGCGGGTCGGCCCCTACTTCTCGGTGGGAACATTATATAGGTCTACAACGTAGTATAACCTAACCTAACCCATTTAGCCCCTCGCTGGTAATGTTTTTCAGAATCCAGTTCGTGTCGTCCCGTACGTCTCGGTGCTAACATTGTATGCGTCTATAACGTTATATATCCTAACCTAAGGCAACCTAACATCTCGGATGTAGTATTTTACAACATTCCTGGCGGGCTGAACCTACTTCTCGGTGGGAACATTATATAAGTCTATATCGTAATATAACCTAACCTAACCCATCTAGACCCTCGCTGGTAATGTTTCACAGAATTCCGTTCGTGTCGCCCCGTACGTCACGGTGCGGACATCATATACGTCTATAACATTATATATCCTCACCCAAGGCAACCTAACATCTCGGATTTAGTATTTTCCAAAATACCTGGCGGGTTGGCCCCTACTTCTCGGTAGGAACATTATATACGTCTATAACGTAATATAACCTAACCTAACCCATCTAGCCCCTCGGCGGTAATGTTTTACAGAATCCCGTTCGTGTCGTCCCGTACGTCTCGGTGCGGACATTATATAAGTCTATAACGTTATATATCCTAACCTAAGGCAACCTAACGTCTCGAATGTAGTATTTTACAACATTCCAGGCGGGTCGGCACCTACTTCTCGGTGGACACATTATATACGTCTATATCGCAATATAACCTAACCTAACCCATTTAGCCCCTCGCTGGTAATGTTATACAGAATCCAGTTCGTGTCGTCCCGTGCGTCTCGGTGGGAACATTGTATGCGTCTATAACGTTATATATCCTAACCTAAGGCTATCTAACATCTCGGATGTAGTAATTTCCAAAATTACTGGCGTGTCGGCCCCTACTTCTCGTTGGGTACATTATGTACGTCTACAACATAATATTACCTAACCTAACCCATCTAGGCCCTCGCTGGTAATGTTTTACAGAATCCAGTTCGTGTCGTCCCGTACGTCTCGGTGGGCACATTGTATGCGTCTATAACGATATATATGCTAACCAAAGGCAACTTAACATCTCGGAAATAGTATTTTCCAAAATACCTGGCGGGTCGGCCCCTACTTCTCGGTGGGAACATTATATACGTCTATAACGTAATATAACCTAACCTAACCCATCTAGCCCCTCGCTGGTAATGTTTTACAGAATCCCGGGCGTGTCGGCCCGTACTTCTCATTGGGGACATTATATGCGTCTAGAACGTTATATATCCTAACCTAAGGCAACCTAGCATCTCGGATGTAGTATTTTACAACATTCCTGGCGGGTCGGCCCCTACTTCTAGGTGGGAACATTATATAAGTCTATATCGTAATATAACCTAACCTAACCCATTTAGCCCCTCGCTGGTAATGTTTTTCAGAATCCAGTTCGTGTCGTCCCGTACGTCTCGGTGGGAACATTGTATGCGTCTATAACGTTATATATCCTAACCTAAGGCAACTTAACATCTCGAATGTAGATGTATTTTACAACATTCCAGGCGGGTCGGCCCCTACTTCTCGGTGGGCACATAATATACATCTATATCGTAATATAACCTAACCTAAACCCATTTACACTTCGGTGATTATGTTTTACAGAATCCCGGTCATGTTGGCTCATACTGCTCGTTGGGGACATTAGATACGTCTATAACGTTATATATCCTAACCTAAGGCAACCTAACATCTCGGATGTAGTATTTTACAACATTCCTGGCGGGCTGAACCTACTTCTCGGTGGGAACATTATATAAGTCTATATCGTAATATAACCTAACCTAACCCATCTAGACCCTCGCTGGTAATGTTTCACAGAATTCCGTTCGTGTCGCCCCGTACGTCACGGTACGAACATCATATACGTCTATAACATTATATATCCTCACCCAAGGCAACCTAACATCTCGGATGTAGTATTTTCCAAAATACCTGGCGGGTTGGCCCCTACTTCTCGGTAGGAACATTATATACGTCTATAACGTAATATAACCTAACCTAACCCATCTAGCCCCTCGGCGGTAATGTTTTACAGAATCCCGTTCGTGTCGTCCCGTACGTCTCGGTGCGGACATTATATAAGTCTATAACGTTATATATCCTAACCTAAGGCAACCTAACGTCTCGAATGTAGTATTTTACAACATTCCAGGCGGGTCGGCACCTACTTCTCGGTGGACACATTATATACGTCTATATCGCAATATAACCTAACCTAACCCATTTAGCCCCTCGCTGGTAATGTTATACAGAATCCAGTTCGTGTCGTCCCGTGCGTCTCGGTGGGAACATTGTATGCGTCTATAACGTTATATATCCTAACCTAAGGCTATCTAACATCTCGGATGTAGTAATTTCCAAAATTACTGGCGTGTCGGCCCCTACTTCTCGTTGGGTACATTATGTACGTCTACAACATAATATTACCTAACCTAACCCATCTAGGCCCTCGCTGGTAATGTTTTACAGAATCCAGTTCGTGTCGTCCCGTACGTCTCGGTGGGGACAGTATATATGTCTATAACGTTATATATCCTAACCTAAGGCAACTTAACATCTCGAATGTAGTATTTTACAACATTCCAGGCGTGTCGGCCCCACTTCTCGGTAGGGACATTATATAAGTCTATATCGCAATATAACCTAACCTAACCCATCTATACCCTCGCTGGTAATGTTTCACAGAATCCCGTTCGTGTCGCCCCGAACGTCACGGTGCGGACATTATATACGTCTATAACGTTATATATGCTAACCTAAGGCAACCTAACATCCCGGATATAGTAGTTTCCAAAATACCTGGCGGGTCGGCCCCTACTTCTCGGTGGGAACATTATATACGTCTATAACGTAATATAACCTAAAAAAACCCATCTAGCCCCTCGCTGGTAATGTTTTACAGAATCCCGGTCGTGTCGGCCCGTACTTCTCGGTCGGGACATTATATGTGTCTAGAACGTTATATATCCTAACCTAAGGCAACCTAACATCTCGGATGTAGTATTTTACAACATTCCTGGCGGGTCGGCCCCTACTTCTCGGTGGGAACATTATATAGGTCTACAACGTAGTATAACCTAACCTAACCCATCTAGCCCCTCGCTGGTAATGCTTTACAGTATCCAGTTTGTGTCGTCACGTACGTCTCGGTGGGGACATTGTATGCGTCTATAACGATATATATCCTAACCTAAGGCAACCTAACATCTCGGATGTAGTATTTTACAACACTCCTGGCGGGGCGGAACCTACTTCTCGGTGGGAACATTATATACGTCTATATCGCAATATAACCTGACCTAACCCATCTATACCCTCGGCGGTAATGTTTTACAGAATCCCGTTCGTGTCGTCCCGTACGTCTCGGTGCGGACATTATATAAGTCTATAACATTATATATCCTAACCTAAGGCAACCTAACATCTCGAATGTAGTATTTTACGACATTCCACTCGGGTCGGCCCCTAATTCTCGTTGGGTACATTATATACGTCTACAACGCAATATAACCTAACCTAACCCATCTAGCCCCTCGCTGGTAATGTTTTACAGAATCCAGTTCGTGTCGTCCCGTACGTCTCGGTGGGGACATTGTATGCGTCTATAACGTTATATATCCTACCCTAAGGCAACCTAACATCTCGGATGTAGTATTTTACAACATTCCTGGCGTGGCGGTACCTACTTCTCGGTGGGAACATTATATAAGTCTATATCGTAATATAACCTAACCTAACCCATCTAGAACCTCGCTGGTAATGTTTCACAGAATCCCGTTCGTGTCCGCCGTACGTCACGTTGCGGTCATTATATACGTCTATAACGTTATATACCCTAACCTAACGCAACCTAACATCTCTAACGTAGTGTTTTACAACATTCCAGGCGGGTCGGCACCTACTTCCCGGTGGACACATAATATACGTTCATATCGCAATATAACCTAACCTAACCCATTTAGCCCCTCGTTGGTAATGTTTTACAGAATCCAGTTCGTGTCGTCCCGTGCATCTCGGTGGGAACATTGTATGCGTCTATAACGTTATATATCCTAACCTAAGGCTATCTAACATCTCGGATGTAGTAATTTCCAAAATTACTGGCGTGTCGGCCCCTACTTCTCGTTGGGTACATTATGTACGTCTACAACGTAATATTACCTAACCTAACCCATCTAGGCCCTCGCTGGTAATGTTTTACAGAATCCCGTTCGTGTCGTCCCGTACGTCTCGGTGGGGACATTGTATGCGTCTATAACGTTATATATGCTAACCAAAGGCAACCTAACATCTCGGATATAGTATTTTCCAAAATACCTGGCGGGTCGGCCCCTACTTCTCGGTGGGAACATTATATACGTCTATAACGTAATATAACCTAACCTAACCCATCTAGCCCCTCGCTGGCAATGTTTTACAGAATCCCGGTCGTGTCGGCCCGTACTTCTCGGTGGGAACATTGTATGCGTCTATAACGTTATATATCCTAACCTAAGGCAACCTAACATCTCGGATGTAGTATTGTACAACATTCCTGGCGGGCTGAATCTACTTCTCGGTGGGAACATTATATAAGTCGATAACGTAACATAACCTAAAATAACCTATCTAGCCCCTCGGCGGTAATGTTTTACAGAATCCCGTTCGTGTCGTCCCGTAAGTCTCGGTGCGGACATTATATAAGTCTATAACGTTATATATCCTAACCTAAGGCAACTTAACATCTCGAATGTAGTATTTTACAACATTCCAGGCGTGTCGGCCCCTACTTCTCGGTGGGCACATAATATACATCTATATCGTAATATAACCTAACCTAACCCCATTTTGCACTTCGGTGATTATGTTTTACAGAATCCCGGTCGTTTTGGCTCATACTGCTCGTTGGGAACATTATATACGTCTATAACGTAATATAACCTAACCTAACCCATCTAGCCCCTCGGCGGTAATGTTTTACAGAATCCTGTTCGTGTCGTCCCGTACGTCTCGGTGCGGACATTATATAAGTATATAACGTTATATATCCTAACCTAAGGCAACCTCACATCTCGAATGTAGTATTTTACAACATTCCAGGCGGGTCGGCACCTACTTCTCGGTGGACACATTATATACGTCTATATCGCAATATAACCTAACCTAACCCATTTATCCCCTCGCTGGTAATGTTATACAGAATCCAGTTCGTGTCGTCCCGTGCGTCTCGGTGGGAACATTGTATGCGTCTATAACGTTATATATCCTAACCTAAGGCTATCTAACATCTCGGATGTAGTAATTTCCAAAATTACTGGCGTGTCGGCCCCTACTTCTCGTTGCGTACATTATGTACGTCTACAACATAATATTACCTAACCTAACCCATCTAGGCCCTCGCTGGTAGTGTTTTACAGAATCCCGGGCGTGTCGGCCCGTACTTCTCAGTGGGGACATTATATGCGTCTAGAACGTTATATATCCTAACCTAAGGCAACCTAACATCTCGGATGTAGTATTTTACGACATTCCTGGCGAGTCGGCCCCTACTTCTCGGTGGGAACATTATATACGTCCATAACGTAATATAACCTAATCTAACCCATCTAGCCCCTCGGCGGTAATGTTTTACAGAATCCCGTTCGGGTTGGTTCATACTTCTCGGTGGGGACATTATATACGTCTACAACATTGTATATCCCACACGAGGGCAACCTAACATCTCGAATGTCGTATTTCATAACATTCCTGGCGGGTCGGCCCCACTTCTCGGTAGGGACATTATATAAGTCTATATCGCAATATAGCCTAACCTAACCCATCTATACCCTCGCTGGTAATGTTTCACAGAATCCCGTTCGTGTCTCCCCGAACGTCACGGTGCGGACATTATATACGTCTATAACGTTATATATGCTAACCTAACGCAACCTAACGTCTCTAACGTAGTGTTTTACAACATTCCAGGCTGGTCGGCACCTACTTCCCGGTGGACACATTATATACGTCTATATCGCAATATAACCTAACCTAACCCATTTAGCCCCTCGCTGGTAATGTTTTACAGAATCCAGTTCGTGTCGTCCCGTGCGTCTCGGTGGGAACATTGTATGCGTCTATAACGTTATATATCCTAACCTAAGGCTATCTAACATCTCGGATGTAGTAATTTCCAAAATTACTGGCGTGTCGGCCCCTACTTCTCGTTGGGAACATTATATACGTCTATAACGTAATATAACCTAACCTAACCCATCTAGCCCCTCGCTGGTAATGTTTTACAGAATCCCGGGCGTGTCGGCCCGTACTTCTCAGTGGGGACATTATATGCGTCTAGAACGTTATATATCCTAACCTAAGGCAACCTAACATCTCGGATGTAGTATTTTACGACATTCCTGGCGAGTCGGCCCCTACTTCTCGGTGGGAACATTATATACGTCCATAACGTAATATAACCTAATCTAACCCATCTAGCCCCTCGGCGGTAATGTTTTACAGAATCCCGTTCGGGTTGGTTCATACTTCTCGGTGGGGACATTATATACGTCTACAACATTGTATATCCCACCCGAGGGCAACCTAACATCTCGAATGTCGTATTTCATAACATTCCTGGCGGGTCGGCCCCACTTCTCGGTAGGGATATTATATAAGTCTATATCGCAATATAACCTAACCTAACCCATTTTGCCCTTCGGTGATAATGTTTTACAGAATCCCGGTCGTGTTGGCTCATACTTCTCGCTGGGGACTTTATATACGTCTATAACGTTATATATCATAACCCAAGGCAACCTAACATCTCGGATGTAGTATTTTACAACATTCCTGGCGAGCTGAACCTGCTTCTCGGTGGGAACATTATATAAGTCTATATCGTAATATAACCTAACCTAACCCATCTAGACCCTCGCTGGTAATGTTTCACAGAATCCCGTTCGTCTCGCCCCGAACGTCACGGTGCGGACATTATATACATCTATAACGTTATATATGCTAACCTAAGGCAACCTAACATCCCGGATATAGTAGTTTCCAAAATACCTGGCGGGTCGGCCCCTACTTCTCGGTGGGAACATTATATACGTCTATAACGTAATATAACCTAACCTAACCCATCTAGCCCCTCGCTGGTAATGTTTTACAGAATCCCGGTCGTGTCGGCCCGTACTTCTCGGTGGGGACATTATATGTGTCTAGAACGTTATATATCCTAACCTAAGGCAACCTAACATCTCGAATGTAGTATTTTACGACATTCCACCCGGGTCGGCCCCTAATTCTCGTTGGGTACATTATATACGTCTACAACGAAATATAACCTAACCTAACCCATCTAGCCCCTCGCTGGCAATGTTTTACAGAATCCAGTTCGTGTCGTCCCGTGCATCTCGGTGGGAACATTGTATGCGTCTATAACGTTATATATCCTAACCTAAGGCTATCTAACATCTCGGATGTAGTAATTTCCAAAATTACTGGCGTGTCGGCCCCTACTTCTCGTTGGGTACATTATGTACGTCTACAACGTAATATTACCTAACCTAACCCATCTAGGCCCTCGCTGGTAATGTTTTACAGAATCCAGTTCGTGTCGTCCCGTACGTCTCGGTGGGGACATTCTATGCGTCTATAACGTTATATATGCTAACCAAAGGCAACCTAACATCTCGGATATAGTATTTTCCAAAATACCTGGCGGGTCGGCCCCTACTTCTCGGTGGGAACATTATATACGTCTATAACGTAATATAACCTAACCTAACCCATCTAGCCCCTCGCTGGCAATGTTTTACAGAATCCCGGTCGTGTCGGCCCGTACTTCTCGGTCGGGAAATTATATGCGTCTAGAACGTTATATATTCTAACCTAAGGCAACCTAACATCTCGGATGTAGTATTTTACAACATACCTGGCGGGTTGGACCCTACTTCTCGGTGGGAACATTATATACGTCCATAACGTAATATAACCTAATCTAACCCATCTAGCCCCTCGGCGGTAATGTTTTACAGAATACCGTTCGGGTTGGTTCATACTTCTCGGTGGGGACATTATATACGTCTATAACATTGTATATCCCACCCGAAGGCAACCTAACATCTCGAATGTGGTATTTCACAACATTCCTGGCGGGTCGGCCCCACTTCTCGGTAGGGACATTATATAAGTCTATATCGCAATATAACCTAACCTAACCCATCTATACCCTCGCTGGTAATGTTTCACAGAATCCCGTTCGTGTCGCCCCGTACGTCACGGTGCGGACATTATATACGTCTATAACGTTATATATGCTAACCTAACGCAACCTAACGTCTCTAACGTAGTGTTTTACAACATTCCAGGCTGGTCGGCACCTACTTCCCGGTGGACACATTATATACGTCTATATCGCAATATAACCTAACCTAACCCATTTAGCCCCTCGCTGGTAATGTTTTACAGAATCCAGTTCGTGTCGTCCCGTGCGTCTCGGTGGGAACATTGTATGCGTCTATAACGTTATATATCCTAACCTAAGGCTATCTAACATCTCGGATGTAGTAATTTCCAAAATTACTGGCGTGTCGGCCCCTACTTCTCGTTGGGAACATTATATACGTCTATAACGTAATATAACCTAACCTAACCCATCTAGCCCCTCGCTGGTAATGTTTTACAGAATCCCGGGCGTGTCGGCCCGTACTTCTCAGTGGGGACATTATATGCGTCTAGAACGTTATATATCCTAACCTAAGGCAACCTAACATCTCGGATGTAGTATTTTACGACATTCCTGGCGAGTCGGCCCCTACTTCTCGGTGGGAACATTATATACGTCCATAACGTAATATAACCTAATCTAACCCATCTAGCCCCTCGGCGGTAATGTTTTACAGAATCCCGTTCGGGTTGGTTCATACTTCTCGGTGGGGACATTATATACGTCTACAACATTGTATATCCCACCCGAGGGCAACCTAACATCTCGAATGTCGTATTTCATAACATTCCTGGCGGGTCGGCCCCACTTCTCGGTAGGGATATTATATAAGTCTATATCGCAATATAACCTAACCTAACCCATTTTGCCCTTCGGTGATAATGTTTTACAGAATCCCGGTCGTGTTGGCTCATACTTCTCGCTGGGGACTTTATATACGTCTATAACGTTATATATCATAACCCAAGGCAACCTAACATCTCGGATGTAGTATTTTACAACATTCCTGGCGAGCTGAACCTGCTTCTCGGTGGGAACATTATATAAGTCTATATCGTAATATAACCTAACCTAACCCATCTAGACCCTCGCTGGTAATGTTTCACAGAATCCCGTTCGTCTCGCCCCGAACGTCACGGTGCGGACATTATATACATCTATAACGTTATATATGCTAACCTAAGGCAACCTAACATCCCGGATATAGTAGTTTCCAAAATACCTGGCGGGTCGGCCCCTACTTCTCGGTGGGAACATTATATACGTCTATAACGTAATATAACCTAACCTAACCCATCTAGCCCCTCGCTGGTAATGTTTTACAGAATCCCGGTCGTGTCGGCCCGTACTTCTCGGTGGGGACATTATATGTGTCTAGAACGTTATATATCCTAACCTAAGGCAACCTAACATCTCGAATGTAGTATTTTACGACATTCCACCCGGGTCGGCCCCTAATTCTCGTTGGGTACATTATATACGTCTACAACGAAATATAACCTAACCTAACCCATCTAGCCCCTCGCTGGCAATGTTTTACAGAATCCAGTTCGTGTCGTCCCGTGCATCTCGGTGGGAACATTGTATGCGTCTATAACGTTATATATCCTAACCTAAGGCTATCTAACATCTCGGATGTAGTAATTTCCAAAATTACTGGCGTGTCGGCCCCTACTTCTCGTTGGGTACATTATGTACGTCTACAACGTAATATTACCTAACCTAACCCATCTAGGCCCTCGCTGGTAATGTTTTACAGAATCCAGTTCGTGTCGTCCCGTACGTCTCGGTGGGGACATTCTATGCGTCTATAACGTTATATATGCTAACCAAAGGCAACCTAACATCTCGGATATAGTATTTTCCAAAATACCTGGCGGGTCGGCCCCTACTTCTCGGTGGGAACATTATATACGTCTATAACGTAATATAACCTAACCTAACCCATCTAGCCCCTCGCTGGCAATGTTTTACAGAATCCCGGTCGTGTCGGCCCGTACTTCTCGGTCGGGAAATTATATGCGTCTAGAACGTTATATATTCTAACCTAAGGCAACCTAACATCTCGGATGTAGTATTTTACAACATACCTGGCGGGTTGGACCCTACTTCTCGGTGGGAACATTATATACGTCCATAACGTAATATAACCTAATCTAACCCATCTAGCCCCTCGGCGGTAATGTTTTACAGAATACCGTTCGGGTTGGTTCATACTTCTCGGTGGGGACATTATATACGTCTATAACATTGTATATCCCACCCGAAGGCAACCTAACATCTCGAATGTGGTATTTCACAACATTCCTGGCGGGTCGGCCCCACTTCTCGGTAGGGACATTATATAAGTCTATATCGCAATATAACCTAACCTAACCCATCTATACCCTCGCTGGTAATGTTTCACAGAATCCCGTTCGTGTCGCCCCGTACGTCACGGTGCGGACATTATATACGTCTGTAACGTTATATATGCTAACCAAAGGCAACCTAACATCTCGGAAATAGTATTTTCCAAAATACCTGGCGGGTCGGCCCCTACTTCTCGGTGGGAACATTATATACGTCTATAACGTAATATAACCTAACCTAAACCACCTAGCCCCTCGCTGGTAATGTTTTACAGAATCCCGGTCGTGTCGGCCCGTAATTCTCGGTGGGGACATTATATGCGTCTAGAACGTTATATATCTTAACCTAAGGCAACCTAACATCTCGGATGTAGTATTTTACAACATTCCTGGCGGGTCGGCCCCTACTTCTCGGTGGGAACATTATATATGTCTACAACGTAGTATAACCTAACCTAATCCATCTAGCCCCTCGCTAGTAATGCTTTACAGAATCCAGTTCGTGTTGTCCCGTACGTCTCGGTGGGGACATTGTTTACGTCTATAACGATATATATCCTAACCTAAGGCAACCTAACATCTCGGATGTAGTATTTTACAACATTCCTGGCGTGGCCGAACCTACTTCTCGGTGGGAACAATATATAAGTCTATATCGTAATATAATCTAACCTAACCCATCTAGACCCTCGCTGGTAATGTTTTACTGAATCCCGTTCGTGTCGCCCCGTACGTCACGGTGCGGACATTATATAGATCTATAACGTTATATATCCTAACCTAAGGCAACCTAACATCTCACATGTACTATTTTACAACATTCCAGGCGGGTCGGCCCCTACTTCTCGGTGGGCACATTATATACGTCTATATCGCAATATAACCTAACCTAACCCATCTAGCCCCTCGCTGGTAATGCTTTACAGAATCCAGTTCGTGTCGTCCCGTACGTCTCGGTGGGGACATTGTATGCGTCTATAACGATATTTATCCTAACCTAGGGCAACCTAACATCTCGGATTTAGTATTTTACAACATTCCTGGCGCGTCGGCCCCTACTTCTCGGTGGGAACATTATATACGTCTACAACGTAGTATAACCTAACCTAACCCATCTAGCCCCTCGCTGGTAATGTTTTACAGAATCCCGTTCGTGTCGCCCCGTACGTCACGGTGCGGACATTATATGCGTCTATAACGTTATATATGCTAACCAAAGGCAACTTAACGTCTCGGATATAGTATTTTCCAAAATACCTGGCGGGTCGGCCCCTACTTCTCGGTGGGAACATTATATACGTCTATAACGTAATATAACCTAACCTAACCCATCTAGCCCCTCGCTGGTAATGCTTTACAGAATCCAGTTCGTGTCGTCCCGTACGTCTCGGTGGGGACATTGTATGCGTCTATAACGATATATATCCTAACCTAAGACAACCTAACACCTCGGATGTAGTATTTTACAACATTCCTGGCGTGGCCGAACCTGCTTCTCGGTGGGAACAATATATAAGTCTATATCGTAATATAATCTAACCTAACCCATCTAGACCCTCGCTGGTAATGTTTTACTGAATCCCGTTCGTGTCGCCCCGTACGTCGCGGTGCGGACATTATATACGTCTATAACGTTATATATGCTAACCAAAGGCAACTTAACATCTCGGAAATAGTATTTTCCAAAATACCTGGCGGGTCGGCCCCTTCTTCTCGGTGGGAACATTATGTAGGTCTACAACGTAGTATAACCTAACCTAACCCATTTGGCCCCTCGCTGGTAATGTTTTTCAGAATCCAGTTCGTGTCGTCCCGTACGTCTCGGTGGGAACATTGTATGCGTCAATAACGTTATATATCCTAACCTAAGGCAACCTAACATATCGGATGTAGTATTTTACAACATTCCTGGCGGGCTGAACCTACTTCTCGGTGGGAACATTATACAAGTCTATATCGTAATATAAACTAACCTAACCCATCTAGACCCTCGCTGGTAATGTTTCACAGAATTCCGTTCGTGTCGCCCCGTACGTCACGGTGCGGACATCACATACGTCTATAACATTATATATCCTCACCTAAGGCAACCTAACATCTCGGATGTAGTATTTTCCAAAATACCTGGCGGGTTGGCCCGTACTTCTCGGTAGGAACATTATATACGCCTATAACGTAATATAACCTAACCTAACCCATCTAGCCCCTCGGCGGTAATGTTTTACAGAATCCCGTTCGTGTCGTCCCGTACGTCTCGGTGCGGACATTATATAAGTCTATAACGTTATATATCCTAACCTAAGGCAACCTAACATCTCGAATGTAGTATTTTACGACATTCCACTCGGGTCGGCCCCTAATTCTCGTTGGGTACATTATATACGTCTACAACGAAATATAACCTAACCTAACCCATCTAGCCCCTCGCTGGTAATGTTTTACAGAATCCAGTTCGTGTCGTCCCGTACGTCTCGGTGGGGACATTGTATGCGTCTATAACGTTATATATCCTAACCTAAGGCAACCTAACATCTCGGATGTAGTATTTTACAACATTCCTGGCGTGGCGGTACCTACTTCTCGGTGGGAACATTATATAAGTCTATATCGTAATATAACCTAACCTAACCCATCTAGAACCTCGCTGGTAATGTTTCACAGAATCCCGTTCGTGTCCGCCGTACGTCACGTTGCGGTCATTATATACGTCTATAACGTTATATACCCTAACCTAACGCAACCTAACATCTCTAACGTAGTGTTTTACAACATTCCAGGCGGGTCGGCACCTACTTCTCGGTGGACACATTATATACGTTCATATCGCAATATAACCTAACCTAACCTAACCCATTTAGCCCCTCGCTGGTAATGTTTTACAGAATCCAGTTCGTGTCGTCCCGTGCATCTCGGTGGGAACATTGTATGCGTCTATAACGTTATATATCCTAACCTAAGGCTATCTAACATCTCGGATGTAGTAATTTCCAAAATTACTGGCGTGTCGGCCCCTACTTCTCGTTGGGTACATTATGTACGTCTACAACGTAATATTACCTAACCTAACCCATCTAGGCCCTCGCTGGTAATGTTTTACAGAATCCAGTTCGTGTCGTCCCGTACGTCTCGGTGGGGACATTCTATGCGTCTATAACGTTATATATGCTAACCAAAGGCAACCTAACATCTCGGATATAGTATTTTCCAAAATACCTGGCGGGTCGGCCCCTACTTCTCGGTGGGAACATTATATACGTCTATAACGTAATATAACCTAACCTAACCCATCTAGCCCCTCGCTGGCAATGTTTTACAGAATCCCGGTCGTGTCGGCCCGTACTTCTCGGTCGGGAAATTATATGCGTCTAGAACGTTATATATTCTAACCTAAGGCAACCTAACATCTCGGATGTTGTATTTTACAACATTCCTGGCGGGTTGGACCCTACTTCTCGGTGGGAACATTATATACGTCCATAACGTAATATAACCTAATCTAACCCATCTAGCCCCTCGGCGGTAATGTTTTACAGAATCCCGTTCGGGTTGGTTCATACTTCTCGGTGGGGACATTATATACGTCTATAACATTGTATATCCCACCCGAAGGCAACCTAACATCTCGAATGTGGTATTTCACAACATTCCTGGCGGGTCGGCCCCACTTCTCGGTAGGGACATTATATAAGTCTATATCGCAATATAACCTAACCTAACCCATCTATACCCTCGCTGGTAATGTTTCACAGAATCCCGTTCGTGTCGCCCCGTACGTCACGGTGCGGACATTATATACGTCTATAACGTTATATATGCTAACCAAAGGCAACTTAACATCTCGGAAATAGTATTTTCCAAAATACCTGGCGGGTCGGCCCCTTCTTCTCGGTGGGAACATTATGTAGGTCTACAACGTAGTATAACCTAACCTAACCCATTTAGCCCCTCGCTGGTAATGTTTTTCAGAATCCAGTTCGTGTCGTCCCGTACGTCTCGGTGGGAACATTGTATGCGTCAATAACGTTATATATCCTAACCTAAGGCAACCTAACATATCGGATGTAGTATTTTACAACATTCCTGGCGGGCTGAACCTACTTCTCGGTGGGAACATTATACAAGTCTATATCGTAATATAACCTAACCTAACCCATCTAGACCCTCGCTGGTAATGTTTCACAGAATTCCGTTCGTGTCGCCCCGTACGTCACGGTGCGGACATCATATACGTCTATAACATTATATATCCTCACCTAAGGCAACCTAACGTCTCGGATGTAGTATTTTCCAAAATACCTGGCGGGTTGGCCCGTACTTCTCGGTAGGAACATTATATACGTCTATAACGTAATATAACCTAACCTAACCCATCTAGCCCCTCGGCGGTAATGTTTTACAGAATCCCGTTCGTGTCGTCCCGTACGTCTCGGTGCGGACATTATATAAGTCTATAACGTTATATATCCTAACCTAAGGCAACCTAACATCTCGAATGTAGTATTTTACGACATTCCACTCGGGTCGGCCCCTAATTCTCGTTGGGTACATTATATACGTCTACAACGAAATATAACCTAACCTAACCCATCTAGCCCCTCGCTGGTAATGTTTTACAGAATCCAGTTCGTGTCGTCCCGTACGTCTCGGTGGGGACATTGTATGCGTCTACAACGTTATATATCCTAACCTAAGGCAACCTAACATCTCGGATGTAGTATTTTACAACATTCCTGGCGTGGCGGTACCTACTTCTCGGTGGGAACATTATATAAGTCTATATCGTAATATAACCTAACCTAACCCATCTAGAACCTCGCTGGTAATGTTTCACAGAATCCCGTTCGTGTCCGCCGTACGTCACGTTGCGGTCATTATATACGTCTATAACGTTATATACCCTAACCTAACGCAACCTAACATCTCTAACGTAGTGTTTTACAACATTCCAGGCGGGTCGGCACCTACTTCTCGGTGGACACATTATATACGTTCATATCGCAATATAACCTAACCTAACCTAACCCATTTAGCCCCTCGCTGGTAATGTTTTACAGAATCCAGTTCGTGTCGTCCCGTGCATCTCGGTGGGAACATTGTATGCGTCTATAACGTTATATATCCTAACCAAAGGCTATCTAACATCTCGGATGTAGTAATTTCCAAAATTACTGGCGTGTCGGCCCGTACTTCTCGTTGGGTACATTATGTACGTCTACAACGTAATATTACCTAACCTAACCCATCTAGGCCCTCGCTGGTAATGTTTTACAGAATCCAGTTCGTGTCGTCCCGTACGTCTCGGTGGGGACATTCTATGCGTCTATAACGTTATATATGCTAACCAAAGGCAACCTAACATCTCGGATATAGTATTTTCCAAAATACCTGGCGGGTCGGCCCCTACTTCTCGGTGGGAACATTATATACGTCTATAACGTAATATAACCTAACCTAACCCATCTAGCCCCTCGCTGGCAATGTTTTACAGAATCCCGGTCGTGTCGGCCCGTACTTCTCGGTCGGGAAATTATATGCGTCTAGAACGTTATATATTCTAACCTAAGGCAACCTAACATCTCGGATGTAGTATTTTACAACATTCCTGGCGGGTTGGACCCTACTTCTCGGTGGGAACATTATATACGTCCATAACGTAATATAACCTAATCTAACCCATCTAGCCCCTCGGCGGTAATGTTTTACAGAATCCCGTTCGGGTTGGTTCATACTTCTCGGTGGGGACATTATATACGTCTATAACATTGTATATCCCACCCGAAGGCAACCTAACATCTCGAATGTGGTATTTCACAACATTCCTGGCGGGTCGGCCCCACTTCTCGGTAGGGACATTATATAAGTCTATATCGCAATATAACCTAACCTAACCCATCTATACCCTCGCTGGTAATGTTTCACAGAATCCCGTTCTTGTCGCCCCGTACGTCACGGTGCGGACATTATATACGTCTATAACGTTATATATGCTAACCAAAGGCAACCTAACATCTCGGATGTAGTATTTTACAACATTCCTGGCGTGGCGGTACCTACTTCTCGGTGGGAACGTTATATAAGTCTATATCGTAATATAACCTAACCTAACCCATCTAGAACCTCGCTGGTAATGTTTCACAGAATCCCGTTCGTGTCCGCCGTACGTCACGTTGCGGTCATTATATACGTCTATAACGTTATATACCCGAACCTAACGCAACCTAACATCTCTAACGTAGTGTTTTACAACATTCCAGGCGGGTCGGCACCTACTTCTCGGTGGACACATTATATACGTTCATATCGCAATATAACCTAACCTAACCTAACCCATTTAGCCCCTCGCTGGTAATGTTTTACAGAATCCAGTTCGTGTCGTCCCGTGCATCTCGGTGGGAACATTGTATGCGTCTATAACGTTATATATCCTAACCTAAGGCTATCTAACATCTCGGATGTAGTAATTTCCAAAATTACTGGCGTGTCGGCCCCTACTTCTCGTTGGGTACATTATGTACGTCTACAACGTAATATTACCTAACCTAACCCATCTAGGCCCTCGCTGGTAATGTTTTACAGAATCCAGTTCGTGTCGTCCCGTACGTCTCGGTGGGGACATTCTATGCGTCTATAACGTTATATATGCTAACCAAAGGCAACCTAACATCTCGGATATAATATTTTCCAAAATACCTGGCGGGTCGGCCCCTACTTCTCGGTGGGAACATTATATACGTCTAGAACGTAATATAACCTAACCTAACCCATCTAGCCCCTCGCTGGCAATGTTTTACAGAATCCCGGTCGTGTCGGCCCGTACTTCTCGGTCGGGAAATTATATGCGTCTAGAACGTTATATATTCTAACCTAAGGCAACCTAACATCTCGGATGTAGTATTTTACAACATTCCTGGCGGGTTGGACCCTACTTCTCGGTGGGAACATTATATACGTCCATAACGTAATATAACCTAATCTAACCCATCTAGCCCCTCGGCGGTAATGTTTTACAGAATCCCGTTTGGGTTGGTTCATACTTCTCGGTGGGGACATTATATACGTCTATAACATTGTATATCCCACCCGAAGGCAACCTAACATCTCGAATGTGGTATTTCACAACATTCCTGGCGGGTCGGCCCCACTTCTCGGTAGGGACATTATATAAGTCTATATCGCAATATAACCTAACCTAACCCATCTATACCCTCGCTGGTAATGTTTCACAGAATCCCGTTCGTGTCGCCCCGTACGTCACGTTGCGGACATTATATGCGTCTAGAACGTTATATATCTTAACCTAAGGCAACCTAACATCTCGGATGTAGTATTTTACAACATTCCTGGCGGGTCGGCCCCTACTTCTCGGTGGGAACATTATATATGTCTACAACGTAGTATAACCTAACCTAACCCATCTAGCCCCTCGCTGGTAATGCTTTACAGAATCCAGTTCGTGTTGTCCCGTACGTCTCGGTGGGGTCATTGTTTACGTCTATAACGATATATATCCTAACCTAAGGCAACCTAACATCTCGGATGTAGTATTTTACAACATTCCTGGCGTGGCCGAACCTACTTCTCGGTGGGAACAATATATAAGTCTATATCGTAATATAATCTAACCTAACCCATCTAGACCCTCGCTGGTAATGTTTTACTGAATCCCGTTCGTGTCGCCCCGTACGTCACGGTGCGGACATTATATAGATCTATAACGTTATATATCCTAACCTAAGGCAACCTAACATCTCACATGTACTATTTTACAACATTCCAGGCGGGTCGGCCCCTACTTCTCGGTGGGCACATTATATACGTCTATATCGCAATATAACCTAACGTAACCGATCTAGCCCCTCGCTGGTAATGCTTTACAGAATCCAGTTCGTGTCGTCCCGTACTTCTCGGTGGGGACATTGTATGCGTCTATAACGATATTTATCCTAACCTAGGGCAACCTAACATCTCGGATTTAGTATTTTACAACATTCCTGGCGCGTCGGCCCCTACTTCTCGGTGGGAACATTATATACGTCTATAACGCTATATATCCTAGACTAAGACAAGCTAACGTGTCGAATGTAATATTTTACAACATTCCTGGCGCTTCGGCACCTACTTCTCGGTGGGAATATTATATACGTCTATAAAGCTACATATCCTAGCTTAAGGCAACCTAACATGTCGAATGTAATATTTTACAACATTCCTGGCGCGTCGGCCCCTACTTACGGTGGGAACATTATATAAGTCAATAACGTAATATATCCTAAACTAAGGCAACCTATCATCTCTACCGTAATAATTTACAACATTCCTGGCATGCAAGTGCCTAGTTCTCTATGGTAACATTATATACGTCTATAACGTTATATATCCTAACCTAATGCAACCTAACATCTCGGATGTAATATTTTACTACATTCCTGGCGCGGCGGCACCTACTTCTCGGTGGGAACAGTATATACGTCTAAAACGTTATATATCCTAACCTAAGGCAACCTAACATGCCGAATGTAATATTTTACAACATTCCCGGCGCTTCGGTCCCTACTTCTCTGTGGTACCATTATATACGTCTATAAGGTTATATATCCTAGCCTAAGGCAATCCTAACATGTCGAATGTAATATTTTACAACATTCCAGGCGGGTCGGCACCTACTTCTCGGTGGACACATTATATACGTTCATATCGCAATATAACCTAACCTAACCTAACCCATTTAGCCCCTCGCTGGTAATGTTTTACAGAATCCAGTTCGTGTCGTCCCGTGCATCTCGGTGGGAACATTGTATGCGTCTATAACGTTATATATCCTAACCAAAGGCTATCTAACATCTCGGATGTAGTAATTTCCAAAATTACTGGCGTGTCGGCCCGTACTTCTCGTTGGGTACATTATGTACGTCTACAACGTAATATTACCTAACCTAACCCATCTAGGCCCTCGCTGGTAATGTTTTACAGAATCCAGTTCGTGTCGTCCCGTACGTCTCGGTGGGGACATTCTATGCGTCTATAACGTTATATATGCTAACCAAAGGCAACCTAACATCTCGGATATAGTATTTTCCAAAATACCTGGCGGGTCGGCCCCTACTTCTCGGTGGGAACATTATATACGTCTATAACGTAATATAACCTAACCTAACCCATCTAGCCCCTCGCTGGCAATGTTTTACAGAATCCCGGTCGTGTCGGCCCGTACTTCTCGGTCGGGAAATTATATGCGTCTAGAACGTTATATATTCTAACCTAAGGCAACCTAACATCTCGGATGTAGTATTTTACAACATTCCTGGCGGGTTGGACCCTACTTCTCGGTGGGAACATTATATACGTCCATAACGTAATATAACCTAATCTAACCCATCTAGCCCCTCGGCGGTAATGTTTTACAGAATCCCGTTCGGGTTGGTTCATACTTCTCGGTGGGGACATTATATACGTCTATAACATTGTATATCCCACCCGAAGGCAACCTAACATCTCGAATGTGGTATTTCACAACATTCCTGGCGGGTCGGCCCCACTTCTCGGTAGGGACATTATATAAGTCTATATCGCAATATAACCTAACCTAACCCATCTATACCCTCGCTGGTAATGTTTCACAGAATCCCGTTCTTGTCGCCCCGTACGTCACGGTGCGGACATTATATACGTCTATAACGTTATATATGCTAACCAAAGGCAACCTAACATCTCGGATGTAGTATTTTACAACATTCCTGGCGTGGCGGTACCTACTTCTCGGTGGGAACGTTATATAAGTCTATATCGTAATATAACCTAACCTAACCCATCTAGAACCTCGCTGGTAATGTTTCACAGAATCCCGTTCGTGTCCGCCGTACGTCACGTTGCGGTCATTATATACGTCTATAACGTTATATACCCGAACCTAACGCAACCTAACATCTCTAACGTAGTGTTTTACAACATTCCAGGCGGGTCGGCACCTACTTCTCGGTGGACACATTATATACGTTCATATCGCAATATAACCTAACCTAACCTAACCCATTTAGCCCCTCGCTGGTAATGTTTTACAGAATCCAGTTCGTGTCGTCCCGTGCATCTCGGTGGGAACATTGTATGCGTCTATAACGTTATATATCCTAACCTAAGGCTATCTAACATCTCGGATGTAGTAATTTCCAAAATTACTGGCGTGTCGGCCCCTACTTCTCGTTGGGTACATTATGTACGTCTACAACGTAATATTACCTAACCTAACCCATCTAGGCCCTCGCTGGTAATGTTTTACAGAATCCAGTTCGTGTCGTCCCGTACGTCTCGGTGGGGACATTCTATGCGTCTATAACGTTATATATGCTAACCAAAGGCAACCTAACATCTCGGATATAATATTTTCCAAAATACCTGGCGGGTCGGCCCCTACTTCTCGGTGGGAACATTATATACGTCTAGAACGTAATATAACCTAACCTAACCCATCTAGCCCCTCGCTGGCAATGTTTTACAGAATCCCGGTCGTGTCGGCCCGTACTTCTCGGTCGGGAAATTATATGCGTCTAGAACGTTATATATTCTAACCTAAGGCAACCTAACATCTCGGATGTAGTATTTTACAACATTCCTGGCGGGTTGGACCCTACTTCTCGGTGGGAACATTATATACGTCCATAACGTAATATAACCTAATCTAACCCATCTAGCCCCTCGGCGGTAATGTTTTACAGAATCCCGTTTGGGTTGGTTCATACTTCTCGGTGGGGACATTATATACGTCTATAACATTGTATATCCCACCCGAAGGCAACCTAACATCTCGAATGTGGTATTTCACAACATTCCTGGCGGGTCGGCCCCACTTCTCGGTAGGGACATTATATAAGTCTATATCGCAATATAACCTAACCTAACCCATCTATACCCTCGCTGGTAATGTTTCACAGAATCCCGTTCGTGTCGCCCCGTACGTCACGTTGCGGACATTATATGCGTCTAGAACGTTATATATCTTAACCTAAGGCAACCTAACATCTCGGATGTAGTATTTTACAACATTCCTGGCGGGTCGGCCCCTACTTCTCGGTGGGAACATTATATATGTCTACAACGTAGTATAACCTAACCTAACCCATCTAGCCCCTCGCTGGTAATGCTTTACAGAATCCAGTTCGTGTTGTCCCGTACGTCTCGGTGGGGTCATTGTTTACGTCTATAACGATATATATCCTAACCTAAGGCAACCTAACATCTCGGATGTAGTATTTTACAACATTCCTGGCGTGGCCGAACCTACTTCTCGGTGGGAACAATATATAAGTCTATATCGTAATATAATCTAACCTAACCCATCTAGACCCTCGCTGGTAATGTTTTACTGAATCCCGTTCGTGTCGCCCCGTACGTCACGGTGCGGACATTATATAGATCTATAACGTTATATATCCTAACCTAAGGCAACCTAACATCTCACATGTACTATTTTACAACATTCCAGGCGGGTCGGCCCCTACTTCTCGGTGGGCACATTATATACGTCTATATCGCAATATAACCTAACGTAACCCATCTAGCCCCTCGCTGGTAATGCTTTACAGAATCCAGTTCGTGTCGTCCCGTACTTCTCGGTGGGGACATTGTATGCGTCTATAACGATATTTATCCTAACCTAGGGCAACCTAACATCTCGGATTTAGTATTTTACAACATTCCTGGCGCGTCGGCCCCTACTTCTCGGTGGGAACATTATATACGTCTATAACGCTATATATCCTAGACTAAGACAAGCTAACGTGTCGAATGTAATATTTTACAACATTCCTGGCGCTTCGGCACCTACTTCTCGGTGGGAATATTATATACGTCTATAAAGCTACATATCCTAGCTTAAGGCAACCTAACATGTCGAATGTAATATTTTACAACATTCCTGGCGCGTCGGCCCCTACTTACGGTGGGAACATTATATAAGTCAATAACGTAATATATCCTAAACTAAGGCAACCTATCATCTCTACCGTAATAATTTACAACATTCCTGGCATGCAAGTGCCTAGTTCTCTATGGTAACATTATATACGTCTATAACGTTATATATCCTAACCTAATGCAACCTAACATCTCGGATGTAATATTTTACTACATTCCTGGCGCGGCGGCACCTACTTCTCGGTGGGAACAGTATATACGTCTAAAACGTTATATATCCTAACCTAAGGCAACCTAACATGCCGAATGTAATATTTTACAACATTCCCGGCGCTTCGGTCCCTACTTCTCTGTGGTACCATTATATACGTCTATAAGGTTATATATCCTAGCCTAAGGCAATCCTAACATGTCGAATGTAATATTTTACAACATTCCAGGCGCGTCCGCTACTACTTCTCGGTGGGAACATTATATAGGTCAATAACGTTATATATCCTAACCTAAGGCAACCTAGCATCTCGGGAGTAATATTTTACTACATTCCTGGCACGTCGGCCCCTACTTCTCGGTGGGAACATTGCATACGTCTATAACGCTATATATCCTAGCCCCTGGCAACCTAACATGTTGACTGTAATATTTTACAACGTACCTGGCGCGTCGGCACCTACTTCTCTGTGGGAATATTATATACGTCTATAAAGCTATATATCCTAGCTTAAGGCAACCTAACATGTCGAATGTAATATTTTACAACATTCCTGGCGTGTTAACCCGCACTTCTCGGTGGGAACATCATATACGTTTATAGCGATATATATCCTAGCCTAAGGCGACCTAACATGTCGAATGTAATATTTTACATCATTCCTGACGTGTCGGCCCGTAGTTCACGGTGGTAACATTATATACGCTTACAACGTTATATATACTAGACTAAGGCAACCTGACATCTCGGATGTAATATTTGACAACATTTCTGTCGTGTGAGCGCGTACTTCTCGGTGGGAACATCATATACGTCTGTAACGTTATATATCCTGTCGTAAGGCAACATAACATCTCGGATGTACTATTTTACAACATTCCTGGTGGGTCGTCGCCCGCTTCTCGATGGGGACATTATATACGTCTATAACGTTGAATATCCTAACCTAAAGCAACCTAACATCTGGGATGTAATATTTTACAAGATCCCTGGCATGTCGGTCCCTACTTCTCGGTTGGAACATTGTATACGTCTATAACGATATATATTCTAGCCTAAGGCGACCTAACATGTCAAATGTAATATTTTACAACATTCCTGGCGTGTCGTCGCCTACTTCTCGATGGGGACATTATATACATCTATAACGTTGTATATCCTAACCTAACGCAACTTAACATCTCGGATGTAATATTTTACAACATTCCTGGCATGTCGGTCCCTACGTCTCGGTGGGAACATTATATACGTCTATAACGATATATATGCTAACCTAAGGCAACATAAAATCTCGGATGTAATATTTTACAACATTCCTGGCATGTCGGTCCCTACTTCTTGGTGGAAACAATGTATACGTCTATAACGATATATATCCTAGCTTAAGGCAACCCAACATGTAGAATGTAATATTTTACAACATTCCTGGCGTGTCGTCGCCCGCTTCTCAATGGGGACATTATATACGTCTATAACGTTGAATATCCTAACCTAAAGCAACCTAACATCTGGGATGTAATATTTTACAAGATCCCTGGCATGTCGGTCCCCACGTCTCGGTGGGAACATTATATACGTCTATAACGATATATATCATAACCTAAAGCAACCTAACATCTCGGATGTAATATTTTACAACATTCCTGGCATGTCGGTCCCTACTTCTCGGTGGAAACAATGTATACGTCTATAACGATATATATCCTAGCCTAAGGCAACCCAACATGTAGAATGTAATATTTTACACCATTCCTGGCGTGTCGTCGCCTACTTCTCGATGGGGACATTATATACATCTATAACGTTGTATATCCTAACCTAAGGCAACCTAACATCTCGGATGTAATATTATACAACATTCCTGGCATGTCGGTCCCTACTTCTCGGTTGGAACATTGTATATGTCTATAACGATATATAACCTAGCCTAAGGCAACCTAACATGTCGAATGTAATATTTTACATCATTCCTGACGTGTCGGCCCGTAGTTCACGGTGGTAACATTATATACGCCTACAACGTTATATATACTAGCCTAAGGCAACCTGACATCTCGGATATAATATTTGACAACATTACTGGCGTGTGAGCGCGTACTTCTCGGTGGGAACATCATATACGTCTGTAACGTTATATATCCTGTCGTAAGGCAACATAACATCTCGGATGTAATATTTTACAACATTCCTGGTGGGTCGTCGCCCGCTTCTCGATGGGGACATTATATACGTCTATAACGTTGAATATCCTAACCTAAAGCAACCTAACATCTGGGATGTAATATTTTACAAGATCCCTGGTATGTCGGTCCCCACGTCTCGGTGGGAACATTATATACGTCTATAACCTTGTATATACTAACCTAAAGCAACCTAACATTTCGGATGTAATATTTTACAACATTCCTGGCATGTCGGTCCCTACTTCTCGGTGGAAACAATGTATACGTCTATAACGATATATATCCTAGCCTAAGGCAACCCAACATGTAGAATGTAATATTTTACAACATTCCTGGCGTGTCGTCGCCCGCTTCTCAATGGGGACATTATATACGTCTATAACGTTGAATATCCTAACCTAAAGCAACCTAACATCCGGGATGTAATATTTTACAAGATCCCTGGCATGTCGGTCCCCACGTCTCGGTGGGAACATTATATACGTCTATAACGATATATATCATAACCTAAAGCAACCTAACATCTCGGATGTAATATTTTACAACATTCCTGGCATGTCGGTCCCTACTTCTCGGTGGAAACAATGTATACGTCTATAACGATATATATCCTAGCCTAAGGCAACCCAACATGTAGAATGTAATATTTTACACCATTCCTGGCGTGTCGTCGCCTACTTCTCGATGGGGACATTATATACATCTATAACGTTGTATATCCTAACCTAAATCAACCTAACATCTCGGATGTAATATTTTACAACATTCCTGGCGTGTCGTCGCCTACTTCTCGATGGGGACATTATATACATCTATAACGTTGTATATCCTAACCTAAATCAACCTAACATCTCGGATGTAATATTTTACAACATTCCTGGCGCATCGGCTGCTACTTTTCGGTGGGAACATTGTATACGTCTATAACGTTACATATCCTAACTTATGGCAACATAACATCTCGGATGTTATATTTTACAACATTCCTGGCGTGTCGTCGCCTGCTTCTCGATGGGGACTTTATGTACGTCTAGAACGTTGTATATCCTAACCTAACGCAACCTAACATCTGGGATGTAATATTTTACAACATTCCTGGCATGTCGGTCCCTACGTCTCCGTGGGTACATTATATACGTCTATAACGTTGTATATCCTAACCTAAAGCAACCTAACATCTGGGATGTAATATTTTAAAACATTCATGGCATGTCGGTCCCTACGTCTCGGTGGGAACATTATATACGTCTATAACGATATATATCCTAACCTAAGGCAACCTAACATCTCGGATGTAATATTTTACAACATTCCTGTCGTGTCGTCGCCTGCTTCTCGATGGGGACATTCTATACGTCTATAACGTTGTATATCCTAACCTAAGGGAACCTAACATCTCGGGTGTAATATTTTCTATCATTCCTGACGCGTCAGTCCCTATTTCTCGGTGGGAACATTATATACGTCTATAACGTTATATATCCTAGCCTAAGGCAACCTCACTTGTAGAATGTAATATTTTACAACATTCCTGGCGTGTCGTCGCCTACTTCTCTATGGGAACATTATATACATCTGTAACGTTGTATATCCTAACCTAAGGCAAGCTAACATCCCGGATGTAATATTTTACAACATTCCTGTCATGTCGGTCCCTACTTCTCGGTGGGAACATTGTATACGTCTATAACGATATATATCCTAGCATAAGGCAACCTAACATGTCAAATGTAATATTTTACAACATTCCTGTCGTGTCGCCGCCTGCTTCTCGATGGGGACATTATATACGTCTATAACGTTGTATATTCTAACCTAACGCAACCTAACATCTGGGATGTAATATTTTACAACATTCCCGGCGTGTCGTCGCCTACTTCTCCATGGGAACATTATATACATCTATAACGTCATATATCCTAACCTAAGGGAACCTAATATCTCGGGTGTAATATTTTACAACATTCCTGGCGTGTCGTCGCCTACTTCTGGATGGGGACATTATATACATCTATAACGTCATATATCCTAACCTAAGGGAACCTAACATCTCGGGTGTAATATTTTACAACATGCCTGACGCGTCGGCCGCTATTTCTCGGTGAGAATATTGTATACGTCTATAACGTTATATATCCTAGCCTAAGGCAACCTAACATCTCGGATGTAATATTTCACAACGTTCCTGGCGTGTTAACCCGCACTTCTCGGTGGGAATATCATATACGTCTATAGCGATATATATCCTAGCCTAAGGCGACCTAACATGTCGAATGTAATATTTTACATCATTCCTGACGTGTCGGCCCGTAGTTCACGGTGGTAAAATTATATACGCCTACAACGTTATATATACTAGCCTAAGGCAACCTGACATCTCGGGTGTAATATTTGACAACATTTCTGGCGTGTGAGCGCGTACTTCTCGGTGGGAACATCATATACGTCTGTAACGTTATATATCCCGTCGTAAGGCAACACAACATCTGGGATGTAATATTTTACAACATTCCTGGTGGGTCGTCGCCCGATTCTCGATGGGGACATTATATACGTCTATAACGTTGAATATCCTAACCTAAAGCAACCTAACATCTGGGATGTAATATTTTACAAGATCCCTGGCATGTCGGTCCCCACGTCTCGGTGGGAACATTATATACGTCTATAACGATATATATCATAACCTAAAGCAACCTAACATCTCGTATGTAATATTTTACAACATTCCTGGCATGTCGGTCCCTACTTCTCGGTGGAAACAATGTATACGTCTATAACGATATATATCCTAGCCTAAGGCAACCCAACATGTAGAATGTAATATTTTACAACATTCCTGGCGTGTCGTCGCCTACTTCTCTATGGGAACATTATATACATCTATAACGTTGTATATCCTAACCTAAGGCGTCCTAACATCTCGGATGTAATATTTTACAACATTCCTGTCATGTCGGTCTCTACTTCTCGGTGGGAACATTGTATACGTCTATAACGATATATATCCTAGCATAAGGCAACCTAACATGTCGAATGTAATATTTTACAACATTCCTGTCGTGTCGCCGCCTGCTTCTCGATGGGGACATTATATACGTCTACAACGTTGTATATTCTAACCTAACGCAACCTAACATCTGGGATGTAATATTTTACAACATTCCTGGCATGTCGGTCCCTACGTCTCCGTGGGTACATTATATACGTCTATAACGTTGTATATCCTAACCTAAAGCAACCTAACATCTGGGATGTAATATTTTAAAACATTCCTGGCATGTCGGTCCCTACGTCTCGGTGGGAACATTATATACATCTATAACGTCATATATCCTAACCTAAGGGAACCTAATATCTCGGGTGTAATATTTTACAACATTCCTGGCGTGTCGTCGCCTACTTCTCGATGGGGATATTATATACATCTATAACGTTGTACATCCTAACCTAGGGCAACCTAACATCTCGGATGTAATATTTTACAACATTCTGGCGTGTCGTCGCCTGCTTCTCGATGGGAACATTATATACGTCTATAACCTTGTATATACTAACCTAACGCAACCTAACATATGGGATGTAATATTTTACAACATTCCTGGTATGTCGGTCCCTACGTCTCCGTGGGTACATTATATACGTCTATAACGTTGTATATCCTAACCTAACGCAACCTAACATCTGGGATGTAATATTTTAAAACACTCATGGCATGTCGGTCCCTACGTCTCGGTGGGAACATTATATACGTCTATAACGATATATATCCTAACCTAAGGCAACCTAACATCTCGGATGTAATATTTTACAACATTCCTGGCGCTTCGGATGCTACTTTTCGGTGGGAACATTGTATACGTCTATAACGTTACATATCCTAACTAATGGCAACATAACATCTCGGATGTTATATTTTACAACATTCCTGGCGTGTCGTCGCCTGCTTCTCGATGGGGACTTTATGTACGTCTAGAAAGTTGTATATCCTAACCTAACGCAACCTAACATCTGGGATGTAATATTTTACAACATTCCTGGCATGTCGGTCCCTACGTCTCGGTGGGAACGTTATATACGTCTATAACGGTATATATCCTAACCTAAGGGAACCTTACATCTCGGATGTAATATTTTACAACATTCCTGGCATGTCGGTCCCTACTTGTCGGTGGAAACAATGTATACGTCTATAACGATATATATCCTAGCCTAAGGCAACCCAACATGTAGAATGTAATATTTTACAACATTCCTGGCGTGTCGTCGTCTACTTCTAGATGGGGACATTATATACATCTATAACGTTGTATATTCTAACCTAACGCAACCTAACATCTGGGATGTAATATTTTACATCATTCCTGGCGTGTCGTCGCCTACTTCTGGATGGGGACATTATATACATCTATAACGTCATATATCCTAACCTAAGGGAACCTAACATCTCGGGTGTAATATTTTACAACATGCCTGACGCGTCGGCCGCTATTTCTCGGTGGGAATATTGTATACGTCTATAACGTTATATATCCTAGCCTAAGGCAACCTAACATCTCGGATGTAATATTTCACAACGTTCCTGGCGTGTTAACACGCACTTCTCGGTGGGAATATCATATACGTCTATAGCGATATATATCCTAGCCTAAGGCGACCTAACATGTCGAATGTAATATTTTACATCATTCCTGACGTGTCGGCCCGTAGTTCACGGTGGTAAAATTATATACGCCTACAACGTTATATATACTAGCCTAAGGCAACCTGACATCTCGGGTGTAATATTTGACAACATTTCTGGCGTGTGAGCGCGTACTTCTCGGTGGGAACATCATATACGTCTGTAACGTTATATATCCCGTCGTAAGGCAACATAACATTTGGGATGTAATATTTTACAACATTCCTGGTGGGTCGTCGCCCGATTCTCGATGGGGACATTATATACGTCTATAACGTTGAATATCCTAACCTAAAGCAACCTAACATCTGGGATGTAATATTATACAAGATCCCTGGCATGTCGGTCCCCACGTCTCGGTGGGAACATTATATACGTCTATAACGATATATATCATAACCTAAAGCAAACTAACATCTCGTATGTAATATTTTACAACATTCCTGGCATGTCGGTCCCTACTTCTCGGTGGAAACAATGTATACGTCTATAACGATATATATCCTAGCCTAAGGCAACCCAACATGTAGAATGTAATATTTTACAACATTCCTGGCGTGTCGTCGCCTACTTCTCTATGGGAACATTATATATATCTATAACGTTGTATATCCTAACCTAAGGCGACCTAACATCTCGGATGTAATATTTTACAACATTCCTGTCATGTCGGTCCCTACTTCTCGGTGGGAACATTGTATACGTCTATAACGATATATATCCTAGCATAAGGCAACCTAACATGTCGAATGTAATATTTTACAACATTCCTGTCGTGTCGCCGCCTGCTTCTCGATGGGGACATTATATACGTCTATAACGTTGTATATTCTAACCTAACGCAACCTAACATCTGGGATGTAATATTTTACAACATTCCCGGCGTGTCGTCGCCTACTTCTCTATGGGAACATTATATACATCTATAACGTCATATATCCTAACCTAAGGGAACCTAATATCTCGGGTGTAATATTTTACAACATTCCTGGCGTGTCGTCGCCTACTTCTCGATGGGGATATTATATACATCTATAACGTTGTACATCCTAACCTAGGGCAACCTAACATCTCGGATGTAATATTTTACAACATTCTGGCGTGTCGTCGCCTACTTCTCGATGGGGACATTATATACATCTATAACCTTGTATATACTAACCTAACGCAACCTAACATCTGGGATGTAATATTTTACAACATTCCTGGCATGTCGGTCCCTACGTCTCGGTGGGAACATTATATACGTCTATAACGATATATATCCTAACCTAAGGCAACCTAACATCTCGGATGTAATATTTTACAACATTCCTGGCGCTTCGGCTGCTACTTTTCGGTGGGAACATTATATACGTCTATAACGTTACATATCCTAACGTATGGCAACATAACATCTCGGATGTTATATTTTACAACATTCCTGGCGTGTCGTCGCCTGCTTTTCGATGGGGACTTTATGTACGTCTAGAACGTTGTATATCCTAACCTAACGCAACCTAACATCTGGGATGTAATATTTTACAACATTCCTGGCATGTCGGTCCCTACTTGTCGGTGGAAACAATGTATACGTCTATAACGATATATATCCTAGCCTAAGGCAACATAACATCTGGGATGTAATATTTTACAACATTCCTGGTGGATCGTCGCCCGATTCTCGATGGGGACATTATACACGTCTATAACATTGTATATCCTAACCTAAGGCAACCTAACATCTCGGATGTAATATTTTACAACATTCTGGCGTGTCGTCGCCTGCTTCTCGATGTGAACATTATATACATCTATAACCTTGTATATACTAACCTAACGCAACCTAACATCTGGGATGTACTATTTTACAACATTCCTGGCATTTTGGTCCCTACGTCTCCGTGGGTACATTATATACGTCTATAACGTTGTATATCCTAACCTAACGCAACCTAACATCTGGGATGTAATATTTTAAAACATTCCTGGCATGTCGGTCCCTACTTCTCGGTGGGAACATTGTATGCGTCTATAACGATATATATCCTGGCATAAGGCAACCTAACATCTCGGATGTAATATTTCACAACGTTCCTGGCGTGTTAACCCGCACTTCTCGGTGGGAATATCATATACGTCTATAGCTATATATATCCTAGCCTAAGGCGACCTAACATGTCGAATGTAATATTTTACATCATTCCTGACGTGTCGGCCCGTAGTTCACGGTGGTAAAGTTATATACGCCTACAACGTTATATATACTAGCCTAAGGCAACCTGACATCTCGGATGTAATATTTGACAACATTTCTGGCGTGTGAGCGCGTACTTCTCGGTGGGAACATCATATACGTCTGTAACGTTATATATCCCGTCGTAAGGCAACATAACATCTGGGATGTAATATTTTACAACATTCCTGGTGGGTCGTCGCCCGATTCTCGATGGGGACATTAAATACGTCTATAACGTTGAATATCCTAACCTAAAGCAACCTAACATCTGCGATGTAATATTTTACAAGATCCCTCGCATGTCGGTCCCCACGTCTCGGTGGGAACATTATATACGTCTATAACGATATATATCATAACCTAAAGCAACCTAACATCTCGTATGTAATATTTTACAACATTCCTGGCATGTCGGTCCCTACTTCTCGGTGGAAACAATGTATACGTCTATAACGTTATATATCCTAGCCTAAGGCAACCTAACTTGTAGAATGTAATATTTTACAACATTCCTGGCGTGTCGTCGCCTACTTCTCAATGGGAACATTATATACATCTATAACGTCATATATCCTAACCTAAGGGAACCTAACATCTCGGGTGTAATATTTTACAACATTCCTGGCGTGTCGTCGCCTACTTCTCGATGGGGATACTATATACATCTATAACGTTGTATATCCTAACCTAAGGCAACCTAACATCTCGGATGTAATATTTTACAACATTCTGGCGTGTCGTCGCCTGCTTCTCGATGTGAACATTATATACGTCTATAACCTTGTATATACTAACCTAACGCAACCTAACATCTGGGATGTACTATTTTACAACATTCCTGGCATTTTGGTCCCCACGTCTCGGTGGGAACATTATATACGTCTATAACGATATATATCATAACCTAAAGCAACCTAACATCTCGTATGTAATATTTTACAACATTCCTGGCATGTCGGTCCCTACTTCTCGGTGGAAACAATGTATACGTCTATAACGATATATATCCTAGCCTAAGGCAACCCAACATGTAGAATGTAATATTTTACAACATTCCTGGCGTGTCGTCGCCTACTTCTCTATGGGAACATTATATACATCTATAACGTTGTATATCCTAACCTAAGGCGACCTAACATCTCGGATGTAATATTTTACAACATTCCTGTCATGTCGGTCTCTACTTCTCGGTGGGAACATTGTATACGTCTATAACGATATATATCCTAGCATAAGGCAACCTAACATGTCGAATGTAATATTTTACAACATTCCTGTCGTGTCGCCGCCTGCTTCTCGATGGGGACATTATATACGTCTACAACGTTGTATATTCTAACCTAACGCAACCTAACATCTGGGATGTAATATTTTACAACATTCCTGGCGTGTCGTCGCCTACTTCTGGATGGGGCATTATATACATCTATAACGTCATATATCCTAACCTAAGGGAACCTAACATCTCGGGTGTAATATTTTACAACATTCCTGGCGTGTCGTCGCCTACTTCTCGATGGGGACATTATATACATCTATAACCTTGTATATACTAACCTAACGCAACCTAACATCTGGGATGTAATATTTTACAACATTCCTGGCATGTCGGTCCCTACGTCTCGGTGGGAACATTATATACGTCTATAACGATATATATCCTAACCTAAGGCAACCTAACATCTCGGATGTAATATTTTACAACATTCCTGGCGCTTCGGCTGCTACTTTTCGGTGGGAACATTATATACGTCTATAACGTTACATATCCTAACGTATGGCAACATAACATCTCGGATGTTATATTTTACAACATTCCTGGCATGTCGGTCCCTACTTGTCGGTGGAAACAATGTATACGTCTATAACGATATATATCCTAGCCTAAGGCAACCCAACATGTAGAATGTAATATTTTACAACATTCCTGGCGTGTCGTCGTCTACTTCTAGATGGGGACATTATATACATCTATAACGTTGTATATTCTAACCTAACGCAACCTAACATCTGGGATGTAATATTTTACAACATTCCTGGCGTGTCGTTGCCTACTTCTGGATGGGGACATTATATACATCTATAACGTCATATATCCTAACCTAAGGGAACCTAACATCTCGGGTGTAATATTTTACAACATTCCTGACGCGTCGGCCGCTATTTCTCGGTGGGAATATTGTATACGTCTATAACGTTATATATCCTAGCCTAAGGCAACCTAACATCTCGGATGTAATATTTCACAACGTTCCTGTCGTGTTAACCCGCACTTCTCGGTGGGAATATCATATACGTCTATAGCGATATATATCCTAGCCTAAGGCGACCTAACATGTCGAATGTAATATTTTACATCATTCCTGACGTGTCGGCCCGTAGTTCACGGTGGTAAAATTATATACGCCTACAACGTTATATATACTAGCCTAAGGCAACCTGACATCTCGGATGTAATATTTGACAACATTTCTGGCGTGTGAGCGCGTACTTCTCGGTGGGAACATCATATACGTCTGTAACGTTATATATCCCGTCGTAAGGCAACATAACATCTGGGATGTAATATTTTACAACATTCCTGGTGGGTCGTCGCCCGATACTCGATGGGGACATTATATACGTCTATAACGTTGAATATCCTAACCTAAAGCTACCTAACATCTGGGATGTAATATTTTACAAGATCCCTGGCATGTCGGTCCCCACGTCTCGGTGGGAACATTATATACGTCTATAACGATATATATCATAACCTAAAGCAACCTAACATCTCGTATGTAATATTTTACAACATTCCTGGCATGTCGGTCCCTACTTCTCGGTGGAAACAATGTATACGTCTATAACGATATATATCCTAGCCTAAGGCAACCCAACATGTAGAATGTAATATTTTACAACATTCCTGGCGTGTCGTCGCCTACTTCTCTATGGGAACATTATATACATCTATAACGTTGTATATCCTAACCTAAGGCGACCTAACATCTCGGATGTAATATTTTACAACATTCCTGTCATGTCGGTCCCTACTTCTCGGTGGGAACATTGTATACGTCTATAACGATATATATCCTAGCATAAGGCAAACTAACATGTCGAATGTAATATTTTACAACATTCCTGTCGTGTCGCCGCCTGCTTCTCGATGGGGACATTATATACGTCTACAACGTTGTATATTCTAACCTAACGCCACCTAACATCTGGGATGTAATATTTTACAACATTCCTGGCGTGTCGTCGCCTACTTCTCGATGGGGACATTATATACATCTATAACCTTGTATATACTAACATAACGCAACCTAACATCTGGGATGTAATATTTTACAACATTCCTGGCATGTCGGTCCCTACGTCTCCGTGGGTACATTATATACGTCTATAACGTTGTATATCATAACCTAAAGCAACCTAACATCTCGTATGTAATATTTTACAACATTCCTGGCATGTCGGTCCCTACATCTCGGTGGAAACAATGTATACGTCTATAACGTTATATATCCTAGCCTAAGGCAACCTAACATCTCGGATGTAATATTTCACAACGTTCCTGGCGTGTTAACCCGCACTTCTCGGTGGGAATATCATATACGTCTATAGCGATATATATCCTAGCCTAAGGCGACCTAACATGTCGAATGTAATATTTTACATCATTCCTGACGTGTCGGCCCGTAGTTCACGGTGGTAAAATTATATACGCCTACAACGTTATATATACTAGCCTAAGGCAACCTGACATCTCGGATGTAATATTTGACAACATTTCTGGCGTGTGAGCGCGTACTTCTCGGTGGGAACATCATATACGTCTGTAACGTTATATATCCCGTCGTAAGGCAACATAACATCTGGGATGTAATATTTTACAACATTCCTGGTGGGTCGTCGCCCGATTCTCGATGGGGACATTATATACGTCTATAACGTTGAATATCCTAACCTAAAGCAACCTAACATCTGGGATGTAATATTTTACAACATTCCTGGCGTGTCGTCGCCTACTTCTGGGTGGGGACATTATATACATCTATAACGTCATATATCCTAACCTAAGGGAACCTAACATCTCGGGTGTAATATTTTACAACATTCCTGGTGTGTCGTTGCCTACTTCTCGATGGGGACATTATATACATCTATAACGTTGTATATCCTAACCTAAGGCAACCTAATATCTCGGATGTAATATTTTCCAACATTCTGGCGTGTCGTCGCCTGCTTCTCGATGGGGACATTATATACGTCTATAACCTTGTATATACTAACCTAACGCAACCTAACATCTGGGATGTAATATTTTACAATATTCCTGGCATGTCGGTCCCTACGTCTCCGTGGGTAGATTATATACGTCTATAACGTTGTATATCCTAACCTAACGCAACCTAACATCTGGGATGTAATATTTTAAAACATTCCTGGCATGTCGGTCCCTACATCTCGGTGGAAACAATGTATACGTCTATAACGTTATATATCCTAGCCTAAGGCAACCTAACATCTCGGATGTAATATTTCACAACGTTCCTGGCGTGTTAACCCGCACTTCTCGGTGGGAATATCATATACGTCTATAGCGATATATATCCTAGCCTAAGGCGACCTAACATGTCGAATGTAATATTTTACATCATTCCTGACGTGTCGGCCCGTAGTTCACGGTGGTAAAATTATATACGCCTACAACGTTATATATACTAGCCTAAGGCAACCTGACATCTCGGATGTAATATTTGACAACATTTCTGGCGTGTGAGCGCGTACTTCTCGGTGGGAACATCATATACGTCTGTAACGTTATATATCCCGTCGTAAGGCAACATAACATCTGGGATGTAATATTTTACAACATTCCTGGTGGGTCGTCGCCCGATTCTCGATGGGGACATTATATACGTCTATAACGTTGAATATCCTAACCTAAAGCAACCTAACATCTGGGATGTAATATTTTACAAGATCCCTGGCATGTCGGTCCCCACGTCTCGGTGGGAACATTATATACGTCTATAACGATATATATCATAACCTAAAGCAACCTAACATCTCGTATGTAATATTTTACAACATTCCTGGCATGTCGGTCCCTACTTCTCGGTGGAAACAATGTATACGTCTATAAGGATATATATCCTAGCCTAAGGCAACCCAACATGTAGAATGTAATATTTTACAACATTCCTGGCGTGTCGTCGCCTACTTCTCGATGGGGACATTATATACATCTATAACGTTGTATATCCTAACCTAAGGCAACCTAACATCTCGGATGTAATATTTTACAACATTCCTGGCATGTCGGTCCCTACTTCTCGGTGGGAACATTGTATACGTCTATAACGATATATAACCTAGCCTAAGGCAACCTAACATGTCGAATGTAATATTTTACAACATTCCTGTCGTGTCGTCGCCTGCTTCTCGACGGGGACATTATATACGTCTATAACGTTGTATATTCTAACCTAACGCAACCTAACATCTGGGATGTAATATTTTACAACATTCCTGGCGTGTCGTCGCCTACTTCTGGGTGGGGACATTATATACATCTATAACGTCATATATCCTAACCTAAGGGAACCTAACATCTCGGGTGTAATATTTTACAACATTCCTGGTGTGTCGTTGCCTACTTCTCGATGGGGACATTATATACGTCTATAACGATATATATCCTAGCCTAAGGCAACCTAACATGAAGGAATGTAATATTTTACAACTTTCCTGTCGTGTCGTCGCCTGCTTCTCGATGGGGACATTCTATACGTCTATAACGTTGTATATCCTAACCTAAGGGAACCTAACATCTCGGGTGTAATATTTTAGAACATTCCTGACGCGTCAGTCCCTATTTCTCGGTGGCAACATTATATACGTCTATAACGTTATATATCCTAGCCTAAGGTAACCCAACTTGTAGAAAGTAATATTTTACAACATTCCTGGCGTGTCGTCGCCTACTTCTCGTTGGGGACATTATATACATCTATAACGTTGTATATCCTAACCTAAGGCAACCTAACATCAGGGATGTAATATTTTACAACAGTCCTGGCGTGTCGTCGCTTACTTCTGGATGGGGACATTATATACATCTATAACGTCATATATCCTAACCTAAGGGAACCTAACATCTCGGGTGTAATATTTTACAACATTCCTGGTGTGTCGTTGCCTACTTCTCGATGGGGACATTATATACATCTATAACGTTGTATATCCTAACCTAAGGCAACCTAACATCTCGGATGTAATATTTTACAACAGTCCTGGCGTGTCGTCGCTTACTTCTGGATGGGGACATTATATACATCTATAACGTCATATATCCTAACCTAAGGGAACCTAACATCTCGGGTGTAATATTTTACAACATTCCTGGTGTGTCGTTGCCTACTTCTCGATGGGGACATTATATACATCTATAACCTTGTATATACTAACCTAACGCAACCTAACATCTGGGATGTAATATTTTACAACATTCCTGGCATGTCGGTCCCTACGTCTCGGTGGGAACATTATATACGTCTATAACGATATATATCCTAACCTAAGGCAACCTAACATCTCGGATGTAATATTTTACAACATTCCTGGCGCTTCGGCTGCTACTTTTCGGTGGGAACATTATATACGTCTATAACGTTACATATCCTAACGTATGGCAACATAACATCTCGGATGTTATATTTTACAACATTCCTGGCGTGTCGTCGCCTGCTTTTCGATGGGGACTTTATGTACGTCTAGAACGTTGTATATCCTAACCTAACGCAACCTAACATCTGGGATGTAATATTTTACAACATTCCTGGCATGTCGGTCCCTACTTGTCGCTGGAAACAATGTATACGTCTATAACGATATATATCCTAGCCTAAGGCAACCTAACATCTCGGGTGTAATATTTTACAACATTCCTGGCGTGTCGTCGCCTACTTCTCGATGGGGATATTATATACATCTATAACGTTGTATATCCTAACCTAAGGCAACCTAACATCTCGGATGTAATATTTTACAACATTCTGGCGTGTCGTCGCCCGCTTCTCGATGTGAACATTATATACGTCTATAACCTTGTATATACTAACCTAACGCAACCTACCATCTGGGATGTACTATTTTACAACATTCCTGGCATTTTGGTCCCTACGTCTCCGTGGGTACATTATATACGTCTATAACGTTGTATATCCTAACCTAACGCAACCTAACATCTGGGATGTAATATTTTAAAACATTCCTGGCATGTCGGTTCCTACGTCTCGGTGGGAACATTATATACGTCTATAAAGATATATATCCTAACCTAACGCAACCTAACATCTGGGATGTAATATTTTACAGCATTGCTGGCGTGTCGTCGCCTGCTTCTCGATGGGGACATTCTATACGTCTATAACGTTGTATATCCTAACCTAAGGGAACCTAACATCTCGGGTGTTATATTTTATAACATTCCTGACGCGTCAGTCCCTATTTCTCGGTGGGAACATTATATACGTCTATAACGTTATATATCCTAGCCTAAGGCAACCTCACTTGTAGAATGTAATATTTTACAACATTCCTGGCGTGTCGTCGCCTACTTCTCTATGGGAACATTATATACATCTATAACGTTGTATATCCTAACCTAAGGCAACCTAACATCTCGGATGTAATATTTTACAACATTCCTGTCATGTCGGTCCCTACTTCTCGGTGGGAACATTGTATACGTCTATAACGATATATATCCTAGCATAAGGCAACCTAACATGTCAAGTGTAATATTTTACAACATTCCTGTCATGTCGCCGCCTGCTTCTCGATGGGGACATTATATACGTCTATAACGTTGTATATTCTAACCTAACGCAACCTAACATCTGGGATGTAATATTTTACAACATTCCCGGCGTGTCGTCGCCTACTTCTCTATGGGAACATTATATACATCTATAACGTCATATATCCTAACCTAAGGGAACCTAATATCTCGGGTGTAATATTTTACAACATTCCTGGCGTGTCGTCGCCTACTTCTCGATGGGGATATTATATACATCTATAACGTTGTATATCCTAACCTAGGGCAACCTAACATCTCCGATGTAATATTTTACAACATTCTGGCGTGTCGTCGCCTGCTTCTCGATGGGAACATTGTATACGTCTATAACCTTGTATATACTAACCTAACGCAACCTAACATATGGGATGTAATATTTTACAACATTCCTGGTATGTCGGTCCCTACGTCTCCGTGGGTACATTATATACGTCTATAACGTTGTATATCCTAACCTAACGCAACCTAACATCTGGGATGTAATATTTTAAAACATTCCTGGCATTTCGGTCCCTACGTCTCGGTGGGAACATTATATACGTCTATAACGATATATATCCTAACCTAAGGCAACCTAACATCTCGGATGTAATATTTTACAACATTCCTGGCGCTTCGGCTGCTACTTTTCGGTGGGAACATTGTATACGTCTATAACGTTACATATCCTAACTTATGGCAACATAACATCTCGGATGTTATATTTTACAACATTCCTGGCGTGTCGTCGCCTGCTTCTCGATGGGGACTTTATGTTCGTCTAGAACGTTGTATATCCTAACCTAACGCAACCTAACATCTGGGATGTAATATTTTACAACATTCCTGGCATGTCGGTCCCTACGTCTCGGTGGGAACGTTATATACGTCTATAACGGTATATATCCTAATCTAAGGGAACCTTACATCTCGGATGTAATATTTTACAACATTCCTGGCATGTCGGTCCCTACTTGTCGGTGGAAACAATGTATACGTCTATAAGGATATATATCCTAGCCTAAGGCAACCCAACATGTAGAATGTAATATTTTACAACATTCCTGGCGTGTCGTCGCCTACTTCTCGATGGGGACATTATATACATCTATAACGTTGTATATCCTAACCTAAGGCAACCTAACATCTCGGATGTAATATTTTACAACATTCCTGGCATGTCGGTCCCTACTTCTCGGTGGGAACATTGTATACGTCTATAGCGATATATAACCTAGCCTAAGGCAACCTAACATGTCGAATGTAATATTTTACAACATTCCTGTCGTGTCGTCGCCTGCTTCTCGACGGGGACATTATATACGTCTATAACGTTGTATATTCTAACCTAACGCAACCTAACATCTGGGATGTAATATTTTACAACATTCCTGGCGTGTCGTCGCCTACTTCTGGGTGGGGACATTATATACATCTATAACGTCATATATCCTAACCTAAGGGAACCTAACATCTCGGGTGTAATATTTTACAACATTCCTGGTGTGTCGTTGCCTACTTCTCGATGGGGACATTATATACATCTATAACGTTGTATATCCTAACCTAAGGCAACCTAATATCTCGGATGTAATATTTTCCAACATTCTGGCGTGTCGTCGCCTGCTTCTCGATGGGGACATTATATACGTCTATAACCTTGTATATACTAACCTAACGCAACCTAACATCTGGGATGTAATATTTTACAATATTCCTGGCATGTCGGTCCCTACGTCTCCGTGGGTACATTATATACGTCTATAACGTTGTATATCCTAACCTAACGCAACCTAACATCTGGGATGTAATATTTTAAAACATTCCTGGCATGTCGGTCCCTACGTCTCGGTGGGAACGTTATATACATCTATAACGATATATATCCTAACCTAAGGGTACCTTACATCTCGGATGTAATTTTTTACAACATTCCTGGTATGTCGGGCCCTACTTCTCGGTGGGAACATTGTATACGTCTATAACGATATATATCCTAGCCTAAGGCAACCTAACATGAAGGAATGTAATATTTTACAATTTTCCTGTCGTGTCGTCGCCTGCTTCTCGATGGGGACATTCTATACGTCTATAACGTTGTATATCCTAACCTAAGGGAACCTAACATCTCGGGTGTAATATTTTAGAACATTCCTGACGCGTCAGTCCCTATTTCTCGGTGGCAACATTATATACGTCTATAACGTTATATATCCTAGCCTAAGGTAACCCAACTTGTAGAAAGTAATATTTTACAACATTCCTGGCGTGTCGTCGCCTACTTCTCGATGGGGACATTATATACATCTATAACGTTGTATATCCTAACCTAAGGCAACCTAACATCAGGGATGTAATATTTTACAACAGTCCTGGCGTGTCGTCGCTTACTTCTGGATGTCGACATTATATACATCTATAACGTCATATATCCTAACCTAAGGGAACCTAACATCTCGGGTGTAATATTTTACAACATTCCTGGTGTGTCGTTGCCTACTTCTCGATGGGGACATTATATACATCTATAACGTTGTATATCCTAACCTAAGGCAACCTAACATCTCGGATGTAATATTTTACAACAGTCCTGGCGTGTCGTCGCTTACTTCTGGATGGGGACATTATATAAATCTATAACGTCATATATCCTAACCTAAGGGAACCTAACATCTCGGGTGTAATATTTTACAACATTCCTGGTGTGTCGTTGCCTACTTCTCGATGGGGACATTATATACATCTATAACGTTGTATATCCTAACCTAAGGCAACCTAACATCTCGGATGTAATATTTTACAACATTCTTGACGCGTCGTCCCCTATTTCTCGGTGGTAACATTATATACGTCTATAACGTTGTAAATCCTAACCTAACGCAACCTAACATCTGGGATGTAATATTTTACAACATTCCTGGCATGTCGGTCCCTCAGTCTCGGTGGGAACATTCTATACGTCTATAACGTTGTATATCCTAACCTAACGCAACCTAACATCTGGGATGTAATATTTTACAACATTCCTGGCATGTCGGTCCCTCAGTCTCGGTGGGAACATTCTATACGTCTATAACGTTGTATATCCTAACCTAAGGGAACCTAACATCTCGGGTGTAATATTTTGCAACATTTCTGACACGTCGGCCCCTATTTCTTAGTGGGAACATTATATACGTCTATAACGTTATATATCCTAGCCGAAGGCGACCTAACATGTCGAATGTAATATTTTACATCATTCCTGGCATGTCGGCCCGTAGTTCTCGGTGGTAACAATATATTTGTCTATAACGTTATGTATCCTAGCCTAAGGCAACCTAACATGTCGAATGTAATATCTTACAACATTCCTGGCGTGTCGTGGCCTGCTTCTCGATGGGGACATTATATACGTCTATAACGGTGTATATTCTATCCTAACGCAACCTACCATCTGGGATGTAATATTTTACAACATTCCTGGCATGTCCGCCCGTGCTTCTCGGTCGGAATATTATATACGTCTATAACGTTATATATTCTAGCCTAAGGCGACCTAACATGTCGAATTTAATATTATTCAACATTCCTGGCGTGTCGTCGCCTCCTTCTCGGTGGGGACATTATATACGTCAATAACGTTGTATATCCTAACCTAACGCAACCTAACATCTGGGACGTAATATTTTACAACATTCCTGGCGCGTCGGCTCCTACTTTTCGGTGGGTCCATTATATACGTCTATAACGTTATATATCCTAACGTAAGGCAACATAACATCTCGGATGTAATATTTTACAACATTCCTGTCGTGTCGTCGCCTGCTTCTCGAAGGGGACATTATACACGTCTATAACGGTGTATATTCTATCCCAACGCAACCTAACATCTGGGATGTAATATTTTACAACATTCCTGGCGGGTCGGCCCCACTCCTCGGTGGGAACATTATATACATCTATAACGTATTATAACCTAACATAACCCATCTAGCTCCTCCCTGATAATGTTTTACAGAATCCCGGTCGTGTCGGACTGTACTTCTCGGTGGCAACATTATATACGTCTATAACGCTATATATCTCAACCTAGGGCAACCTAACATCTCGGATGTAGTATTTTCCAACATTCCTGACGAGTCGGACCCTAAACCTCGGTGGGCACATTATATACGTCTATAACGTTGTATATATTACAATAAGGCAACCTAACATCTCGAATGTAGTATTTCACAACATTCCTGGCGGGTCGGCCCCACCTCTCGGTGGGAACATTATTTGCGTCTATAACGTAATATAACCTAACCTAATCCATCTTGCTCCTCGGTCATAATGTTTTACAGAATCCCGGTCGTGTCGGCCCGTACGTCCCGGTGCGGACATTATATACGTCTATAACGTTATATATTCTAACTTAAGGCAACTTAATATCTCGGATGTAATATTTTACAACATTCCTGGCGCGTCGGCTCCTATTTTTCGGTGGGAACATTATATACGTCTATAACGTTATATGTCCTAACGTAAGGCAACATAACATCTCGGATGTAATATATTACATCATTCCTGGCGTGTTGTCGCCTGCTTCTCGAGGGGGACATTATATACGTCTATAACGTTGTATATCCTAACCTAACGAAACCTAGCATCTGGGATGTAATATTTTACAACATTCCTGGCGTGTCGTCGCCTGCTTCTCGATGGGGACATTATATACGTCTATAACGTTGTATGTCCTAACCTAACGCAACCTAACATTTGGGATGTAATATTTTAAACATTCCTGGCATGTCGGTCCCTACGTCTCGGTGGGAACATTATATACGTCTATAACGTTGTATATCCTAACCTAACGAAACCTAGCATCTGGGATGTAATATTTTACAACATTCCTGGCGTGTCGTCGCCTGCTTCTCGATGGGGACATTATATACGTCTATAACGTTGTATGTCCTAACCTAACGCAACCTAACATTTGGGATGTAATATTTTAAACATTCCTGGCATGTCGGTCCCTACGTCTCGGTGGGAACATTATATACGTCAATAGCGATATATATCCTAACCTAAGGGAACCTAACATCTGGGATGTAATATTTTACAACATTCCTGGCGTGTCGTCGCCTGCTTCTCGATGGGGACATTATATACGTCTATAACGTTGTATATCCTAACCTAACGCAACCTAACATCTGGGATTTAATATTTTACATCATTCCTGACGTGTCGTCGCCTGCTTCTCGATGGGGACATTATATACGTCTATAACGTTGTATATGCTAACCTAACGCAACCTAACACCTCGGATGTAATATTTGGCAACATTCCTGGCGTGTTAGCCCGTACTTCTGGGTGGGAACATTCTATACGTCTATAACGTTGTATATCCTAACCTAAGGGAACATAACATCTCGGGTGTAATATTTTACAACATTCCTGACGCGTTGGCCCTTATTTCTCGGTGGGAACATTGTATACGTCTATAACGATATATATCCTAGCCTAAGCAACCTAACATCTAGGATGTAATATTTTACTACATTCCTGGCATGTCAGTCCCTACGTCTCGCTGGTAACATTATATACGTCTATAACGTTGTATATCCTGACCTAACGCAACCTAACATCTGGGATGTAATATTTTACAACATTCCTGGCATGTCGGTCCCTACGTCTCGGTGGGAACATTATATACGTCTATAACGTTGCATATCCTAACCTAAGGGAACCTAACATCTCGGGTGTAATATTTTGCAACATTTCTGACACGTCGGCCTCTATTTCTTAGTGGGAACATTATATACGTCTATAACGTTTTGTATCGTAACCTAAGGCAACCTAACATCTCGAATGTAGCATATTACCACATTCAAGGAGGGTCGGCCACTGCTTCTCGGTGGGAACATTATATACGTCTATAATGTAACATAACCTCACCTAACCCATTTAGCCCCTCGCGGGTAATGTATTACAGATTCCAGCTCGTGTCGTCACGTACGTCTGGGTGGGAACATTGTATGCGTCTACAACGTTATATATCCTAGCCTAAGGCAACCTAACATCTCGGATGTAGTATTTTCCAACATTCTTGGCGGGTCGGCCCCTACTTCACGGTGGGCACATTATATACGTCTATAACGTAATATAACCTAACCTAAACCATCTAGCCCCTCGCTGGTATTGTTTTACAGAATCACGGTCGTGTCGGCCCCAACTTCTCGGTGGGAACATTATATACGTCCATAACGTAATATAACCTAACCTAACCCATCTAGCCCCTTGGCGGTAATGTTTTACAGAATCCCGTTCGTGTCATCTCGTACGTCTCGGTGGGGACATTGTGTGCGCCTATAACGTTATATAACATAACCTAAGGAAACCTAACATCTCGCATGTAGTATTTTACAACATTAATGGCGGTTCGGAACCTACTTCTCGGTGGGAACATTATATACGTCTATAACGTAATATAACCTAACCTAACCCATCTAGCCCCTCGCTGGTATTGTTTTACTGAATCACGGTCGTGTCGGCCCTTACTTCTCGGTGGGGACATTACATACGTCTATAACGTTATATATCCTAACGTAAGGCAACCTAACATCTCGGATGTAGTATTTTCCAACATTCCTGGCGGGTCGGCATCTACTTCTCGGTGGTAACATTATATACGTCTATAACCTAATATAACCTATCCTAATCCATCTAGGCTCTCGCTGGTAATGTTTTACAGAATCAACCACGCTCCGCTGGTAATGTTTTACAGAATCCCGGTCGTGTCGGCCGTACTTCTCGTTGGGTATATTATATACGTCTGTAACATTATATATTCTAATCTAAGGCAAACTAACATCTCGGATGCAGTATTTTGCAACATTCCCGGCGGGTCGGCCTCTCCTTCTCAGTGGGCACATTACATACGTCTATAACGTAATATAACCTAACCTAACCCATCTAGCATCTCGCTGGTAATGTTTTACAGAATCTCGTTCGTGTCGTCCCGTACGTCACCGTGCGGACATTGTATACGTCTATAACGTTATATATTCTCACCTAAGGCAACATAACATCTCGAGTGTAGTATATTACCACATTCCAGGCGGGTCGGCCCCTACTTCGAGGTGGGAACATTATATACGTCTATATCGTAATATAACCTAACCCAACCCATTTTGCCCCTCGGTGATAATATTTTACAGAATCCCGGTCGTGTCAGCCCCTACTTCTCGGTGGGACATTATATACGTCTAGAACGTTATATATCCCAAACTAAGGCAACCTAACATCTTGGATGTAGTATTTTCCAACATTCCTGTCTGGTCGGCCTCTACTTCTCGGTGGGAACATTATATACGTCTATAACGTTATATATCCTAACCTAAGTAACCTAAAATCTCGGATGTGGTATTTTCCAACATTCCTGCCCGGTCAGACCCTAATTCTCGGCGGGAACATTATATACGTCTATAACGTACTATAATCTAACCTAACCCATCTAGCCCCGCGCTGGTAATGTTTTACAGAATCTCGTTCGTGTCGCCCCGTACGTCTCTGTGCGGACATTATATGCGTCTATATTGTTATATATCCTAACCTAAGGCATCCTAACATCTCGGATGTAGTAGTTTCCAACATTCATGGCGGGTCGGCCGCTACTTCTCGGTGGGAACATTATATACGTCTATAACGTAATAGATCCTAACCTAACCCACCTATACCCTCGGTGGTAATGTTTTACAGAATCCCGTTCGTGTCGTCCCGTACGTCTTGCGGCGGACATTATATACGCCTATAAGGTTATATATCCTATCCTAAGGCAACCTAACATCTCGGATGTAGTATTTTCCAACATTTCTGGCGGGTCGGCCCCTACTTCTCGGTGGGAACATTATATACTTTTATAACGTAATGAAACCTAACCTAACCCATCTAGACCCTCGCTGGTAATGTTTTACAGAATCTCGTTCGTGTCGCACCGTACGTCTCTGTGCGGACATTATATGCGTCTATATTGTTATATATCCTTACCTAAGGCATCCTAACATCTCGGATGTAGTAGTTTCCAACATTCATGGCGGGTCGGCCCCTACTTCTCGGTGGGAACAATATATACGTCTATAACGTAACAGATACTAACCTAACCCATCTATAGCCTCGCTGGTAATGTTTTACAGAATCCCGTTCGTGTCGTCCCGTACGTCTCGGTGCGGACATTATATACGTCTATAACGTTATATTTCCTATCCTAAGGCAACCTAACATCTCGAATGTAGTATTTTCCAACATTTCTGGCGGGTCGGCCCCTACTTCTCGGTGGGAACATTATAAACCTCTAGAACGTAATATAACCTAACCTAACCCAGCTAGACTGTCGCTGGTAATGTTTCCCAGAATCCCGTTCGTGTCGTCCCGTACATCACGGCGCGGACATTATATACGCCTATAAGGTTATATATCCTATCCTAAGGCAACCTAACATCTCGGATGTAGTATTTTCCAACATTTCTGGCGGGTCGGCCCCTACTTCTCGGTGGGAACATTATATACTTTTATAACGTAATGAAACCTAACCTAACCCATCTAGACCCTCGCTGGTAATGTTTTACAGAATCTCGTTCGTGTCGCCCCTTACGTCTCTGTGCGGACATTATATGCGTCTATATTGTTATATATCCTAACCTAAGGCATCCTAACATCTCGGATGTAGTAGTTTCCAACATTCATGGCGGGTCGGCCGCTACTTCTCGGTGGGAACATTATATACGTCTATAACGTAATAGATCCTAACCTAACCCATCTATACCCTCGCTGGTAATGTTTTACAGAATCCCGTTCGTGTCGTTCCGTACGTCTCGGTGCGGGCATTATATACGTCTATGACGTTACATATCCTTACCTAAGGCAACCTAACATCTCGATTGTAGTATTTCCCAACATTTCTGGCGGGTCGGTCCCTACATCTCGGTGGGAACATAATAAACCTCTATAACGTAATATAACCTAACCTAACCCAGCTAGACCGTCGCTGGTAATGTTTCCCAGAATCCCGTTCGTGTCGTCCCGTACATCACTGCGCGGACATTATATACGTCTATAAGGTTATATATCCTATCCTAAGGCAACCTAACATCTCGGATGTAGTATTTTCCAACATTTCTGGCGGGTCGGCCCCTACTTCTCGGTGGGAACATTATATACTTTTATAACGTAATGAAACCTAACCTAACCCATCTAGACCCTCGCTGGTAATGTTTTACAGAATCTCGTTCGTGTCGCCCCGTACGTCTCTGTGCGGACATTATATGCGTCTATATTGTTATATATCCTAACCTAAGGCATCCTAACATCTCGGATGTAGTAGTTTCCAACATTCATGGCGGGTCGGCCGCTACTTCTCGGTGGGAACATTATATACGTCTATAACGTAATAGATCCTAACCTAACCCACCTATACCCTCGCTGGTAATGTTTTACAGAATCCCGTTCGTGTCGTCCCGTACGTCTTGCGGCGGACATTATATACGTCTATAACGTTATATTTCCTATCCTAAGGCAACCTAACATCTCGAATGTAGTATTTTCCAACATTTCTGGCGGGTCGGTCCCTACATCTCGGTGGGAACATTATAAACCTCTATAACGTAATATAACCTAACCTAACCCAGCTAGACCGTCGCTGGTAATGTTTCCCAGAATCCCGTTCGTGTCGTCCCGTACATCACGGCGCGGACATTATATACGTCTATAAGGTTATATATCCTATCCTAAGGCACCTAACATGTCGAATGTAATATTTTACAACATTCCCGGCACTTCGGCCCCTACTTCTCGTGGGGCACGTTATATATGTCTATATCGCTATATATCCTAGCTTACGGCAACCTAACATGTCGAATGTAATATTTTACAACATTCCCGTCACTTCGGTCCCTACTTCTCTGTGGTAACATTATATACGTCTATAACGTTATATATCATAGCCTGAGGCAACCTAACATCTCGGATGTAATATTTTACTACATACCTGGCACGTCGACCGCTACTTCTCGGTGGGAACATTATATACGTCTATAACGCTATATATCCTAGCCTAAGGCAACCTAACATGTCATATGTAATATTTTACAACATTCCCGGCGCTTCGGCCCCTACTTTTCGGTGGGAACATTATATACGTCTATAACGTTATACATCCTAACCTAAGGGAACCTAACATGTCGAATGTAATATTTTACAACATTCCTGTCGAGTCGTGGCCTGCTTCTCGATGGGGACATTATATACGTCTATAACGTTATATATCCTAGCCTAAGGCAACCTAACTCCTCGGATGTAATACTTGACAACATTCCTGGCGTGTTAGCCCGTACTTCTCGGTGGGAACAGCATATACGTCTACAGCGATAAATATCCTAACTGAAGGCAACCTAATATCTCGGATGTAATATTTTACAACATTCCTGGCGCGTCGGCTCCTACTTTTCGGTGGGAACATTATATACGTATATAACGTTGTATATCCGGTCGTAAGGCAACATAACATCTCGGATGTAATATTTTACAACATTCCTGGCGTGTCGTCGCCTACTTCTCGATGGGGACATTGTATACGTCTATAACGATATATATCCTAGCCTAAAGCAACCTAACATATCGGATATAATATTTTACAACATTCTGGCTTGTCGGTCCCTACTTCTCGGTGGGAACATTATATACGTCTATAACGATATATATCCTAACCTGCAGCAACGTAACATCTCGGATGTAATATTTTACATCATTCCTGGCGCGTCGGCTCCTACTTTTCGGTGGGAACATTATATACGTCTACAACGTTATATATCCTAACGTAAGGCAACATAACATCTTGGATGTAATATTTTACAACATTCCTGGCATGTCGGTCACTACGTCTCGGTGGGAACGTTATATACGTCTATAACGTTGTATATCCTAACCTAAGGTAACCTAACATCTCGGATGTAATATTTGACAACATTCCTGGCGTGTCGGACCGTACGTCGCGGTCGGAACATTCTATACGTCTATAACGTTGTATATCCTAACCTAAGGGAACCTAACATCTCGGGTGTAATATTTTACAACATTGCTGGCATGTCGGTCCCTACGTCTCGGTGGGGACATTATATACGTCCATAACGATATATATGTTAACCTAAGGCAAACTAACATCTCGGATGTAATAGTTGGCAACATTCCTGGCGTGTCGGCCCCTATTTCTCGGTGGGAACATTATATACGTCTATAGCGTTATATATCCTACCCTATTGCGACCTAACATGTCGAATGTAATATTTTACATCATTCCCTCCGTGTCGGCCCGTAGTTCTCGGTGGTAACATTACATACGATTATAACGGTATATATCGTAGCCTAAGGCAACCTAACATCTCGGATGTAATAGTTGGCAACATTCCTGGCTTGTCGGCCCCTATTTCTCGGTGGGAACATTATATACGTCTATAGCGTTATATATCCTAGCCTATGGCGACCTAACATGTCGAATGTAATATTTTACATCATTCCCTGCGTGTCGGCCCGTAGTTCTCGGTGGTAACATGACATACGACTATAACGGTATATATCCTAGCCTAAGGCAACCTAACATATCGGATGTAATATTTTGCAGCATTCCTGGCGTGTCCGCCCGTACTTCTCGGTGGGGACATTATATACGTCTATAACGGTGTATATGCTAACCTAAGGCAACCTAACATCTCGAATGTAATATTCTACAACACTCCTGGCATGTCGGTCCCTACGTCTCGGTGGGAACATTATATACGTCTATAACGTTATATATCATAACCTAAGGCAACCTAACCTCTCTACCGTAGTATTTTACAACATTCCTGACGCGTCGGCCATTATTTCTCGGTGGGGACTTTATATACATCTATATCGTTGTATATCCTAACCTGAGGCAACGTAACATGTCGAATGTAATATTTTACAACATTCCTGGCGTGTCGTCGCCTACTTCTCGATGGGGACATTATATACATCTATAACGTTGGATATCCTAACCTAAGGCAACCTAACATCTCGGATGTAATATTTTACGACATTCCTGGCATGTCGGTCTCTACGTCTCGATGGGGACATTATATACGTCTATAACGTTGTATATGCTAACCTAAGGCAACCTAATATCTCGGATGTAGTATTTTACAACATTCCTGACCCGTCGCCCCTATTTCTCGGTGGGAACATTATACACGTCTATAGCGATATATATCCTAGCCTAAGGCGACCTAACATGTCGAATGTAATATTTTACAACATTCCTAGCGCGTTGCCGCGTAGTTCTCGGTGGTAACATTATATGCGTCTATAACGTTACATATCCTAGCCTATGGCGACCCAACATCTCGGATGTAATATTTTACTACATTCCTGGCACGTCGGCACCTACGTCTCTGTGGTAACATTATATACGTCTATAACGCTATATATCCCAATCTAAGGGAACCTAATATCTCGGGTGTAATATTTCACAACATTCCTGGCGTGGCGGCACGTAGTTCTCGGTGGTAACATTATATACGTCTATATCGTTATATATCCTAGCCTAAGGCGACCTAACATATCGAATGTAGTATTTTCCAACATTCCAGGCGGGAGGGCCCCTCCTTCTCGGTGGGAACATTATATACGTCTATATCGTAATATAACATAACATAACGAATCTTGCGGCTCGGTGATAACGTTTTACAGAATCCCGGCCCTGTCTTCCCGTACGTCGCGGTGCGAACATCATATACGTCTATAAGGTTGTATATCCTAACCTAAGGCTACTTAACATCTCGAATGTAGTATTTTCCAACATTCCTGGCGGGTCGGCCCCTAAACCTCGGTGGGCACATTATATACCTTTTATAACTTTGTATATATTACCATAAGGAAACCTAACATCTCGAATGTAGAATTTCACAACATTCCTGGCGGGTCGGCCCCACTTCTCGGTCGGAACATTATATACGTTTATAACGTAATATAACCTAACCTAACCCATCTAGCCCCTCGCTGGTAATGTTTTACAGAATCCCAGTCGTGTCGGCCCGTAATTCTCGGTGCGGACATTATATGCGTCTATAACGTTATATATCCTATCCTACGGCAACCTAACATCTCGAATGTAGTATTTCACAACATTCCTGGCGGGTCGGCCCCACTTCTCGCTGGGAACATTATATACGTCTATAACATAATATAACCTAAACTAAACAATCTAGCCCCTCCCTGGTAATGTTTAACAGAATCCCAGTCGTGTCGGACCGTACTTCTCGGTGGCGACATTATATACGTCTATAATGCTATATATCCCAACCTAAGGCAACCTATCATCTCGAATGTAGTATTTTACAACATTCCTGGCGGATCGGCCCCTACTTCTCGGTGGGAACATTATATACGTGTATATCGTAATATAGCCTAGCCTAACCCATCTAGCTCCTCGGCGGTATTGTTTTACAGAATCTCGTTCGTTTCGTCCCGTACGTCTCGGTGCCGAAATTATATACGTCTATAACGTTATACATCCTAACCTAAGGCAATTTAACATCTCGAATGTAGTATTTTACAACATTCCTGGCGGGTCGGCCCCTGTTTCTCGGTGGGAACATTATATACGTCTATAACGTTATATATCCTAGCCTAAGGCAACCTAGCATCTCGCATGTTATATATTACAACATACCTGGCATGTCGGTCCCTACGTCTCGGTGGGAACATTATATACGTCTATAACGTTGTATATCCTAACCTAAGGCAACCTAACATCTCGGATGTAATATTTGACAATATTCCTGGCGTGTCGGCCCCTATTTCTCGGTGAGAACATTATATACGTCTATAACGATATATATCCTAACCTAAGCCAACCAAACATCTCGTATGTAATATTTTAAAACATTCCTGGCATATCGGTCCGGACGTCCCGACGGGAACATTATATACGTCTATAACGATATATATCCTAACCTAAGGCATCCTAACATCTCGGATGTATTATTTTACACCATTCCTGGCGTGTCGTCGCGTACTTCTCGATGGGTACATTATATACGTCTATAACTTTATACATCCTAACCTAAGGCAACCTAACACCTCGAATGTAGTATTTTACAACATTGCAGGCGGTTCCGCCCCTAATTCTCGGTGGGATCATTATATTCGTCTATAACGTAATATAACCTAACCTAACCCATCTAGACCTTCGCTGGTAATGTTTTACAGATTGTCGTTCGTGTCGTCCCATACGTCTCGGTGCGGTGGCCTACTATATCGTAACGCAAGGCAGCATAACATCTCGGATGTAATATTTCACAACATTCCTGGCATTTCGTCGCCTGCTTCTCGATGGGGACGTTGTATACGTCTATAGCTTTGTATATCCTAACCTAACGCAACCACACATCTGGGATGTAATATTTTACAACATTCCTGGCATGTCAGTCCCTACGTCTCGGCGGGGACATTATATACGTCTATAACGTTATATATCCTAGCCTAAGGCAACCTAGCATCTCGCATGTTATATATTACAACATACCTGGCATGTCGGTCCCTACGTCTCGGTGGGAACATTATATACGTCTATAACGTTGTATATCCTAACCTAAGGCAACCTAACATCTCGGATGTAATATTTGACAATATTCCTGGCGTGTCGGCCCCTATTTCTCGGTGGGAACATTATATACGTCTATAACGATATATATCCTAACCTAAGCCAACCAAACATCTCGTATGTAATATTTTAAAACATTCCTGGCATATCGGTCCCGACGTCCCGACGGGAACATTATATACGTCTATAACGATATATATCCTAACCTAAGGCAACCTAACATCTCGGATGTATTATTTTACACCATTCCTGGCGTGTCGTCGCGTACTTCTCGATGGGTACATTATATACGTCTATAACTTTATACATCCTAACCTAAGGCAACCTAACACCTCGAATGTAGTATTTTACAACATTGCAGGCGGTTCCGCCCCTAATTCTCGGTGGGATCATTATATTCGTCTATAACGTAATATAACCTAACCTAACCCATCTAGACCTTCGCTGGTAATGTTTTACAGATTGTCGTTCGTGTCTTCCCATACGTCTCGGTGCGGTGGCCTACTATATCGTAACGCAAGGCAGCATAACATCTCGGATGTAATATTTCACAACATTCCTGGCATTTCGTCGCCTGCTTCTCGATGGGGACGTTGTATACGTCTATAGCTTTGTATATCCTAACCTAACGCAACCACACATCTGGGATGTAATATTTTACAACATTCCTGGCATGTCAGTCCCTACGTCTCGGCGGGGACATTATATACGTCTATAACGTTATATATCCTAACCTAACGCAACCTAACATGTCGAATGTAATACTTTACACAATACTGTGCGGAAATTATATACGTCTGTAACGTTATACATCCTAACCTAAGGCAACCTAACATCTCGAATGTAGTATTTTACAACATTCCAGGCGGGTCGGCCCCTACTTCTGAGTGGGAGCATTATATACGTCTATATCGTAATATAACCTAACTTATCCCATTTTGCCTCTCGGTGATAATGTTTTACAGAATTCCGTTCGTGTCGTCCCGTACGTCCCGGTGCGGACATTATATAAGTCTATAACGTTATATATCCTAACCTAAGGCAACCTAACATCTCGAATATAGTATTTTACCACATTCAAGGAGGGTCGCCTCCTACTTCGCGGTGGGAACATTATATACGTCTATAATGTAACATAACCTAACCTAACCCATTTAACCCCTCGCTGGTAATGTATTACAGATTCCAGCTCGTGTCGTCCCGTACGCCTCGGTGGGAACATTGTATGCGTCTACAACGTTATATATCCTAACCTAAGGCAACCTAACATCTCGGATGTAGTATTTTACAACATTCCTGGCGGGTCGGAACCTACTTCTCGGTGGGAACATTATGTACGTCTGTAACGTAATATAACCTAACCTATCCCATCTAGCGCCTCGGTGGTAATGTTTTACAGAATCACGTTCGTGTCGTCCCGTACGTCTCGGTACGGACATTATATACGTCTATAACGTTATATATCCCACCCTAAGGCAACCTAACATCTCGTATGTAGTATTTTGCTACATTCCTGGCGGGTCGGCCTCTACTTCTCGGTGGGAACATTATATACGTCTAGAACGTTATATACCCCAACTCAAGGCAACCTAACATCTCGGGAGTAGTATTTTCCAACACTCCTGGCGGGTCGGCCACTACTTCTCGGTGGGAACATTATATGCGTCTATAACGTAATATAACCTAACCTAACACATCTAGCCCCTCGCTGGTAATGTTTTGCAGAATCTCGTTCGTGTCGTCCCGTACGTCTCTGTGCGGACATTATATACATCTATATGGTTATATATCCTAACCTAAGGCAACCTAACATCTCGAATGTAATATTTTACAACATTCCCGTCACTTCGGCCCCTACTTCTCGGTGGGAACATTATATATGTCTATAACGCTATATATCCTAGCTTAAGGCAACCTAACATGTCGAATGTAATATTTTATAACATTCCTGGCGCGTCGGCACCTACTTCTCAGTGGGAACATTATATACGTCTATAACGCTATATATCCTAGCCTAAGGCAACCTAACATCTCTACCGTAATATTTTACAACATTCCTGGCATGCAAGTCCCTACTCCTCCGTGGTAACATTATATACGTCAATAACGTTATATATCCTACCCTAAGGCAACCTAACATGTCGGATGTAATATTTTACTACATTCCTGGCACGTCGGCCGTTACTTCTCGGTGGCAATATTATATACGTCCATAACGCTATATATCCTAGCTTAAGGCAACCTAACATGTCGAATGTAATATTTCACAACATTCCTGGCGCGTCGGCACCTCCTTCTCGGTGGGAACATTATATACGTCAATAAAGCTATATATCCCTAGCCCAAGGCAACCTACCATGTCCGAATGTAATATTTTACAACATTCCTGGCTCGTTGGCCCCTACTTCTCTGTGCGAACATTATATACGTCTATAACGCTATATATCCTAGCCTAAGGCAATCTATCATCTCGGATGTAATATTTTACTGCACTCCTGTCACGTCGGCCCCTACTTCTCGGTGGGAACATTGTATACGTCTATAACGCTATATATCCAGGCCTCAGGCAACCTAACATGTCGAATGTAATATTTTACAACATTCTTGGCGCGTCGGAACCTACTTCTCGGTGGGAACAGTATATACGTCTATAACGATATATATCCTAACCTAAGCCAACCAAACATCTCGTATGTAATATTTTAAAACATTCCTGGCATATCGGTCCCGACGTCCCGACGGGAACATTATATACGTCTATAACGATATATATCCTAACCTAAGGCAACCTAACATCTCGGATGTATTATTTTACACCATTCCTGGCGTGTCGTCGCGTACTTCTCGATGGGTACATTATATACGTCTATAACTTTATACATCCTAACCTAAGGCAACCTAACACCTCGAATGTAGTATTTTACAACATTGCAGGCGGTTCCGCCCCTAATTCTCGGTGGGATCATTATATTCGTCTATAACGTAATATAACCTAACCTAACCCATCTAGACCTTCGCTGGTAATGTTTTACAGATTGTCGTTCGTGTCTTCCCATACGTCTCGGTGCGGTGGCCTACTATATCGTAACGCAAGGCAGCATAACATCTCGGATGTAATATTTCACAACATTCCTGGCATTTCGTCGCCTGCTTCTCGATGGGGACGTTGTATACGTCTATAGCTTTGTATATCCTAACCTAACGCAACCACACATCTGGGATGTAATATTTTACAACATTCCTGGCATGTCAGTCCCTACGTCTCGGCGGGGACATTATATACGTCTATAACGTTATATATCCTAACCTAACGCAACCTAACATGTCGAATGTAATACTTTACACAATACTGTGCGGAAATTATATACGTCTGTAACGTTATACATCCTAACCTAAGGCAACCTAACATCTCGAATGTAGTATTTTACAACATTCCAGGCGGGTCGGCCCCTACTTCTGAGTGGGAGCATTATATACGTCTATATCGTAATATAACCTAACTTATCCCATTTTGCCTCTCGGTGATAATGTTTTACAGAATTCCGTTCGTGTCGTCCCGTACGTCCCGGTGCGGACATTATATAAGTCTATAACGTTATATATCCTAACCTAAGGCAACCTAACATCTCGAATATAGTATTTTACCACATTCAAGGAGGGTCGCCTCCTACTTCGCGGTGGGAACATTATATACGTCTATAATGTAACATAACCTAACCTAACCCATTTAACCCCTCGCTGGTAATGTATTACAGATTCCAGCTCGTGTCGTCCCGTACGCCTCGGTGGGAACATTGTATGCGTCTACAACGTTATATATCCTAACCTAAGGCAACCTAACATCTCGGATGTAGTATTTTACAACATTCCTGGCGGGTCGGAACCTACTTCTCGGTGGGAACATTATGTACGTCTGTAACGTAATATAACCTAACCTATCCCATCTAGCGCCTCGGTGGTAATGTTTTACAGAATCACGTTCGTGTCGTCCCGTACGTCTCGGTACGGACATTATATACGTCTATAACGTTATATATCCCACCCTAAGGCAACCTAACATCTCGTATGTAGTATTTTGCTACATTCCTGGCGGGTCGGCCTCTACTTCTCGGTGGGAACATTATATACGTCTAGAACGTTATATACCCCAACTCAAGGCAACCTAACATCTCGGGAGTAGTATTTTCCAACACTCCTGGCGGGTCGGCCACTACTTCTCGGTGGGAACATTATATGCGTCTATAACGTAATATAACCTAACCTAACACATCTAGCCCCTCGCTGGTAATGTTTTGCAGAATCTCGTTCGTGTCGTCCCGTACGTCTCTGTGCGGACATTATATACGTCTATATGGTTATATATCCTAACCTAAGGCAACCTAACATCTCGAATGTAATATTTTACAACATTCCCGTCACTTCGGCCCCTACTTCTCGGTGGGAACATTATATATGTCTATAACGCTATATATCCTAGCTTAAGGCAACCTAACATGTCGAATGTAATATTTTATAACATTCCTGGCGCGTCGGCACCTACTTCTCAGTGGGAACATTATATACGTCTATAACGCTATATATCCTAGCCTAAGGCAACCTAACATCTCTACCGTAATATTTTACAACATTCCTGGCATGCAAGTCCCTACTCCTCCGTGGTAACATTATATACGTCAATAACGTTATATATCCTACCCTAAGGCAACCTAACATGTCGGATGTAATATTTTACTACATTCCTGGCACGTCGGCCGTTACTTCTCGGTGGCAATATTATATACGTCCATAACGCTATATATCCTAGCTTAAGGCAACCTAACATGTCGAATGTAATATTTCACAACATTCCTGGCGCGTCGGCACCTCCTTCTCGGTGGGAACATTATATACGTCAATAAAGCTATATATCCCTAGCCCAAGGCAACCTACCATGTCCGAATGTAATATTTTACAACATTCCTGGCTCGTTGGCCCCTACTTCTCTGTGCGAACATTATATACGTCTATAACGCTATATATCCTAGCCTAAGGCAATCTATCATCTCGGATGTAATATTTTACTGCACTCCTGTCACGTCGGCCCCTACTTCTCGGTGGGAACATTGTATACGTCTATAACGCTATATATCCAGGCCTCAGGCAACCTAACATGTCGAATGTAATATTTTACAACATTCTTGGCGCGTCGGAACCTACTTCTCGGTGGGAACAGTATATACGTCTATAACGATATATATCCTAACCTAAGGCAACCTAACATGTCGAATGTAATATTTTACAACATTCCTGACGCGTCGGCCCCTATTTCTCGGTGGGAATATTATATACGTCTATAACGATATATATCCTAACCTAAGGCAACATAACGTCTCGGATGTAATATTTTGCAACATTCCTGGCGTGTCGTCGCCTGCTTCTCGATGGGGACATTATATACGTCTATAATGTTGTATATCCTAACCTATCGCAACCTAACATCTGTAATGTAATATTTTACAACATTCCTGGAATGTCGGTCCCTACATCTCGGTGGGAACATTCTGTACGTCTATAACGTTGTATATCCTAACCTACGGGAACCTAACATCTCGGGTGTAATATTTTACAACATTCCTGACGCGTCAGCCCCTATTTCTCGGTGGGAACATTATATACGTCTATAACTTTATACATCCTAACCTAAGGCAACCTAACACCTCGAATGTTGTATTTTACAACATTGCAGGCGGTTCCGCCCCTAATTCTCGGTGGGATCATTATATTCGTCTATAACGTAATATAACCTAACCTAACACATCTAGACCTTCGCTGGTAATGCTTTACAGATTGTCGTTCGTGTCGTCCCATACGTCTCGGTGCGGTGGCCTACTATATCGTAACGCAAGGCAGCATAACATCTCGGATGTAATATTTCACAACATTCCTGGCATTTCGTCGCCTGCTTCTCGATGGGGACGTTGTATACGTCTATAGCTTTGTATATCCTAACCTAACGCAACCACACATCTGGGATGTAATATTTTACAACATTCCTGGCATGTCAGTCCCTACGTCTCGGCGGGGACATTATATACGTCTATAACGTTATATATCCTAACCTAACGCAACCTAACATGTCGAATGTAATACTTTACACAATACTGTGCGGAAATTATATACGTCTGTAACGTTATACATCCTAACCTAAGGCAACCTAACATCTCGAATGTAGTATTTTACAACATTCCAGGCGGGTCGGCCCCTACTTCTGAGTGGGAGCATTATATACGTCTATATCGTAATATAACCTAACCTATCCCATTTTGCCTCTCGGTGATAATGTTTTACAGAATTCCGTTCGTGTCGTCCCGTACGTCTCGGTACGGACATTATATACGTCTATAACGTTATATATCCCACCCTAAGGCAACCTAACATCTCGTATGTAGTATTTTGCTACATTCCTGGCGGGTCGGCCCCTACTTCTCGGTGGGAACATTATATACGTCTAGAACGTTATATACCCCAACCCAAGGCAACCTAACATCTCGGGAGTAGTATTTTCCAACACTCCTGGCGGGTCGGCCTCTACTTCTCGGTGGGAACATTATATGCGTCTATAACGTAATATAACCTAACCTAACACATCTAGCCCCTCGCTGGTAATGTTTTGCAGAATCTCGTTCGTGTCGTCCCGTACGTCTCTGTGCGGACATTATATACGTCTATATGGTTATATATCCTAACCTAAGGCAACCTAACATCTCGAATGTTGTATTTTACTACATTCCTGGCGCGCCGGCCCCTACTTCTCGGTGGGAACATTATATACGTCTGTAACGCTATATATCCTAGCCTAAGGCAGTCTAACATGTCGAATGTAATATTTTACAACATTCCCGTCACTTCGGCCCCTACTTCTCGGTGGGAACATTATATATGTCTATAACGCTATATATCCTAGCTTAAGGCAACCTAACATGTCGAATGTAATATTTTATAACATTCCTGGCGCGTCGGCACCTACTTCTCAGTGGGAACATTATATACGTCTATAACGCTATATATCCTAGCCTAAGGCAACCTAACATCTCTACCGTAATATTTTACAACATTCCTGGCATGCAAGTCCCTACTCCTCCGTGGTAACATTATATACGTCAATAACGTTATATATCCTAGCCTAAGGCAACCTAACATGTCGGATGTAATATTTTACTACATTCCTGGCACGTCGGCCGTTACTTCTCGGTGGCAATATTATATACGTCCATAACGCTATATATCCTAGCTTAAGGCAACCTAACATGTCGAATGTAATATTTCACAACATTCCTGGCGCGTCGGCACCTCCTTCTCGGTGGGAACATTATATACGTCAATAAAGCTATATATCCCTAGCCCAAGGCAACCTACCATGTCCGAATGTAATATTTTACAACATTCCTGGCTCGTTGGCCCCTACTTCTCTGTGCGAACATTATATACGTCTATAACGCTATATATCCTAGCCTAAGGCAATCTATCATCTCGGATGTAATATTTTACTGCACTCCTGTCACGTCGGTCCCTACTTCTCGGTGGGAACATTGTATACGTCTATAACGCTATATATCCAGGCCTCAGGCAACCTAACATGTCGAATGTAATATTTTACAACATTCTTGGCGCGTCGGCACCTACTTCTCGGTGGGAACAGTATATACGTCTATAACGATATATATCCTAACCTAAGGCAACCTAACATGTCGAATGTAATATTTTACAACATTCCTGACGCGTCGGCCCCTATTTCTCGGTGGGAATATTATATACGTCTATAACGATATATATCCTAACCTAAGGCAACATAACGTCTCGGATGTAATATTTTGCAACATTCCTGGCGTGTCGTCGCCTGCTTCTCGATGGGGACATTATATACGTCTATAATGTTGTATATCCTAACCTATCGCAACCTAACATCTGTAATGTAATATTTTACAACATTCCTGGAATGTCGGTCCCTACATCTCGGTGGGAACATTCTGTACGTCTATAACGTTGTATATCCTAACCTACGGGAACCTAACATCTCGGGTGTAATATTTTACAACATTCCTGACGCGTCGGCCCCTATTTCTCGGTGGGAACATTATATACGTCTATAACGTTATATATCCTAGCCTAAGGCAACCTAGCATCTCGCATGTAATATATTACAACATACCTGGCATGTCGGTCCCTACGTCTCGGTGGGAACATCATATACGTCTATAACGTTGTATATCCTAACCTAAGGCAACCTAACATCTCGGATGTATTATTTTACACCATTCCTGGCGTGTCGTCGCGTACTTCTCGATGGGTACATTATATACGTCTATAACTTTATACATCCTAACCTAAGGCAACCTAACACCTCGAATGTAGTATTTTACAACATTGCAGGCGGTTCCGCCCCTAATTCTCGGTGGGATCATTATATTCGTCTATAACGTAATATAACCTAATCTAACACATCTAGACCTTCGCTGGTAATGCTTTACAGATTGTCGTTCGTGTCGTCCCATACGTCTCGGTGCGGTGGCCTACTATATCGTAACGCAAGGCAGCATAACATCTCGGATGTAATATTTCACAACATTCCTGGCATTTCGTCGCCTGCTTCTCGATGGGGACGTTGTATACGTCTATAGCTTTGTATATCCTAACCTAACGCAACCACACATCTGGGATGTAATATTTTACAACATTCCTGACATGTCAGTCCCTACGTCTCGGCGGGGACATTATATACGTCTATAACGTTATATATCCTAACCTAACGCAACCTAACATGTCGAATGTAATACTTTACACAATACTGTGCGGAAATTATATACGTCTGTAACGTTATACATCCTAACCTAAGGCAACCTAACATCTCGAATGTAGTATTTTACAACATTCCAGGCGGGTCGGCCCCTACTTCTGAGTGGGAGCATTATATACGTCTATATCGTAATATAACCTAACCTATCCCATTTTGCCTCTCGGTGATAATGTTTTACAGAATTCCGTTCGTGTCGTCCCGTACGTCCCGGTGCGGACATTATATAAGTCTATAACGTTATATATCCTAACCTAAGGCAACCTAACATCTCGAATGTGGTATTTTACCACATTCAAGGAGAGTCGGCTCCTACTTCTCGGTGGGAACATTATATACGTCTATAATGTAACATAACCTAACCTAACCCATTTAGCCCCTCGCTGGTAATGTATTACAGATTCCAGCTCATGTCGTCCCGTAAGTCTCGGTGGGAACATTGTATGCGTCTACAACGTTATATATCCTATCCTAAGGCAACCCAACATCTCGGATGTAGTATTTTACTACATTCCTGGCGGGTCGGAACCTACTTCTCGGTGAGAACATTATATACGTCTGTAACGTAATATAACCTAACGTATCCCATCTAGCGCCTCGGTGGTAATGTTTTGAGGAATCACGTCCGTGTCGTCCCGTACGTCTCGGTGCGGACATTATATAAGTCTATAACGTTATATATCCTAACCTAAGGCAACCTAACATCTCGTATGTAGTATTTTGAAACATTCCTGGCGCGTCGGCCCCTACTTCTCGGTGGGAACATTATATACGTCTATAACGCTATATATCCTAGCCTAAGGCAGGCTAACATGTCGAATGTAATATTTTACAACATACCCGGCGCTTCGGCCCTTACTTCTCGGTGGGAACATTATAAACGTCTATAACGCTATATTTCCTAGCTTAAGGCAACCCAACATCTCGGATGTAATATTTTACAACATTCCTCGCTCATCTGCCCCTACTTCTCGGTGGGAACAATATATACGTCTATAACGTTATATATCCTAACCTAAGGCAACCTAACACGTCGGATGTAATGTTTAACAACATTCCTGTCTCGTCGGCCCCTACTTCTCGGTGGGAACATTATATACGTCTATAACGTTATATATCCTAACCTAAGGCAACCTAACATGTCGAACGTAATATTTTACAACATTCCTGGCTCAGGGGCCCCTAATTCTCGGTGGGAACAATATACACGTCTATAACGTTATATATCCTAACCTATGGCAACCTAACACCTCGGATGGTACGTTTTACAACATTCCTGGCTCATCAGCCCCTACTTCTCGGTGGCAACACTATATACGTCTATAACGTTATATATACTAACCTAAAGATACCTAACATGTCGGATGTAATATTTTACTACATTCCTGGCACGTCGGCCCCTACTTCTCGGTGGGAACATTATATACGTCTATAACGTTATATATACTAACTTAAGGCAACCTAACATCTCTACCGTAATATTTTACAACATTCCTGGCATGGAAGTACCTACTTCTCTGTGGTAACATTATATATGGCTATAACGTTATATATCCTAGCTTAGGGTAACCTAACATGTCGAGCGTAATATTTTACAACATTCCTGGCTCGTCGGGCCCTACTTCTCGGTGGGAACATTATATACGTCTATAACGTTATATATCCTAACCTAAGGCAACCTAACATGTCGAACGTAATATTTTCCAACATGCCTGGCGCCTCGGCCCCTACTTCTCGGTGGGAACATTATATACGTCTATAACGTTATATATCCTAGCCTGAGGCAACCTAACATCTCGGATGTAATATTTTACAACATTCCTCGCTCATCTGCCCCTACTTCTCGGTGGGAATAATATATACGTCTATAACGTTATATATCCTAACCTAAGGCAACCTAACACCTCGGATGTAATGTTTAACAACATTCCTGTCTCGTCGGCCCCTACTTCTCGGTGGGAACATTATATACGTCTATAACGTTATATATCCTAACCTAAGGCAACCTAACATGTCGAACGTAATATTTTACAACATTCCTGGCTCAGGGGCCCCTAATTCTCGGTGGGAACAATATACACGTCTATAACGTTATATATCCTAACCTATGGCAACCTAACACCTCGGATGGTACGTTTTACAACATTCCTGGCTCATCAGCCCCTACTTCTCGGTGGCAACACTATATACGTCTATAACGTTACATATACTAACCTAAAGATACCTAACATGTCGGATGTAATATTTTACTACATTCCTGGCACGTCGGCCCCTACTTCTCGGTGGGAACATTATATACGTCTATAACGTTATATATGCAAGCCTAAGGCAATCCTAACATGTCGAATGTAATATTTTCCAACATTCCTGGCGCCTCGGCCCCTACTTCTCGGTGGGAACATTATATACGTCTATAACGTTATATATCCTAGCCTGAGGCAACCTAACATCTCGGATGTAATATTTTACTACATTCCTGGCACGTCGGCCCCTACCTCTCGGTGGGAACATTATATACGTCCATAACGCTATATATGCAAGCCTAAGGCAATCCTAACATGTCGAATGTAATATTTTCCAACATTCCTGGCGCGTCGGCCCCTACTTCTCGGTGGGAACATTATATACGTCTATAACGTTATATATCCTAGCCTGAGGCAACCTAACATCTCGGATGTAATATTTTACGATATTCCTGGCTCATCGGCCCCTACTTCTCGGTGGGAACAATATATACGTCTGTAACGTTATATATGCAAGCCTAAGGCAATCCTAACATGTCGAATGTAATATTTTCCAACATTCCTGGCGCGTCGGCCCCTACTTCTCGGTGGGAACATTATATACGCATATAACGTTATATATCCTAGCCTGAGGCAACCTAACATCTCGGATGTAATATTTTACAACATTCCTGGCTCATCGGCGCCTACTTCTCGGTGGGAACAATATATACGTCTATAACGTTATATATCCTAACCTAAGGCAACCTAACACCTCGGATGTAATGTTTAACAACATTCCTGGCTCGTCGGCCCCTACTTCTCGGTGGGAACATTATATACGTATATAACGTTATATATCCTAACCTAAGGCAACCTAACATGTCGAACGTAATATTTTACAACATTGCAGGCGGTTCCGCCCCTAATTCTCGGTGGGATCATTATATTCGTCTATAACGTAATATAACCTAACCTAACACATCTAGACCTTCGCTGGTAATGCTTTACAGATTGTCGTTCGTGTCGTCCCATACGTCTCGGTGCGGTGGCCTACTATATCGTAACGCAAGGCAGCATAACATCTCGGATGTAATATTTCACAACATTCCTGGCATTTCGTCGCCTGCTTCTCGATGGGGACGTTGTATACGTCTATAGCTTTGTATATCCTAACCTAACGCAACCACACATCTGGGATGTAATATTTTACAACATTCCTGGCATGTCAGTCCCTACGTCTCGGCGGGGACATTATATACGTCTATAACGTTATATATCCTAACCTAACGCAACCTAACATGTCGAATGTAATACTTTACACAATACTGTGCGGAAATTATATACGTCTGTAACGTTATACATCCTAACCTAAGGCAACCTAACATCTCGAATGTAGTATTTTACAACATTCCAGGCGGGTCGGCCCCTACTTCTGAGTGGGAGCATTATATACGTCTATATCGTAATATAACCTAACCTATCCCATTTTGCCTCTCGGTGATAATGTTTTACAGAATTCCGTTCGTGTCGTCCCGTACGTCCCGGTGCGGACATTATATAAGTCTATAACGTTATATATCCTAACCTAAGGCAACCTAACATCTCGAATGTGGTATTTTACCACATTCAAGGAGAGTCGGCTCCTACTTCTCGGTGGGAACATTATATACGTCTATAATGTAACATAACCTAACCTAACCCATTTAGCCCCTCGCTGGTAATGTATTACAGATTCCAGCTCATGTCGTCCCGTAAGTCTCGGTGGGAACATTGTATGCGTCTACAACGTTATATATCCTATCCTAAGGCAACCCAACATCTCGGATGTAGTATTTTACTACATTCCTGGCGGGTCGGAACCTACTTCTCGGTGAGAACATTATATACGTCTGTAACGTAATATAACCTAACGTATCCCATCTAGCGCCTCGGTGGTAATGTTTTGAGGAATCACGTCCGTGTCGTCCCGTACGTCTCGGTGCGGACATTATATAAGTCTATAACGTTATATATCCTAACCTAAGGCAACCTAACATCTCGTATGTAGTATTTTGAAACATTCCTGGCGCGTCGGCCCCTACTTCTCGGTGGGAACATTATATACGTCTATAACGCTATATATCCTAGCCTAAGGCAGGCTAACATGTCGAATGTAATATTTTACAACATACCCGGCGCTTCGGCCCTTACTTCTCGGTGGGAACATTATAAACGTCTATAACGCTATATTTCCTAGCTTAAGGCAACCCAACATCTCGGATGTAATATTTTACAACATTCCTCGCTCATCTGCCCCTACTTCTCGGTGGGAACAATATATACGTCTATAACGTTATATATCCTAACCTAAGGCAACCTAACACGTCGGATGTAATGTTTAACAACATTCCTGTCTCGTCGGCCCCTACTTCTCGGTGGGAACATTATATACGTCTATAACGTTATATATCCTAACCTAAGGCAACCTAACATGTCGAACGTAATATTTTACAACATTCCTGGCTCAGGGGCCCCTAATTCTCGGTGGGAACAATATACACGTCTATAACGTTATATATCCTAACCTATGGCAACCTAACACCTCGGATGGTACGTTTTACAACATTCCTGGCTCATCAGCCCCTACTTCTCGGTGGCAACACTATATACGTCTATAACGTTATATATACTAACCTAAAGATACCTAACATGTCGGATGTAATATTTTACTACATTCCTGGCACGTCGGCCCCTACTTCTCGGTGGGAACATTATATACGTCTATAACGTTATATATACTAACTTAAGGCAACCTAACATCTCTACCGTAATATTTTACAACATTCCTGGCATGGAAGTACCTACTTCTCTGTGGTAACATTATATATGGCTATAACGTTATATATCCTAGCTTAGGGTAACCTAACATGTCGAGCGTAATATTTTACAACATTCCTGGCTCGTCGGGCCCTACTTCTCGGTGGGAACATTATATACGTCTATAACGTTATATATCCTAACCTAAGGCAACCTAACATGTCGAACGTAATATTTTCCAACATGCCTGGCGCCTCGGCCCCTACTTCTCGGTGGGAACATTATATACGTCTATAACGTTATATATCCTAGCCTGAGGCAACCTAACATCTCGGATGTAATATTTTACAACATTCCTCGCTCATCTGCCCCTACTTCTCGGTGGGAATAATATATACGTCTATAACGTTATATATCCTAACCTAAGGCAACCTAACACCTCGGATGTAATGTTTAACAACATTCCTGTCTCGTCGGCCCCTACTTCTCGGTGGGAACATTATATACGTCTATAACGTTATATATCCTAACCTAAGGCAACCTAACATGTCGAACGTAATATTTTACAACATTCCTGGCTCAGGGGCCCCTAATTCTCGGTGGGAACAATATACACGTCTATAACGTTATATATCCTAACCTATGGCAACCTAACACCTCGGATGGTACGTTTTACAACATTCCTGGCTCATCAGCCCCTACTTCTCGGTGGCAACACTATATACGTCTATAACGTTACATATACTAACCTAAAGATACCTAACATGTCGGATGTAATATTTTACTACATTCCTGGCACGTCGGCCCCTACTTCTCGGTGGGAACATTATATACGTCTATAACGTTATATATGCAAGCCTAAGGCAATCCTAACATGTCGAATGTAATATTTTCCAACATTCCTGGCGCCTCGGCCCCTACTTCTCGGTGGGAACATTATATACGTCTATAACGTTATATATCCTAGCCTGAGGCAACCTAACATCTCGGATGTAATATTTTACTACATTCCTGGCACGTCGGCCCCTACCTCTCGGTGGGAACATTATATACGTCCATAACGCTATATATGCAAGCCTAAGGCAATCCTAACATGTCGAATGTAATATTTTCCAACATTCCTGGCGCGTCGGCCCCTACTTCTCGGTGGGAACATTATATACGTCTATAACGTTATATATCCTAGCCTGAGGCAACCTAACATCTCGGATGTAATATTTTACGATATTCCTGGCTCATCGGCCCCTACTTCTCGGTGGGAACAATATATACGTCTGTAACGTTATATATGCAAGCCTAAGGCAATCCTAACATGTCGAATGTAATATTTTCCAACATTCCTGGCGCGTCGGCCCCTACTTCTCGGTGGGAACATTATATACGCATATAACGTTATATATCCTAGCCTGAGGCAACCTAACATCTCGGATGTAATATTTTACAACATTCCTGGCTCATCGGCGCCTACTTCTCGGTGGGAACAATATATACGTCTATAACGTTATATATCCTAACCTAAGGCAACCTAACACCTCGGATGTAATGTTTAACAACATTCCTGGCTCGTCGGCCCCTACTTCTCGGTGGGAACATTATATACGTATATAACGTTATATATCCTAACCTAAGGCAACCTAACATGTCGAACGTAATATTTTACAACATTGCAGGCGGTTCCGCCCCTAATTCTCGGTGGGATCATTACATTCGTCTATAACGTAATATAACCTAACCTAACACATCTAGACCTTCGCTGGTAATGCTTTACAGATTGTCGTTCGTGTCGTCCCATACGTCTCGGTGCGGTGGCCTACTATATCGTAACGCAAGGCAGCATAACATCTCGGATGTAATATTTCACAACATTCCTGGCATTTCGTCGCCTGCTTCTCGATGGGGACGTTGTATACGTCTATAGCTTTGTATATCCTAACCTAACGCAACCACACATCTGGGATGTAATATTTTACAACATTCCTGGCATGTCAGTCCCTACGTCTCGGCGGGGACATTATATACGTCTATAACGTTATATATCCTAACCTAACGCAACCTAACATGTCGAATGTAATACTTTACACAATACTGTGCGGAAATTATATACGTCTGTAACGTTATACATCCTAACCTAAGGCAACCTAACATCTCGAATGTAGTATTTTACAACATTCCAGGCGGGTCGGCCCCTACTTCTGAGTGGGAGCATTATATGCGTCTATATCGTAATATAACCTAACCTATCCCATTTTGCCTCTCGGTGATAATGTTTTACAGAATTCCGTTCGTGTCGTCCCGTACGTCCCGGTGCGGACATTATATAAGTCTATAACGTTATATATCCTAACCTAAGGCAACCTAACATCTCGAATGTGGTATTTTACCACATTCAAGGAGAGTCGGCTCCTACTTCTCGGTGGGAACATTATATACGTCTATAATGTAACATAACCTAACCTAACCCATTTAGCCCCTCGCTGGTAATGTATTACAGATTCCAGCTCATGTCGTCCCGTACGTCTCGGTGGGAACATTGTATGCGTCTACAACGTTATATATCCTATCCTAAGGCAACCCAACATCTCGGATGTAGTATTTTACTACATTCCTGGCGGGTCGGAACCTACTTCTCGGTGAGAACATTATATACGTCTGTAACGTAATATAACCTAACGTATCCCATCTAGCGCCTCGGTGGTAATGTTTTGAGGAATCACGTCCGTGTCGTCCCGTACGTCTCGGTGCGGACATTATATAAGTCTATAACGTTATATATCCTAACCTAAGGCAACCTAACATCTCGTATGTAGTATTTTGCAACATTCCTGGCGCGTCGGCCCCTACTTCTCGGTGGGAACATTATATACGTCTATAACGCTATATATCCTAGCCTAAGGCAGGCTAACATGTCGAATGTAATATTTTACAACATACCCGGCGCTTCGGCCCTTACTTCTCGGTGGGAACATTATAAACGTCTATAACGCTATATTTCCTAGCTTAAGGCAACCCAACATCTCGGACGTAATATTTTACAACATTCCTCGCTCATCTGCCCCTACTTCTCGGTGGGAACAATATATACGTCTATAACGTTATATATCCTAACCTAAGGCAACCTAACACGTCGGATGTAATGTTTAACAACATTCCTGTCTCGTCGGCCCCTACTTCTCGGTGGGAACATTATATACGTCTATAACGTTATATATCCTAACCTAAGGCAACCTAACATGTCGAACGTAATATTTTACAACATTCCTGGCTCAGGGGCCCCTAATTCTCGGTGGGAACAATATACACGTCTATAACGTTATATATCCTAACCTATGGCAACCTAACACCTCGGATGGTACGTTTTACAACATTCCTGGCTCATCAGCCCCTACTTCTCGGTGGCAACACTATATACGTCTATAACGTTATATATACTAACCTAAAGATACCTAACATGTCGGATGTAATATTTTACTACATTCCTGGCACGTCGGCCCCTACTTCTCGGTGGGAACATTATATACGTCTATAACGTTATATATACTAACTTAAGGCAACCTAACATCTCTACCGTAATATTTTACAACATTCCTGGCATGGAAGTACCTACTTCTCTGTGGTAACATTATATATGGCTATAACGTTATATATCCTAGCTTAGGGTAACCTAACATGTCGAGCGTAATATTTTACAACATTCCTGGCTCGTCGGGCCCTACTTCTCGGTGGGAACATTATATACGTCTATAACGTTATATATCCTAACCTAAGGCAACCTAACATGTCGAACGTAATATTTTCCAACATGCCTGGCGCCTCGGCCCCTACTTCTCGGTGGGAACATTATATACGTCTATAACGTTATATATTCTAGCCTGAGGCAACCTAACATCTCGGATGTAATATTTTACAACATTCCTCGCTCATCTGCCCCTACTTCTCGGTGGGAACAATATATACGTCTATAACGTTATATATCCTAACCTAAGGCAACCTAACACCTCGGATGTAATGTTTAACAACATTCCTGTCTCGTCGGCCCCTACTTCTCGGTGGGAACATTATATACGTCTATAACGTTATATATCCTAACCTAAGGCAACCTAACAGGTCGAACGTAATATTTTACAACATTCCTGGCTCAGGGGCCCCTAATTCTCGGTGGGAACAATATACACGTCTATAACGTTATATATCCTAACCTATGGCAACCTAACACCTCGGATGGTACGTTTTACAACATTCCTGGCTCATCAGCCCCTACTTCTCGGTGGCAACACTATATGCGTCTATAACGTTACATATACTAACCTAAAGATACCTAACATGTCGGATGTAATATTTTACTACATTCCTGGCACGTCGGCCCCTACTTCTCGGTGGGAACATTATATACGTCTATAACGTTATATATGCAAGCCTAAGGCAATCCTAACATGTCGAATGTAATATTTTCCAACATTCCTGGCGCCTCGGCCCCTACTTCTCGGTGGGAACATTATATACGTCTATAACGTTATATATCCTAGCCTGAGGCAACCTAACATCTCGGATGTAATATTTTACTACATTCCTGGCACGTCGGCCCCTACCTCTCGGTGGGAACATTATATACGTCCATAACGCTATATATGCAAGCCTAAGGCAATCCTAACATGTCGAATGTAATATTTTCCAACATTCCTGGCGCGTCGGCCCCTACTTCTCGGTGGGAACATTATATACGTCTATAACGTTATATATCCTAGCCTGAGGCAACCTAACATCTCGGATGTAATATTTTACGATATTCCTGGCTCATCGGCCCCTACTTCTCGGTGGGAACAATATATACGTCTGTAACGTTATATATGCAAGCCTAAGGCAATCCTAACATGTCGAATGTAATATTTTCCAACATTCCTGGCGCGTCGGCCCCTACTTCTCGGTGGGAACATTATATACGTCTATAACGCTATATATGCAAGCCTAAGGCAATCCTAACATGTCGAATGTAATATTTTCCAACATTCCTGGCGCGTCGGCCCCTACTTCTCGGTGGGAACATTATATACGCATATAACGTTATATATCCTAGCCTGGGGCAACCTAACACCTCGGATGTAATATTTTACAACATTCCTGGCTTATCGGCCCCTACTTCTCGGTGGGAACAATATATACGTCTATAACGTTATATATCCTAACCTAAGGCAACCTAACACCTCGGATGTAATGTTTAACAACATTCCTGGCGCGTCGGCACCTACTTCTCGGTGGGAACATTATATACGTCTATAACGTTATATATCCTAGCCTGAGGCAACCTAACATCTCGGATGTAATATTTTACAACATTCTTGGCGCGTCGGCACCTACTTCTCGGTGGGAACAGTATATACGTCTATATCGTTATATATCCTAGCCTAAGGCAACCTAACATCTCGGATGTAATATTTTACTACATTCCTGGCACGTCGGGCCCTACTTCTCGGTGGGGACATTATATACGTCTATAACGCTATATATCCTAGCCTGAGGCAACCTAACATCTCGGATGTAATATTTTACAACATTCCTGGCTCATCGGCCCCTACTTCTCGGTGGGAACATTATATACGTCTATAACGTTATATATGCAAGCCTAAGGCAATCCTAACATGTCGAATGTAATATTTTCCAACATTCCTGGCGCGTCGGCCCCTACTTCTCGGTGGGAACATTATATACGTCTATAACGTTATATATCCTAGCCTGAGGCAACCTAACATCTCGGATGTAATATTTTACTACATTCCTGGTACGTCGGCCCCTACCTCTCGGTGGGAACATTATATACGTCTATAACGCTATATATGCAAGCCAAAGGCAATCCTAACATGTCGAATGTAATATTTTCCAACATTCCTGGCGCGTCGGCCCCTACTTCTCGATGGGAACATTATATACGTCTATAACGCTATATATGCAAGCCTAAGGCAATCCTAACATGTCGAATCTAATATTTTCCCAACATTCTTGGCGCGTCGGCCCCTACTTCTCGGTGGGAACATTATATACGTCTATAACGTTATATATCCTAGCCTGAGGCAACCTAACATCTCGGATGTAATATTTTACAACATTCTTGGCGCGTCGGCACCTACTTCTCGGTGGGAACAGTATATACGTCTATATCGTTATATATCTTAGCCTAAGGCAACCTAACATCTCGGATGTAATATTTTACTACATTCCTGGCACGTCGAGCCCTACTTCTCGGTGGGGACATTATATACTGCTATAACGTTATATATCCTAACCTAAGGCAACCTAACATGTCGAACGTAATATTTTACAACATTCCTGGCTCATCGGCCCCTCCTTCTCGGTGGCAACACTATATACGTCTATAACGTTATATATACTAACTTAAGGCAACCTAACATCTCTACCGTAATATTTTACAACATTCCTGGCATGCAAGTCCCTACTTCCCTGTGGTAACATTATATACGGCTATAACGTTATATATCCTAGCCTAAGGAAACCTAACATCTCGGATGTAATATGTTACAACATTCCCCGCGCGTCGGCCCCTACTTCTTTGTCGGAACATTGTATACGTCTATAACGCTATATATCCTAGCTTAGGGTAACCTAACATGTCGAGCGTAATATTTTACAACATTCCTGGCTCGTCGGCCCCTACTTCTCGGTGGGATCATTATATACGTCTATAACGTTATATATGCAAGCCTAAGGCAATCCTAACATGTCGAATGTAATATTTTCCAACATTCCTGGCGGCTCGGCCCCTACTTCTCGGTGGGAACATTATATACGTCTATAACGTTATATATCCTAGCCTGAGGCAACCTAACATCTCGGATGTAATATTTTACAACATTCCTGGCTCATCGGCCCCCACTTCTCGGTGGGAACAATATATACGTCTGTAACGTTATATATCCTAGCCTAAGGCAACCCAACATGTCGGATGAAATATTTTACTACATTCCTGGCACGTCGGCCCCTACCTCTCGTTGGGAACATTATATACGTCTATAGCGCTATATATGCAAGCCTAAGGCAATCCTAACATGTCGAATGTAATATTTTCCAACATTCCTGGCGCGTCGACCCCTACTTCTCGGTGGGAACATTATATACGTCTATAACGTTATATATCCTAGCATGAGGCAACCTAACGTCTCGGATGTAATATTTTACAACATTCCTGGCTCATCGGCCCCTACTTCTCGGTGCGAACAATATATACGTCTATAACGTTATATATCCTAACCTAAGGCAACCTAACACATCGGATGTTATGTTTAACAACATTCCTGGCTCATCGGCCCCTACTTCTCGGTGGCAACACTATATACGTCTATAACGTTATATATCCTAACCTAAGGCAACCTAACATCTCGGATGTAATATTTTACTACATTCCTGGCGCGTCGACCCCTACTTCTCGGTGGGAACATTATATACGTCTATAACGTTATATATTCTAGCCTGAGGCAACCTAACATCTCGGATGTAATATTTTACAACATTCCTGGCTCATCGGCCCCCACTTCTCGGTGGGAACAATATATACGTCTGTAACGTTATATATCCTAGCCTAAGGCAACCCAACATGTCGGATGAAATATTTTACTACATTCCTGGCACGTCGGCCCCTACCTCTCGTTGGGAACATTATATACGTCTATAGCGCTATATATGCAAGCGTAAGGCAATCCTAACATGTCGAATGTAATATTTTCCAACATTCCTGGCGCGTCGACCCCTACTTCTCGGTGGGAACATTATATACGTCTATAACGTTATATATCCTAGCATGAGGCAACCTAACATCTCGGATGTAATATTTTACAACATTCCTGGCTCATCGGCCCCTACTTCTCGGTGCGAACAATATATACGTCTATAACGTTATATATCCTAACCTAAGGCAACCTAACACCTCGGATGTTATGTTTAACAACATTCCTGGCTCATCGGCCCCTACTTCTCGGTGGCAACACTATATACGTCTATAACGTTATATATCCTACCTTAAGGCAACCTAACATCTCGGATGGAATATTTTACAACATTCCTGTCTCGTCGGCCCCTACTTCTCGGTGGGAACATTATATACGTCTATAACGTTATATATCCTAACCTGAGGCAACCTAACTTGTCGAACGTAATATTTTACAACATTCCTGGCTCGTCGGCCCCTACTTCTCGGTGGGAACATTATATACGTCTATAACGTTATATATGCAAGCCTAAGGCAACCCAAAATGTCGGATGAAATATTTTACTACATTCCTGGCACGTCGGCCCCTACCTCTCGGGTGGGAACATTATATACGTCTATAGCGCTATATATGCAAGCCTAAGGCAATCCTAACATGTCGAATGTAATATTTTCCAACATTCCTGGCGCGTCGACCCCTACTTCTCGGTGGGAACATTATATACGTCTATAACGTTATATATCCTAGCCTGAGGCAACCTAACATCTCGGATGTAATATTTTACAACATTCCTGGCTCATCGGCCCCCACTTCTCGGTGGGAACAATATATACGTCTGTAACGTTATATATCCTAGCCTAAGGCAACCCAACATGTCGGATGAAATATTTTACTACATTCCTGGCACGTCGGCCCCTACCTCTCGTTGGGAACATTATATACGTCTATAGCGCTATATATGCAAGCGTAAGGCAATCCTAACATGTCGAATGTAATATTTTCCAACATTCCTGGCGCGTCGACCCCTACTTCTCGGTGGGAACATTATATACGTCTATAACGTTATATATCCTAGCATGAGGCAACCTAACATCTCGGATGTAATATTTTACAACATTCCTGGCTCATCGGCCCCTACTTCTCGGTGCGAACAATATATACGTCTATAACGTTATATATCCTAACCTAAGGCAACCTAACACCTCGGATGTTATGTTTAACAACATTCCTGGCTCATCGGCCCCTACTTCTCGGTGGCAACACTATATACGTCTATAACGTTATATATCCTAACCTAAGGCAACCTAACATCTCGGATGTAATATTTTACTACATTCCTGGCACGTCGGCGGTTACTTCTCGGTGGCAATATTATATACGTCCATAACGCTATATATCCTAGCTTAAGGCAACCTAACATGTCGAATGTAATATTTTACAACATTCGTGGCTCATCGGCCCCTACTTCTCGGTGGGAACAATATATACGTCTATAACGTTATATATCCTAGCCTAAGGCAACCTAACGTGTCGGATGTAATATTTTACTACATTCCTGGCACGTCGGCCCCTACCTCTCGATGGGAATATTATATACGTCTATAACGCGATATATGCAAGCCTAAGGCAATCCTAACATGTCGAATGTAATATTTTCCAACATTCCTGGCGCGTCGGCCCCTACTTCTCGGTGGGAACATTATATACGTCTATAACGTTATATATCCTAGCCTGAGGCAACCTAACATGTGGAGCGTAATATTTTACAACATTCCTGTCTCGTCGGCCCAAACTTCTCGGTGGAAGCATTATATACGTCTATAACGTTATATATCCTAGCCTAAGGCAACCTAACGTGTCGAATGTAATATTTTCCAACATTCCTGGCGCGACGGCCGCTACTTCTCGGTGGAAACATTATATACGTCTATAACGTTATATATCCTAGCCTAAGGCAGCCTAACTTGTCGAATGTAATATTTTACAACATTCCTGGCGCGGCGGCCGCTACTTCTAGGTGGGAACATTATATACGTCTATAACGTTATATATCCTAGCCTAAGGCAACCTAACGTGTCGAATGTAATATTTTACAACATTCCTGGCGCGTCGGCCCCTACTTCTTTGTCGGAACATTGTATACGTCTATAACGCTATATATCCTAGCTTAGGGTAACCTAACATGTCGAGCGTAATATTTTACAACATTCCTGGCTCGTCGGCCCCTACTTCTCGGTGGGAACATTATATATGTCTATAGCGTTATATATCCTAACCTAAGGCAACCTAACATCTCGAACGTAATATTTTACAACATTCCTGGCTCAGGGGCCCCTAATTCTCGGTGGGAACAATATACACGTCAATAACGTTATATATCCTAACCTATGGCAACCTAATCCCTCGGATGGTACGTTTTACAACATTCCTGTCTCATCAGCCCCTACTTCTCGGTGGCAACACTATATACGTCTATAACGTTATATATACTAACCTAAAGATACCTAACATCTCGGATGTAATATTTTACTACATTCCTGGCACGTCGGCCCCTACTTCTTGGTGGGAACATTATATACGTCTATAACGTTATATATGCAAGCCTAAGGCAATCCTAACATGTCGAATGTAATATTTTCCAACATTACTGGCGCGTCGGCCCCTACTCCTCGGTGGGAACATTATATACGTCTATAACGTTATATATCCTAGCCTGAGGCAACCTAACATCTCGGATGTAATATTTTACAACATTCCTGGCTCATCGGCCCCTACTTCTCGGTGGGAACAATATATACGTCTATAACGTTATATATCCTAGCCTAAGGCAACCTAACGTGTCGGATGTAATATTTTACTACATTCCTGGCACGTCGGCCCCTACCTCTCGATGGGAATATTATATACGTCTATAACGCGATATATGCAAGCCTAAGGCAATCCTAACATGTCGAATGTAATATTTTCCAACATTCCTGGCGCGTCGGCCCCTACTTCTCGGTGGGAACATTATATACGTCTATAACGCTATATATCCTAGCCTAAGGCAACCTAACATGTCGAATGTAATATTTTACAACATTCCCGGCGCTTCGGCCCCTACTTGTCGGTGGGAACATTATATACGTCTATAACGCTATATATCCTACCTTAAGGCAACCTAACATCTCGGATGGAATATTTTACAACATTCCTGTCTCGTCGGCCCCTACTTCTCGGTGGGAACATTATATACGTCTATAACGTTATATATCCTAACCTGACGCAACCTAACTTGTCGAACGTAATATTTTACAACATTCCTGGCTCGTCGGCCCCTACTTCTCGGTGGGAACATTATATACGTCTATAACGTTATATATGCAAGCCTAAGGCAATCCTAACATGTCGAATGTAATATTTTCCAACATTACTGGCGCGTCGGCCCCTACTCCTCGGTGGGAACATTATATACGTCTATAACGTTATATGTCCTAGCCTGAGGCAACCTAACATCTCGGATGTAATATTTTACAACATTCCTGGCTCATCGGCCCCTACTTCTCGGTGGGAACAATATATACGTCTGTAACGTTATATATCCTAGCCTAAGGCAACCCAAAATGTCGGATGAAATATTTTACTACATTCCTGGCACGTCGGCCCCTACCTCTCGGGTGGGAACATTATATACGTCTATAGCGCTATATATGCAAGCCTAAGGCAATCCTAACATGTCGAATGTAATATTTTCCAGCATTCCTGGCGCGTCGACCCCTACTTCTCGGTGGGAACATTATATACGTCTATAACGTTATATATCCTAGCCTGAGGCAACCTAACATCTCGGATGTAATATTTTACAACATTCCTGGCTCATCGGCCCCCACTTCTCGGTGGGAACAATATATACGTCTGTAACGTTATATATCCTAGCCTAAGGCAACCCAACATGTCGGATGAAATATTTTACTACATTCCTGGCACGTCGGCCCCTACCTCTCGTTGGGAACATTATATACGTCTATAGCGCTATATATGCAAGCGTAAGGCAATCCTAACATGTCGAATGTAATATTTTCCAACATTCCTGGCGCGTCGACCCCTACTTCTCGGTGGGAACATTATATACGTCTATAACGTTATATATCCTAGCATGAGGCAACCTAACATCTCGGATGTAATATTTTACAACATTCCTGGCTCATCGGCCCCTACTTCTCGGTGCGAACAATATATACGTCTATAACGTTATATATCCTAACCTAAGGCAACCTAACACCTCGGATGTTATGTTTAACAACATTCCTGGCTCATCGGCCCCTACTTCTCGGTGGCAACACTATATACGTCTATAACGTTATATATCCTAACCTAAGGCAACCTAACATCTCGGATGTAATATTTTACTACATTCCTGGCACGTCGGCGGTTACTTCTCGGTGGCAATATTATATACGTCCATAACGCTATATATCCTAGCTTAAGGCAACCTAACATGTCGAATGTAATATTTTACAACATTCGTGGCTCATCGGCCCCTACTTCTCGGTGGGAACAATATATACGTCTATAACGTTATATATCCTAGCCTAAGGCAACCTAACGTGTCGGATGTAATATTTTACTACATTCCTGGCACGTCGGCCCCTACCTCTCGATGGGAATATTATATACGTCTATAACGCGATATATGCAAGCCTAAGGCAATCCTAACATGTCGAATGTAATATTTTCCAACATTCCTGGCGCGTCGGCCCCTACTTCTCGGTGGGAACATTATATACGTCTATAACGTTATATATCCTAGCCTGAGGCAACCTAACATGTGGAGCGTAATATTTTACAACATTCCTGGCTCGTCGGCCCAAACTTCTCGGTGGAAGCATTATATACGTCTATAACGTTATATATCCTAGCCTAAGGCAACCTAACGTGTCGAATGTAATATTTTACAACATTCCTGGCGCGACGGCCGCTACTTCTCGGTGGAAACATTATATACGTCTATAACGTTATATATCCTAGCCTAAGGCAGCCTAACTTGTCGAATGTAATATTTTACAACATTCCTGGCGCGGCGGCCGCTACTTCTAGGTGGGAACATTATATACGTCTATAACGTTATATATCCTAGCCTAAGGCAACCTAACGTGTCGAATGTAATATTTTACAACATTCCTGGCGCGTCGGCCCCTACTTCTTTGTCGGAACATTGTATACGTCTATAACGCTATATATCCTAGCTTAGGGTAACCTAACATGTCGAGCGTAATATTTTACAACATTCCTGGCTCGTCGGCCCCTACTTCTCGGTGGGAACATTATATATGTCTATAGCGTTATATATCCTAACCTAAGGCAACCTAACATGTCGAACGTAATATTTTACAACATTCCTGGCTCAGGGGCCCCTAATTCTCGGTGGGAACAATATACACGTCAATAACGTTATATATCCTAACCTATGGCAACCTAATCCCTCGGATGGTACGTTTTACAACATTCCTGTCTCATCAGCCCCTACTTCTCGGTGGCAACACTATATACGTCTATAACGTTATATATACTAACCTAAAGATACCTAACATCTCGGATGTAATATTTTACTACATTCCTGGCACGTCGGCCCCTACTTCTTGGTGGGAACATTATATACGTCTATAACGTTATATATGCAAGCCTAAGGCAATCCTAACATGTCGAATGTAATATTTTCCAACATTACTGGCGCGTCGGCCCCTACTCCTCGGTGGGAACATTATATACGTCTATAACGTTATATATCCTAGCCTGAGGCAACCTAACATCTCGGATGTAATATTTTACAACATTCCTGGCTCATCGGCCCCTACTTCTCGGTGGGAACAATATATACGTCTATAACGTTATATATCCTAGCCTAAGGCAACCTAACGTGTCTAATGTAATATTTTACAACATTCCTGGCGCGACGGCCGCTACTTCTCGGTGGGAACATTATATACGTGTATAACGTTATATATCCTAACATGAGGCAACCTAACTTGTCGAACGTAATATTTTACAACATTCCTGGCTCATCGGCCCCTACTTCTCGGTGGGAACAATATATACGTCTATAACGTTATATATCCTAACCTAAGGCAACCTAACACCTCGGATGTAATGTTCTACAACATTCCTGGCTTATCGGCCCCCACTTCTCGGTGGCAACACTATATACGTCTATAACGTTGTATATCCTAACCTAAGGCAACCTAACATCTCGGATGTAATATTTTACTACATTCCTGGCACGTCGGCACCTACTAGTCGGTGGCAACAGTATATACGTCTACAACGTTATATATCGTAAACTAAGGCAACCTATCATCTCGGATGTAATATTTTGCTACATTCCTGGCACGTCGGCTGCTACTTCTCGGTGGGAATATTATATACGCCTATAAGGCTATATATCCTAGCTTAAGGCAACCTAACATGTCGAATGTAATATTGGACAACATTCCTTTCGTGTCGGCCCGTACTTCTCGGTGGGAATATCATATACGTCTATAACATTATATATCCTAGCCTAAGGCAATCCTAACATGTCGAATGTACTATTTTACAACATTCCAGGCGCGTCAGGGACTACTTCTCCGTGGGAACATTATATAAGTCAATAACGTTATATATCCTAAACCAGGGCAACTTAAAACCTCGGGTGTAATATTTTACTACATTCCTGGCTCATCGGCCCCTACTTCTCTGTGGTAACATTATATACGTCTATAACGTTATATATCCTAACCTAAGGCAGCATAATATCTGGATGTAATGTTTTACAACATTCCTGGCGTGACGGTACGTACTTCCCGATGGGGACATTATATACGTCTATAACGTTGTATATCCAAACCTAAGGGAACCTAACATCTCGGGTGTAATATTTTACAAAATTCTAGTCGTGTCGGGCTGTCGTTCTCGGTGGTAACATTATATACGTCTATAACGTTATAAATCCTAACCTAAGGCAACCTAACATCTCGGATGTAATCTTTTATAACATTCCTGGCGTGTCGGCTCTTAGTTCTCGGTGGGAACATTATATATGTCTATAACGTCATATATCCTAACCTAAGGCAACCTAACATCTCGAATGTAGTATTTTACAACATTACTGGCGGGTCGGCCCCTACTTCTCGGTGGGAACATTATATACGTCTATAACGTAATATAACATAACCTAACCCATCTAGCCCCTCGCTGGTAATGTTTTGCAGAAACTCGGCCGTGTCGGACCGTACCTCTCCGCAGGAACATTATATACGTCTATAACGTTATATATCCTAACCTAAGGCAACCTCACACCTCGGATGTAGTATTTTACAACATTCCAGGCGGGTCGGCCCCTACTTCTCGGTGGGCGCATTATATACGTCTATTACGTAATATAACCTAACCTAACCCATCTGGAACCTCGCCGTTAATGTTTTACAGAATCCCGTTCGTGTCGTCCCCTATGTCTCGGTGGGGACATAATATACGTCTATAACGTTGTACATCCTAGCCTAAGGCAACCCAACATGTCGGATGAAATATTTTACTACATTCCTGGCACGTCGGCCCCTACCTATCGTTGGGAACATTATATACGTCTATAGCGCTATATATGCAAGCGTAAGGCAATCCTAACATGTCGAATGTAATATTTTCCAACATTCCTGGCGCGTCGACCCCTACTTCTCGGTGGGAACATTATATACGTCTATAACGTTATATATCCTAGCATGAGGCAACCTAACATCTCGGATGTAATATTTTACAACATTCCTGGCTCATCGGCCCCTACTTCTCGGTGCGAACAATATATACGTCTATAACGTTATATATCCTAACCTAAGGCAACCTAACACCTCGGATGTTATGTTTAACAACATTCCTGGCTCATCGGCCCCTACTTCTCGGTGGCAACACTATATACGTCTATAACGTTATATATCCTAACCTAAGGCAACCTAACATCTCGGATGTAATATTTTACTACATTCCTGGCACGTCGGCGGTTACTTCTCGGTGGCAATATTATATACGTCCATAACGCTATATATCCTAGCTTAAGGCAACCTAACATGTCGAATGTAATATTTTACAACATTCCTGGCTCATCGGCCCCTACTTCTCGGTGGGAACAATATATACGTCTATAACGTTATATATCCTAGCCTAAGGCAACCTAACGTGTCGGATGTAATATTTTACTACATTCCTGGCACGTCGGCCCCTACCTCTCGATGGGAACATTATATACGTCTATAACGCTATATATGCAAGACTAAGGCAATCCTAACATGTCGAATGTAATATTTTCCAACATTCCTGGCGCGTCGGCCCCTACTTCTCGGTGGGAACATTATATACGTCTACAACGCTATATATCATAGCCTAAGGCAACCTAACATGTGGAGCGTAATATTTTACAACATTCCTGGCTCGCCGGCCCAAACTTCTCGGTGGAAGCATTATATACGTCTATAACGTTATATATCCTAGCCTAAGGCAACCTAACGTGTCGAATGTAATATTTTACAACATTCCTGGCGCGTCGGCCCCTACTTCTTTGTCGGAACATTGTATACGTCTATAACGCTATATATCCTAGCTTAGGGTAACCTAACATGTCGAGCGTAATATTTTACAACATTCCTGGCTCGTCGGCCCCTACTTCTCGGTGGGAACATTATATATGTCTATAGCGTTATATATCCTAACCTAAGGCAACCTAACATGTCGAACGTAATATTTTACAACATTCCTGGCTCAGGGGCCCCTAATTCTCGGTGGGAACAATATACACGTCAATAACGTTATATATCCTAACCTATGGCAACCTAATCCCTCGGATGGTACGTTTTACAACATTCCTGTCTCATCAGCCCCTACTTCTCGGTGGCAACACTATATACGTCTATAACGTTATATATACTAACCTAAAGATACCTAACATCTCGGATGTAATATTTTACTACATTCCTGGCACGTCGGCCCCTACTTCTTCATGGGAACATTATATACGTCTATAACGTTATATATGCAAGCCTAAGGCAATCCTAACATGTCGAATCTAATATTTTCCAACATTACTGGCGCGTCGGCCCCTACTCCTCGGTGGGAACATTATATACGTCTATAACGTTATATATCCTAGCCTGAGGCAACCTAACATCTCGGATGTAATATTTTACAACATTCCTGGCTCATCGGCCCCTACTTCTCGGTGGGAACAATATATACGTCTATAACGTTATATATCCTAGCCTAAGGCAACCTAACGTGTCTAATGTAATATTTTACAACATTCCTGGCGCGACGGCCGCTACTTCTCGGTGGGAACATTATATACGTGTATAACGTTATATATCCTAACATGAGGCAACCTAACTTGTCGAACGTAATATTTTACAACATTCCTGGCTCATCGGCCCCTACTTTTCGGTGGGAACAATATATACGTCTATAACGTTATATATCCTAACCTAAGGCAACCTAACACCTCGGATGTAATGTTCTACAACATTCCTGGCTTATCGGCCCCCACTTCTCGGTGGCAACACTATATACGTCTATAACGTTGTATATCCTAACCTAAGGCAACCTAACATCTCGGATGTAATATTTTACTACATTCCTGGCACGTCGGCACCTACTAGTCGGTGGCAACAGTATATACATCTACAACGTTATATATCGTAAACTAAGGCAACCTATCATCTCGGATGTAATATTTTACTACATTCCTGGCACGTCGGCTGCTACTTCTCGGTGGGAATATTATATACGTCTATAAGGCTATATATCCTAGCTTAAGGCAACCTAACATGTCTAATGTAATATTTCACAACATTCCTGGCGCGTCGGTACCTCCTTCTCGGTGGGAACAGTATATAAGTCTATAACGTTATATATCCTATCCTAAGGCAACCTAACATGTCGAATGTAATATTGGACAACATTCCTTTCGTGTCGGCCCGTACTTCTCGGTGGGAATATCATATACGTCTATAACATTATATATCCTAGCCTAAGGCAATCCTAACATGTCGAATGTACTATTTTACAACATTCCAGGCGCGTCAGGGACTACTTCTCCGTGGGAACATTATATAAGTCAATAACGTTATATATCCTAAACCAGGGCAACTTAAAACCTCGGGTGTAATATTTTACTACATTCCTGGCTCATCGGCCCCTACTTCTCTGTGGTAACATTATATACGTCTATAACGTTATATATCCTAACCTAAGGCAGCATAATATCTGGATGTAATGTTTTACAACATTCCTGGCGTGACGGTACGTACTTCCCGATGGGGACATTATATACGTCTATAACGTTGTATATCCAAACCTAAGGGAACCTAACATCTCGGGTGTAATATTTTACAAAATTCTAGTCGTGTCGGGCTGTAGTTCTCGGTGGTAACATTATATACGTCTATAACGTTATAAATCCTAACCTAAGGCAACCTAACATCTCGGATGTAATCATTTATAACATTCCTGGCGTGTCGGCTCTTAGTTCTCGGTGGGAACATTATATATGTCTATAACGTCATATATCCTAACCTAAGGCAACCTAACATCTCGAATGTAGTATTTTACAACATTACTGGCGGGTCGGCCCCTACTTCTCGGTGGGAACATTATATACGTCTATAACGTAATATAACATAACCTAACCCATCTAGCCCCTCGCTGGTAATGTTTTGCAGAAACTCGGCCGTGTCGGACCGTACCTCTCCGTAGGAACATTATATACGTCTATAACGTTATATATCCTAACCTAAGGCAACCTCACACCTCGGATGTAGTATTTTACAACATTCCAGGCGGGTCGGCCCCTACTTCTCGGTGGGCACATTATATACGTCTATTACGTAATATAACCTAACCTAACCCATCTGGAACCTCGCCGTTAATGTTTTACAGAATCCCGTTCGTGTCGTCCCCTATGTCTCGGTGGGGACATAATATACGTCTATAACGTTGTACATCCTAGCCTAAGGCAACCCAACATGTCGGATGAAATATTTTACTACATTCCTGGCACGTCGGCCCCTACCTCTCGTTGGGAACATTATATACGTCTATAGCGCTATATATGCAAGCGTAAGGCAATCCTAACATGTCGAATGTAATATTTTCCAACATTCCTGGCGCGTCGACCCCTACTTCTCGGTGGGAACATTATATACGTCTATAACGTTATATATCCTAGCATGAGGCAACCTAACATCTCGGATGTAATATTTTACAACATTCCTGGCTCATCGGCCCCTACTTCTCGGTGCGAACAATATATACGTCTATAACGTTATATATCCTAACCTAAGGCAACCTAACACCTCGGATGTTATGTTTAACAACATTCCTGGCTCATCGGCCCCTACTTCTCGGTGGCAACACTATATACGTCTATAACGTTATATATCCTAACCTAAGGCAACCTAACATCTCGGATGTAATATTTTACTACATTCCTGGCACGTCGGCGGTTACTTCTCGGTGGCAATATTATATACGTCCATAACGCTATATATCCTAGCTTAAGGCAACCTAACATGTCGAATGTAATATTTTACAACATTCCTGGCTCATCGGCCCCTACTTCTCGGTGGGAACAATATATACGTCTATAACGTTATATATCCTAGCCTAAGGCAACCTAACATGTGGAGCGTAATATTTTACAACATTCCTGGCTCGTCGGCCCAAACTTCTCGGTGGAAGCATTATATACGTCTATAACGTTATATATCCTAGCCTAAGGCAACCTAACGTGTCGAATGTAATATTTTACAACATTCCTGGCGCGACGGCCGCTACTTCTCGGTGGAAACATTATATACGTCTATAACGTTATATATCCTAGCCTAAGGCAGCCTAACTTGTCGAATGTAATATTTTACAACATTCCTGGCGCGGCGGCCGCTACTTCTAGGTGGGAACATTATATACGTCTATAACGCTATATATCCTAGCCTAAGGCAACATAACATGTCGAATGTAATATTTTACAACATTCCCGGCGCTTCGGCCCCTACTTGTCGGTGGGAACATTATATACGTCTATAACGCTATATATCCTACCTTAAGGCAACCTAACATCTCGGATGGAATATTTTACAACATTCCTGTCTCGTCGGCCCCTACTTCTCGGTGGGAACATTATATACGTCTATCACGTTATATATCCTAACCTGAGGCAACCTAACTTGTCGAACGTAATATTTTACAACATTCCTGGCTCGTCGGCCCCTACTTCTCGGTGGGAACATTATATACGTCTATAACGTTATATATGCAAGCCTAAGGCAATCCTAACATGTCGAATGTAATATTTTCCAACATTACTGGCGCGTCGGCCCCTACTCCTCGGTGGGAACATCATATACGTCTATAACGTTATATGTCCTAGCCTGAGGCAACCTAACATCTCGGATGTAATATTTTACAACATTCCTGGCTCATCGGCCCCTACTTCTCGGTGGGAACAATATATACGTCTGTAACGTTATATATCCTAGCCTAAGGCAACCCAACATGTCGGATGAAATATTTTACTACATTCCTGGCACGTCGGCCCCTACCTCTCGGGTGGGAACATTATATACGTCTATAGCGCTATATATGCAAGCCTAAGGCAATCCTAACATGTCGAATGTAATATTTTCCAACATTCCTGGAGCGTCGACCCCTACTTCTCGGTGGGAACATTATATACGTCTATAACGTTATATATCCTAACCTAAGGCAACCTAACACCTCGGATGTTATGTTTAACAACATTCCTGGCTCATCGGCCCCTACTTCTCGGTGGCAACACTATATACGTCTATAACGTTATATATACTAACCTAAGGCAACCTAACATCTCGGATGTAATATTTTACTACATTCCTGGCACGTCGGCCGTTACTTCTCGGTGGCAATATTATATACGTCCATAACGCTATATATCCTAGCTTAAGGCAACCTAACATGTCGAATGTAATATTTTACAACATTCCTGGCTCATCGGCCCCTACTTCTCGGTGGGAACAATATATACGTCTATAACGTTATATATCGTAGCCTAAGGCAACCTAACGTGTCGGATGTAATATTTTACTACATTCCTGTCACGTCGGCCCCTACCTCTCGATGGGATCATTATATACGTCTATAACGCTATATATGCAAGACTAAGGCAATCCTAACATGTCGAATGTAATATTTTCCAACATTCCTGGCGCGTCGGCCCCTACTTCTCGGTGGAAGCATTATATACGTCTATAACGTTATATATCCTAGCCTAAGGCAACCTAACGTGTCGAATGTAATATTTTACAACATTCCTGGCGCGTCGGCCCCTACTTCTTTGTCGGAACATTGTATACGTCTATAACGCTATATATCCTAGCTTAGGGTAACCTAACATGTCGAGCGTAATATTTTACAACATTCCTGGCTCGTCGGCCCCTACTTCTCGGTGGGAACATTATATATGTCTATAGCGTTATATATCCTAACCTAAGGCAACCTAACATGTCGAACGTAATATTTTACAACATTCCTGGCTCAGGGGCCCCTAATTCTCGGTGGGAACAATATACACGTCAATAACGTTATATATCCTAACCTATGGCAACCTAATCCCTCGGATGGTACGTTTTACAACATTCCTGTCTCATCAGCCCCTACTTCTCGGTGGCAACACTATATACGTCTATAACGTTATATATACTAACCTAAAGATACCTAACATCTCGGATGTAATATTTTACTACATTCCTGGCACGTCGGCCCCTACTTCTTGGTGGGAACATTATATACGTCTATAACGTTATATATGCAAGCCTAAGGCAATCCTAACATGTCGAATCTAATATTTTCCAACATTACTGGCGCGTCGGCCCCTACTCCTCGGTGGGAACATTATATACGTCTATAACGTTATATATCCTAGCCTGAGGCAACCTAACATCTCGGATGTAATATTTTACAACATTCCTGGCTCATCGGCCCCTACTTCTCGGTGGGAACAATATATACGTCTATAACGTTATATATCCTAGCCTAAGGCAACCTAACGTGTCTAATGTAATATTTTACAACATTCCTGGCGCGACGGCCGCTACTTCTCGGTGGGAACATTATATACGTGTATAACGTTATATATCCTAACATGAGGCAACCTAACTTGTCGAACGTAATATTTTACAACATTCCTGGCTCATCGGCCCCTACTTTTCGGTGGGAACAATATATACGTCTATAACGTTATATATCCTAACCTAAGGCAACCTAACACCTCGGATGTAATGTTCTACAACATTCCTGGCTTATCGGCCCCCACTTCTCGGTGGCAACACTATATACGTCTATAACGTTGTATATCCTAACCTAAGGCAACCTAACATCTCGGATGTAATATTTTACTACATTCCTGGCACGTCGGCACCTACTAGTCGGTGGCAACAGTATATACATCTACAACGTTATATATCGTAAACTAAGGCAACCTATCATCTCGGATGTAATATTTTACTACATTCCTGGCACGTCGGCTGCTACTTCTCGGTGGGAATATTATATACGTCTATAAGGCTATATATCCTAGCTTAAGGCAACCTAACATGTCTAATGTAATATTTCACAACATTCCTGGCGCGTCGGTACCTCCTTCTCGGTGGGAACAGTATATAAGTCTATAACGTTATATATCCTATCCTAAGGCAACCTAACATGTCGAATGTAATATTGGACAACATTCCTTTCGTGTCGGCCCGTACTTCTCGGTGGGAATATCATATACGTCTATAACATTATATATCCTAGCCTAAGGCAATCCTAACATGTCGAATGTACTATTTTACAACATTCCAGGCGCGTCAGGGACTACTTCTCCGTGGGAACATTATATAAGTCAATAACGTTATATATCCTAAACCAGGGCAACTTAAAACCTCGGGTGTAATATTTTACTACATTCCTGGCTCATCGGCCCCTACTTCTCTGTGGTAACATTATATACGTCTATAACGTTATATATCCTAACCTAAGGCAGCATAATATCTGGATGTAATGTTTTACAACATTCCTGGCGTGACGGTACGTACTTCCCGATGGGGACATTATATACGTCTATAACGTTGTATATCCAAACCTAAGGGAACCTAACATCTCGGGTGTAATATTTTACAAAATTCTAGTCGTGTCGGGCTGTAGTTCTCGGTGGTAACATTATATACGTCTATAACGTTATAAATCCTAACCTAAGGCAACCTAACATCTCGGATGTAATCATTTATAACATTCCTGGCGTGTCGGCTCTTAGTTCTCGGTGGGAACATTATATATGTCTATAACGTCATATATCCTAACCTAAGGCAACCTAACATCTCGAATGTAGTATTTTACAACATTACTGGCGGGTCGGCCCCTACTTCTCGGTGGGAACATTATATACGTCTATAACGTAATATAACATAACCTAACCCATCTAGCCCCTCGCTGGTAATGTTTTGCAGAAACTCGGCCGTGTCGGACCGTACCTCTCCGTAGGAACATTATATACGTCTATAACGTTATATATCCTAACCTAAGGCAACCTCACACCTCGGATGTAGTATTTTACAACATTCCAGGCGGGTCGGCCCCTACTTCTCGGTGGGCACATTATATACGTCTATTACGTAATATAACCTAACCTATCCCATCTGGAACCTCGCCGTTAATGTTTTACAGAATCCCGTTCGTGTCGTCCCCTATGTCTCGGTGGGGACATAATATACGTCTATAACGTTGTACATCCTAGCCTAAGGCAACCCAACATGTCGGATGAAATATTTTACTACATTCCTGGCACGTCGGCCCCTACCTCTCGTTGGGAACATTATATACGTCTATAGCGCTATATATGCAAGCGTAAGGCAATCCTAACATGTCGAATGTAATATTTTCCAACATTCCTGGCGCGTCGACCCCTACTTCTCGGTGGGAACATTATATACGTCTATAACGTTATATATCCTAGCATGAGGCAACCTAACATCTCGGATGTAATATTTTACAACATTCCTGGCTCATCGGCCCCTACTTCTCGGTGCGAACAATATATACGTCTATAACGTTATATATCCTAACCTAAGGCAACCTAACACCTCGGATGTTATGTTTAACAACATTCCTGGCTCATCGGCCCCTACTTCTCGGTGGCAACACTATATACGTCTATAACGTTATATATCCTAACCTAAGGCAACCTAACATCTCGGATGTAATATTTTACTACATTCCTGGCACGTCGGCGGTTACTTCTCGGTGGCAATATTATATACGTCCATAACGCTATATATCCTAGCTTAAGGCAACCTAACATGTCGAATGTAATATTTTACAACATTCCTGGCTCATCGGCCCCTACTTCTCGGTGGGAACAATATATACGTCTATAACGTTATATATCCTAGCCTAAGGCAACCTAACGTGTCGGATGTAATATTTTACTACATTCCTGGCACGTCGGCCCCTACCTCTCGATGGGAATATTATATACGTCTATAACGCGATATATGCAAGCCTAAGGCAATCCTAACATGTCGAATGTAATATTTTCCAACATTCCTGGCGCGTCGGCCCCTACTTCTCGGTGGGAACATTATATACGTCTATAACGTCATATATCCTAGCCTGAGGCAACCTAACATGTGGAGCGTAATATTTTACAACATTCCTGGCTCGTCGGCCCAAACTTCTCGGTGGAAGCATTATATACGTCTATAACGTTATATATCCTAGCCTAAGGCAACCTAACGTGTCGAATGTAATATTTTACAACATTCCTGGCGCGACGGCCGCTACTTCTCGGTGGAAACATTATATACGTCTATAACGTTATATATCCTAGCCTAAGGCAGCCTAACTTGTCGAATGTAATATTTTACAACATTCCTGGCGCGGCGGCCGCTACTTCTAGGTGGGAACATTATATACGTCTATAACGCTATATATCCTAGCCTAAGGCAACCTAACATGTCGAATGTAATATTTTACAACATTCCCGGCGCTTCGGCCCCTACTTGTCGGTGGGAACATTATATACGTCTATAACGCTATATATCCTACCTTAAGGCAACCTAACATCTCGGATGGAATATTTTACAACATTCCTGTCTCGTCGGCCCCTACTTCTCGGTGGGAACATTATATACGTCTATAACGTTATATATCCTAACCTGAGGCAACCTAACTTGTCGAACGTAATATTTTACAACATTCCTGGCTCGTCGGCCCCTACTTCTCGGTGGGAACATTATATACGTCTATAACGTTATATATGCAAGCCTAAGGCAATCCTAACATGTCGAATGTAATATTTTCCAACATTACTGGCGCGTCGGCCCCTACTCCTCGGTGGGAACATCATATACGTCTATAACGTTATATGTCCTAGCCTGAGGCAACCTAACATCTCGGATGTAATATTTTACAACATTCCTGGCTCATCGGCCCCTACTTCTCGGTGGGAACAATATATACGTCTGTAACGTTATATATCCTAGCCTAAGGCAACCCAACATGTCGGATGAAATATTTTACTACATTCCTGGCACGTCGGCCCCTACCTCTCGGGTGGGAACATTATATACGTCTATAGCGCTATATATGCAAGCCTAAGGCAATCCTAACATGTCGAATGTAATATTTTCCAACATTCCTGGAGCGTCGACCCCTACTTCTCGGTGGGAACATTATATACGTCTATAACGTTATATATCCTAACCTAAGGCAACCTAACACCTCGGATGTTATGTTTAACAACATTCCTGGCTCATCGGCCCCTACTTCTCGGTGGCAACACTATATACGTCTATAACGTTATATATACTAACCTAAGGCAACCTAACATCTCGGATGTAATATTTTACTACATTCCTGGCACGTCGGCCGTTACTTCTCGGTGGCAATATTATATACGTCCATAACGCTATATATCCTAGCTTAAGGCAACCTAACATGTCGAATGTAATATTTTACAACATTCCTGGCTCATCGGCCCCTACTTCTCGGTGGGAACAATATATACGTCTATAACGTTATATATCCTAGCCTGAGGCAACCTAACATGTCGGATGTAATATTTTACTACATTCCTGGCGCGTCGGCCCCTACTTCTCGGTGGGAACATTATATACGTCTACAACGCTATATATCATAGCCTAAGGCAACCTAACATGTGGAGCGTAATATTTTACAACATTCCTGGCTCGCCGGCCCAAACTTCTCGGTGGAAGCATTATATACGTCTATAACGTTATATATCCTAGCCTAAGGCAACCTAACGTGTCGAATGTAATATTTTACAACATTCCTGGCGCGTCGGCCCCTACTTCTTTGTCGGAACATTGTATACGTCTATAACGCTATATATCCTAGCTTAGGGTAACCTAACATGTCGAGCGTAATATTTTACAACATTCCTGGCTCGTCGGCCCCTACTTCTCGGTGGGAACATTATATATGTCTATAGCGTTATATATCCTAACCTAAGGCAACCTAACATGTCGAACGTAATATTTTACAACATTCCTGGCTCAGGGGCCCCTAATTCTCGGTGGGAACAATATACACGTCAATAACGTTATATATCCTAACCTATGGCAACCTAATCCCTCGGATGGTACGTTTTACAACATTCCTGTCTCATCAGCCCCTACTTCTCAGTGGCAACACTATATACGACTATAACGTTATATATACTAACCTAAAGATACCTAACATCTCGGATGTAATATTTTACTACATTCCTGGCACGTCGGCCCCTACTTCTTGGTGGGAACATTATATACGTCTATAACGTTATATATGCAAGCCTAAGGCAATCCTAACATGTCGAATGTAATATTTTCCAACATTACTGGCGCGTCGGCCCCTACTCCTCGGTGGGAACATTATATACGTCTATAACGTTATATATCCTAGCCTGAGGCAACCTAACATCTCGGATGTAATATTTTACAACATTCCTGGCTCATCGGCCCCTACTTCTCGGTGGGAACAATATATACGTCTATAACGTTATATATCCTAGCCTAAGGCAACCTAACGTGTCTAATGTAATATTTTACAACATTCCTGGCGCGACGGCCGCTACTTCTCGGTGGGAACATTATATACGTGTATAACGTTATATATCCTAACATGAGGCAACCTAACTTGTCGAACGTAATATTTTACAACATTCCTGGCTCATCGGCCCCTACTTCTCGGTGGGAACAATATATACGTCTATAACGTTATATATCCTAACCTAAGGCAACCTAACACCTCGGATGTAATGTTCTACAACATTCCTGGCTTATCGGCCCCCACTTCTCGGTGGCAACACTATATACGTCTATAACGTTGTATATCCTAACCTAAGGCAACCTAACATCTCGGATGTAATATTTTACTACATTCCTGGCACGTCGGCACCTACTAGTCGGTGGCAACAGTATATACGTCTACAACGTTATATATCGTAAACTAAGGCAACCTATCATCTCGGATGTAATATTTTACTACATTCCTGGCACGTCGGCTGCTACTTCTCGGTGGGAATATTATATACGTCTATAAGGCTATATATCCTAGCTTAAGGCAACCTAACATGTCTAATGTAATATTTCACAACATTCCTGGCGCGTCGGTACCTCCTTCTCGGTGGGAACAGTATATAAGTCTATAACGTTATATATCCTATCCTAAGGCAACCTAACATGTCGAATGTAATATTGGACAACATTCCTTTCGTGTCGGCCCGTACTTCTCGGTGGGAATATCATATACGTCTATAACATTATATATCCTAGCCTAAGGCAATCCTAACATGTCGAATGTAATATTTTCCAACATTCCTGGCGCGTCGACCCCTACTTCTCGGTGGGAACATTATATACGTCTATAACGTTATATATCCTAGCATGAGGCAACCTAACATCTCGGATGTAATATTTTACAACATTCCTGGCTCATCGGCCCCTACTTCTCGGTGCGAACAATATATACGTCTATAACGTTATATATCCTAACCTAAGGCAACCTAACACCTCGGATGTTATGTTTAACAACATTCCTGGCTCATCGGCCCCTACTTCTCGGTGGCAACACTATATACGTCTATAACGTTATATATCCTAACCTAAGGCAACCTAACATCTCGGATGTAATATTTTACTACATTCCTGGCACGTCGGCGGTTACTTCTCGGTGGCAATATTATATACGTCCATAACGCTATATATCCTAGCTTAAGGCAACCTAACATGTCGAATGTAATATTTTACAACATTCGTGGCTCATCGGCCCCTACTTCTCGGTGGAAACAATATATACGTCTATAACGTTATATATCCTAGCCTAAGGCAACCTAACGTGTCGGATGTAATATTTTACTACATTCCTGGCACGTCGGCCCCTACCTCTCGATGGGAATATTATATACGTCTATAACGCGATATATGCAAGCCTAAGGCAATCCTAACATGTCGAATGTAATATTTTCCAACATTCCTGGCGCGTCGGCCCCTACTTCTCGGTGGGAACATTATATACGTCTATAACGTTATATATCCTAGCCTGAGGCAACCTAACATGTGGAGCGTAATATTTTACAACATTCCTGGCTCGTCGGCCCAAACTTCTCGGTGGAAGCATTATATACGTCTATAACGTTATATATCCTAGCCTAAGGCAACCTAACGTGTCGAATGTAATATTTTACAACATTCCTGGCGCGACGGCCGCTACTTCTCGGTGGAAACATTATATACGTCTATAACGTTACATATCCTAGCCTAAGGCAGCCTAACTTGTCGAATGTAATATTTTACAACATTCCTGGCGCGGCGGCCGCTACTTCTAGGTGGGAACATTATATACGTCTATAACGTTATATATCCTAGCCTAAGGCAACCTAACGTGTCGAATGTAATATTTTACAACATTCCTGGCGCGTCGGCCCCTATTTCTTTGTCGGAACATTGTATACGTCTATAACGCTATATATCCTAGCTTAGGGTAACCTAACATGTCGAGCGTAATATTTTACAATATTCCTGGCTCGTCGGCCCCTACTTCTCGGTGGGAACATTATATATGTCTATAGCGTTATATATCCTAACCTAAGGCAACCTAACATGTCGAACGTAATATTTTACAACATTCCTGGCTCAGGGGCCCCTAATTCTCGGTGGGAACAATATACACGTCAATAACGTTATATATCCTAACCTATGGCAACCTAATCCCTCGGATGGTACGTTTTACAACATTCCTGTCTCATCAGCCCCTACTTCTCGGTGGCAACACTATATACGTCTATAACGTTATATATACTAACCTAAAGATACCTAACATCTCGGATGTAATATTTTACTACATTCCCGGCACGTCGGCCCCTACTTCTTGGTGGGAACATTATATACGTCTATAACGTTATATATGCAAGCCTAAGGCAATCCTAACATGTCGAATGTAATATTTTCCAACATTACTGGCGCGTCGGCCCCTACTCCTCGGTGGGAACATTATATACGTCCATAACGTTATATATCCTAGCCTGAGGCAACCTAACATCTCGGATGTAATATTTTACAACATTCCTGGCTCATCGGCCCCTACTTCTCGGTGGGAACAATATATACGTCTATAACGTTATATATCCTAGCCTAAGGCAACCTAACGTGTCTAATGTAATATTTTACAACATTCCTGGCGCGACGGCCGCTACTTCTCGGTGGGAACATTATATACGTGTATAACGTTATATATCCTAACATGAGGCAACCTAACTTGTCGAACGTAATATTTTACAACATTCCTGGCTCATCGGCCCCTACTTCTCGGTGGGAACAATATATACGTCTATAACGTTATATATCCTAACCTAAGGCAACCTAACACCTCGGATGTAATGTTCTACGACATTCCTGGCTTATCGGCCCCCACTTCTCGGTGGCAACACTATATACGTCTATAACGTTGTATATCCTAACCTAAGGCAACCTAACATCTCGGATGTAATATTTTACTACATTCCTGGCACGTCGGCACCTACTAGTCGGTGGCAACAGTATATACGTCTACAACGTTATATATCGTAAACTAAGGCAACCTATCATCTCGGATGTAATATTTTGCTACATTCCTGGCACGTCGGCTGCTACTTCTCGGTGGGAATATTATATACGCCTATAAGGCTATATATCCTAGCTTAAGGCAACCTAACATGTCGAATGTAATATTGGACAACATTCCTTTCGTGTCGGCCCGTACTTCTCGGTGGGAATATCATATACGTCTATAACATTATATATCCTAGCCTAAGGCAATCCTAACATGTCGAATGTACTATTTTACAACATTCCAGGCGCGTCAGGGACTACTTCTCCGTGGGAACATTATATAAGTCAATAACGTTATATATCCTAAACCAGGGCAACTTAAAACCTCGGGTGTAATATTTTATTACATTCCTGGCTCATCGGCCCCTACTTCTCTGTGGTAACATTATATACGTCTATAACGTTATATATCCTAACCTAAGGCAGCATAATATCTGGATGTAATGTTTTACAACATTCCTGGCGTGACGGTACGTACTTCCCGATGGGGACATTATATACGTCTATAACGTTGTATATCCAAACCTAAGGGAACCTAACATCTCGGGTGTAATATTTTACAAAATTCTAGTCGTGTCGGGCTGTAGTTCTCGGTGGTAACATTATATACGTCTATAACGTTATAAATCCTAACCTAAGGCAACCTAACATCTCGGATGTAATCTTTTATAACATTCCTGGCGTGTCGGCTCTTAGTTCTCGGTGGGAACATTATATATGTCTATAACGTCATATATCCTAACCTAAGGCAACCTAACATCTCGAATGTAGTATTTTACAACATTACTGGCGGGTCGGCCCCTACTTCTCGGTGGGAACATTATATACGTCTATAACGTAATATAACATAACCTAACCCATCTAGCCCCTCGCTGGTAATGTTTTGCAGAAACTCGGCCGTGTCGGACCGTACCTCTCCGTAGGAACATTATATACGTCTATAACGTTATATATCCTAACCTAAGGCAACCTCACACCTCGGATGTAGTATTTTACAACATTCCAGGCGGGTCGGCCCCTACTTCTCGGTGGGCGCATTATATACGTCTATTACGTAATATAACCTAACCTAACCCATCTGGAACCTCGCCGTTAATGTTTTACAGAATCCCGTTCGTGTCGTCCCCTATGTCTCGGTGGGGACATAATATACGTCTATAACGTTGTACATCCTAGCCTAAGGCAACCCAACATGTCGGATGAAATATTTTACTACATTCCTGGCACGTCGGCCCCTACCTCTCGTTGCGAACATTATATACGTCTATAGCGCTATATATGCAAGCGTAAGGCAATCCTAACATGTCGAATGTAATATTTTCCAACATTCCTGGCGCGTCGACCCCTACTTCTCGGTGGGAACATTATATACGTCTATAACGTTATATATCCTAGCATGAGGCAACCTAACATCTCGCATGTAATATTTTACAACATTCCTGGCTCATCGGCCCCTACTTCTCGGTGCGAACAATATATACGTCTATAACGTTATATATCCTAACCTAAGGCAACCTAACACCTCGGATGTTATGTTTAACAACATTCCTGGCTCATCGGCCCCTACTTCTCGGTGGCAACACTATATACGTCTATAACGTTATATATCCTAACCTAAGGCAACCTAACATCTCGGATGTATTATTTTACTACATTCCTGGCACGTCGGCGGTTACTTCTCGGTGGCAATATTATATACGTCCATAACGCTATATATCCTAGCTTAAGGCAACCTAACATGTCGAATGTAATATTTTACAACATTCCTGGCTCATCGGCCCCTACTTCTCGGTGGGAACAATATATACGTCTATAACGTTATATATCCTAGCCTAAGGCAACCTAACGTGTCGGATGTAATATTTTACTACATTCCTGGCACGTCGGCCCCTACCTCTCGGTGGGAACATTATATATGTCTATAGCGTTATATATCCTAACCTAAGGCAACCTAACATGTCGAACGTAATATTTTACAACATTCCTGGCTCAGGGGCCCCTAATTCTCGGTGGGAACAATATACACGTCAATAACGTTATATATCCTAACCTATGGCAACCTAATCCCTCGGATGGTACGTTTTACAACATTCCTGTCTCATCAGCCCCTACTTCTCGGTGGCAACACTATATACGTCTATAACGTTATATATACTAACCTAAAGATACCTAACATCTCGGATGTAATATTTTACTACATTCCTGGCACGTCGGCCCCTACTTCTTGGTGGGAACATTATATACGTCTATAACGTTATATATGCAAGCCTAAGGCAATCCTAACATGTCGAATGTAATATTTTCCAACATTACTGGCGCGTCGGCCCCTACTCCTCGGTGGGAACATTATATACGTCTATAACGTTATATATCCTAGCCTGAGGCAACCTAACATCTCGGATGTAATATTTTACAACATTCCTGGCTCATCGGCCCCTACTTCTCGGTGGGAACAATATATACGTCTATAACGTTATATATCCTAGCCTAAGGCAACCTAACGTGTCTAATGTAATATTTTACAACATTCCTGGCGCGACGGCCGCTACTTCTCGGTGGGAACATTATATACGTGTATAACGTTATATATCCTAACATGAGGCAACCTAACTTGTCGAACGTAATATTTTACAACATTCCTGGCTCATCGGCCCCTACTTCTCGGTGGGAACAATATATACGTCTATAACGTTATATATCCTAACCTAAGGCAACCTAACACCTCGGATGTAATGTTCTACAACATTCCTGGCTTATCGGCCCCCACTTCTCGGTGGCAACACTATATACGTCTATAACGTTGTATATCCTAACCTAAGGCAACCTAACATCTCGGATGTAATATTTTGCTACATTCCTGGCACGTCGGCTGCTACTTCTCGGTGGGAATATTATATACGCCTATAAGGCTATATATCCTAGCTTAAGGCAACCTAACATGTCGAATGTAATATTGGACAACATTCCTTTCGTGTCGGCCCGTACTTCTCGGTGGGAATATCATATACGTCTATAACATTATATATCCTAGCCAAAGGCAATCCTAACATGTCGAATGTACTATTTTACAACATTCCAGGCGCGTCAGGGACTACTTCTCCGTGGGAACATTATATAAGTCAATAACGTTATATATCCTAAACCAGGGCAACTTAAAACCTCGGGTGTAATATTTTATTACATTCCTGGCTCATCGGCCCCTACTTCTCTGTGGTAACATTATATACGTCTATAACGTTATATATCCTAACCTAAGGCAGCATAATATCTGGATGTAATGTTTTACAACATTCCTGGCGTGACGGTACGTACTTCCCGATGGGGACATTATATACGTCTATAACGTTGTATATCCAAACCTAAGGGAACCTAACATCTCGGGTGTAATATTTTACAAAATTCTAGTCGTGTCGGGCTGTAGTTCTCGGTGGTAACATTATATACGTCTATAACGTTATAAATCCTAACCTAAGGCAACCTAACATCTCGGATGTAATCTTTTATAACATTCCTGGCGTGTCGGCTCTTAGTTCTCGGTGGGAACATTATATATGTCTATAACGTCATATATCCTAACCTAAGGCAACCTAACATCTCGAATGTAGTATTTTACAACATTACTGGCGGGTCGGCCCCTACTTCTCGGTGGGAACATTATATACGTCTATAACGTAATATAACATAACCTAACCCATCTAGCCCCTCGCTGGTAATGTTTTGCAGAAACTCGGCCGTGTCGGACCGTACCTCTCCGTAGGAACATTATATACGTCTATAACGTTATATATCCTAACCTAAGGCAACCTCACACCTCGGATGTAGTATTTTACAACATTCCAGGCGGGTCGGCCCCTACTTCTCGGTGGGCGCATTATATACGTCTATTACGTAATATAACCTAACCTAACCCATCTGGAACCTCGCCGTTAATGTTTTACAGAATCCCGTTCGTGTCGTCCCCTATGTCTCGGTGGGGACATAATATACGTCTATAACGTTGTACATCCTAGCCTAAGGCAACCCAACATGTCGGATGAAATATTTTACTACATTCCTGGCACGTCGGCCCCTACCTCTCGTTGGGAACATTATATACGTCTATAGCGCTATATATGCAAGCGTAAGGCAATCCTAACATGTCGAATGTAATATTTTCCAACATTCCTGGCGCGTCGACCCCTACTTCTCGGTGGGAACATTATATACGTCTATAACGTTATATATCCTAGCATGAGGCAACCTAACATCTCGGATGTAATATTTTACAACATTCCTGGCTCATCGGCCCCTACTTCTCGGTGCGAACAATATATACGTCTATAACGTTATATATCCTAACCTAAGGCAACCTAACACCTCGGATGTTATGTTTAACAACATTCCTGGCTCATCGGCCCCTACTTCTCGGTGGCAACACTATATACGTCTATAACGTTATATATCCTAACCTAAGGCAACCTAACATCTCGGATGTAATATTTTACTACATTCCTGGCACGTCGGCGGTTACTTCTCGGTGGCAATATTATATACGTCCATAACGCTATATATCCTAGCTTAAGGCAACCTAACATGTCGAATGTAATATTTTACAACATTCCTGGCTCATCGGCCCCTACTTCTCGGTGGGAACAATATATACGTCTATAACGTTATATATCCTAGCCTAAGGCAACCTAACGTGTCGGATGTAATATTTTACTACATTCCTGGCACGTCGGCCCCTACCTCTCGATGGGAATATTATATACGTCTATAACGCGATATATGCAAGCCTAAGGCAATCCTAACATGTCGAATGTAATATTTTCCAACATTCCTGGCGCGTCGGCCCCTACTTCTCGGTGGGAACATTATATACGTCTATAACGTCATATATCCTAGCCTGAGGCAACCTAACATGTGGAGCGTAATATTTTACAACATTCCTGGCTCGTCGGCCCAAACTTCTCGGTGGAAGCATTATATACGTCTATAACGTTATATATCCTAGCCTAAGGCAACCTAACGTGTCGAATGTAATATTTTACAACATTCCTGGCGCGACGGCCGCTACTTCTCGGTGGAAACATTATATACGTCTATAACGTTATATATCCTAGCCTAAGGCAGCCTAACTTGTCGAATGTAATATTTTACAACATTCCTGGCGCGGCGGCCGCTACTTCTAGGTGGGAACATTATATACGTCTATAACGCTATATATCCTAGCCTAAGGCAACCTAACATGTCGAATGTAATATTTTACAACATTCCCGGCGCTTCGGCCCCTACTTGTCGGTGGGAACATTATATACGTCTATAACGCTATATATCCTACCTTAAGGCAACCTAACATCTCGGATGGAATATTTTACAACATTCCTGTCTCGTCGGCCCCTACTTCTCGGTGGGAACATTATATACGTCTATAACGTTATATATCCTAACCTGAGGCAACCTAACTTGTCGAACGTAATATTTTACAACATTCCTGGCTCGTCGGCCCCTACTTCTCGGTGGGAACATTATATACGTCTATAACGTTATATATGCAAGCCTAAGGCAATCCTAACATGTCGAATGTAATATTTTCCAACATTACTGGCGCGTCGGCCCCTACTCCTCGGTGGGAACATTATATACGTCTATAACGTTATATGTCCTAGCCTGAGGCAACCTAACATCTCGGATGTAATATTTTACAACATTCCTGGCTCATCGGCCCCTACTTCTCGGTGGGAACAATATATACGTCTGTAACGTTATATATCCTAGCCTAAGGCAACCCAACATGTCGGATGAAATATTTTACTACATTCCTGGCACGTCGGCCCCTACCTCTCGGGTGGGAACATTATATACGTCTATAGCGCTATATATGCAAGCCTAAGGCAATTCTAACATGTCGAATGTAATATTTTCCAACATTCCTGGAGCGTCGACCCCTACTTCTCGGTGGGAACATTATATACGTCTATAACGTTATATATCCTAACCTAAGGCAACCTAACACCTCGGATGTTATGTTTAACAACATTCCTGGCTCATCGGCCCCTACTTCTCGGTGGAAGCATTATATACGTCTATAACGTTATATATCCTAGCCTAAGGCAACCTAACGTGTCGAATGTAATATTTTACAACATTCCTGGCGCGTCGGCCCCTACTTCTTTGTCGGAACATTGTATACGTCTATAACGCTATATATCCTAGCTTAGGGTAACCTAACATGTCGAGCGTAATATTTTACAACATTCCTGGCTCGTCGGCCCCTACTTCTCGGTGGGAACATTATATATGTCTATAGCGTTATATATCCTAACCTAAGGCAACCTAACATGTCGAACGTAATATTTTACAACATTTCTGGCTCAGGGGCCCCTAATTCTCGGTGGGAACATTATATACGTCTATAACGTTATATATCCTAACCTAAGGCAACCTAACACCTCGGATGTTATGTTTAACAACATTCCTGGCTCATCGGCCCCTACTTCTCGGTGGAAGCATTATATACGTCTATAACGTTATATATCCTAGCCTAAGGCAACCTAACGTGTCGAATGTAATATTTTACAACATTCCTGGCGCGTCGGCCCCTACTTCTTTGTCGGAACATTGTATACGTCTATAACGCTATATATCCTAGCTTAGGGTAACCTAACATGTCGAGCGTAATATTTTACAACATTCCTGGCTCGTCGGCGCCTACTTCTCGGTGGGAACATTATATATGTCTATAGCGTTATATATCCTAACCTAAGGCAACCTAACATGTCGAACGTAATATTTTACAACATTCCTGGCTCAGGGGCCCCTAATTCTCGGTGGGAACAATATACACGTCAATAACGTTATATATCCTAACCTATGGCAACCTAATCCCTCGGATGGTACGTTTTACAACATTCCTGTCTCATCAGCCCCTACTTCTCGGTGGCAACACTATATACGTCTATAACGTTATATATACTAACCTAAAGATACCTAACATCTCGGATGTAATATTTTACTACATTCCTGGCACGTCGGCCCCTACTTCTTGGTGGGAACATTATATACGTCTATAACGTTATATATGCAAGCCTAAGGCAATCCTAACATGTCGAATGTAATATTTTCCAACATTACTGGCGCGTCGGCCCCTACTCCTCGGTGGGAACATTATATACGTCTATAACGTTATATATCCTAGCCTGAGGCAACCTAACATCTCGGATGTAATATTTTACAACATTCCTGGCTCATCGGCCCCTACTTCTCGTTGGGAACAATATATACGTCTATAACGTTATATATCCTAGCCTAAGGCAACCTAACGTGTCTAATGTACTATTTTACAACATTCCTGGCGCGACGGCCGCTACTTCTCGGTGGGAACATTATATACGTGTATAACGTTATATATCCTAACATGAGGCAACCTAACTTGTCGAACGTAATATTTTACAACATTCCTGGCTCATCGGCCCCTACTTCTCGGTGGGAACAATATATACGTCTATAACGTTATATATCCTAACCTAAGGCAACCTAACACCTCGGATGTAATGTTCTACAACATTCCTGGCTTATCGGCCCCCACTTCTCGGTGGCAACACTATATACGTCTATAACGTTGTATATCCTAACCTAAGGCAACCTAACATCTCGGATGTAATATTTTACTACATTCCTGGCACGTCGGCACCTACTAGTCGGTGGCAACAGTATATACGTCTACAACGTTATATATCGTAAACTAAGGCAACCTATCATCTCGGATGTAATATTTTACTACATTCCTGGCACGTCGGCTGCTACTTCTCGGTGGGAATATTATATACGTCTATAAGGCTATATATCCTAGCTTAAGGCAACCTAACATGTCTAATGTAATATTTCACAACATTCCTGGCGCGTCGGTACCTCCTTCTCGGTGGGAACAGTATATAAGTCTATAACGTTATATATCCTATCCTAAGGCAACCTAACATGTCGAATGTAATATTGGACAACATTCCTTTCGTGTCGGCCCGTACTTCTCGGTGGGAATATCATATACGTCTATAACATTATATATCCTAGCCTAAGGCAATCCTAACATGTCGAATGTACTATTTTACAACATTCCAGGCGCGTCAGGGACTACTTCTCCGTGGGAACATTATATAAGTCAATAACGTTATATATCCTAAACCAGGGCAACTTAAAACCTCGGGTGTAATATTTTACTACATTCCTGGCTCATCGGCCCCTACTTCTCTGTGGTAACATTATATACGTCTATAACGTTATATATCCTAACCTAAGGCAGCATAATATCTGGATGTAATGTTTTACAACATTCCTGGCGTGACGGTACGTACTTCCCGATGGGGACATTATATACGTCTATAACGTTGTATATCCAAACCTAAGGGAACCTAACATCTCGGGTGTAATATTTTACAAAATTCTAGTCGTGTCGGGCTGTAGTTCTCGGTGGTAACATTATATACGTCTATAACGTTATAAATCCTAACCTAAGGCAACCTAACATCTCGGATGTAATCTTTTATAACATTCCTGGCGTGTCGGCTCTTACTTCTCGGTGGGAACATTATATATGTCTATAACGTCATATATCCTAACCTAAGGCAACCTAACATCTCGAATGTAGTATTTTACAACATTACTGGCGGGTCGGCCCCTACTTCTCGGTGGGAACATTATATACGTCTATAACGTAATATAACATAACCTAACCCATCTAGCCCCTCGCTGGTAATGTTTTGCAGAAACTCGGCCGTGTCGGACCGTACCTCTCCGTAGGAACATTATATACGTCTATAACGTTATATATCCTAACCTAAGGCAACCTCACACCTCGGATGTAGTATTTTACAACATTCCAGGCGGGTCGGCCCCTACTTCTCGGTGGGCACGTTATATACGTCTATTACGTAATATAACCTAACCTAACGCATCTGGAACCTCGCCGTTAATGTTTTACAGAATCCCGTTCGTGTCGTCCCCTATGTCTCGGTGGGGACATAATATACGTCTATAACGTTGTACATCCTAACCTAAGGCAACCTTACGTGTCAGGTGTATTATTTTACACCATTCCTGGCGTGTCGGCCCCTACTTCTCGGGGGAGCATTATGTACGTCTATAATGTAACATAACCTAACCTAAACCATCTAGTCCCTCGCTGGTAATGTTTTTCAGAATCCCGTTCGTGTCGCCCCATACGCCTCGGTTGGTAAATTATGTATGTCTATAATGTTATATAGCCTAACTTAAGGCAACCTAACGTCTCGAATGCAGTATTTTACAACATATCTGGCAGGTTGGCCCATACCTCTCTGTTCGAACATTACATAAGTCTATAACGTAATATAACCTAGCCTAACCCATCTAGCCTTTCGCTGGTAATGATTTACAGAATCCCGGTCGTGTCGGACCGTACGTCTCTGTTGGGACATTATATACGTCTATACAGTTATATACCCTAACCTAAGGCAGCCTAACACCTCGGATGTAGTATCTTACAACTATACTGGCATGTCGGCCCCTACTTCTCGGTGGGGACACTATATACGTCTATAACGTTATATATCCCAACCTAAGGCAACCTAACATCTCGAATGTAGTATTTTACAACATTCCTGGCGTTACGGCTCCTACTTCTCGGTGGGAAAATTATATACTTCTATAACGTCGTATATCCTAACCCAAGGCAACCTAACATCTCGAATGTAATATTTTACTACATTCCTGTCACGTCGGCCCCTACTTCTCGGTGGGAACATTATATACGTCTATAACGCTATATATCCTAGCTTAAGGCAACCTAACGTGTCGAATGTAATATTTTACAGCATTCTTGGCTCGTCGGCACCTACTTCTCGGTGGGAACAATATATAAGTCAATAACGTTATATATCCTAACCTAAGGCAACCTAACATTTCGGGTGTAATATTTAACTACATTCCTGGCACGTCGGCCCCTACTTCTCGGTGGGAACATTGTATACGTCTATAGCGCTATATATCCTAGCCTAAGGCAACCTGACATGTCGAATGTAATATTTTACAACATTCCTGGCGCGTCGGCACCTACTTCTCGGTGGGAACAGTATATACGTCTATAACGTTATATATCGTAAACTAAGGCAACCTATCATCCCTACCGTAATATTTTACAACATTCCTGGCATGCAAGTGTCTAGTTCTCTGTGGTAACATTATATACGTTTATAACGTTATATATCCTAACCTAAGGCAACCTAACATCTCTACCGTAATATTTTACAACATTCCTGGCGCGTCGGCACCTCCTTCTCGGTGGGAACAGTATATACGTCTATAACGTTATATATCCTAAACTAAGGCAACCTATCATCTCCACCGTAATATTTTACAACATTCCTGGCATGCAAGTGCCTAGTTCTCTGTGGTAACATTATATACGTCTATAACGTTATATATCCTAAGCTAAGGCAACCTAACATTCCGAATGTAATATTTTACAACATTCCCGGCGCTTCGGTCCCTACTTCTCTGTGGTAACATTATATCCGTCTATAAGGCTATATATCCTAGCCTAAGGCAATCTAACATCTCGGATGTAATATTTTACTACTTTCCTGGCACGTCGGCACCTACTTCTCGGTGGGAACAGTATATACGTCTATAACGTTATATATCGTAAACTAAGGCAACCTATCATCCCTACCGTAATATTTTACAACATTCCTGGCGCGTCGGCACCTCCTTCTCGGTGGGAACAGTATATACGTCTATAACGTTATCTATCCTAGCCTAAGGCGACCTAACATGTCGAATGTAATATTTTACATCATTCATGGCGTGTCGTCGCCTGCTTCTCGATGGGGACTTTATATACGTCTATAACGTTGTATATCCTAACCTAACGCAACCTAACATCTGGGACGTAATATTCCTGGCGTGTCGTCGCCTACTTCTGGATGGGGACATTATATACATCTATAATGTTATTCATCCTAACCTAAGGGAACCTAACATCTCGGGTGTAATATTTTACAACATTCCTGAAGCGTCGGCCCCTATTTCTCATTGGAAATACTATATACGTCTATAACGTTATATATCCTAGCCTAAGGCAACCTAACATGTCGAATGTAATATTTTGCAACATTCTGGCGTGACGTCGCCTGCTTTTCGAAGGTGACATTATATACGTCTATAACGTCTTATATCCTAACCTAACGCAACCTAACATCTGGGATGTAATATTTTACAACATTTCTGGCATGTCGGACCCTATGTCTCGGTGGGTACATTATATACGTCTATAACGTTGTATATACTCACCTAACGCAATCTAACATCTGGGATGTAATATTTTAAAGCATTCCTGGCATGTCGGTCCCTACGTCTCGGTGGGAACATTATATACGTCTATAACGCTATATATCCTAACCTAAGACAACCTTACATCTCGGATGTAATATTTTACAACATTCCTGGCGTGTCGTCGCCTGCTTCTCCATGGGGACATTATATACGTCTATAACGATGTATATGCTAACCTAAGGCAACCTAACATCTCGAATGTGATATTTTACAACATTCCTGCAATGTCGGTACCTACTTCTCTGTGGGATCATTGTATACGTCTATAACGATATATGTCCTAGCCTAATGCAACCTAACATATCGGATGTAATATTTTACAACATTCTGGCTTGTCGGTCCCCACGTCTTGATCTGGACATTATATACGTCTATAACGTTATACATCCTAACCTAAGGGTACCTAACATCTCGGGTGTAATATTTTACAACATTCCTTGCATTTCGGCCCGTAGTTCTCGGTGGTAATATTATATACATCTATGACGTTATATATCCTAGCCTAAGGCAACCTAACATCTCGGATGTAATATTTGACAACATTCCTGGCGTGTTAGCCCGTACTTCTCGGTGGGAACATCATACACGTCTATAGCGATATATATCCTAACCGAAGGCAACCTAATATCTCGGATGTAATATTTTACAACATTCCTGGCGCGTCGGCTCCTACTTTTCGGTGGGAACGTTATATACGTCTATAACGTTATATATCCTAACGTAAGGCAACCTAACGTGTCGAATGTAATATTTTACAGCATTCTTGGCTCGTCGGCACCTACTTCTCGGTGGGAACAATATATAAGTCAATAACGTTATATATCCTAACCTAAGGCAACCTAACATTTCGGGTGTAATATTTAACTACATTCCTGGCACGTCGGCCCCTACTTCTCGGTGGGAACATTGTATACGTCTATAGCGCTATATATCCTAGCCTAAGGCAACCTGACATGTCGAATGTAATATTTCACAACATTCCTGGCGCGTCGGCACCTACTTCTCGGTGGGAACAGTATATACGTCTATAACGTTATATATCGTAAACTAAGGCAACCTATCATCCCTACCGTAATATTTTACAACATTCCTGGCATGCAAGTGTCTAGTTCTCTGTGGTAACATTATATACGTTTATAACGTTATATATCCTAACCTAAGGCAACCTAACATCTCTACCGTAATATTTTACAACATTCCTGGCGCGTCGGCACCTCCTTCTCGGTGGGAACAGTATATACGTCTATAACGTTATATATCCTAAACTAAGGCAACCTATCATCTCCACCGTAATATTTTACAACATTCCTGGCATGCAAGTGCCTAGTTCTCTGTGGTAACATTATATACGTCTATAACGTTATATATCCTAAGCTAAGGCAACCTAACATTCCGAATGTAATATTTTACAACATTCCCGGCGCTTCGGTCCCTACTTCTCTGTGGTAACATTATATCCGTCTATAAGGCTATATATCCTAGCCTAAGGCAATCTAACATCTCGGATGTAATATTTTACTACTTTCCTGGCACGTCGGCACCTACTTCTCGGTGGGAACAGTATATACGTCTATAACGTTATATATCGTAAACTAAGGCAACCTATCATCCCTACCGTAATATTTTACAACATTCCTGGCGCGTCGGCACCTCCTTCTCGGTGGGAACAGTATATACGTCTATAACGTTATCTATCCTAGCCTAAGGCGACCTAACATGTCGAATGTAATATTTTACATCATTCATGGCGTGTCGTCGCCTGCTTCTCGATGGGGACTTTATATACGTCTATAACGTTGTATATCCTAACCTAACGCAACCTAACATCTGGGACGTAATATTCCTGGCGTGTCGTCGCCTACTTCTGGATGGGGACATTATATACATCTATAATGTTATTCATCCTAACCTAAGGGAACCTAACATCTCGGGTGTAATATTTTACAACATTCCTGAAGCGTCGGCCCCTATTTCTCGTTGGAAATACTATATACGTCTATAACGTTATATATCCTAGCCTAAGGCAACCTAACATGTCGAATGTAATATTTTGCAACATTCTGGCGTGACGTCGCCTGCTTTTCGAAGGTGACATTATATACGTCTATAACGTCTTATATCCTAACCTAACGCAACCTAACATCTGGGATGTAATATTTTACAACATTTCTGGCATGTCGGACCCTATGTCTCGGTGGGTACATTATATACGTCTATAACGTTGTATATACTCACCTAACGCAATCTAACATCCGGGATGTAATATTTTAAAGCATTCCTGGCACGTCGGTCCCTACGTCTCGGTGGGAACATTATATACGTCTATAACGATATATATCCTAACCTAAGACAACCTTACATCTCGGATATACGGAATATTTTACAACATTCCTGGCGTGTCGTCGCCTGCTTCTCGATGGGGACATTATATACGTCTATAACGATGTATATGCTAACCTAAGGCAACCTAACATGTCGAATGTAATATTTTACAACATTCCTCCAATGTCGGTACCTACTTCTCTGTGGGATCATTGTATACGTCTATAACGATATATGTCCTAGCCTAATGCAACCTAACATATCGGACGTAATATTTTACAACATTCTGGCTTGTCGGTCCCCACGTCTCGATCTGGACATTATATACGTCTATAACGTTATACATCCTAACCTAAGGGTACCTAACATCTCGGGTGTAATATTTTACAACATTCCTGGCATTTCGGCCCGTAGTTCTCGGTGGTAATATTATATACATCTATAACGTTATATATCCTAGCCTAAGGCAACCTAACATCTCGGATGTAATATTTGACAACATTCCTGGCGTGTTAGCCCGTACTTCTCGGTGGGAACATCATACACGTTTATAGCGATATATATCCTAACCGAAGGCAACCTAGTATCTCGGATGTAATATTTTACAACATTCCTGGCGCGTCGGCTCCTACTTTTCGGTGGGAACATTATATACGTATATAACGTTATATATCCTAACGTAAGGCAACATAACATCTCGGATGTAATATTTTACAACATTGCTGGCGTGTCGTCGCCTGCTTCTCGATGGCGACATTATATACATCTGTAAGGTTGTATATGCTAACCTAAGGCAACCTATCGTCTCGGATGTAATATTTTACTACATTCCTGGCAGGTCGGGCCCTACTCCTCGGTGGGAACATTATATACTTATATAACGCTATATATCCTAGCCTAAGGCAACCTAACATCTCGGATGTAATATTTTACAACATACCTGGCGCGTCGGCACCTACTTCTCGGTGGGGCCATTATATAAGTCAATAACGTTATGTATCCTAACCTAAGGCAACCTAACATCTCGGATGTAATATTTTACTACATTCCTGGCACGTCGGCCGCTATTTCTCGGTGGGAATATTGTATACGTCTATAACGTTACTTATCCTAGCCTAAGGCAACCTAACATCTCGGATGTTATATTTTACTACATTCCCGGCGCGCCGGGCCCTACTTCTCGGTGGGAACATTATATACGTCTATAACGTTACTTATCCTAGCCTAAGGCAACCTAACATCTCGGATGTAATATTTTACTACATTCCTGGCGCGTCGGCACCTACTTATCGGTGGGAACAGTACATAAGTCTACAACGTTATATATCCTAACCTAAGGCAACCTAACATCACGGATGTAATATTTTACTACATTCCTGGCTCGTCGGCCCCTACTTCTCGGTGGGAACATTATATACGTCTATAACGTTACTTATCCTAGACTAAGGCAACCTAACATCTCGGATGTTATATTTTACTACATTCCCGGCGCGCCGGCCCCTACTTCTCGGTGGAAACATTATATACGTTTAAGACGCTATATATCCTAGCTTAAGGCAACCTAACATGTCGAATGTAATATTTTACAACATTCCTGGCGCGTCGGCACCTACTTCTCAGTGGGAACAGTATATACGTCTATAACGTTATATATCCTAGCCTAAGGCAATTCTAACATCTCGGATGTAATATTTTACAACACTCCTGGCGCGTCGGCACCTACTTCTCGGAGGGAACAGTATATAAATCTATAACGTTATATATCCTAGCCTAAGGCAACCTAACATGTCGAATGTAATATTTTACAACATTCCTGGCGCGTCGGCACCTACTTCTCGGTGGGAACAGTATATACGTCTATAACGTTATATATCCTAGCCTAAGGCAAACCTAACATGTCAAATGTAAAATTTTACAACATTCCTGGCGCGTCGGTCCCTATTTCTCGGTGGGAAGATTATATAAGTCAATAACGTTATATATCCTAACCTAAGGCGACCTAACATCTCGGATGTTATATTTTACTATATTCCCGGCGCGCCGGCCCCTACTTCTCGGTGGCAACATTATATACGTCTATATCGCTATATATCATACCGTAAGGCAACCTAACATGTCGAGCGTAATATTTTACAACATTCCTGGCTCGTCGGCCCCTACTTCCCGGTGGGAACATTATATACGTCTATAACGCTATATATCCTAGCCTAAGGCAACCTAACACCTCGGATGTAATGTTTTACAACATTCCTGGCGTGTCGGCCCCTATTTCTCGGTGGGAACAGTATATACGTCTATAACGTTATATATCCTAGCCTAAGGCAATCCTAACATCTCGGATGTAACATTTTACAACATTCCTGGCGCGTCGGCACCTACTTCTCGGAGGGAACAGTATATAAGTCTATAACGTTATATATCCTAGCCTAAGGCAACCTATCTTCTCGGATGTAATATTTTACTACATTCCCCGCGCGCCGGCCCCTACTTCTCGGTGGGAACATTATATACGTCTATAACGTTATATATCCTAGCCTAAGGCAATCCTAACATCTCGGATGTAATATTTTTCAACATTCCTGGTGCGTCGGCACCTACTTATCGGTGGGAACAGTACATAAGTCTACAACGTTATATATCCTAACCTAAGGCAACCTAACATCACGGATGTAATATTTTACTACATTCCTGGCTCGTCGGCCCCTACTTCTCGGTGGGAACATTATATACGTCTATAACGTTATATATCCTAGCCTAAGGCAATCCTAACATCTCGGATGTAATATTTTACAACATTCCTGGCGCGTCGGCATCTACTTCTCGGTGGGAACAGTATATAAGTCTATAACGTTATATATCCTAACCTAAGGCAACCTAACATCACGGATGTAATATTTTGCTACATTCCTGGCTCGTCGGCCCCTACTTCTCGGTGGGAACATTATATACGTCTATAACGCTATATATCCTAGCCTAAGGCAACCTAACACCTCGGATGTAATGTTTTACAACATTCCTGGCGTGTCGGCCCCTATTTCTCGGTGGGAACATTATATACGTCTATAACGTTATATATCCTAGCCTAAGGCACTCCTAACATCTCGCATGTAATATTACGCAACATTCCTGGCGCGTCGGCACCTACTTTTCGGTGGGAACAGTATATAAGTCTATAACGTTATATATCCTAACCTAAGACAACCTAACATCACGGATATTATATTTTACTACATTCCTGGCGCGCCGGCACCTACTTCTCGGAGGGAACATTATATACGTCTATAACGCTATATATCCTAGCCTAAGGCAACCTAACATCTCGGATGTAATGTTTAGAACATTCCTGGCGTGTCGGCCCCTATTTCTGGGTGGGAACATTATATACGTCTATAACGTGATACATCCTAGCCTATGGCAATCCTAACATCTCGGAAGTAATATTTTACAACATTCCTGGCGCGTCGGCATCTACTTCTCGGTGGAAACATTATATACGTCTAAAACACTATATATCCTAGCTTAAGGCAACCTAACATGTCGAAAGTAATATTTTACAACATTCCTGGCGCGTCGGCACCTACTTCTCGGTGGGAACAGTATATACGTCTATAACGTTATATATCCTAGCCTAAGGCAATTCTAACATCTCGGATGTAATATTTTACAACACTCCTGGCGCGTCGGCACCTACTTCTCGGAGGGAACAGTATATAAATCTATAACGTTATATATCCTAGCCTAAGGCAACCTAACATGTCGAATGTAATATTTTACAACATTCCTGGCGCGTCGGCATCTACTTCTCGGTGGGAACAGTATATAAGTCTATAACGTTATATATCCTAACCTAAGGCAACCTAACATCACGGATGTAATATTTTGCTACATTCCTGGCGCGCCGGCCCCTACTTCTCGGTGGGAACATTATATACGTCTATATCGCTATATATCATAACGTAAGGCAACCTAACATGTCGAGCGTAATATTTTACAACATTCCTGGCTCGTCGGCCCCTACTTCTCGGTGGGAACATTATATACGTCTATAACGTTATATATCCTAACCTAAGAGAACCTAACATGTCGAATGTAATATTTTACAGCAATCCTGGCGCGTCGGCCCCTACTTCTCGGTGGGAACATTATATACGTCTATAACGCTATATATCCTAGCCTAAGGCAACCTAACACCTCGGATGTAATGTTTTCCTACATTCCTGGCATGTCGATCCCTACGTCTCGGTAGGAACATTATATACATCTTTAACGCTATATATCCTAGCGTAAGGCAACCTAACATGTCGAATGTGATATTTTACAACATTCCTGGCACTTCGACCCCTACTTCACGGTGGGAACGTTATATACGTCTATAACGCAATATATCCCAGGTTAAGGCAACCTAACATGTCGAATGTAATATTTTACAACATTCCTGTCGCGTCGGCAACTACTTCTCGGTTGGTCCAGTATATACGTCTATAACGTTAGATATGCTAGCCTAAGGCAACCTAACATGTCGAATATAATATTCTACAACATTCATGGCGTGTCGTCGCCTACTTCTCGATGGGGACATTATATACGTCTATAACGTTATTTATTCTAACGTAAGGCTAGATAACATCTCCACCGTAATATTTTACAACATTCCTGGCATGCCGGTACCTACTTCTCTGTGGTAACGTTATATACGTCTATAACGTTATATATCCTAGCCTAAGGCAACCTAACATCTCGGATGTAATATTATACTACATCCCTGGCGCGCCGGCCCCTACTTCTCGGTGGGAACATTATGTACGACTATAACGCTATATATCCTAGCCTAAGGCAACCTAACATGTCGAGCGTAATATTTTATAACATTCCTGGCTCTTCGGCCCCTACTTCGTGGTGGTAACATTATATAAGTCTGTAACGTTATATATCCTAGCCTAAGGCAACCTAACATCTGGGATGTAATATTTTACAACATTCCTGGCATGTCGGCCCCTACTTCTCGGTGGGAACATTATATACGTCTATAACGCTATATATCCTAGCCTAAGGCAACCTAACACCTCGGATGTAATGTTTTACTACATTCCTGGCATGTCGATCCCTACGTCTCGGTAGGAACATTGTATACGTCTTTAACGCTATATATCCTAGCGTAAGGCAACCTAACATGTCGAATGTAATATTTTACAACATTCCTGGCACTTCGACCCCTACTTCACGGTGGGAACGTTATATACGTCTATAACGCAATATATCCCAGGTTAAGGCAACCTAACATGTCGAATGTAATAATTTACAACATTCCTGTCGCGTCGGCAACTACTTCTCGGTTGGTCCAGTATATACGTCTATAACGTTATATATCCTAACCTGTGGCAACCTAACATCTCGGATGTAATATTTTACTACATTTCTGGCACGTCGGCTCATACATCTCGGTGGGAACATTATATACGTCTATAACATTATATATCCTAACGTAAGGTAACCTAACATCTCTACCGTAATATTTTACAACATACCTGGCGCGTCGGCACCTACTTCTCGGTGGGGCCATTATATAAGTCAATAACGTTATGTATCCTAACCTAAGGCAACCTAACATCTCGGATGTAATATTTTACTACATTCCTGGCACGTCGGCCGCTATTTCTCGGTGGGAATATTGTATACGTCTATAACGTTGTATATCCTAACCTAAGGCAGTCTAACATCTGGGATGTAAAATTTTACATCGTTCCTGGCATGTAGGTCCCTACGTCTCGGTGGGAACATTATATACGTCTATAACGATATATATCCTTACCTAAGGGAACCTAACACCTCGGATGTAATATTTTACTACATTCCTGGCGCGTCGGCACCTACTTCTCGGTCGGAACATTATATACGTCTATAACGTGATATATCCTAGCCTGAGGCAATCCTAACACCTCGGATGTAATATTTTACAACATTCCTGGCGCGTCGGCACCTATTCCTCGGTGGGAACATTATATACGTCTATAACGATATATATCCTTACCTAAGGGAACCTAACATCTCTGGTGTAATATTTTACAACATTCGTGCCGCGTCGGCCCCTATTTCTCGGTGGGAACATGATATACGTCTATAACGTTATATATCCTAGTCTAAGGCAACCTAACTTGTAGAATGTAATATTTTACAACATTCCTGGCGCGTCGGCACCTACTTCTCGGTGGGGCCATTATATAAGTCAATAACGTTATGTATCCTAACCTAAGGCAACCTAACATCTCGGATGTAATATTTTACTACATTCCTGGCACGTCGGCACCTATTTCTCGGTGGGAACATTATATACGTCTATAACGATATATATCCTTACCTAAGGGAACCTAACATCTCGGGTGTAATATTTTACAACATTCGTGACGCGTCGGCACCTATTTCTCGGTGGGAACATGATATACGTCTATAACGTTATATATCTTAGCCTAAGGCGACCTAACATGTCGAATGTACTATTTTACAACATTCCTGGCATGTCGGTTCCTATTTCTCGGAGGGAACATTATATACGTCTATAACGTTATATATCTTAGCCCAAGGCGACCTAACATGTCGAATATAATATTCTACAACATTCATGGCGTGTCGTCGCCTACTTCTCGATGGGGACATTATATACGTCTATAACGTTATTTATTCTAACGTAAGGCTAGATAACATCTCCACCGTAATATTTTACAACATTCCTGGCATGCCGGTACCTACTTCTCTGTGGTAACGTTATATACGTCTATAACGTTATATATCCTAGCCTAAGGCAACCTAACATCTCGGATGTAATATTATACTACATCCCTGGCGCGCCGGCCCCTACTTCTCGGTGGGAACATTATGTACGACTATAACGCTATATATCCTAGCCTAAGGCAACCTAACATGTCGAGCGTAATATTTTATAACATTCCTGGCTCGTCGGCCCCTACTTCGTGGTGGTAACATTATATAAGTCTGTAACGTTATATATCCTAGCCTAAGGCAACCTAACATCTGGGATGTAATATTTTACAACATTCCTGGCATGTCGGCCCCTACTTCTCGGTTGGTCCAGTATATACGTCTATAACGTTATATATCCTAACCTGTGGCAACCTAACATCTCGGATGTAATATTTTACTACATTTCTGGCACGTCGGCCGCTATTTCTCGGTGGGAATATTGTATACGTCTATAACGTTGTATATCCTAACCTAAGGCAGTCTAACATCTGGGATGTAAAATTTTACATCGTTCCTGGCATGTAGGTCCCTACGTCTCGGTGGGAACATTATATACGTCTATAACGATATATATCCTTACCTAAGGGAACCTAACACCTCGGATGTAATATTTTACTACATTCCTGGCGCGTCGGCACCTACTTCTCGGTCGGAACATTATATACGTCTATAACGTTATATATCCTAGCCTAAGGCAAACCTAACATCTCGGATGTAATATTTTACAACATTCCTAGCGCGTCGGCATCTACTTCTCGGTGGGAACAGTATATAAGTCTATAACGTTATATATCCTAACCTAAGGCAACCTAACATCACGGATGTAATATTTTAATACATTCCTGGCTCGTCGGCCCCTACTTCTCGTTGGGAACATTATATACGTCTATAACGCTATATATCCTAGCCTAAGGCAACCTAACACCTCGGATGTAATGTTTTACAACATTCCTGGCGTGTCGGCCCCTATTTCTCGGTGGGAACAGTATATACGTCTATAACGTTATATATCCTAGCCTAAGGCAATCCTAACATCTCGGATGTAACATTTTACAACATTCCTGGCGCGTCGGCACCTACTTCTCGGAGGGAACAGTATATAAGTCTATAACGTTATATATCCTAGCCTAAGGCAACCTAACATCACGGATGTAATATTTTACTACATTCCTGGCGCGCCGGCCCCTACTTCTCGCTGGGAACACTATATTCGTCTATAACGTTACACATCCTAGCCTAAGGCAACCTAACATCTCGGATGTAATATTTTATTACATTCCTGGCGCGCCGGCCCCTACTTCTCGGTGGGAACATTATATACGTCTATAACTTTATATATCCTAGCGTAAGGCAATCCTAACATCTCGGATGTAATATTTTACAACATTCCTGGCGCGTCGGCACCTACTTCTCGGTGGGAACAGTATATAAGTCTATAAAGTTATATATCCTAACCTAAGGCAACCTAACATCACGGATGTAATATTTTACTACATTCCTGGCTCGTCGGCCCCTACTTCTCGGCGGGAACATTATATACGTCTATAACGTTACTTATCCTAGCCTAAGGCAACCTAACATCTCGGATGTTATATTTTACTAGATTCCTGGCGCGCCGGCCCCTACTTCTCGGTGGGAACATTATATACGTCTATAATGCTACATATCCTTGCCTAAGGCAACCTAACATCTCGGATGTAATATTTTACTACATTCCTGGCGCGCCGGCCCCTACTTCTCGGTGGGAACATTTTATATATCTATATCGCTATATATCATAACGTAAGGCAACCTAACATGTCGAGCATAATATTTCACAACATTCCTGCGCGTCGGCATCTACTTCTCGGAGGGGACAGTATATAAGTCTATAACGTTATATATCCTAGCCTAAGGCAACCTAACTTCTCGGATGTAATATTTTACTACATTCCTTGCTCGTCGGCCCCTACTTCTCGGTGGGAACATTATATATGTCTATAACATTACTTATCCATCCTAAGGCAATCTAACATCTCGGAAGTTATATTTTACTACATTCCCGGCGCGCCGGCCCCTACTTCTCGGTGGGAACATTATATACGTCTATAACGTTATATATCCTAGCCTAAGGCAAACCTAACATCTCGGATGTAATATTTTACAACATTCCTAGCGCGTCGGCATCTACTTCTCGGTGGGAACAGTATATAAGTCTATAACGTTATATATCCTAACCTAAGGCAACCTAACATCACGGATGTAATATTTTAATACATTCCTGGCTCGTCGGCCCCTACTTCTCGTTGGGAACATTATATACGTCTATAACGCTATATATCCTAGCCTAAGGCAACCTAACACCTCGGATGTAATGTTTTACAACATTCCTGGCGTGTCGGCCCCTATTTCTCGGTGGGAACAGTATATACGTCTATAACGTTATATATCCTAGCCTAAGGCAATCCTAACATCTCGGATGTAACATTTTACAACATTCCTGGCGCGTCGGCACCTACTTCTCGGAGGGAACAGTATATAAGTCTATAACGTTATATATCCTAGCCTAAGGCAACCTAACATCACGGATGTAATATTTTACTACATTCCTGGCTCGTCGGCCCCTACTTCTCGGTGAGAACATTATATACGTCTATAACGTTACTTATCCTAGCCTAAGGCAACCTAACATCTCGGATGTTATATTTTACTACATTCCCGGCGCGCCGGCCCCTACTTCTCGGTGGGAACATTATATACGTCTATAACGTTACTTATCCTAGCCTAAGGCAACCTAACATCTCGGATGTAATATTTTACTACATTCCTGGCGCGTCGGCACCTACTTATCGGTGGGAACAGTACATAAGTCTACAACGTTATATATCCTAACCTAAGGCAACCTAACATCACGGATGTAATATTTTACTACATTCCTGGCTCGTCGGCCCCTACTTCTCGGTGGGAACATAATATACGTCTATAACGTTACTTATCCTAGACTAAGGCAACCTAACATCTCGGATGTTATATTTTACTACATTCCCGACGCGCCGGCCCCTACTTCTCGGTGGCAACATTATATACGTCTATATCGCTATATATCATACCGTAAGGCAACCTAACATGTCGAGCGTAATATTTTACAACATTCCTGGCTCGTCGGCCCCTACTTCCCGGTGGGAACATTATATACGTCTATAACGCTATATATCCTAGCCTAAGGCAACCTAACACCTCGGATGTAATGTTTTACAACATTCCTGGCGTGTCGGCCCCTATTTCTCGGTGGGAACAGTATATACGTCTATAACGTTATATATCCTAGCCTAAGGCAATCCTAAAATCTCGGATGTAACATTTTACAACATTCCTGGCGCGTCGGCACCTACTTCTCGGAGGGAACAGTATATAAGTCTATAACGTTATATATCCTAGCCTAAGGCAACCTATCTTCTCGGAGGTAATATTTTACTACATTCCCCGCGCGCCGGCCCCTACTTCTCGGTGGGAACATTATATACGTCTATAACGTTATATATCCTAGCCTAAGGCAATCCTAACATCTCGGATGTAATACTTTTCAACATTCCTGGTGCGTCGGCACCTACTTATCGGTGGGAACAGTACATAAGTCTACAACGTTATATATCCTAACCTAAGGCAACCTAACATCACGGATGTAATATTTTACTACATTCCTGGCTCGTCGGCCCCTACTTCTCGGTGGGAACATTATATACGTCTATAACGTTACTTATCCTAGCCTAAGGCAACCTAACATCTCGGATGTAATATTTTACAACATTCCTGGCGCGTCGGCATCTACTTCTCGGTGGGAACAGTATATAAGTCTATAACGTTACTTATCCTAGCGTAAGGCAACCTAACATGTCGAATTTTATATTTTACAACATTCCTGGCGCGCCGGCCCCTACTTCTCGCTGGGAACACTATATTCGTCTATAACGTTACACATCCTAGCCTAAGGCAACCTAACATCTCGGATGTAATATTTTATTACATTCCTGGCGCGCCGGCCCCTACTTCTCGGTGGGAACATTATATACGTCTATAACTTTATATATCCTAGCGTAAGGCAATCCTAACATCTCGGATGTAATATTTTACAACATTCCTGGCGCGTCGGCACCTACTTCTCGGTGGGAACAGTATATAAGTCTATAAAGTTATATATCCTAACCTAAGGCAACCTAACATCACGGATGTAATATTTTACTACATTCCTGGCTCGTCGGCCCCTACTTCTCGGCGGGAACATTATATACGTCTATAACGTTACTTATCCTAGCCTAAGGCAACCTAACATCTCGGATGTTATATTTTACTAGATTCCTGGCGCGCCGGCCCCTACTTCTCGGTGGGAACATTATATACGTCTATAATGCTACATATCCTTGCCTAAGGCAACCTAGCATCTCGGATGTAATATTTTACTACATTCCTGGCGCGCCGGCCCCTACTTCTCGGTGGGAACATTTTATATATCTATATCGCTATATATCATAACGTAAGGCAACCTAACATGTCGAGCATAATATTTCACAACATTCCTGCGCGTCGGCATCTACTTCTCGGAGGGGACAGTATATAAGTCTATAACGTTATATATCCTAGCCTAAGGCAACCTAACTTCTCGGATGTAATATTTTACTACATTCCCGGCGCGCCGGCCCCTACTTCTCGGTGGGAACATTATATACGTCTATAACGTTATATATCCTAGCCTAAGGCAAGCCTAACATCTCGGATGTAATATTTTTCAACATTCCTGGCGCGTCGGCACCTACTTATCGCTGGGAACAGTATATAAGTCTATAACGTTATATATCCCAACCTAAGGCAACCTAACATCGCGGATGTAATATTTTACTACATTCCTTGCTCGTCGGCCCCTACTTCTCGGTGGGAACATTATATATGTCTATAACATTACTTATCCTAGCCTAAGGCAATCTAACATCTCGGAAGTTATATTTTACTACATTCCCGGCGCGCCGGCCCCTACTTCTCGGTGGGAACATTATATACGTCTATAACGTTATATATCCTAGCCTAAGGCAAACCTAACATCTCGGATGTAATATTTTACAACATTCCTAGCGCGTCGGCATCTACTTCTCGGTGGGAACAGTATATAAGTCTATAACGTTATATATCCTAACCTAAGGCAACCTAACATCACGGATGTAATATTTTAATACATTCCTGGCTCGTCGGCCCCTACTTCTCGTTGGGAACATTATATACGTCTATAACGCTATATATCCTAGCCTAAGGCAACCTAACACCTCGGATGTAATGTTTTACAACATTCCTGGCGTGTCGGCCCCTATTTCTCGGTGGGAACAGTATATACGTCTATAACGTTATATATCCTAGCCTAAGGCAATCCTAACATCTCGGATGTAACGTTTTACAACATTCCTGGCGCGTCGGCACCTACTTCTCGGAGGGAACAGTATATAAGTCTATAACGTTATATATCCTAGCCTAAGGCAACCTAACATCACGGATGTAATATTTTACTACATTCCTGGCTCGCCGGCCCCTACTTCTCGGTGGGAACATTATATACGTCTATAATGCTACATATCCTTGCCTAAGGCAACCTAACATCTCGGATGTAATATTTTACTACATTCCTGGCGCGCCGGCCCCTACTTCTCGGTGGGAACATTTTATATATCTATATCGCTATATATCATAACGTAAGGCAACCTAACATGTCGAGCATAATATTTCACAACATTCCTGCGCGTCGGCATCTACTTCTCGGAGGGGACAGTATATAAGTCTATAACGTTATATATCCTAGCCTAAGGCAACCTAACTTCTCGGATGTAATATTTTACTACATTCCCGGCGCGCCGGCCCCTACTTCTCGGTGGGAACATTATATACGTCTATAACGTTATATATCCTAGCCTAAGGCAAGCCTAACATCTCGGATGTAATATTTTTCAACATTCCTGGCGTGTCGGCCCCTATTTCTCGGTGGGAACAGTATATACGTCTATAACGTTATATATCCTAGCCTAAGGCAATCCTAACATCTCGGATGTAACATTTTACAACATTCCTGGCGCGTCGGCACCTACTTCTCGGAGGGAACAGTATATAAGTCTATAACGTTATATATCCTAGCCTAAGGCAACCTAACATCACGGATGTAATATTTTACTACATTCCTGGCTCGTCGGCCCCTACTTCTCGGTGAGAACATTATATACGTCTATAACGTTACTTATCCTAGCCTAAGGCAACCTAACATCTCGGATGTTATATTTTACTACATTCCCGGCGCGCCGGCCCCTACTTCTCGGTGGGAACATTATATACGTCTATAACGTTACTTATCCTAGCCTAAGGCAACCTAACATCTCGGATGTAATATTTTACTACATTCCTGGCGCGTCGGCACCTACTTATCGGTGGGAACAGTACATAAGTCTACAACGTTATATATCCTAACCTAAGGCAACCTAACATCACGGATGTAATATTTTACTACATTCCTGGCTCGTCGGCCCCTACTTCTCGGTGGGAACATAATATACGTCTATAACGTTACTTATCCTAGACTAAGGCAACCTAACATCTCGGATGTTATATTTTACTACATTCCCGACGCGCCGGCCCCTACTTCTCGGTGGCAACATTATATACGTCTATATCGCTATATATCATACCGTAAGGCAACCTAACATGTCGAGCGTAATATTTTACAACATTCCTGGCTCGTCGGCCCCTACTTCCCGGTGGGAACATTATATACGTCTATAACGCTATATATCCTAGCCTAAGGCAACCTAACACCTCGGATGTAATGTTTTACAACATTCCTGGCGTGTCGGCCCCTATTTCTCGGTGGGAACAGTATATACGTCTATAACGTTATATATCCTAGCCTAAGGCAATCCTAAAATCTCGGATGTAACATTTTACAACATTCCTGGCGCGTCGGCACCTACTTCTCGGAGGGAACAGTATATAAGTCTATAACGTTATATATCCTAGCCTAAGGCAACCTATCTTCTCGGATGTAATATTTTACTACCTTCCCCGCGCGCCGGCCCCTACTTCTCGGTGGGAACATTATATACGTCTATAACGTTATATATCCTAGCCTAAGGCAATCCTAACATCTCGGATGTAATACTTTTCAACATTCCTGGTGCGTCGGCACCTACTTATCGGTGGGAACAGTACATAAGTCTACAACGTTATATATCCTAACCTAAGGCAACCTAACATCACGGATGTAATATTTTACTACATTCCTGGCTCGTCGGCCCCTACTTCTCGGTGGGAACATTATATACGTCTATAACGTTACTTATCCTAGCCTAAGGCAACCTAACATCTCGGATGTAATATTTTACAACATTCCTGGCGCGTCGGCATCTACTTCTCGGTGGGAACAGTATATAAGTCTATAACGTTACTTATCCTAGCGTAAGGCAACCTAACATGTCGAATTTTATATTTTACAACATTCCTGGCGCGCCGGCCCCTACTTCTCGCTGGGAACACTATATTCGTCTATAACGTTACACATCCTAGCCTAAGGCAACCTAACATCTCGGATGTAATATTTTATTACATTCCTGGCGCGCCGGCCCCTACTTCTCGGTGGGAACATTATATACGTCTATAACTTTATATATCCTAGCGTAAGGCAATCCTAACATCTCGGATGTAATATTTTACAACATTCCTGGCGCGTCGGCACCTACTTCTCGGTGGGAACAGTATATAAGTCTATAAAGTTATATATCCTAACCTAAGGCAACCTAACATCACGGATGTAATATTTTACTACATTCCTGGCTCGTCGGCCCCTACTTCTCGGCGGGAACATTATATACGTCTATAACGTTACTTATCCTAGCCTAAGGCAACCTAACATCTCGGATGTTATATTTTACTAGATTCCTGGCGCGCCGGCCCCTACTTCTCGGTGGGAACATTATATACGTCTATAATGCTACATATCCTTGCCTAAGGCAACCTAGCATCTCGGATGTAATATTTTACTACATTCCTGGCGCGCCGGCCCCTACTTCTCGGTGGGAACATTTTATATATCTATATCGCTATATATCATAACGTAAGGCAACCTAACATGTCGAGCATAATATTTCACAACATTCCTGCGCGTCGGCATCTACTTCTCGGAGGGGACAGTATATAAGTCTATAACGTTATATATCCTAGCCTAAGGCAACCTAACTTCTCGGATGTAATATTTTACTACATTCCCGGCGCGCCGGCCCCTACTTCTCGGTGGGAACATTATATACGTCTATAACGTTATATATCCTAGCCTAAGGCAAGCCTAACATCTCGGATGTAATATTTTTCAACATTCCTGGCGCGTCGGCACCTACTTATCGCTGGGAACAGTATATAAGTCTATAACGTTATATATCCCAACCTAAGGCAACCTAACATCGCGGATGTAATATTTTACTACATTCCTTGCTCGTCGGCCCCTACTTCTCGGTGGGAACATTATATATGTCTATAACATTACTTATCCTAGCCTAAGGCAATCTAACATCTCGGAAGTTATATTTTACTACATTCCCGGCGCGCCGGCCCCTACTTCTCGGTGGGAACATTATATACGTCTATAACGTTATATATCCTAGCCTAAGGCAAACCTAACATCTCGGATGTAATATTTTACAACATTCCTAGCGCGTCGGCATCTACTTCTCGGTGGGAACAGTATATAAGTCTATAACGTTATATATCCTAACCTAAGGCAACCTAACATCACGGATGTAATATTTTAATACATTCCTGGCTCGTCGGCCCCTACTTCTCGTTGGGAACATTATATACGTCTATAACGCTATATATCCTAGCCTAAGGCAACCTAACACCTCGGATGTAATGTTTTACAACATTCCTGGCGTGTCGGCCCCTATTTCTCGGTGGGAACAGTATATACGTCTATAACGTTATATATCCTAGCCTAAGGCAATCCTAACATCTCGGATGTAACGTTTTACAACATTCCTGGCGCGTCGGCACCTACTTCTCGGAGGGAACAGTATATACGTCTATAACGTTACTTATCCTAGCCTAAGGCAACCTAACATCTCGGATGTTATATTTTACTACATTCCCGGCGCGCCGGCCCCTACTTCTCGGTGGGGACATAATATACGTCTATAACGCTATATATCCTAGCCTAAGGCAACCTAACACCTCGGATGTAATGTTTTACAACATTCCTGGCGTGTCGGCCCCTATTTCTCGGTGGGAACATTATATACGTCTATAACGTTATATATCCTAGCCTAAGGCAATCCTAACATCTCGCATGTAATATTACACAACATTCCTGGCGCGTCGGCACCTACTTTTCGGTGGGAACAGTATATAAGTCTATAACGTTATATATCCTAACCTAAGACAACCTAACATCACGGATATTATATTTTACTACATTCCTGGCGCGCCGGCACCTACTTCTCGGAGGGAACATTATATACGTCTATAACGTTACATATCCTAGCCTAAGGCAACCTAACATGTCGAGCGTAATATTTTACAACATTCCTGGCTCGTCGGCCCCTACTTCTCGGTGGGAACATTATATACGTCTATAACGCCATATATCCTAACCTAAGGCAACCAAAAATGTCGAGCGTAATATTTTATAACATTCCTGACTCGTAGGACCCTACTTCTCGGTGGGAACATTATATACGTCTATAACGTTATATATCCTAACCTAAGAGAACCTAACATGTCGAATGTAATATTTTACAGCAATCCTGTCGCGTCGGCCCCTACTTCACGGTGGGAACATTATATACGTCTATAACGCTATATATCCTAGCCTAAGGCAACCTAACATCCCGGATGTAATGTTTACAACATTCCTGGCGTGTCGGCCCCTATTTCTGCTTGGGAACATTATATACGTCTATAACGTGATACATCCTAGCCTATGGCAATCCTAACATCTCGGAAGTAATATTTCACAACATTCCTGGCGCGTCGGCATCTACTTCTCGGTGGAAACATTATATACGTCTAAAACACTATATATCCTAGCTTAAGGCAACTTAACATGTCGAATGTAATATTTTACAACATTCCTGGCGCGTCGGCACCTACTTCTCGGTGGGAACAGTATATACGTCTATAACGTTATATATCCTAGCCTAAGGCAATTCTAACATCTCGGATGTAATATTTTACAACACTCCTGGCGCGTCGGCACCTACTTCTCGGAGGGAACAGTATATAAATCTATAACGTTATATATCCTAGCCTAAGGCAACCTAACATGTCGAATGTAATATTTTACAACATTTCTGGCGCGTCGGCACCTACTTCTCGGTGGGAACAGTATATACGTCTATAACGTTATATATCCTAGCCTAAGGCAACCTAACATGTCGAATGTAATATTTTACAACATTCCTGGCGCGTCGGCATCTACTTCTCGGTGGAAACATTATATACGTTTAAGACGCTATATATCCTGGCTTAAGGCAACCTAACATGTCGAGCGTAATATTTTACTACATTCCTGGCACGTCTGCCCCTACTTTTCGGTGGGAACATTATATACGTCTATAACGCCATATATCCTAACCTAAGGCAACCAAAAATGTCGAGCGTAATATTTTATAACATTCCTGACTCGTAGGACCCTACTTCTCGGTGGGAACATTATATACGTCTATAACGTTATATATCCTAACCTAAGAGAACCTAACATGTCGAATGTAATATTTTACAGTAGTCCTGGCGCGTCGGCCCCTACTTCTCGGTGGGAACATTATATACGTCTATAACGCTATATATCCTAGCCTAAGGCAACCTAACACCTCGGATGTAATGTTTTACAACATTCCTGGCGTGTCGGCCCCTATTTCTGGGTGGGAACATTATATACGTCTATAACGTGATACATCCTAGCCTATGGCAATCCTAACATCTCGGAAGTAATATTTTATAACATTCCTGGCGCGCCGGCCCCTACTTCTCGGTGGGAATATTATATACGTCTATATCGCTATATATCATAACGTAAGGCAACCTAACATGTCGAGCGTAATATTTTACAACATTCCTGGCTCGTCGGCCCCTACTTCTCGGTGGGAACATTATATACGTCTATAACGTTATATATCCTAACCTAAGAGAACCTAACATGTCGAATGTAATATTTTACAGCAATCCTGGCGCGTCGGCCCCTACTTCTCGGGGGGAACATTATATACGTCTATAACGCTATATATCCTAGCCTAAGGCAACCTAACACCTCGGATGTAATGTTTTACTACATTCCTGGCATGTCGATCCCTACGTCTCGGTAGGAACATTATATACGTCTTTAACGCTATATATCCTAGCGTAAGGCAACCTAACATGTCGAATGTGATATTTTACAACATTCCTGGCACTTCGACCCCTACTTCACGGTGGGAACGTTATATACGTCTATAACGCAATATATCCCAGGTTAAGGCAACCTAACATGTCGAATGTAATATTTTACAACATTCCTGTCGCGTCGGCAACTACTTCTCGGTTGGTCCAGTATATACGTCTATAACGTTAGATATCCTAGCCTAAGGCAACCTAACATGTCGAATGTAATATTTTACAACATACTTGGCGCGTCGGCACCTACTTCTCGGTGGGAACAGTATATACGTCTATAACGTTATATACCCTAACCTAAGGCAATCCTAACATGTCGAATGTAATATTTTACAACATTCCCGGCATTTCGGCCCCTACTTCTCGGTGGGAACATTATATACGTCTATAACGCTATATATCATAATCTAAGGCAACATAACCACTCTACCGTAATATTTTACAACATTCCTGTCGTGACGGCGCCTACTTCCCGATGGAGACATTATATAATTCTATAACGTTGTATATCCTAACCTAAGGCAGTCTAACATCTGGGATGTAAAATTTTACATCGTTCCTGGCATGTAGGTCCCTACGTCTCGGTGGGAACATTATATACGTCTATAACGATATATATCCTTACCTAAGGGAACCTAACACCTCGGATGTAATATTTTACTACATTCCTGGCGCGTCGGCACCTACTTCTCGGTCGGAACATTATATACGTCTATAACGTGATATATCCTAGCCTGAGGCAATCCTAACACCTCGGATGTAATATTTTACAACATTCCTGGCGCGTCGGCACCTATTTCTCGGTGGGAACATTATATACGTCTATAACGATATATATCCTTACCTAAGGGAACCTAACATCTCGGGTGTAATATTTTACAACATTCGTGACGCGTCGGCCCCTATTTCTCGGTGGGAACATGATATACGTCTATAACGTTATATATCCTAGCCTAAGACGACCTAACATGTGGAATGTACTATTTTACAACATTCCTGGCATGTCGGTTCCTATTTCTCGGTGGGAACATTATATACGTCTATAACGTTATATATCTTAGCCCAAGGCGACCTAACATGTCGAATATAATATTCTACAACATTCATGGCGTGTCGTCGCCTACTTCTCGATGGGGACATTATATACGTCTATAACGTTATTTATTCTAACGTAAGGCTAGATAACATCTCCACCGTAATATTTTACAACATTCCTGGCATGCCGGTACCTACTTCTCTGTGGTAACGTTTTATACGTCTATAACGTTATATATCCTAGCCTAAGGCAACCTAACATCTCGGATGTAATATTATACTACATTCCTGGCATGTCGGACCCTACTTCTCGGTGGGAAAATTATATACGTCTATAACGTTATATATCACAACCTAAGGGAACCTAACATCTCGGGTGTAATATTTTACAACATTCCTGACGCGACGGCCCCTATGTCTCGGTGGGAACATGATATACGTCTATAACGTTATATATCCTAGCCTAAGGCGACCTAACACTTCGAATGTAATATTTTACATCATTCGTGGCGTGTCGCCGCCTACGTCTCAATGGGGACATTATATACATCTATAACGTTATATATCCTAACCTAAGGGAACCTAATATCTCGGGTGTAATATTTTACAACATTCCTGACGCGTCGGACCGTACTTCTCGGTGGGAACATTATGTACTTCTATAACGCTATATATCCTAGCCTAAGGCAACCTAACACCTCGGATGTAATGCTTTACAACATTCCTGGCGCGTCTGCCCCTATTTCTCGGTGGGAACACTATATACGTCTTTAGCGCTATATATCCCAGCCTAAGGCAACCTATCATGTCGTATGTAATATTTAACAACATTTCTGACGCGTCGGCACCTACTTCTCGGTGGGAACATTATATACGTCTATAGCGCCATATATCCTAACCTAAGGCAACCTAAAATGACGAGCGTAATATTTTACAACATTCCTGGCTCGTCGGCCCCTACTTCTCGGTGGGATCATTATATACGTCTATAACGTTATATATCCTACCCTAAGGGAACCTAACGTCTCGGATGAAATATTTGAAAACATTCCTGACGCGTCGGCACCTATGTCTCAGTGGGAACATTATGTACGACTATAACGCTATATATACTAGCCTAAGGCAACCTAATATGTCGAGCGTAATATTTTACAACATCCCTGGCTCGTCGGCCCCTACTTCGTGGTGTTAACATTATATACGTCTGTAACGTTATATATCCTAGCCTAAGGCAACCTAACATCTCGGATGTAGTATTTTACAACATTCCTGGCGGGTCGGCCCCTACTTCTCGGTGGGAACATTATATACGTCTATAACGTAATATAACCTAACCTAACCCATCTAGACCCTCGCCGGTAATGTTTTACAGAATCCGGCCGTGTCGGACCGTACCCATCCGTGGGGAAATTATACACGTCTATAACGTTATATATCCTAACCTAAGGCAGCCTAACATCTCGGATGTAGTATTTTACAACATTTCTGTCTGGTCGGCCTCTACTTCCCGGTGGGCACATTATATACGTCTATAACGTAATATAACCTAACCTAACTCATCCTGCCCCTCAGTGGTGATGTTTTACAGAATCCCGGACGTGTCGGCCCGTACCTCTCCGTGGGACCATTATATACGTCTATAGCATTATATATCCTAACCTAAAGCAGCCTAACATCTCGGATGTATTATTTTACAACATTCCTGGCTGGTCGGCCGCTACTTCTCGGTGGGAACATTATATAATTCTATAACGTAACATAATCTCACCTAACCCATCTAGAACCTCGCTGGTAATGTTTCGCAGAATCCCGGTCATGTCGGCACGTTCTTCTCTGTGGGAACATTATATACGTCTATAACGTAATATAACCTAACCTAACTCATCCTGCCCCTCGGTGGTGAGGTTTTACAGAATCCCGGTCGTGTCGGCCCGTACCTCTCCGTGGGGACATTATATACGTCTATAATGTTATATATCCTAACCTAAGGCAACCTCACACCTCGGATGTAGTATTTTCCAACATTCCTGGCGGGTCGGCCCCTATTTCTCGGTGGGCACATTATATACGTCTATAACGTAATATAACCTAACCTAGCCCATCTATCCCCCCGCTGGTAATGTTTTACAGAATCCCGGTCGTGTCGGCCCGTGCCTCTCCGTGGGAACATTATATACGTCTATAGGGTTGTATATCCTAACCTAATGCAGCCTAACATCTCGGATGTAGTATTTTACAACATTCCTGGCGGGTCGGCCCCTACTCCTCGGTGGGTACATTATATACTTCTATAACGTAATATAACCTAACCTAACCCATCTAGCCCCTCTCTGGTAATGTTTTACAGAATACGGTTCGTGTCGCACCGTACTTCTCGGTGGGGACATTATGTACGTCTATAACTTTATATATCCTAACCTAAGTCAACCTAACATCTCGGATGTTGTATTTTCCTACATACCTGGCGGGACGGCCCCTACTTCTCGGTGGTAACATTATATACGTCTATATCGTATTATAACCTATCCTAACCAATCTAGCCCCTCGCTGGGAATGTTTTGTAGAATCCCGTTCGTGTCGCCCCGTACGTCTCTGCGGTGACATTATATACGTCTATGACTTTATGTATCCTAACCTAAGGCACCCTAACATCTCGGATGTAGGATTTTCCAACATTCCTGGCGGCTCGGCCCCTACTTCTCGGTGGGAACATTATATACGTCTATAACGTTGAGGCGTAGTACGTGGGGAAAAGTCAACTACACACTATCTAGCCTTCAATTTTATATTTGACGAATCGCGAAACCAACGAATAACATTCGCGATTCGGCGTGTATAACAAATCTCGATAACAATAACAATAGTGATAGTCGCGGCAACAATGTTGGGCGAATGGTGCTGGAGCTACGATCCCTTCGCTATGTTAGTCGGCTAACCGCCCTGACAAATTACGCGAGAATTGCCCTACTAGACGTCTGGCCGAGCGCGACTGTTCTAACCGAACTGTCTGACTCGGTGGCAATGATGGATTCTACTGGACTGTTCTAACCGAACCGTTCTAACCGAACTGTTCTAAACGAACTGTCCTAAACGAACTGTTCTAAACGAACTGTCGCGAGGGCGAAAATGTCGCTCCTTAAATACGGATCTAAACGAGGAAGGAAACGCTGAGATGAACAGAGATGGAAGCGTGGACAAGGAAAGCAAACGTTCCTGGAAAAACGCGAGGAAACGGAAATAGGTCCTTGACAGGAGAAAGTTAGGGACGCGACTGAACGACGCTCAGTCGCGACGGGACCTTGGAAAACAATCGGGAGATTCTAAAGGATTCCTCGGAAGATGCCATAACTCAGTGAGTGCTAGCGCTAGGAGTACGCAAATCTGGTCGCCAAGTGTGAACATACGACGACCAGGTCCGCGCCGGACTGTGGAAGCCTATTGTGTGTCACGAAGGAATTTTCGGCGTTCCTCGAACCCTTGACAAATTACAAAGCTGCGGAGTCGTAGCTGCCACAACGTATTATCACCTAACCTAACCCATCTAACCCCTTGCTGGTAATGTTTTATAGAATCCCGGCCGTGTCGGACAGTACCTCCCCGTGGCGACATTATATACGTATATAACGTTGTATATCCTAACCTAAGGCAACCTAACATCTCGAATGTAATATTTTACAACACTCCTGGCCTGTCGGTCCCTACTTCTCGGTGGGAACATTATATACGTCTATAACGTAATATAACCTAACCTAACCCAGCTAGACTATCGCTGGTAATGTTTTGCAGAATCCCGTTCGTGCCGTCTCGTACGTCTCGGTATGGACATTATATACGTTTATAACGTTATATTTCCTATCCTAAGGCAACCTAACATCTCGAATGTAGTATTTTCCAACATTTCTGGCGGGTCGGCCCCTACTGCTCGGTGGGAACATTATATACTTCTATAACGTAATGTAACCTAACCTAACCCAGCTAGACCCTCGCTGGTAGTGTTTTACAGAATCCCGTTCATGTCTACCCCTACATCTGGGTGCGGACATTATATACATCTATAACGTTATATTTCCTATCCTAAGGCAACTTAACATCTCGAATGTAGTATTTTCCATCATTTCTGGCGGGTGGGCCCCTACTTCTCGGTGGGAACATTATATACGTCTATAACGCAATATAACCTAACCTAACCCAGCTAGACCCTCGCTGGTAATGTTTCACAGAATCCCGTTCGTGTCGTCCCGGACATCACGGCGCGGACATTATATACTTCTATAACGTTATATATCCCATCCTAAGGCAACCTAACATCTCGGATGTATTATTTTCCAACATTCCTGTCGGGTCGGCCCCTACTTCTCGGTGCGAACATTATATACGTCTATAACGTAATAGATCCTAACCTAACCCATCTATACCCTCGCCGGTAATGTTTTACATAATCCCGTTCGTGTCGTCCCGTACGTCTCGGTGCGGACATTATATACGTCTATAACGTTATATTTCCTATCCTAAGGCAACCTAACATCTCGAATGTAGTATTTTCCAACATTTCTGGCGGGTCGGCCCCTACTTCTCGGTGGGAACATTATATACGTCTATATCGTAATATAACATAACCTAACCCATCTTGCCCCTCGGTGGTAATGTTTTACAGAATCCCGGGCGTGTCGGCCCGTACTTCTCGGTGGGGACATTATGTACGTCTACTACGTTATATATCCTAACCTAAGGCAACTTAACATCTCGGAAGTAGTATTTTCCAACATTCCTGGCGGGTCGCCCCTACTTCTCGATGGGCACATTATATACGACCATAACGTAATATAACCTAACCTGACCCATCTAGACCCTCGCTGGTAGTGTTTTACAGAATCCCGTTCGTGTCTACCCGTACGTTTCGATGCGGAAATTATATACGTCTATAACGTTATATTTCCTATTCTAAGGCAACCTAACATCTCGAATGTAGTACTTTAACCATTCCAGGCGGGTCGGCCCCTACATCTCGGTGGGAACATTATATACGTCTATAACGTAATAGATCCTAACCTAACCCATCTCGACCCTCGCTGGTAATGTTTTGCAGAATCCCGTTCGTGTCGTCCCGTACGTCTCGATGCGGACATTACATACGTCTATAACGTTATATTTCCTATCCTAAGGCAACCTAACATCTCGAATGTAGTATTGTCCAACATTTCTGGCGGGTCGGCCCCTACTTCTCGGTGGGAACATTATATACGTCTATAACGTAATATAACCTAACCTAACCCAGCTAGAACCTCGCTGGTAATGTTTCACAGAAACCCGTTCGTGTCGTCCCGTACATCACGGCGCGGACATTATATACTTCTATAACGTTATATATCCTATCCTAAGGCAACCTAACATCTCGGATGTATTATTTTCCAACATTCCTGTAGGGTCGGCCCCTACTTCTCGGTGCGAACATTATATACGTCTATAACGTAATAGATCCTAACCTAACCCATCTAGACCCTCGCTGGTAATGTTTTACAGAATCCCGGGCATGTCGGCCCGTACTTCTCGGTGGGGTCATTATGTACGTCTACTATGTTATATATCCTAACCTAAGGCAACATAACATCTCGGATGTAGTATTTTCCAACATTCCTGGCGGGTCGGCCCCTATTTCTCGGTGGGCACATTATATACGTCTATAACGTAATATAACCTAACCTGACCAATCTAGAACCTCGGTGGTAGTGTTTTACAGAATCCCGTTCGTGTCTACCCGTACGTCTCGGTGCGGACATTATATACGTCTATAACGTTATATATCCTAACCTAAGACATCCTAACATCTCGGATGTAGTATTTTCCAACATTCATGGCCGGTCGGCCGCTACTTCTCGGTGGGAACATTATATACGTCTATAACGTAATAGATCCTAACCTAACCCATCTATACCCTCGCCGGTAATGTTTTACATAATCCCGTTCGTGTCGTCCCGTACGTCTCGGTGCGGACATTATATACGTCTATAACGTTATATTTCCTATCCTAAGGCAACCTAACATCTCGAATGTAGTATGTTCCAACATTTCTGGCGGGTCGGCCCCTACTTCTCGGTGGGAACATTATATACGTCTATATCGTAATATAACATAACCTAACCCATCTTGCCCCTCGGTGGTAATGTTTTACAGAATCCCGGGCGTGTCGGCCCGTACTTCTCGGTGGGGACGTTATGTACGTCTACTACGTTATATATCCTAACCTAAGGCAACTTAACATCTCGGAAGTAGTATTTTCCAACATTCCTGGCGGGTCGCCCCTACTTCTCGATGGGCACATTATATACGACCATAACGTAATATAACCTAACCTGACCCATCTAGACCCTCGCTGGTAGTGTTTTACAGAATCCCGTTCGTGTCTACCCGTACGTTTCGATGCGGAAATTATATACGTCTATAACGTTATATTTCCTATTCTAAGGCAACGTAACATCTCGAATGTAGTACTTTAACCATTCCAGGCGGGTCGGCCGCTACATCTCGGTGGGAACATTATATACGTCTATAACGTAATATAACCTAACCTAACCCAGCTAGACACTCGCTGGTAATGTTTCACAGAATCCCGTTGGTGTCGCCCCGTTCATCTCGGCGCGGACATTATATACGTCTATAACGTTATATATCCTATCCTAAGGCAACCTAACATCTCGGATGTAGTATTTTCCAACATTTCTGGCGGTTCGGCCCCTACTGCTCGGTGGGAACGTTAGATACGTCTATATCGTAATATAACCTAACCTAACCCATCACGACCCTCGCTGGTAATGTTTTACAGAATCCCGTTCGTGTGGTCCCGTACGTCTCGGTGCGGGCATTACATACGTCTATAACGTGATATTTCCTTTCCTATGCCAACCCAACATTTCGAATGTAGTATTTTACAACATTCCAGACGGGACGGCCCCTACTTCTCGGTTGGAACAACATATACTTCTATAACGTAATGTAACCTAACCTAACCCAGCTAGACCCTCGCTGGTAATGTTTCACAAAATCCCGTTAGTGTCGTCCCGTACATCTCGACGCGGATATTATATACGTCTACTACGTTATATATCCTAACCTAAGGCATCCTAACATCTCGGATGTAGTATTTTCCAACATTCCTGGCGGGTCGGCCCCTACTTCTCGGTGGGAACATTATATACGTCTATAACGCAATAGAACCTAACCTAAACCATCTAGACCCTCGCTGGTAATGTTTTACAGAATCCCGGGTGTGTCGGCCCGTACTTCTCGGTGGGGTCATTATGTACGTCTACTACGTTATATATCCTAACCTAAGGCAACTTAACATCTCGCATGTAGTATTTTCCAACATTCCTGGCGTGTCGGCCCCTACTTCTCGGTGGGGACATTATATACGACCATAACGTAATATAACCTAACCTGACCCATCTAGACCCTCGCTGGTAATGTTTTACAGAATCCCGTTCGTGTCTACCCGTACGTCTCGGTGCGGACATTATATACGTCTATAACGTTATATATTCTAACCTAAGACATCCTAACATCTCGGATGTAGTATTTTCCAACATTCATGGCGGTTCGGTCGCTACTTCTCGGTGGGAACATTATATACGTCTATAACGTAATAGATCCTAACCTAACCCATCTATACTCTCGCCGGTAATGTTTCACATAATCCCGTTCGTGTCGTCCCGTATGTCTCGGTGTGGACATTATATACGTCTATAACGTTATATTTCCTATCCTAAGGCAGCCTACCATCTCGAATGTAGTATTTTCCAACATTTCTGGCCGGTCGGCCCCGACTTCTCGGTGGGAACATTATATACTTTTATAACGTAATGTAACCTAACCTAACCCAGCTGCACCCTCGCTGGTAATGTTTCACAGAATCCCGGTCGTGCCGTCCCGTACGTCTCGGTGTGGACATTATATACGTTTATAACGTTATATATCCTAACCTAAGGCAACCTAACATCTCGGATGTAGTATTTTCCAACATTCCTGGCGGGTTGGCCCCTACTCCTCGGTGGGAACATTATAAACGTCTATAACGTTATAGAGCCTAATCTAACCCATCTAGACCCTCGCTGGTAATGTTTCACAGAGTCCCGTTCGTGTCGTCCCGTACATCCCGGCGCGGACATTATATACGTCTATAACGTTATATATCCTAACCTAAGGCAACATAACATCTCGAATGTTGTATTTTACAACATTCCAGGCGGGGCGGCCACTACTTCTCGGTGGGCACATTATATACGACCATAACGTAATATAACCTAATCTGACCCATGCAGACCCTCGCTGGTAGTGTTTTACAGAATGCCGTTCGTGTCTACCCGTACGTTTCGATGCGGACATTATATACGTCTATAACGTTATATTTCCTATTCTAATGCAACTTAACATCTCGAATGTAGTATTTCCCCACATTTCTGGCGGGTCGGCCCCTACTTCTCGGTGGGAACATTATATACGTCTATAACGTAATAGATCCTAACCTAACCCATCTAGAGCCTCGCCGGTAATGTTTTACAGAATCCCGTTCGTGTCGTCCCGTACGTCTCGGTGCGGACATTATATACGTATATAACGTGATATTTCCTTTCCTAATCCAACCCAACATTTCGAATGTAGTATTTTACAACATTCCTGGCGGGACGGCCCCTACTTCTCGGTTGGAACATTATATACTCTTATAACGTAATGTAACCTAACCTAACCCAGCTACACCCTCGCTGGTAATGTTTCACGGAATCCCTGTCGTGCCGTCCCGTACGTCTCGGTGTGGACATTATATACGTTTATAACGTTATATATCCTAACCTAAGGCAACCTAACATCTCGGATGAAGTATTGTCCAACATTCTTGGCGGGTTGGCCCCTACTCCTCGATGGGAACATTATAAACGTCTATAACGTTATAGAGCCTAATCTAACCCATCTAGACCCTCGCTGGTAATGTTTCACAGAGTCCCGTTCGTGTCGTCCCGTACATCTCGGCGCGGACATTATATACGTCTATAACGTTATATATCCTAACCTAAGGCAACTTAACATCTCGGATGTAGTATTTTCCAACATTCCTGGCGTGTCGGCCCCTACTTCTCGGTGGGGACATTATATACGACCATAACGTAATATAACCTAACCTGACCCATCTAGACCCTCGCTGGTAATGTTTTACAGTATCCCGTACGTGTCTACCCGTACGTCTCGGTGCGGACATTATATACGTCTATAACGTTATATATTCTAACCTAAGACATCCTAACATCTCGGAAGTAGTATTTTCCAACATATCTGGCGGGTCGGCCCTACTTCTCGGTGGGAACATTATATACGTCTATAACGTAATAGATCCTAACCTAACCCATCTAGAGCCTCGCCGGTAATGTTTTACAGAATCCCGTTCGTGTCGTCCCGTACGTCTCGGTGCGGACATTATATACGTATATAACGTGATATTTCCTTTCCTAATCCAACCCAACATTTCGAATGTAGTATTTTACAACATTCCTGGCGGGACGGCCCCTACTTCTCGGTTGGAACATTATATACTCTTATAACGTAATGTAACCTAACCTACCCCAGCTACACCCTCGCTGGTAATGTTTCACGGAATCCCTGTCGTGCCGTCCCGTACGTCTCGGTGTGGACATTATATACGTTTATAACGTTATATATCCTAACCTATGGCAACCTAACATCTCGGATGAAGTATTGTCCAACATTCTTGGCGGGTTGGCCCCTACTCCTCGATGGGAACATTATAAACGTCTATAACGTTATAGAGCCTAATCTAACCCATCTAGACCCTCGCTGGTAATGTTTCACAGAGTCCCGTTCGTGTCGTCCCGTACATCTCGGCGCGGACATTATATACGTCTATAACGTTATATATCCTAACCTAAGGCAACTTAACATCTCGGATGTAGTATTTTCCAACATTCCTGGCGTGTCGGCCCCTACTTCTCGGTGGGGACATTATATACGACCATAACGTAATATAACCTAACCTGACCCATCTAGACCCTCGCTGGTAATGTTTTACAGTATCCCGTACGTGTCTACCCGTACGTCTCGGTGCGGACATTATATACGTCTATAACGTTATATATTCTAACCTAAGACATCCTAACATCTCGGATGTAGTATTTTCCAACATATCTGGCGGGTCGGCCCTACTTCTCGGTGGGAACAGTATATACGTCTACAACGTAATATAACCTAACCTAATCCAGCTATACCCTCGCTGGTAATGTTTCACAGAATCCCGTTGGTGTCGCCCCCGTTCATCTCGGCGCGGACATTATATACGTCTATAACGTTATATATCCTATCCTAAGGCAACCTAACATCTCGGATGTAGTATTTTCCAACATTTCTGGCGGTTCGGCCCCTACTGCTCGGTGGGAACATTAGATACGTCTATATCGTAATATAACCTAACCTAACCCATCACGACCCTCGCTGGTAATGTTTTACAGAATCCCGTTCGTGTGGTCCCGTACGTCTCGGTGCGTGCATTACATACGTCTATAACGTTATATATTCTAACCTAAGACATCCTAACATCTCGGATGTAGTATTTTCCAACATATCTGGCGGGTCGGCCCTACTTCTCGGTGGGAACATTATATACGTCTATAACGTAATAGATCCTAACCTAACCCATCTAGAGCCTCGCCGGTAATGTTTTACAGAATCCCGTTCGTGTCGTCCCGTACGTCTCGGTGCGGACATTATATACGTATATAACGTGATATTTCCTTTCCTAATCCAACCCAACATTTCGAATGTAGTATTTTACAACATTCCTGGCGGGACGGCCCCTACTTCTCGGTTGGAACATTATATACTCTTATAACGTAATGTAACCTAACCTAACCCAGCTACACCCTCGCTGGTAATGTTTCACGGAATCCCTGTCGTGCCGTCCCGTACGTCTCGGTGTGGACATTATATACGTTTATAACGTTATATATCCTAACCTATGGCAACCTAACATCTCGGATGAAGTATTGTCCAACATTCTTGGCGGGTTGGCCCCTACTCCTCGATGGGAACATTATAAACGTCTATAACGTTATAGAGCCTAATCTAACCCATCTAGACCCTCGCTGGTAATGTTTCACAGAGTCCCGTTCGTGTCGTCCCGTACATCTCGGCGCGGACATTATATACGTCTATAACGTTATATATCCTAACCTAAGGCAACTTAACATCTCGGATGTAGTATTTTCCAACATTCCTGGCGTGTCGGCCCCTACTTCTCGGTGGGGACATTATATACGACCATAACGTAATATAACCTAACCTGACCCATCTAGACCCTCGCTGGTAATGTTTTACAGTATCCCGTACGTGTCTACCCGTACGTCTCGGTGCGGACATTATATACGTCTATAACGTTATATATTCTAACCTAAGACATCCTAACATCTCGGATGTAGTATTTTCCAACATATCTGGCGGGTCGGCCCTACTTCTCGGTGGGAACAGTATATACGTCTACAACGTAATATAACCTAACCTAATCCAGCTATACCCTCGCTGGTAATGTTTCACAGAATCCCGTTGGTGTCGCCCCCGTTCATCTCGGCGCGGACATTATATACGTCTATAACGTTATATATCCTATCCTAAGGCAACCTAACATCTCGGATGTAGTATTTTCCAACATTTCTGGCGGTTCGGCCCCTACTTCTCGGTGGGAACAGTATATACGTCTACAACGTAATATAACCTAACCTAATCCAGCTATACCCTCGCTGGTAATGTTTCACAGAATCCCGTTGGTGTCGCCCCCGTTCATCTCGGCGCGGACATTATATACGTCTATAACGTTATATATCCTAACCTAAGGCAACCTAACATCTCGGATGTAGTATTTTCCAACATTTCTGGCGGTTCGGCCCCTACTGCTCGGTGGGAACATTAGATACGTCTATATCGTAATATAACCTAACCTAACCCATCACGACCCTCGTCCGGTAATGTTTTACAGAATCCCGTTCGTGTGGTCCCGTACGTCTCGGTGCGTGCATTACATACGTCTATAACGTTATATATTCTAACCTAAGACATCCTAACATCTCGGATGTAGTATTTTCCAACATATCTGGCGGGTCGGCCCTACTTCTCGGTGGGAACATTATATACGTCTATAACGTAATAGATCCTAACCTAACCCATCTAGAGCCTCGCCGGTAATGTTTTACAGAATCCCGTTCGTGTCGTCCCGTACGTCTCGGTGCGGACATTATATACGTATATAACGTGATATTTCCTTTCCTAATCCAACCCAACATTTCGAATGTAGTATTTTACAACATTCCTGGCGGGACGGCCCCTACTTCTCGGTTGGAACATTATATACTTTTATAACGTAATGTAACCTAACCTAACCCAGCTACACCCTCGCTGTTAATGTTTCGCGGAATCCCTGTCGTGCCGTCCCGTACGTCTCGGTGTGGACATTATATACGTTTATAACGTTATATATCCTAACCTAAGGCAACCTAACATCTCGGATGAAGTATTGTCCAACATTCTTGGCGGGTTGGCCCCTACTCCTCGGTGGGAACATTATAAACATCTATAACGTTATAGAGCCTAATCTAACCCATCTAGACCCTCGCTGGTAATGTTTCACAGAGTCCCGTTCGTGTCGTCCCGTACATCTCGGCGCGGACATTATATACGTCTATAACGTTATATATCCTAACCTAAGGCAACTTAACATCTCGGATGTAGTATTTTCCAACATTCCTGGCGTGTCGGCCCCTACTTCTCGGTGGGGACATTATATACGACCATAACGTAATATAACCTAACCTGACCCATCTAGACCGTCGCTGGTAGTGTTTTACAGAATCCCGTTCGTGTCTACCCGTACGTCTCGGTGCGGACATTATATACATCTATAACGTTATATATCCTATCCTAAGGCAACCTAACATCTCGGATGTAGTATTTTCCAACATTCCTGGCGGGTCGGACCCTACTTCTCGGTGGGCACATTATATCCGTCTATATCGTAATATAACCTAACCTAACACATCACGACCCTCACTGGTAATGTTTTACAGAATTTCGTTCGTGTCGTCCTGTACATCTAGGTGGGGACATTATGTACGTCTACAACGTTATATATCCTAATCTAAGGCAACTTAATACATCCGAGATGTTATTTTCCAACATTCCTGGCGGGTCGGCCCCTACTTCTCGGTGGGAACATTATAAACCTCTATAACCTAATATAACCTAACCTAACCCTGCTAGACCCTCGCTGGTAATGTTTCACAGAGTCCCGTTCGTGTCGTCCCGTACATCTCGGCGCGGACATTATACACGTCTATAATGTTATATATCCTAACCTAAGGCATCCTAACATCTCGGACGTAGTATTTTCCAACATTCCTGGCGGGTCGGCCCCTACTTCTCGGTGGGAACATTATATACGTCTATAACGCAATAGAACCTAACCTAAACCATCTAGACCCTCGCTGGTAATGTTTTACAGAATCCCTGGGGTGTCGGCCCGTACTTCTCGGTGGGGACATTATGTACGTCTACTACGTTATATATCCTAATCTATGGCAACTTAACATCTCGGATGTATTATTTTCCAACATTCCTGGCGGGTTGGCCCCTACTCCTCGGTGGGAACATTATAAACGTCTATAACGTTATAGAGCCTAATCTAACCCATCTAGACCCTCGCTGGTAATGTTTCACAGAGTCCCGTTCGTGTCGTCCCGTACATCCCGGAGCGGACATTATATACGTCTATAACGTTATATATCCGAACCTAAGGCAACATAACATCTCGAATGTTGTATTTTACAACATTCCAGGCGGGGCGGCCACTACTTCTCGGTGGGCACATTATATACGACCATAACGTAATATAACCGAATCTGACCCATGCAGACCCTCGCTGGTAGTGTTTTACAGAATCCCGTTCGTGTCTACCCGTACGTTTCGATGCGGACATTATATACGTCTATAACGTTATATTTCCTATTCTAATGCAACTTAACATCTCGAATGTAGTATTTTCCAACATTTCTGGCGGGTCGGCCCCTACTTCTCGGTGGGAACATTATATACGTCTATAACGTAATAGATCCTAACCTAACCCATCTAGAGCCTCGCCGGTAATGTTTTACAGAATCCCGTTCGTGTCGTCCCGTACGTGTCGGTGCGGACATTATATACGTATATAACGTGATATTTCCTTTCCTAATCCAACCCAACATTTCGAATGTAGTATTTTACAACATTCCTGGCGGGACGGCCCCTACTTCTCGGTTGGAACATTATATACTTTTATAACGTAATGTAACCTAACCTAACCCAGCTACACCCTCGCTGGTAATGTTTCACGGAATCCCGGTCGTGCCGTCCCGTACGTCTCGGTGTGGACATTATATACGTTTATAACGTTATATATCCTAACCTAAGGCAACCTAACATCTCGGATGAAGTATTGTCCAACATTCTTGGCGGGTTGGCCCCTACTCCTCGGTGGGAACATTATAAACGTCTATAACGTTATAGAGCCTAATCTAACCCATCTAGACCCTCGCCGGTAATGTTTCACAGAGTCCCGTTCGTGTCGTCCCGTACATCTCGGCGCGGACATTATATACGTCTATAACGTTATATATCCTAACCTACGGCAACATAACATATCGAATGTTGTATTTTACAACATTCCAGGCGGGGCGGCCACTACTTCTCGGTGGGCACATTATATACGACCATAACGTAATATAACCTAATCTGACCCATGCAGACCGTCGCTGGTAGTGTTTTACAGAATCCCGTTCGTGTCTACCCGTACGTTTCGATGCGGACATTATATACGTCTATAACGTTATATTTCCTATTCTAATGCAACTTAACATCTCGAATGTAGTATTTTCCAACATTTCTGGCGGGTCGGCCCCTACTTCTCGGTGGGAACATTATAAACATCTATAACGTAATATAACCTAACCTAACCCAGCTAGACCATCGCTGGTAATGTTTCACAGAGTCCCGTTCGTGTCGTCCCGTACATCTCGGCGCGGACATTATATACGTCTATAACGTTATATATCCTAACCTACGGCAACATAACATATCGAATGTTGTATTTTACAACATTCCAGGCGGGGCGGCCACTACTTCTCGGTGGGCACATTATATACGACGATAACGTAATATAACCTAATCTGACCCATGCAGACCCACGCTGGTAGTGCTTTACAGAATCCCGTTCGTGTCGTCCCGTACGTCTCGGTGCGGACATTATACACGTCTATAACGTTATATATCCTATCCTAAGGCAACCTAACATCTCGGATGTGTTATTTTACAACATTCCAGGCGGGACGGCCCCTACCCCTCGGTGGGAACATTATATACTTCTATAACGTAATGTAACCTAACCTAACTCAGCTAGACCCTCGCTGGTAATGTTTCACAGAATCCCGGTCGTGCCGTCCCGTACGTCTCGGTGTGGACATTATATACGTTTATAACGTTATATATCCTAACCTAAGGCAACCTAACATCTCGGATGTAGTATTTTCCAACATTCCTGGCGGGTTGGCCCCTACTCCTCGGTGGGAACATTATAAACGTCTATAACGTTATAGAGCCTAATCTAACCCATCTAGACCCTCGCTGGTAATGTTTCACAGAGTCCCGTTCCTGTCGTCCCGTACATCCCGGCGCGGACATTATATACGTCTGTAACGTTATATATCCTAACCTAAGGCAACATAACATCTCGAATGTTGTATTCTACAACATTCCAGGCGGGGCGGCCACTACTTCTCGGTGGGCACATTATATACGACCATAACGTAATATAACCTAATCTGACCCATGCAGACCCTCGCTGGTAGTGTTTTACAGAATCCCGTTCGTGTCTACCCGTACGTTTCGATGCGGACATTATATACGTCTATAACGTTATATTTCCTATTCTAATGCAACTTAACATCTCGAATGTAGTATTTTCCAACATTTCTGGCGGGGCGGCCACTACTTCTCGGTGGGAACATTATATACGTCTATAACGTAATAGATCCTAACCTAACCCATCTAGAGCCTCGCCGGTAATGTTTTACAGAATCCCGTTCGTGTCGTCCCGTACGTCTCGGTGCGGACATTATATACGTATATAACGTGATATTTCCTTTCCTAATCCAACCCAACATTTCGAATGTAGTATTTTACAACATTCCTGGCGGGACGGCCCCTACTTCTCGGTTGGAACATTATATACTTTTATAACGTAATGTAACCTAACCTAACCCAGCTACACCCTCGCTGGTAATGTTTCACGGAATCCCGGTCGTGCCGTCCCGTACGTCTCGGTGTGGACATTATATACGTTTATAACGTTATATATCCTAACCTAAGGCAACCTAACATCTCGGATGAAGTATTGTCCAACATTCTTGGCGGGTTGGCCCCTACTCCTCGGTGGGAACATTATAAACGTCTATAACGTTATAGAGCCTAATCTAACCCATCTAGACCCTCGCTGGTAATGTTTCACAGAGTCCCGTTCGTGTCGTCCCGTACATCTCGGCGCGGACATTATATACGTCTATAACGTTATATATCCTAACCTAAGGCAACATAACATCTCGAATGTTGTATTTTTCAACATTCCAGGCGGGGCGGCCACTACTTCTCGGTGGGCACATTATATACGACGATAACGTAATATAACCTAATCTGACCCATCTAGACCCTCGCTGGTAGTGTTTTACAGAATCCCGTTCGTGTCGTCCCGTAGGTCTCGGTGCGGACATTATATACGTGTATAGCGTTATATATCTTATCCAGAGGCAACCTAACATCTCGGATGTAGTATTTTACAACATTCCAGGCGGGACGGCCCCTACTTCTCGGTGGGAACATTATATACTTCTATAACGTAATGTAACCTAACCTAACCCAGCCAGACCCTCGCTGGTAATGTTTCACAGAATCCCGTTCGTGTCGTCCCGTACATCTCGACGCGGATATTATATACGTCTACTACGCTATATATCCTAACCTAAGGCAACTTAACATCTCGGATGTAGTATTTTCCAACATTCCTGGCGTGTCGGCCCCTACTTCTCGGTGGGGACATTATATACGACCATAACGTAATATAACCTAACCTGACCCATCTAGACCCTCGCTGGTAATGTTTTACAGTATCCCGTTCGTGTTTACCCGTACGTCTCGGTGCGGACATTATATACGTCTATAACGTTATATATTCTAACCTAAGACATCCTAACATCTCGGATGTAGTATTTTCCACCATATCTGGCGGGTCGGCCCCTACTTCTCGGTGGGAACAGTATATACGTCTACAACGTAATATAACCTAACCTAATCCAGCTAGACCCTCGCTGGTAATGTTTCACAGAATCCCGTTGGTGTCGCCCCGTTCATCTCGGCGCGGACATTATATACGTCTATAACGTTATATATCCTATCCTAAGGCAACCTAACATCTCGGATGTAGTATTTTCCAACATTTCTGGCGGTTCGGCCCCTACTGCTCGGTGGGAACATTAGATACGTCTATATCGTAATATAACCTAACCTAACCCATCACGACCCTCGCTGGTAATGTTTTACAGAATCCCGTTCGTGTGGTCCCGTACGTCTCGGTGCGGGCATTACATACGTCTATAACGTGATATTTCCTTTCCTAAGCAAACCCAACATTTCGAATGTAGTATTTTACAACATTCCAGGCGGGACGGCCCCTACTTCTCGGTTGGAACAACATATACTTCTATAACGTAATGTAGCCTAACCTAACCCAGCTAGACCCTCGCTGGTAATGTTTCACAGAATCCCGTTAGTGTCGTCCCGTACATCTCGACGCGGATATTATATACGTCTACTACGTTATATATCCTAACCTAAGGCAACTTAACATCTCGGATGTAGTATTTTCCAACATTCCTGGCGTGTCGGCCCCTACTTCTCGGTGGGGACATTATATACGACCATAACGTAATATAACCTAACCTGACCCATCTAGACCCTCGCTGGTAGTGTTTTACAGAATCCCGTTCGTGTCTACCCTTACGTCTCGGTGCGGACATTACATACATCTATAACGTTATATATCCTATCCTAAGGCAACCTAACATCTCGGATGTAGTATTTTCCAACATTCCTGGCGGGTCGGCCCCTACTTCTCGGTGGGCACATTATATCCGTCTATATCGTAATATAACCTAACCTAACACATCACGACCCTCACTGGTAATGTTTTACAGAATTTCGTTCGTGTCGTCCCGTACATCTCGACGCGGATATTATATACGTCTACTACGTTATATATCCTAACCTAAGGCAACTTAACATCTCGGATGTAGTATTTCCCAACATTCCTGGCGTGTCGGCCCCTACTTCTCGGTGGGGACATTATATACGACCATAACGTAATATAACCTAACCTGACCCATCTAGACCCTCGCTGGTAGTGTTTTACAGAATCCCGTTCGTGTCTACCCGTACGTCTCGGTGCGGACATTAGAAAACATCTATAACGTTATATTTCCTATCCTAAGGCAACTTAACATCTCGAATGTAGTATTTTCCAACATATCTGGCGGGTCGGCCCCTACTTCTCGGTGGGAACAGTATATACGTCTACAACGTAATATAACCTAACCTAATCCAGCTAGACCCTCGCTGGTAATGTTTCACAGAATCCCGTTGGTGTCGCCCTGTTCATCTCGGCGCGGACATTATATACGTCTATAACGTTATATCTCCTATCCTAAGGCAACCTAACATCTCGGATGTAGTATTTTCCAACACTTCTGGCGGTTCGGCCCCTACTGCTCGGTGGGAACATTAGGTACGTCTATATCGTAATATAACCTAACCTAACCCATCACGACCCTCGCTGGTAATGTTTTACAGAATCCCGTTCGTGTGGTCCCGTACGTCTCGGTGCGGGCATTACATACGTCTATAACGTGATATTTCCTTTCCTAAGCCAACCCAACATTTCGAATGTAGTATTTTACAACATTCCAGGCGGGACGGCCCCTACTCCTCGGTGGGAACATTATAAACGTCTATAACGTTATGGAGCCTAATCTAACCCATCTAGACCCTCGCTGGTAATGTTTCACAGAGTCCCGTTCGGGTCGTCCCGTACATCCCGGCGCGGACATTATATACGTCTATAACGTTATATATCCTAACCTAAGGCAACCTAACATCTCGGATGAAGTATTGTCCAACATTCTTGGCGGGTTGGCCCCTACTCCTCGGTGGGAACATTATAAACGTCTATAACGTTATAGAGCCTAATCTAACCCATCTAGACCCTCGCTGGTAATGTTTCACAGAGTCCCGTTCGTGTCGTCCCGTACATCTCGGCGCGGACATTATATACGTCTATAACGTTATATATCCTAACCTACGGCAACATAACATATCGAATGTTGTATTTTACAACATTCCAGGCCGCGCGGCCACTACTTCTCGGTGGGCACATTATATACGACGATAACGTAATATAACCTAATCTGACCCATGCAGACCCTCGCTGGTAGTGCTTTACAGAATCCCGTTCGTGTCGTCCCGTAGGTCTCGGTGCGGACATTATATACGTCTATAGCGTTATATATCCTATCCTAAGCAACCTAACATCTCGGATGTAGTATTTTACAACATTCCAGGCGGGACGGCCCCTACTTCTCGGTGGGAACATTATATACTTCTATAACGTAATGTAACCTAACCTAACCCAGCTAGACCCTCGCTGGTAATGTTTCACAGAATCCCGTTCGTGTCGTCCCGTACATCTCGACGCGGATATTATATACGTCTACTACGTTATATATCCTAACCTAAGGCAACTTAACATCTCGGATGTAGTATGTTCCAACATTCCTGGCGTGTCGGCCCCTACTTCTCGGTGGGGACATTATATACGACCATAACGTAATATAACCGAACCTGACCCATCTAGACCCTCGCTGGTAATGTTTTACAGTATCCCGTTCGTGTTTACCCGTACGTCTCGGTGCGGACATTATATACGTCTATAACGTTATATATTCTAACCTAAGACATCCTAACATCTCGGATGTAGTATTTTCCAACATATCTGGCGGGTCGGCGCCTACTTCTCGGTGGGAACAGTATATACGTCTACAACGTAATATAACCTAACCTAATCCAGCTAGACCCTCGCTGGTAATGTTTCACAGAATCCCGTTGGTGTCGCCCCGTTCATCTCGGCGCGGACATTATATACGTCTATAACGTTATATATCTTATCCTAAGGCAACCTAACATCTCGGATGTAGTAATTTCCAACATTTCTGGCGGTTCGGCCCCTACTGCTCGGTGGGAACATTAGATACGTCTATATCGTAATATAACCTAACCTAACCCATCACGACCCTCGCTGGTAATGTTTTACAGAATCCCGTTCGTGTGGTCCCGTACGTCTCGGTGCGGGCATTACATACGTCTATAACGTGATATTTCCTTTCCTAAGCAAACCCAACATTTCGAATGTAGTATTTTACAACATTCCAGGCGGGACGGCCCCTACTTCTCGGTTGGAACAACATATACTTCTATAACGTAATGTAACCTAACCTAACCCAGCTAGACACTCGCTGGTAATGTTTCACAGAATCCCGTTAGTGTCGTCCCGTACATCTCGACGCGGATATTATATACGTCTACTACGTTATATATCCTAACCTAAGGCAACTTATCATCTCGGATGTAGTATTTTCCAACATTCCTGGCGTGTCGGCCCCTACTTCTCGGTGGGGACATTATATACGACCATAACGTAATATAAGCTAACCTGACCCATCTAGACCCTCGCTGGTAGTGTTTTACAGTATCCCGTTCGTGTTTACCCGTACGTCTCGGTGCGGACATTATATACGTCTATAACGTTATATATTCTAACCTAAGACATCCTAACATCTCGGATGTAGTATTTTCCAACATATCTGGCGGGTCGGCGCCTACTTCTCGGTGGGAACAGTATATACGTCTACAACGTAATATAACCTAACCTAATCCAGCTAGACCCTCGCTGGTAATGTTTCACAGAATCCCGTTGGTGTCGCCCCGTTCATCTCGGCGCGGACATTACATACGTCTATAACGTTATATATCCTATCCTAAGGCAACCTAACATCTCGGATGTAGTAATTTCCAACATTTCTGGCGGTTCGGCCCCTACTGCTCGGTGGGAACATTAGATACGTCTATATCGTAATATAACCTAACCTAACCCATCACGACCCTCGCTGGTAATGTTTTACAGAATCCCGTTCGTGTGGTCCCGTACGTCTCGGTGCGGGCATTACATACGTCTATAACGTGATATTTCCTTTCCTAAGCAAACCCAACATTTCGAATGTAGTATTTTACAACATTCCAGGCGGGACGGCCCCTACTTCTCGGTTGGAACAACATATACTTCTATAACGTAATGTAACCTAACCTAACCCAGCTAGACACTCGCTGGTAATGTTTCACAGAATCCCGTTAGTGTCGTCCCGTACATCTCGACGCGGATATTATATACGTCTACTACGTTATATATCCTAACCTAAGGCAACTTAACATCTCGGATGTAGTATTTTCCAACATTCCTGGCGTGTCGGCCCCTACTTCTCGGTGGGGACATTATATACGACCATAACGTAATATAAGCTAACCTGACCCATCTAGACCCTCGCTGGTAGTGTTTTACAGAATCCCGTTCGTGTCTACCCGTACGTCTCGGTGCGGACATTATATACATCTATAACGTTATATATCCTATCCTAAGGCAACCTAACATCTCGGATGTAGTATTTTCCAACATTCCTGGCGGGTCGGCCCCTACTTCTCGGTGGGCACATTATATCCGTCTATATCGTAATATAACCTAACCTAACACATCACGACCCTCACTGGTAATGTTTTACAGAATTTCGTTCGTGTCGTCCTGTACATCTATGTGCGGACATTATGTACGTCTATAACGTTATATTTCCTATCCTAAGCCAGCCTAACATCTCGAATGTAGTATTTTCCAACATTTCTGGCGGGTCGCCCCTACTTCTCGGTGGGCACATTATATACGACCATAACGTAATATAACCTAACCTGACCCATCTAGACCCTCGCTGGTAGTGTTTTACAGAGTCCCGTTCGTGTCGTCCCGTACATCTCGGCGCGGACATTATACTCGTCTATAATGTTATATATCCTAACCTAAGGCATCCTAACATCTCGGATGTAGTATTTTCCAACATTCATGGCGGGTCGGCCGCTACTTCTCGGTGGGAACATTATATACGTCTATAACGTAATAGATCCTAATCTAACCCATCTATACCATCGCCGGTAATGTTTTACATAATCCCGTTCGTGTCGTCCCGTATGTCTCGGCGCGGACATTATATACGTCTATAACGTTATATATCCTATCCTAAGGCAACCTAACATCTCGGATGTAGTATTTTCCAACATTTCTGGCGGGTCGGCCCCTACTTCTCGGTGGGAACATTATATACGTCTATAACGTAATATAACCTAACCTAACCCAGCTAGACCCTCGCTGGTAATGTTATACAGAATCCCGTTCGTGTGGTCCCGTACGTCTCGGTGTGGGCATTACATACGTCTATAACGTGATATTTCCTTTCCTAAGCAAACCCAACATTTCGAATGTAGTATTTTACAACATTCCAGGCGGGACGGCCCCTACTTCTCGGTTGGAACAACATATACTTCTATAACGTAATGTAACCTAACTTAACCCAGCTAGACCCTCGCTGGTAATGTTTCACAGAATCCCGTTAGTGTCGTCCCGTACATCTCGACGCGGATATTATATACGTCTACTACGTTATATATCCTAACCTAAGGCAACTTAACATCTCGGATGTAGTATTTTCCAACATTCCTGGCGTGTCGGCCCCTACTTCTCGGTGGGGACATTATATACGACCATAACGTAATATAACCTAACCTGACCCATCTAGACCCTCGCTGGTAGTGTTTTACAGAATCCCGTTCGTGTCTACCCGTACGTCTCGGTGCGGACATTATATACATCTATAACGTTATATATCCTATCCTAAGGCAACCTAACATCTGGGATGTAGTATTTTCCAACATTCCTGGCGGGTCGGCCCCTACTTCTCGGTGGGCACATTATATCCGTCTATATCGTAATATAACCTAACCTAACACATCACGACCCTCACTGGTAATGTTTTACAGAATTTCGTTCGTGTCGTCCTGTACATCTAGGTGGGGACATTATGTACGTCTATAACGTTATATTTCCTATCCTAAGCCAGCCTAACATCTCGAATGTAGTATTTTCCAACATTTCTGGCGGGTCGCCCCTACTTCTCGGTGGGCACATTATATACGACCATAACGTAATATAACCTAACCTGACCCATCTAGACCCTCGCTGGTAGTGTTTTACAGAGTCCCGTTCGTGTCGTCCCGTACATCTCGGCGCGGACATTATACTCGTCTATAATGTTATATATCCTAACCTAAGGCAACCTAACATCTCGGATGTAGTATTTTCCAACATTTCTGGCGGTTCGGCCCCTACTGCTCGGTGGGAACATTAGATACGTCTATATCGTAATATAACCTAACATAACCCATCACGACCCTCGCTGGTAATGTTTTACAGAATCCCGTTCGTGTGGTCCCGTACGTCTCGGTGCGGGCATTACATACGTCTATAACGTGATATTTCCTTTCCTAAGCCAACCCAACGTTTCGAATGTAGTATTTTACAACATTCCAGGCGGGACGGCCCCTACTTCTCGGTGGGCACATTATATCCTCCTATATCGTAATATAGCCTAACCTAACACATCACGACCCTTGCTGGTAATGTTTTACAGAATTTCGTTCGTGTCGTCCTGTACATCTAGGTGGGGTCATTATGTACGTCTACAACGTTATATATCCTAATCTAAGGCAACTTAACATCTCGGTTGTATTATTTTACAACATTCCTGGCGGGTCGGCCCCTACTTCTCGGTTGGGAACTTTATATACGTCTATAACGTAATATAACCTAACCTAACCCATCTAGACCCTCGCTGGTAATGTTTCACAGAGTCCCGTTCGTGTCGTCCCGTACATCTCGGCGCGGACATTATATACGTCTACAACGTTATATATCCTAACCTACGGCAACATAACATGTCGAATGTTGTATTTTACAACATTCCAGGCGGGGCGGCCACTACTTCTCGGTGGGCACATTATATACGACGATAACGTAATATAACCTAATCTGACCCATGCAGACCCTCGCTGGTAGTGCTTTACAGAATCCCGTTCGTGTCGTCCCGTACGTCTCGGTGCGGACATTATATACGTCTATAACGTTATATATCCTATCCTAAGGCAACCTAACATCTCGGATGTAGTATTTTACAACATTCCAGGCGGGACGGCCCCTACTTCTCGGTGGGAACATTATATACTTCTATAACGTAATGTAACCTAACCTAACCCAGCTAGACCCTCGCTGGTAATGTTTCACAGAATCCCGTTGGTGTCGCCCCGTTCATCTCGGCGCGGACATTATATACGTCTATAACGTTATATATCCTATCCTAAGGCAACCTAACATCTCGGATGTAGTATTTTCCAACATTTCTGGCGGTTCGGCCCCTACTGCTCGGTGGGAACATTAGATACGTCTATATCGTAATATAACCTAACCTAACCCATCACGACCCTCGCTGGTAATGTTTCACAGAATCCCGTTCGTGTGGTCCCGTACGTCTCGGTGCGGGCATTATATACGTCTATAACGTGATATTTCCTTTCCTAAGCCAACCCAACATTTCGAATGTAGTATTTTCCAAAATTTCTGACGCGTCGGCCCCTACTTCACGGTGGGAACATTATGTACGTCTAGAACGTAATAGATCCTAATCTAACCCATCTATACCCTCGCCGGTAATGTTTTACATAATCCCGTTCGTGTCGTCCCGTATGTCTCGGTGCGGACATTATATACGTCTATAACGTTATATTTCCTATCCTAAGGCAACCTAACATCTCGAATGTAGTATTTTCCAACATATCTGATGGGTCGGCCCCTACTTCTCGGTGGGAACATTATAAACCTCTATAACCTAATATAACCTAACCTAACCCTGCTATACCCTCGCTGGTAATGTTTCACAGAGTCCCGTTCGTGTCGTCCCGTACATCCCGGCGCGGACATTATATACGTCTATAACGTTATATATCCTAACCTAGGGCAACATAACATCTCGAATGTTGTATTTTACAACATTCCAGGCGGGGCGGCCACTACTTCTCGGTGGGCACATTATATACGACCATAACGTAATATAACCTAATCTGACCCATGCAAACCCTCGCTGGTAGTGTTTTACAGAATCCCGTTCGTGTCTACCCGTACGTTTCGATGCGGACATTATATACGTCTATAACGTTATATTTCCTATTCTAATGCAACTTAACATCTCGAATGTAGTATTTTCCAACATTTCTGGCGGGTCGGCCCCTACTTCTCGGTGGGAACAGTATATACGTCTACAACGTAATATAACCTAACCTAATCCAGCTAGACCCTCGCTGGTAATGTTTCACAGAATCCCGTTGGTGTCGCCCCGTTCATCTCTGCGCGGACATTATATACGTCTATAACGTTATATATCCTATCCTAAGGCAACCTAACATCTCGGATGTAGTATTTTCCAACATTCCTGGCGGGTCGGCCCCTACTTCTCGGTGGGCACATTATATCCGTCTATATCGTAATATAACCTAACCTAACACATCACGACCCTCACTGGTAATGTTTTACAGAATTTCGTTCGTGTCGTCCTGTACATCTATGTGCGGACATTATGTACGTCTATAACGTTATATTTCCTATCCTAAGCCAGCCTAACATCTCGAATGTAGTATTTTCCAACATTTCTGGCGGGTCGCCCCTACTTCTCTGTGGGCACATTATATACGACCATAACGTAATATAACCTAACCTGACCCATCTAGACCCTCGCTGGTAGTGTTTTACAGAGTCCCGTTCGTGTCGTCCCGTACATCTCGGCGCGGACATTATACTCGTCTATAATGTTATATATCCTAACCTAAGGCATCCTAACATCTCGGATGTAGTATTTTCCAACATTCATGGCGGGTCGGCCGCTACTTCTCGGTGGGAACATTATATACGTCTATAACGTAATAGATCCTAATCTAACCCATCTATACCATCGCCGGTAATGTTTTACATAATCCCGTTCGTGTCGTCCCGTATGTCTCGGCGCGGACATTATATACGTCTATAACGTTATATATCCTATCCTAAGGCAACCTAACATCTCGGATGTAGTATTTTCCAACATTTCTGGCGGGTCGGCCCCTACTTCTCGGTGGGAACATTATATACGTCTATAACGTAATATAACCTAACCTAACCCAGCTAGACCCTCGCTGGTAATGTTATACAGAATCCCGTTCGTGTGGTCCCGTACGTCTCGGTGTGGGCATTACATACGTCTATAACGTGATATTTCCTTTCCTAAGCAAACCCAACATTTCGAATGTAGTATTTTACAACATTCCAGGCGGACGGCCCCTACTTCTCGGTTGGAACAACATATACTTCTATAACGTAATGTAACCTAACCTAACCCAGCTAGACCCTCGCTGGTAATGTTTCACAGAATCCCGTTAGTGTCGTCCCGTACATCTCGACGCGGATATTATATACGTCTACTACGTTATATATCCTAACCTAAGGCAACTTAACATCTCGGATGTAGTATTTTCCAACATTCCTGGCGTGTCGGCCCCTACTTCTCGGTGGGGACATTATATACGACCATAACGTAATATAACCTAACCTGACCCATCTAGACCCTCGCTGGTAGTGTTTTACAGAATCCCGTTCGTGTCTACCCGTACGTCTCGGTGCGGACATTATATACATCTATAACGTTATATATCCTATCCTAAGGCAACCTAACATCTGGGATGTAGTATTTTCCAACATTCCTGGCGGGTCGGCCCCTACTTCTCGGTGGGCACATTATATCCGTCTATATCGTAATATAACCTAACCTAACACATCACGACCCTCACTGGTAATGTTTTACAGAATTTCGTTCGTGTCGTCCTGTACATCTAGGTGGGGACATTATGTACGTCTATAACGTTATATTTCCTATCCTAAGCCAGCCTAACATCTCGAATGTAGTATTTTCCAACATTTCTGGCGGGTCGCCCCTACTTCTCGGTGGGCACATTATATACGACCATAACGTAATATAACCTAACCTGACCCATCTAGACCCTCGCTGGTAGTGTTTTACAGAGTCCCGTTCGTGTCGTCCCGTACATCTCGGCGCGGACATTATACTCGTCTATAATGTTATATATCCTAACCTAAGGCATCCTAACATCTCGGATGTAGTATTTTCCAACATTCATGGCGGGTCGGCCGCTACTTCTCGGTGGGAACATTATATACGTCTATAACGTAATAGATCCTAATCTAACCCATCTATACCCTCGCCGGTAATGTTTTACATAATCCCGTTCGTGTCGTCCCGTATGTCTCGGTGCGGACATTACATACGTCTATAACGTTATATTTCCTATCCTAAGGCAACCTAACATCTCGAATGTAGTATTTTCCAACATTTCTGGCGGGTCGGCCCCTACTTCTCGGTGGGAACATTATATACGTCTAAAACGTTATATTTACTACCCGAAGGCAGCCTAACATCTCGAATGTAGTATTTTCCAACATATCTGGCGGGTCGGCCCCTACTTCTCGGTGGGAACATTATAAACCTCTATAACCTAATATAACCTAACCTAACCCTGCTAGACCCTCGCTGGTAATGTTTCACAGAGTCCCGTTCGTGTCGTCCCGTACATCCCGGCGCGGACATTATATACGTCTATAACGTTATATATCCTAACCTAAGGCAACATAACATCTCGAATGTTGTATTTTACAACATTCCAGGCGGGGCGGCCACTACTTCTCGGTGGGCACATTATATACGACCATAACGTAATATAACCTAATCTGACCCATGCAGACCCTCGCTGGTAGTGTTTTACAGAATCCCGTTCGTGTCTACCCGTACGTTTCGATGCGGACATTATATACGTCTATAACGTTATATTTCCTATTCTAATGCAACTTAACATCTCGAATGTAGTATTTTCCAACATTTCTGGCGGGTCGGCCCCTACTTCTCGGTGGGAACAGTATATACGTCTACAACGTAATATAACCTAACCTAATCCAGCTAGACCCTCGCTGGTAATGTTTCACAGAATCCCGTTGGTGTCGCCCCGTTCATCTCTGCGCGGACATTATATACGTCTATAACGTTATATATCCTATCCTAAGGCAACCTAACATCTCGGATGTAGTATTTTCCAACATTTCTGGCGGTTCGGCCCCTACTGCTCGGTGGGAACATTAGATACGTCTATATCGTAATATAACCTAACATAACCCATCACGAACCTCGCTGGTAATGTTTTACAGAATCCCGTTCGTGTGGTACCGTACGTCTCGGTGCGGGCATTACATACGTCTATAACGTGATATTTCCTTTCCTAAGCCAACCCAACGTTTCGAATGTAGTATTTTACAACATTCCAGGCGGGACGGCCCCTACTTTTCGGTGGGCACATTATATCCTCCTATATCGTAATATAGCCTAACCTAACACATCACGACCCTCACTGGTAATGTTTTACAGAATTTCGTTCGTGTCGTCCTGTACATCTAGGTGGGGACATTATGTACGTCTACAACGTTATATATCCTAACCTAAGGCATCCTAACATCTCGGATGTAGTATTTTCCAACATTCATGGCGGGTCGGCCGCTACTTCTCGGTGGGAACATTATATACGTCTATAACGTAATAGATCCTAATCTAACCCATCTATTCCCTCGCCGGTAATGTTTTACATAATCCCGTTCGTGTCGTCCCGTACTCCTCGGTGGGGTCATTATGTACGTCTACTATGTTATATATCCTAACCTAAGGCATCCTAACATCTCGGATGTATTATTTTCCAACATTCCTGGCGGGTCGGCCCCTACTTCTCGGTGGGAACATTATATACGTCTATAACGCAATAGAACCTAACCTAAACCATCTAGACCCTCGCTGGTAATGTGTTACAGAATCCCGGGCGTGTCGGCCCGTACTTCTCGGTGGGGACATTATGTAGGTCTACTACGTTATATATCCTAACCTAAGGCAACTTAACATCTCGGATGTAGTATTTTCCAACATTCCTGGCGGGTCGGTCCCTACTTCTCGGTGGGCACATTATATCCGTCTATATCGTAATATAACCTAACCTAACACATCACGACCCTTGCTGGTAATGTTTTACAGAATTTCGTTCGTGTCGTCCTGTACATCTAGGTGGGGTCATTATGTACGTCTACAACGTTATATATCCTAATCTAAGGCAACTTAACATCTCGGATGTATTATTTTACAACATTCCTGGCGGGTCGGCCCCTACTTCTCGGTGGGAACAGTATATACGTCTACAACGTAATATAACCTAACCTAATCCAGCTAGACCCTCGCTGGTAATGTTTCACAGAATCCCGTTGGTGTCGCCCCGTTCATCTCGGCGCGGACATTACATACGTCTATAACGTTATATATCCTATCCTAAGGCAACCTAACATCTCGGATGTAGTAATTTCCAACATTTCTGGCGGTTCGGCCCCTACTGCTCGGTGGGAACATTAGATACGTCTATATCGTAATATAACCTAACCTAACCCATCACGACCCTCGCTGGTAATGTTTTACAGAATCCCGTTGGTGTCGCCCCGTTCATCTCGGCGCGGACATTATATACGTCTATAACGTTATATATCCTATCCTAAGGCAACCTAACATCTCGGATGTAGTATTTTCCAACATTTCTGGCGGTTCGGCCCCTACTGCTCGGTGGGAACATTAGATACGTCTATATCGTAATATAACCTAACCTAACCCATCACGACCCTCGCTGGTAATGTTTCACAGAATCCCGTTCGTGTGGTCCCGTACGTCTCGGTGCGGGCATTATATACGTCTATAACGTGATATTTCCTTTCCTAAGCCAACCCAACATTTCGAATGTAGTATTTTCCAAAATTTCTGACGCGTCGGCCCCTACTTCACGGTGGGAACATTATGTACGTCTAGAACGTAATAGATCCTAATCTAACCCATCTATACCCTCGCCGGTAATGTTTTACATAATCCCGTTCGTGTCGTCCCGTATGTCTCGGTGCGGACATTATATACGTCTATAACGTTATATTTCCTATCCTAAGGCAACCTAACATCTCGAATGTAGTATTTTCCAACATTTCTGGCGGGTCGGCCCCTACTTCTCGGTGGGAACATTATATACGTCTAAAACGTTATATTTACTACCCGAAGGCAGCCTAACATCTCGAATGTAGTATTTTCCAACATATCTGATGGGTCGGCCCCTACTTCTCGGTGGGAACATTATAAACCTCTATAACCTAATATAACCTAACCTAACCCTGCTATACCCTCGCTGGTAATGTTTCACAGAGTCCCGTTCGTGTCGTCCCGTACATCCCGGCGCGGACATTATATACGTCTATAACGTTATATATCCTAACCTAGGGCAACATAACATCTCGAATGTTGTATTTTACAACATTCCAGGCGGGGCGGCCACTACTTCTCGGTGGGCACATTATATACGACCATAACGTAATATAACCTAATCTGACCCATGCAAACCCTCGCTGGTAGTGTTTTACAGAATCCCGTTCGTGTCTACCCGTACGTTTCGATGCGGACATTATATACGTCTATAACGTTATATTTCCTATTCTAATGCAACTTAACATCTCGAATGTAGTATTTTCCAACATTTCTGGCGGGTCGGCCCCTACTTCTCGGTGGGAACAGTATATACGTCTACAACGTAATATAACCTAACCTAATCCAGCTAGACCCTCGCTGGTAATGTTTCACAGAATCCCGTTGGTGTCGCCCCGTTCATCTCTGCGCGGACATTATATACGTCTATAACGTTATATATCCTATCCTAAGGCAACCTAACATCTCGGATGTAGTATTTTCCAACATTCCTGGCGGGTCGGCCCCTACTTCTCGGTGGGCACATTATATCCGTCTATATCGTAATATAACCTAACCTAACACATCACGACCCTCACTGGTAATGTTTTACAGAATTTCGTTCGTGTCGTCCTGTACATCTATGTGCGGACATTATGTACGTCTATAACGTTATATTTCCTATCCTAAGCCAGCCTAACATCTCGAATGTAGTATTTTCCAACATTTCTGGCGGGTCGCCCCTACTTCTCTGTGGGCACATTATATACGACCATAACGTAATATAACCTAACCTGACCCATCTAGACCCTCGCTGGTAGTGTTTTACAGAGTCCCGTTCGTGTCGTCCCGTACATCTCGGCGCGGACATTATACTCGTCTATAATGTTATATATCCTAACCTAAGGCATCCTAACATCTCGGATGTAGTATTTTCCAACATTCATGGCGGGTCGGCCGCTACTTCTCGGTGGGAACATTATATACGTCTATAACGTAATAGATCCTAATCTAACCCATCTATACCATCGCCGGTAATGTTTTACATAATCCCGTTCGTGTCGTCCCGTATGTCTCGGCGCGGACATTATATACGTCTATAACGTTATATATCCTATCCTAAGGCAACCTAACATCTCGGATGTAGTATTTTCCAACATTTCTGGCGGGTCGGCCCCTACTTCTCGGTGGGAACATTATATACGTCTATAACGTAATATAACCTAACCTAACCCAGCTAGACCCTCGCTGGTAATGTTATACAGAATCCCGTTCGTGTGGTCCCGTACGTCTCGGTGTGGGCATTACATACGTCTATAACGTGATATTTCCTTTCCTAAGCAAACCCAACATTTCGAATGTAGTATTTTACAACATTCCAGGCGGGACGGCCCCTACTTCTCGGTTGGAACAACATATACTTCTATAACGTAATGTAACCTAACCTAACCCAGCTAGACCCTCGCTGGTAATGTTTCACAGAATCCCGTTAGTGTCGTCCCGTACATCTCGACGCGGATATTATATACGTCTACTACGTTATATATCCTAACCTAAGGCAACTTAACATCTCGGATGTAGTATTTTCCAACATTCCTGGCGTGTCGGCCCCTACTTCTCGGTGGGGACATTATATACGACCATAACGTAATATAACCTAACCTGACCCATCTAGACCCTCGCTGGTAGTGTTTTACAGAATCCCGTTCGTGTCTACCCGTACGTCTCGGTGCGGACATTATATACATCTATAACGTTATATATCCTATCCTAAGGCAACCTAACATCTGGGATGTAGTATTTTCCAACATTCCTGGCGGGTCGGCCCCTACTTCTCGGTGGGCACATTATATCCGTCTATATCGTAATATAACCTAACCTAACACATCACGACCCTCACTGGTAATGTTTTACAGAATTTCGTTCGTGTCGTCCTGTACATCTAGGTGGGGACATTATGTACGTCTATAACGTTATATTTCCTATCCTAAGCCAGCCTAACATCTCGAATGTAGTATTTTCCAACATTTCTGGCGGGTCGCCCCTACTTCTCGGTGGGCACATTATATACGACCATAACGTAATATAACCTAACCTGACCCATCTAGACCCTCGCTGGTAGTGTTTTACAGAGTCCCGTTCGTGTCGTCCCGTACATCTCGGCGCGGACATTATACTCGTCTATAATGTTATATATCCTAACCTAAGGCATCCTAACATCTCGGATGTAGTATTTTCCAACATTCATGGCGGGTCGGCCGCTACTTCTCGGTGGGAACATTATATACGTCTATAACGTAATAGATCCTAATCTAACCCATCTATACCCTCGCCGGTAATGTTTTACATAATCCCGTTCGTGTCGTCCCGTATGTCTCGGTGCGGACATTACATACGTCTATAACGTTATATTTCCTATCCTAAGGCAACCTAACATCTCGAATGTAGTATTTTCCTACATTTCTGGCGGGTCGGCCCCTACTTCTCGGTGGGAACATTATATACGTCTAAAACGTTATATTTACTACCCGAAGGCAGCCTAACATCTCGAATGTAGTATTTTCCAACATATCTGGCGGGTCGGCCCCTACTTCTCGGTGGGAACATTATAAACCTCTATAACCTAATATAACCTAACCTAACCCTGCTAGACCCTCGCTGGTAATGTTTCACAGAGTCCCGTTCGTGTCGTCCCGTACATCCCGGCGCGGACATTATATACGTCTATAACGTTATATATCCTAACCTAAGGCAACATAACATCTCGAATGTTGTATTTTACAACATTCCAGGCGGGGCGGCCACTACTTCTCGGTGGGCACATTATATACGACCATAACGTAATATAACCTAATCTGACCCATGCAGACCCTCGCTGGTAGTGTTTTACAGAATCCCGTTCGTGTCTACCCGTACGTTTCGATGCGGACATTATATACGTCTATAACGTTATATTTCCTATTCTAATGCAACTTAACATCTCGAATGTAGTATTTTCCAACATTTCTGGCGGGTCGGCCCCTACTTCTCGGTGGGAACAGTATATACGTCTACAACGTAATATAACCTAACCTAATCCAGCTAGACCCTCGCTGGTAATGTTTCACAGAATCCCGTTGGTGTCGCCCCGTTCATCTCTGCGCGGACATTATATACGTCTATAACGTTATATATCCTATCCTAAGGCAACCTAACATCTCGGATGTAGTATTTTCCAACATTTCTGGCGGTTCGGCCCCTACTGCTCGGTGGGAACATTAGATACGTCTATATCGTAATATAACCTAACATAACCCATCACGAACCTCGCTGGTAATGTTTTACAGAATCCCGTTCGTGTGGTACCGTACGTCTCGGTGCGGGCATTACATACGTCTATAACGTGATATTTCCTTTCCTAAGCCAACCCAACGTTTCGAATGTAGTATTTTACAACATTCCAGGCGGGACGGCCCCTACTTCTCGGTGGGCACATTATATCCTCCTATATCGTAATATAGCCTAACCTAACACATCACGACCCTCACTGGTAATGTTTTACAGAATTTCGTTCGTGTCGTCCTGTACATCTAGGTGGGGACATTATGTACGTCTACAACGTTATATATCCTAACCTAAGGCATCCTAACATCTCGGATGTAGTATTTTCCAACATTCATGGCGGGTCGGCCGCTACTTCTCGGTGGGAACATTATATACGTCTATAACGTAATAGATCCTAATCTAACCCATCTATTCCCTCGCCGGTAATGTTTTACATAATCCCGTTCGTGTCGTCCCGTACTCCTCGGTGGGGTCATTATGTACGTCTACTATGTTATATATCCTAACCTAAGGCATCCTAACATCTCGGATGTATTATTTTCCAACATTCCTGGCGGGTCGGCCCCTACTTCTCGGTGGGAACATTATATACGTCTATAACGCAATAGAACCTAACCTAAACCATCTAGACCCTCGCTGGTAATGTGTTACAGAATCCCGGGCGTGTCGGCCCGTACTTCTCGGTGGGGACATTATGTAGGTCTACTACGTTATATATCCTAACCTAAGGCAACTTAACATCTCGGATGTAGTATTTTCCAACATTCCTGGCGGGTCGGTCCCTACTTCTCGGTGGGCACATTATATCCGTCTATATCGTAATATAACCTAACCTAACACATCACGACCCTTGCTGGTAATGTTTTACAGAATTTCGTTCGTGTCGTCCTGTACATCTAGGTGGGGTCATTATGTACGTCTACAACGTTATATATCCTAATCTAAGGCAACTTAACATCTCGGATGTATTATTTTACAACATTCCTGGCGGGTCGGCCCCTACTTCTCGGTTGGGAACTTTATATACGTCTATAACGTAATATAACCTAACCTAACCCATCTAGACCCTCGCTGGTAATGTTTCACAGAGTCCCGTTCGTGTCGTCCCGTACATCTCGGCGCGGACATTATATACGTCTACAACGTTATATATCCTAACCTACGGCAACATAACATGTCGAATGTTGTATTTTACAACATTCCAGGCGGGGCGGCCACTACTTCTCGGTGGGCACATTATATACGACGATAACGTAATATAACCTAATCTGACCAATGCAGACCCTCGCTGGTAGTGCTTTACAGAATCCCGTTCGTGTCGTCCCGTACGTCTCGGTGCGGACATTATATACGTCTATAACGTTATATATCCTATCCTAAGGCAACCTAACATCTCGGATGTAGTATTTTACAACATTCCAGGCGGGACGGCCCCTACTTCTCGGTGGGAACATTATATACTTCTATAACGTAATGTAACCTAACCTAACCCAGCTAGACCCTCGCTGGTAATGTTTCACAGAATCCCGTTGGTGTCGCCCCGTTCATCTCGGCGCGGACATTATATACGTCTATAACGTTATATATCCTATCCTAAGGCAACCTAACATCTCGGATGTAGTATTTTCCAACATTTCTGGCGGTTCGGCCCCTACTGCTCGGTGGGAACATTATATACGTCTAGAACGTAATAGATCCTAACCTAACCCATCTAGACCCTCGCTGGTAATGTTTTACAGAATCCCGGGCGTGTCGGCCCGTACTTCTTGGTGGGGTCATTATGTACGTCTACTATGTTATATATCCTAACCTAAGGCAACTTAACATCTCGGAGGTAGTATTTTCCAACATTCCTGGCGGGTCGGCCCCTATTTCTCGGTGGGCACATTATATACGTCTATAACGTAATATAACCTAACCTAACCCAGCTAGACCCTCGCTGGTAATGTTTTGCAGAATCCCCGGCGTGTCGGCCCGTACTCCTCGGTGGGGTCATTATGTACGTCTACTATGTTATATATCCTAACCTAAGGCAACTTAACATCTCGGATGTAGTATTTTCCAACACTCCTGGCGGGTCGGCCCCTATTTCTCGGTGGGCACATTATATACGTCTATAACGTAATATAACCTAACCTGACCAATCTAGAACCTCGGTGGTAGTGTTTTACAGAATCCCGTTCGTGTCTACCCGTACGTCTCGGTGCGGACATTATATACGTCTATAACGTTATATATTCTAACCTAAGACATCCTAACATCTCGGATGTAGTATTTTCCAACATTCCTGGCGGGTCGGCCCCTCCTTCTCGGTGGGAGCTTTATATACGTCTATAACGTAATAGATCCTAACCTCACCCATCTAGTCCCTCGCTGGTAATGTTTTACAGAATCCCGTTCGTGTCGTGCCCTACGTCTTGGTGCGGACATTATATACGTCTATAACGTTATATTTCCTATCCTAAGGCAACCTAACATCTCGGATGTGGTATTTTCCAATATTTCTGGCGGGACGGCCCCTACTTCTCGGTGGGGACATTATATACGTCTATAACGTTATATATCCCAACGTACGGCAACCTAACATCTTGGTTGTAGTATTTTCCAACATTCCTGGCGGGTCGGCCCCTACGTCTCGGTGGTCACATAATATTCGTCTATATCGTAATATAACCTAACCTATCCCATCTAGACCCTCGCTGGTAATGTTTTACAGAATCCCTTTCGTGTCGTCCCGTACGTCTCGGTGCGTGCATTATATACGTCTATAACGTTATATATCCTAACCTAAGGCAACCTAACATCTAGAATGTAGTATTTTACAATATTCCAGGCGGGACGGCCCCTACTTCTCGGTGGGGACATTATATACGTCTATATCGTAATATAAACTATCCTAACCCATTTTGCCACTCGGTGATAATGTTTTACAGAATCCCGGCCGTGTCGGCGCGTACTTCTCTGTGCGGACATTATATACGTTTATAACGTTATATATCCTAACCTAAGGCAACCTAACATCTCGGATGTAGTATTTTCCAACATTTCTGGCGGGTCGGCTCCTACTTCTCGGTGGGAACATTATAAACGTCGATAACGTTATAGAGCCTAACCTAACCCATTTAGACCCTCGCTGGTAGTGTTTTACACAATCGCGTTCGTGTCGTCCCGTACGCCTCGGTGCGGGCATTATATACGTCTATAACGTTATATATCCTAACCTAAGGCAACCTAACATCTCGAATGTTGTATTTTACAACATGCCAGGCGGTTCGGCCCCTACTTCTCGGTGGGGACATTATATACGTCTATATCGTAATATAAACTATCCTAACCCATTTTGCCACTCGCTGGTAATGTTTTACAGAATCCCGTTCGTGTCGGCCCATACTTCACGGTGGGACCAGTATATACGTTTATAACGTTATATATCCTAACATAAGGCAACCTGACATCTCAGTTGTAATAGCTTACAGCATTCCTGGCGGGTCGGCCCCTACGTCTCGGTGGTCACATAATATTCGTCTATATCGTAATATAACCTAACCTAACCCATCTAGACCCTCGCTGGTAATGTTCTACAGAATCCCGTTCGTGTCGTCCCGTATGTCTCGGAGCGTACATTATATACGTCTATAACTTGTATATCCTAACCAGGGGCAATCCAACATCTCGAATGTTGTATTTTGCAAAATTCCAGGCCGGTCGGCCCCTACATCTCGGTGGGGACATTATATACGTTTATATCGTACTATAACCTAACCTAACCTATCGTGCCCCTCGGTGAGAATGTTTTACAGTATCCCGGTCGTGTCGGCCCGTACTTCTCGGTGGGGATATCATATACGTCTATAACGATATATATCCTACCCTAAGGCAACCTAACATCTCGAATGTAGTATTTCACTACATTCCCGGCGGGTCGGCCCCTACGTCTCGGAGGGATCATTATATACGTCTATAACGTAATATAACCTAACCTAACCCATGTAGCCTCTCGGTGGTAGTGTTTTACAAGATTCCAGGCGTGTCGGTTCCTTCATATCGGTGGGAACATAATCCCATATCATGAGATGCCATACCTATTCCGTGCAGAGTTGGGTTCAAATAACTTCTTATTGGTTCTGGGGAATCAGTAATCGTTTCAGGATTCCTACAGCCGCCTAATTCGGCTCATATTAGCGGACATGCCCTAACTGTATCCTCAAGAATTGGTTTCATTTAATCAACTATTGACTCCGTGTTGTCATTAACGGCTCCAACAGTTTTCCGTGCGCGTAATTCGAATTCCATGGCCGGAGATGCCGTACCTACGATCTGCAGAGTCGGGTTTATATAACTTATTATTGGCTCTGCGGCATTAGTAATCGCTCCAGGAGTTCCAGGGCCCCCTACTTCGACACATAGGAGTAGACATACCGTAACTGGGGCCATAAGAGTTGGTATCATTTAATCACCTGTTGACGCTGTGTTATTATTAACTGTTCCAACGGTTATCCGGGCTCCTAATTCGAATCAGATGGCCGGAGATGCCATACCTAGGCCCTTCAGAATTGGGTTCATATAACTGCATATTGGCTCTGGGGCATTAGTAACCGCTGCAGGAGTTCTCCAGCCTCCAAATTCGACACCTTTTTTTCGTTGGGAAATGTTTATAGATTCCACTCGACTTGGATTAATTTGGTTAGGTGGTTATGCCAGACTCTTACTGACTAAAACCTAACAGTGCTTATCATAGCGCACAAATATATGGAGGAGGCCCGGCACTTAACATCGTTTACATCAGCCCCCCCCCCCGCGCTGAGAGTCTCTGAATGTTTTCAGGAGACTCTCTTCTGGGCAGTGCACGCACTGCATTGTGCTCTTGATGTGCCAAGGCATGTGGGAGATAGACGTGATCACCCGTTTATCTCCGCATCTCGCAATACGCGTGCAATGACTCAAAGGTTGATCCCGAATATTTTGAGTTTATGTGTTTTGTACGAGCATGATAATCTAAGTTCATTTCTTTTTTTTTTTCTTTGAGTTACCCACCGTGGTTACAGTGTCTTCCGTCGTCGGTAACTTCTATGTTTCCTCTGTCGTTTGGTTACATGGATCTTCTTGAGTTACCGACCTTGGTTATTAAACATTCAGATGTCGGTAACTCTCCGTCTACGTTTATTTTTCCTCTTCTTCATTTGTCGTCGACCAGTTACCGACCATTATGTATTCAGCAACTGTCTGCCACGCAATGTCTTCTTTCTTCATTTATTTATCCATTGCCAGTACCTTGCCTCGCTTTCGGTTGTCATTTTGCAAATGTTTGTCATGATGACTCCCGTACACGAAAACCTCGCGCATTCACACACACGAAATTCTCGCGCACTCACGCACACGAGATTGTTCGCGCCCGCACTATACGCATTGTTCACCACTTTCCTCTTGGGGTTTTTCTTCTTTCTTCGGTCTGTGGTTTCCAACGATGCAACTCTTCTGTGTATATATCATTGTTTTTGTCTTCAGCGAACCTTCTTCTTCGTCTTCGCATGATCCGCGAAGATCGCGTCTCCATTGAGCTTGCCACTAGCGTCATGGTAGCAATGCAGGAGAAGACCAGCCTACCGAAAGGATCTTTGAAGCTGAACTGTCGTACCGTTTCAGGAAACAACAGCCCCCGCTCGCACGGTTGGACGCGGCAGACGTCTACGACGCCGACCACGCAGGACACGCCGGGCAGGGAATTCGCGCTCTTCCTCCTCCTTCCTCCTCCTTCCTCCTCCTTCCTTCCACTTCCTTCAAAGCCGTGACTTTATCACAAAACAAAGCCATTGCCTGCCAGGAACTCTGTTTTAGCATCATTTTATCAAAGATATTGCTCAGAGTTAAATATGGCCCTACCTCGCTTACCAGAGCGCGCCGTGGCAGCTCCCGTGCTGGACAGCGCTGTAGCGTGTGACACCCGCTGTCGTACTCCTCTTCGCAATGGGGGCTCAATGACGTGTTTTCTTTGCCTATCCGCTTCAGAAATGACGCAAAATATCCCGGTGAATATCTGCGTCATTCTGTACGTGAGCACGCCGCTTTTTCTTTCCGTCCATCTCATGATATTTTGACGAAGCAAACTTATCGTCTAATGGTTCGTGTGACGGCTCATGGCTTGCTTTCGTACGAGATCGTCCTGTATACTCTTATCGCATCCTCCCTCCACGGTCTACGCACCGTTTTCAAGTTCTTTTTACTCGCGACAAGAACTTCGCTCTATGGCATAATGTGGCTAAAATGTAGTGTCGCACTATCCAATCTGGGCGCCAATCTTGCAAAATGCGACTCGAAATTCCACTTGCTATCGAGGTGAAGTCCAAGATATTTAATATCTTTTTTTACCTCAACAGTTGTATTCGCAATTTTTTTCATCTCTCGGCATTCAGCTCTTCTTTTATTGTCACGCGGGTCAATCAAGAGTAAAACTTCCGTTTTTTCCGCGGCAATCTGAAAGCCAAGTTCACGGAACTTCATCGTTACCGATACCACTCCCCCTTCTGCACGACAGATGGTCCTGCTTTCGTTGCTTCTAGTGGCAAGTACTAGCGTGTCATCGGCATAACATGTAATATGTACTCCTATCGGAAGTGGCTGAAAGATAGCTATGTTATATCCGATGTTCCACAGTAACGGTTCAAGAACCGATCCCTGCGGAACACCGCGATTGACCACCCTCTCAAAGTATCTGTCTTTTCCATTGTAAGTAATGGTTCTATCGCTCAGGTAGTTATTTATTACCATACGTAGGTATTCCGGAAAATCATTGCTCCACGTATGGCCGCCCACGAGAGGGAATTGAAGGCATTCTTCATGTCAAAAGATACCGCAAAAGCAATCCCCCCGTTTTTTGTGGCTGTTTCTGCAATCGACTTTACATTTCTTATCGCATCGATTACGGATCGACCTTCCCTGAAACCGTACTGGCAATCCGCTAAATCTCGTCCTTTCGTCGTAAAATGCTGAACGAGTCTCCGGTGAATTACTCTTTCGAAGATTTTTCCTATCTCGTCCAGCAGAACGATAGGACGATAAGCAGACGGATCTTCTTCCGGCCTTCCGGGCTTTTTCAGCAAGAACATTCTGCCAGATTTCCACTTTCTTAGAAATTTTCCGGTCTGCAAGCATTCCGTGAAGATCCTCTGCAGCCGTCGGGCAAAGAAACCTAGAATTCCTAGCCAAGTTCAGCCAGGAACTTCATTCCGGCCTGGCGCAGTGCTGTTTCTCTTAAGTTTTTGCACTGCGCGGACGATCTCTGGTTGCGCCATTTTCCTCTCGTGGAAATAGATTCTCAACAACCCGCTCCAGGAAGTTTGGTTGCATCGTTTCTGATATAGGAGGCGCCCATGGTCTTAGTTTGTCCATTACCATTTTGTATGGACGCCCCCACGGATCCTCTTGCAAGGTGGACATTAGTCGCTCCCGTGCCCGTGTCTTGGAGTCAGATATTGCGGACTGCAGCTTCTTTTTCTTATTTTTATAGCTTTCGTTGCACCGCAGGATGTTTTCTATGTTTCTCATGGACCGGCGACCCTTCTCCCTTTTGTACTGGTGGCGCGTTAGCGTACATTCTGCACAAATTCGCGATATTGTTTCGTTCCACCAATACACAGGTCGTCTTTGCACATTGGGTTTTGTACGTAGCATGCAAGCGTTGTACACCGCTGTCACGGTATCCATTAATTCTGCTATTTCCTCGTCCACATTCACTGGACCTTCTTTTTTTCGAGTCCATGTTGCGGATAAAGCAGCAACCCGCATATAATCGTCGTTCAGCTTCTTAACGGCTCATTTTTTTACGTGGTGCTGCTATCAAGAATTTCTGAGGCGTTTTGCTTGGGCTGTGGATATCTGTATCCAAATACACTTATGGTCCGACAGATTGTCCATGTTGTCGACTTCTCAATTTTGCACTCTTTTCGCTGTGAGAGCATTTCCCACGGAGATATCTACTATGCTATCTCCTTGAAATCGCGAGCTCGTTGCTTCCGCTCCACGATTTAGGATCTGTAAGTTTGCAGCATTCGCCCACTTCAGCATCGAGTGACCGCGATCTATTGTGCTTTTCGAATGTCACATGACTGCATGCGCATTGAAATCTCCAAGTACAAATTCTGGGCGGTTCCAAATGTTTTTAATTGCGCTCCATATTTCGTCCAGTAAGCGCTCTTAATCGCTCAACGGCTAATTCAGCGGTGTGTACACACCCACCACCACGTATTCCGCCCAGTTCACCGCGATGTAGCTGTTTCCATTTGCTATTTTGGTTATAGGCTTGTATCCTCGATCCAATATTGACTCAATGGTATCCGATACGGTTCTGCGATGACTATAAGTTCCACCATGCTGCGCTTCATTTCGCTTATTACTAAGTCCTGTGCTTTGGCAGCATGGTGCACATTCACTTATAGTATTTGACACAGCAGGGTGAATTTTAAGTTTTGTCCATCGCCTCCTCCAGGCTAAATTCATTTTCATTTGAATCTCCTTCGATATCTAGGGCGGCAAACCTGTTTTCCACCGCCATTCCAACGATGGAGTGCTCTATTTTTTTGCCGCTTTCCGTCTTATTGGCGGTTTTACCGGTGTAAAAACTGCCAGCTTTGCTCTAATTTGAAACTCTCGCATTGATTGTTTGCATTTTCATCTGTTTAGGTACGTATGGTATTGTTTGCATCCTTCCCACTACGCACTTGTTACAAATCTTCTCTTCTCTTCTCTCAGCTTTATGCACCGTTAATTATCTTAGTACTTATTGCCTGTTTTAGGCACGCGTGGAGTGATTTATCCCCAACCCGCACGTAGGAACTGTATTCTAGACTCTCTATTTACAGAGGTATGATATGTTCGTTTTTTGACATGTAAACAGATTGTATTTTCTTCTTCTTCTAACTCTTGAAATTCTTTCTTTTAGGTATGCAATGAGCTTTATTCACACCAGGAGCTCCTTATTATTCGTTTTTCTATAGTACGCGTGAATCAGATTTCGTTTTCAGTATGTATTAAACAGCCTTTAACCTATCTTTGTTATGTCTGCTAGACACTTAGTTCTTTCTCTTCAGTTATAATTTCTCACTTCACAATATATATCTATATGTGCATTTTAATGAATGGTTCTTATAATTGTTTGTGTGACAGATATGGAGAGGATTACAAACACTCTAACCACGTCTTGGTCTTCTTAATATTACACACTTACTGCAGTTTGTTGAACAATATCTTTTATACCATTCACTTTAACTTTTTGTAATGCATGTAATATTTTTATTCTGTCTTTCTTTGTTTGGAATTGATTCTGTCGTATCTTCACTATGTTTGTTTCACTTATCATACATTTGCATGTAGAAAGTGTTTATTTACTTCACTGCAAACTGCACAGGATGTAAAGCTTCCGTATTTAACGAGCTTTTTAACCTGTTTTGACTTGTCGACATGCGTGCGACGCCGACGAGTGTTTACCCCCTCCACACTGTCTATTTATTGCCTTCCTGTCCCCCTTTTTTGTAGGTAAACAGGTTGGCACTTGAGAGGTAGGTCAGTGACAGTCGACTTTTGAGAACACTTTCCGCGGTGGGTCAAGAGCTCCCCTGCCGTGAAACACTTATCTGCCCGACCCCCTTCTGTCAGCGTGGGCACAAGTCTTTTTTCTTTTAACTTTTCATGTTTATTTTCACCCATCCGGTAGTTTTAATTTATTTATAATCAAAACTACTTTTATTGCACTTGATGTACGATTGTTATTTACAATTCTGTGTCATTCTGTTTACAGTGTGTGCTCGCACTCACTGCGCTTATTTGTTGTCTTTCTTCGGTGCGTTACGAATTTATTAGAGTTTTTATTTACTTTTAAATTCGTGACGTATCACGAATTATAATCATTATTGAGATGCTGTCTCTCTCGCACTACGGGTCCTTTATCACCGTGACAGATTGATACTTGCGATCTATTGTCTACTCGCTTACACCTCTGCACCTTTGTCCCTCGCGAAAGGTAAAGTTTGCTGATAGTGAATGCACGTTGGCGCTCGGTCTACTATTTCAACTCTTTTTATCGTTGTTTTTGGCGATTAATATCCCGTTTTGTGAGTTATTATTACGCGCGCACGATAATTATCTTCACTTTCTACCGCACCACATCCCCTTCTTCCCGTTCTTTAATAGCTTTTTATCAGCACTTTCCGCACTTCTTACACTTCTTGAGGTGTTGACCGGTGTAGCTTCCGATATCCTCTTCCTCTTCAGTTCTCCCACGATGTCGTCAGCAGCCTCCACGACTCGAAATTAGATTTGGAAATGGCGAACGACCGCGCACGTGTCGTAACCGTGAAGGATAGCGAATCCGAGCACGAAATTCGCTATTATTCGACCCTAATACCGAAAGAATCCCAGATTTATACGTCTGGATTTCACGCGATACTTACCAAAATTCGATTAAGCCGTAGCTTGTATTCGAAATTTCAAGATTTCCATTCGAAAACTCGAAAATGCACGGAGCGATGTGAAATGTGTCTATACTCTTCCCCCAAATTCAACACCTAAGGGCGGATATACCGTATCTGGAGTCCATAAAATTGGATTCATTTAATCACTTATTGACACTGTGTTGATATTAACTGCGCCAAGCGTAATTGGCAATAAAATTTGTCAAATCCAGTAAAATGAAATCACCATTCACGTTTGAAACGAGCTAAAATTTCAAAAAAATCTCTCATAGACTTTATTAAACTTCCAGTTCAATTATTTTTCACGAATTCGAAAAGTATTACATTTTTTAAATTCTCCTCCTATAGTACGAATTTTAATCAAATATCAGAGATAAACGATTTATTTATTTAACATTTTTACTGGGGTAACCAGTTGATAATTTCATAGGATCAGGGTTGGTGTTACATCCTCGTTCGTACCATGAATTTTGATCAGCGCTATTCGCGGAATAACGCTCGACGTAACAAAATCGTTCTAGATGTAGCAATCGGAATGAATTTTTTTTTAACCGGTCAGAGGCAATAAAGTAGGAGGGATATGCAAGGAAAACGCCAGAATGCGTCGCGTTACCGCGTTTCGAATTTTAATGGCCCGGTGGAATGATAAAGCGGTAATTAATCGTTGTCCATTGCTGCCGTCGTGAGATTTCAATGGATGCGACGCTTGGCGTCTTTCCAAATAATTATTCCTTCCTTTTTCGCCAATTAATGTTCATATATTTTTCCTTTCGAGATAGTGTTCTCCTTTCTTAAATTCCTTGTTCCTTCTTCCTTTTATGACAAATTTTTCGTCGGCAGAGGAGAAATACAACTTTTACTTCAAATATCTATTGTTAGATTTGTATAATTTATTGCAGCGTGGAAAGGTATAGAAAGATAATTTGCTTCCTTTATATTCGATGTATTTTGACGAGCAACAAAAAAATCAATAATGTTTTTATCATTCGTGAAGCATGGAGATATAGTTGATGCTTGTTACTTGATTTTTATCAGTTTTCAATACAGAAAGTATAAGAGGATTCGTTTTATGTATAATTTCGAACGAAATTCCTGATCGTTTAGACAAAACTTTATCGTATCGGGTCATTCTGGCTAATGGAAGCGGAATTTTCAATCCTTTTCACCGATGCGAAATATTTTAATCGCATTTCAGCGAATAGAGGGCTTTCTTAACATTTTCTCTTCAAATTAATTCCTTTACCAATTTTCTTTTATTAGCAATTACACATTCTGTCCTCTCTCTCTCCCTCCCTCTCTCTCTCTCTCTCGATGAGGCTTGTAAAATGTCCGAGAAATATCGACATGTAAAGCGATAGAAGAATTAAAAGTAAAGTAATAATATTCCTTAGGAGCGAGACGCCATTCATTATGAATTATGGGACGTATAATGGACGCTCTCCCTGACAAATGAGTTAATGCTCCCTCGATGGACCTGTTTAAATCGTTAAGCACCATTAGCGACTTGAAAGTCTGATTCGTAATGGAAAAGAGTGCTGGCGGCAAGCCGGGCGCGTATCGCGACGGATTTTCGCGAAAATTCAAGGACTTAAGGAATTTTAATGTAACCGCGGAGGCAGCTACCGCGCGCAAGCCTGTTTAAATATCCACAGCAGCGAAGAAATAATTCAATAGCTCAGCCAAGACAAACACTGAGCGATGCGAGATATTTAGGTGAGGAACCGTGTTCGTTTTTACGAGACGCATACCGAAAACGTTGCTGGCCGGGTAAAATTCAGTTGCGCCAGTCTCATTTAGGTTTCCTACTACACTCAGAAAATACGACTGGCACTGATCAAATTACGCCGGAGCGTGCTTCGACTACGAACGAAGTTTAAAGGCCTGTGGGCGCAGTGTATTAAATCCAAAGGGAGACACTGGCTGCTTCAAAATAGCGGCTGTTATTTGAGCGAACGAAGTAAGTTTACGAATGAAGATTCCGCATAAATTAGAAATATATTTTTAATCGAAAATAAATGTGGAGTGTGATATCGAGTGAGAGAAATTGGGAAATTTTGGATAATTTTAACACGTGACAACAGTTTCATTAAATGAATTGAATAATTGGTTGATAGAGACCTAAATGCTTGTGAAGGCGCAAGGTAGAAAGGCGTAGCATGCTTTCAGTGGGGTGTGGGTTCCGTTGCAATTGGAGTCGAGTTACTAGGTAGTTTGAAATCGTAGTTGATCATTAAACATCGGCGTATCCCATAATTAGTTAATTGTAACGTTACATTGGTTACTTAACCGCTTACGTCGTAAAATTACTGTATGTTCGTACGTTTCAAGGATCTCGTAAAAAAATGGCCAAATACTAGCCTATTTAAATGAAGTAACAAAGAATAGAGAGTAATTCTACATTCAGTAATAGCACGATCGTTGTTACACTCAATTTTGTTCGTCGAAATATGATCTCATCCTGGTTTGCAACAAGAAATAATAAAAGAAGTAAAATTTGTAGAATTTGTGGGTCAGGAACAAGTATATACATATGTATATCATTCCCTGACGAATCGATGGATAAATAATTGTTCATTGTTTTACGCTGCTCAGTTTGACATCATTATTATCCCCGTCAGTTGGCGTCATAATAGCTGTGAACGAGGATGATGTGGTCAGAGACCTGGAAAAGTCTGTAAATAATTTATGTTGCGTCACATCTACGTGCAAGCGTGAGTACGTTACTATAAGCAATTCTTCCGTTTCTATTTACATCAGTCCTTTGTGCGGTTTAATCGAATCTCTGGTGTCTATTCAGTGCGACTTTTAATTGCTCCTGGTCATCCCATAATGGGATGCAGAAGGGATGCAGTCCTGAATCTGTGGTGTCAAATCCTCTCTAATTCGAACGACTTTTGATAACGACTTGCGATAATGAATGAACGTAATCTCTTTTTCGAAAGTTGGCGAACTATTGAGGAGGGTTGGCTAATTATTCGGTGCGCTATTGATCGCAGACGCTATGAAGATTAATCGAATGTTTTTTGCAAACGAATACCTTACGCGAGCTTTTCACTATTATTTTTAAACGTAATTGAGCGTTGTCTGAAATTTGTCTAATTTCGTAATTCAGTCTCGACTCGATTCGATGGTGGTACACTAATTATTAGCTATAAGTGAAGGGATATGCTAATTGGGGAAAAGAGTTTTGTCGCGAAAGTTCTCGATGGTTCTCCAGCTGTCACTTCTGAACTAAATCTAATGGAAAATTGTGCTAATTATAGCAATCCTCTAGCTACCTCTGGTGCGTCGTAAAAGCTTAAAAGTTGACGACATCCTTTACGCATCTGTTCTCCAGTGGCGTGGTTTACTACACCGTGGTTTCGCGAAACTTGGCCGTTTCTCGGGCTGGATATTCATTTTAATACCAGGATAACTTCAGTGTCTACTACAACTTTTCCCCGCGACAAATGCGCGATATTGAATTAATGGACTTTAGAAGTCCATTTCCTCATGCTTCGTACGTACAGTTTCGCATTTAAGCTGTAACACTGAAACAATCTCATTGTTCGTTCTTTTCTGCCTTTTATTATACCCATGCATACCCATGCATACCCATGCATTATTTTTTCTTTCGTACGTTCTCCTTCTTTCCGTTCGTTCTCCCGTTAATTTCTGATTTTGTTCTCTGAATATTTCGTGAGCGCCGATTGTGAGGAACCAGAAAAACACAGAAAATAGAAATTCCAACAAACCCTTGTCGTTTCTCTTTCCCGTGATTCTATGTATCAGTGAAATTTCGTACTTCGCAAACAGGAAGGTCGTAAACGGCGTTTGGTCGTGATAATTTTGAAGCGAGCGATGCGCTGCCAGCATGATTATCTTCCCGTCCCGCTTTCACGGTTTATCGTCGCAACTGCAAGAAGCATCTGGGCTAACGATTCAGGAAAATTGTTAGGTTGTTTTAATATTGCGACTTTGCCGCGCGTCCCTCTCCATTAGCGCGCGAAGTAACTCTCTGATTTATTAATATATGATGTTGTAATATATTTGTTTAATTGCTCAGCGGCAAACTGCAGGATTGTTCGAAAGTCGCTTTGATTCTTTTATTCTAAATCAGCTTTAGTCGCTTGTATATCGGCTGAACAAATATTCGGAATGCATAGGATACAGTCCATAAATTTCAATGCTGTTTTACAATGTTTACGAATCTCACGATTGAACGTAGCTTCATATAACTCGAGATAAAAGTTTTTCCTTTCTATTTGATTTTCTGCAAAAAAATGTGCGAAACAACAAATATCCATTATCAATCTATTTCCGCGTTCAAAATTCGACGGTCTCTCAAGGTTTTTAAAAATCACGACGAATTAATTCTCCAAGTCGACGGAAATATACTCGAGTTTCTGAGGGTGAACCGTTTTACCTTCTGCGCAACGCGCAGATCGTTAGCATACGAAAAAACGGAGAAAACGTAAGCTTAGCGACCTCGCTATTCTCAGTTACTCACCTCTTATGAAATCCACCGCCATCTCCAGACCGTACGTGTCCTTATCACAATCGTCAAGGATGTGCGCCCCGATTTTCACACCCGGCAGAATGCCCTCGCCCTCATTGAGGTTATCCAGGGTGTAAAGCCTCGCCTCCAATGCTTGTACTCCGCCCTACGGCATAACAGGGCCGCACGTGATCGGGTCCTCCCTCTCGTGCAACAGCATAAACCCTCCGAGGAAGAGGTCGCCCTCGACGACCGCCTTCTTCTTCACTGGTCAGGCGACGAGAACCTGCGCGCTCGGGTCCATAGATCGGAACTATCTGCGGCCGTATCGAATCAGATGATGAGTTTCCGGGTTCTCGAACCGGAAGCCACGCTCGTGTCGCGCCCTCAAACGAGCGCGATCCCTTTCCGCGTCGATGGACCAGCCCGGGGTGGAAAGTCTCGGCGAAGTTCCTGATTAATTTTTTCACGATCGATCGACTCGCTATTGGAGTAATCGTCGCCGTCGTCGTCGAGTCGAACATGCTCGGAGCTCAATAACCATCTATCGCCCGGCTCGCTGTTGGCCGAGCACATGTATATCAGCACGGCAGGTAACAGAAGCTTCATGACTTCATAATTGTGAATGGTTGAGCTTGCGAACGGTTTCACACGTTGTCCTGTGTTTGCGTCGGGTGGTGGGTTCTTCAAGTCCATGGTTTCTAGTTACGTTGCGTTGCGGCGTTGGATGGTACATCGCGATGGTAGTCGATGGTGCCACGGCCTTTATGGGGCCACTGGAACCGGCTGTTTTGGAGCAAGAAAGTTCGATCCGTTTCACTTTCGCTGAGAGTTCCGCTGGTCTGATACTAATTGCTGAAGTTCTGCGATCGGGTAAAGAAACGAAGAGTGGAGGTTCACACGGCGCTGCGGAAGTTTAGAGTGATGAATGGGTGATCGTGGATGGTGACTTGTTTGCGGGGTAACCGGAGTAATCGTTCGTTCCACGTGGAACTGTTGATTCGTTTGGTAGTCTCGCGATATTCCGGATTTACTCGAATGTCATGGGAAATTTCTACCTAGCTTTGCTCCTCCCAAGAGAGCTCATCGGGAAGGAAAGTAAGCAACATTTGCTTTTGGCCACTGTTCGTTAGCAGTTACCCCTTTGTCGTCAGTGGTACGGTTCCTGTTTGCTTCTAAAACTTTTGTCACGATTACAAATGTTTCTCCTAGGCTTGGGATCCTTATTTTTCTTTCGCAAATATTCGCGAAATCGTCTATGTGTCGCGACTGCTTCTCGATAAAATTCCGAGTCGAACTTGAGGCAGGGCAATTTTCTTACGTTTACATGTCGACGAGATCGAAAGCCTATTTGAAAACGCCGCGCCAGCAGCCTCGGAACTATCGGGATTCTCTGATTGGATAATTTCGTCGGAGAATCTACAGGGCATGGACCAGTCGGTGCCATGACAGCAAAAGTGTAAATTGCTTTTGATTTGCAACGAGCCACTCGCGTTCCGATAGCGACCCGATCGCTTCGCGAACTAATTAAAAACTTTGACACGTCGCGCCCTTCTTGGTTCTCGTGTCTTCGGTGGCTGGTGGAGCTTCCTTTCTCCGTTCGAATTACCGTTTATCGCGCCCGCGATAATTCGTTACGAGGCGTACCTGTTGCTCCGCGGTGGTGGCCACGAAAATCTATTTCCATTTCATTATGCCTCCCTCCCTTTCTCGTCGCTGTGATTTTTCGACCGCTCCCCGTGTTTTTTCAAACGCGACGAACTGTTACGCAGCGCATTGTAACGAGGGATGTGGTCGCGTTACCTGTTGCGTCCCTCGACGAGGAACCGTTACCTGGTCTAGCGTAGTTTTGTCCGACTCTATCTGGAATTGGATCACGGATTGTCTAGGAACTAACTCGACAACGATCGATATTGAGAACGCGACGCCTTGCACCGATGCCACTCGATGGTTCCAAGTGGCGCTGGCGGACGTCTGGATGGCTACTCTGTCGAACGCCTGACGGGAACGGACGTTCGTTTTGTGGGCGTTCGAGGATCTTTTCTACGAGATCTATTCTATTGGTCATTACTGATTTAGTTCAGGGAAGTCAACGATCAGAATTTCCAATCTCTACAGTTTTTAATTTGCATAATTATGATTAATAAAGTTTTTAATTCTCAAATTTTAACTCATAATTCATCGCGAAACACTTTTCAGGTTCGAACCGTGTACAATTTTGACAAAAGCTGTAGGTGTTGGCGAAACCTGTGTATAATAAATATAAATGACGCATTGAGTAATTAAATCCCACGTTCTGTAGTAATTGAGAATCAAGCCAAGGATGGTGGTTAATAATGCGATGAGTTCATGCTGTATTCAAATGGCACAAATGGCACTGTCTATTGCTGATGAAACTGTATGGTGTACAGTGGTATTTACATATTTTTTTGGATCTATTCTATTGGTCATTACTGATTTAGTTCAGGGAAGTCAATGATCAGAATTTCCAATCTCTACAGTTTTTAATTTGCATAATTATGATTAAGAAAGTTTTTAATTCCCAAATTTTAACTCATAATTCATCGCGAAACCACGATTGGAATCGATCAAATTGGAATAAACGGACGGATATTTTATTGTATCTGTTTGGTATTCGCTATTATTCTGTGGCTAAATGGAGATGGTGTATAATTAATGTAAAAAGTTCCCGAGAGAAAGTTTGCTGAAGCACTGTTAGTTTCTGTTTCAACCGCGATGAATAGAATATAATATTATATTACAATTTCGGAATGTCATTGAAAAACAAAGGAGCCTTTCCAGATAGCCATAGGCTTTTTTCTTTCATTCCATTTTGTCTGTCTGCCTAGTTTTTCCTTTTTCGTACAAAACTTCATCACGTTGAAAAAAATTCGCATATACTGTGGAGCATTACGAAACTTTTGACATGAAAATTTATATGACTTTCTAAATGATTCGGTTAAACGGACGTGAAAGAGAATAGAGCGTTGCAGTGTGCACGTATCAGTTTGTTTTTCCCTCGAAATTAATCTCAATTAAATTACAAATAAGTGAAGTCTTCTGTCAGTTAACAGCATTAATTGGTTGTGGGGAAACATTCGTATAATTTTTACTGGACTTCCTATTCCGCTAGAATTGCCAAATAATACATTTTTATCGCCAGAAAATATCTTTTAAAATGTAAACATTTGTTATTCGCATGATGGAGTATATTATATATCTTTTTCTTTTTATAAAAATTAATTTATCAAGCTAATGTGTGGTGGATTATTGGATACAGAATGGATTTGTTTCCTGAACCGACATAAACATTTTTCATCGTTACTTCCAGTAATTATCTTTGAGCATTCTGGAACGAGTGATTTATGAATGCGTTGAAAAATGTAAACCACAGGAATAACTGGTCCACGAGACACATCTGTTCATTTCTCTAAGTTTGGGGATTATTTTTTAATCTGATTTGCACGCTTTGTGTAGTGTGGGCCCGGTTCGCGGTGTTCCGACTTTGAAATTTACTTTTTTTAAACGGCTTCCTGAAAATGTTAATTACAAAAGGCATCGGCGATGATATGGAAGCTACGACTGGTTTCACCGCTTACTCGGTAATTAAATTTCTAATTAACAGATCTTACGCTCGAAGTCTCTAATCTGACCGATTACGGTCAACGACGGATAACATTTACTTTCCTTCATTCATTACCAGAAAATTGTACCGACGCGTGCTTCTGGTAACGCTATCTCGAAAATGTTACTCGAACCTACGAAAAAAGTTTTCAAACAGTCTCTTTTCTTTTTCCTTCATTTTCATTGAGACAATTATTCACTAGTTTACGGCGCAATTACTCCGGCGATAACGTTCTTGCGTGCGCGACAAGCACAGGATCGCGTAAATTGCTATAAAACCGCGGCAGCTGCCACTTAACGAACGTGGTATTTTTCAATCACCTCCGTCTCGTCAAGCTGTATTGCCAGAGAATTTCAGAAGTAATCTTCCAAACTGTTTCTCGTGTTATATCATGCGCTAAGCGTAATCGCATGGGGATTAGTTTCTCCCTTTCGCCATTGTTTCATTTTTGTTTTAAACGATTTTTGTTAAACAATGTGTTCATTCTTTACCCGCGAATGAATTTCCGTAGTTAATTTCTTTTTGCTCCTCGCTCGAATAATTTTGCCCCCCGTTTTATCCAATGGATCGATCGATTACACCCGTGTCTTCAATGTACTCTGTTATCAGAGAGATATTTTAACGATGCTTACGATTTTCACATCGGTGACGGAACACCACTGTGACAATAGCAATTTCATGGAATCGTTCAATAAAACGCCGAAAAACCGCGGCAGGATTCGTGGGAAACGAGCCGGTCGGTTTTTCTTCCACTTGTTTGACTCTTCGTACACATTTCTTCGGCCACAATAATCCAACGGCATCGTAGGACAGAGAGCCGTTGGAGTAGTTTGAGCACGCGCGCGCGGGCCCGTGTCGTAGCAGCTACTGACTGGCTCTGCGACTGTATCAACACTACCCTCCTGTGGAACGCATCAACCCTCCGCCACCCTCGAAGCCCTGCCTCGTTCCCTACTACCCTGCCTTCCTTCTCCCTCCCGTTCATTCTCTTCCTCGATCCTCCAAACCGTCTTACCCTGTCCCACGTCACGCCTCGCGAATCCTGTTCCTTTCATTTTGCCGCGTGCAACTGTTTAAATTGTCGATCATAATTCTCTCGCGGGTAGGAATTAAAGAAAGCCAGAACGAAATGTAAAGAAGAGAGGAACGGAAGAAGTGGAAGTTTTCTTTATTCCACCGGTTGTCAGCATTGGCACTTTTAGACTTGTAAGAAGTACTTTGATAAATTATTGTCGTCGTACGTAAGGAGCTAATCCCGTGATGGCGGGTATGCGCGTGTGCGCGTGTCCCATGTAGATGGTCTGGGAGCGAAAGGCGAGGAAAATAACGGGACTGGGGTTGTGTCTTTTATTTATTTCTCGAAGAGTTCCCGGAGGGAGGCCCGACGCGCCAGTCATGACGCTGGGACGGTACTTCGATGCGACTTCTTCTGCTTATCTGCTGTTTTCTTTGGTAATGTTCTTTAGATTGCTGCGAAAGTTGGTTCACGGGGAGGCTGGAGGTAACAAAAGACAAATTGTAGAATATTACGATTCGGTTAAGCGGAGCAGGTTACTTCTCGCAGAATGAAGCTGCAGAATTTTCCCTTCTTCGGTTCATAACTTCGGCTCTGTCACCGAGATAGAAGAAAAAATTTGACGAGTAATTATAAATTTCCAAGCCGTCACGTCGCGAGTTGGGAGTTTCATATCGAATCCACATTGAGCATTACTTACTACGCGTTTCGGCGTTGCTTTGTGTTTGCAACCAGCGCGGTTCTGTTTCGTTGTCCGAAAGTTTCGCGCATCGCGTTCTCATTAAATTCAGGCGTCGAAGTTAATCGGGTTCGTAGCGATTCCCGGAACAAGTTCCCGCAACAGGAACGAACAGTGAGGGAAAACTGATGCGAGCCATCCAATTATAGCGGCGGATCGTGTAGCTATGTCGGACAAGACGCGCGATTATCGGGTTTGTCAAATGGCGGACAGATTTATTTTTCGAAAAAGAATTTCCCTTTTGACGGGTGCGTGACAGTTATACGACATGTCGGATGCTTTTTCATGGAGCCAGCGCATCGATTCGGACCGCTTTTGGCTTTGTTTTACTTTAACGTTTCTCTTTTTTCGCTCGTTCCCCTTGTATTATTATTCCTTTCATTGCATCATGCCGGATCGCTCCTTCTATTGGAAACTTGTAATGGGTGCGGTAGGTTTGAAAGGATTCGAGACCAACATCGCAGGAAATGCCATAACGGTATTGCTCGGGCATTACGTCGCGTCGATGGTATTGGTGTGCAGCGACATAAAAAAAATTCCCATGTTGCAAAAGGACGGAAATTACTTCAAAAGCGAGTTCAAGCTCCTCCTTCTTTGACCTCTCCGTCGAGACATTAATTTCGTTTTCCTTTTGGCTCGAGTAAAACGGCGATGTTTGGAATGGAACTTGGAACGAGATGGATACACTGGAATAAAAGTGAATGATGTGTAGTAAGCATCTGTGCGGATGAAGTATGCGATGCCGAAAAACATCATCGGCGACGTGAATTTCATTGGTTCCTCTAGACTCGATGAATCTCCATATCCCTTCCAGTCGATGGTGAAAAATAGGATGACACGTGCAAGCGTTAAACGTTCCTTCACTAAGTTCCGAGAACTGGGTGCCCAGAACTCGTTACGGAGTATCTTATTAACGAAAGCGTTCGCTTTTTGCCTACGATATCCTAACTGAATATTATCCCTCGCAACAAGCAGAGAGGCGTTATATTTACACGATAAGGAAAGTTTATGCGGCAATTTTCTTCACGAACAAGCCACAAACTTCTGCGTAATTTCAGTCCTTTCCTTTCAGTGGTTTCGTTCCTTCTTTTCCCCTAATTTTCCCGCCCCATTTTTTGATATTTATCGTCTAGTGGTAAAAAACCAGAAAATAAGTATCTACACCTGAGACATCTCTCTGGAAAAAGAAGAAATTTCGCGCGATCATTGTATCCCATTGAACGTTACCCTAAATAATTCGTGGATTGATGGTTAATTGAACGTTTAATCGACCGTTTCCTTCAGTGGACAAGGTTGCTTGTATCTTATCTAGTCGGATTATCACAATTAAAACGAAATCCGATACGGGCGATTCGATATTTCAGGATAATTGATTCGATGCGAATAATGGGAGGGCTTTCTAGACCGTTGAAAATTCCAGGTTCAAAATGTTACAGGCATTGTTGCATTATTCATCGAGGAAAATGCGATGAACGCGGGAAACGCGTAGTCTAATTTCAAAGAGCAAATATCTGCAGCTACGATCGAAGTTTCATCTTTTTGAAGAAACACTTTCAAGTCGTAGAGAAGAGGTCAGAAAGTGGAGAGTCGCTGCGCGTGAGCGGGCGTAGAGAATATTTTTTCAGACTGCTGTTGTTATCGCTAGGCGAATTAACTTTTTAATCGCCGCGTGATAAAAGAAGATAACGATGGATAAATTAAAATCTGCATTTTAACAGGTTATGAAATGACGTTGCTAATGAACAAGTTTGTATCTTATAAATATTGAAAATCGATAAACGCAGAGGCAGAAATGATACAACTTTCATTTTTTTTTTCTCACTTTCTCTCGAACAAAACGTATGCGGCGAAACCGACGAGTCTGTTCGATTTCGTCGGCACAAAGGGTGTATGATTGTGTTTGGTGGTTCGCTATAAATTGGTTACAACTACCTTTAAATATACCAGCATCGAAACATCGTCGATCGTTATACAATTCTCGAGTCGTATAGGAAATGCATATGAAGTCTATTATACTGGGCTTCCTCTATTACACTAGGCATCCTTTATGGTACGAATTTTCATATTTTCTTCATAGTTTGCAGCATGAAAATTTAATGCAGTCATTTCGAATTGGCTGCGAGGTGAAGAGGTGTATCATTTTAATTCGAAACGTTACATTTTTCAGTTAACAGGAACGTTGCTGAACCAGGATGCTTTAATTTTTCCATAATGAAATGTTGCTTCTTATTTTTGCCTCCTTTTAATTAAATTTTATTATTCTGTAACGAGGCGTCACTCGATTCCGTTCGTTGAAGCTGCACACCTCTACCTCTCGCACTTCCGGCTTGTGAGCGAATTTTTTCTCTCTTGTGTTGTTTAACGGGTGTTTATTAACATTCACTTGAGCTTCGCTGTTCGTTTTCAGCGTCACCTTAAAGTTCTCTCGAGATCTCGTCGTTCTGCTCCCAGCGGTTATGAGTACAAACTGCTCCTTCTTTTATTCTTCAGTTCCTTGAAAATCGAATAAATTCGCTATTTTTCCACCTCATCCGTTTCATAAATACAGAATACACCATGGTTCTTATTTTTATTTACATGACTGGCTACCTGGCCGTGTCAAGCGTCGACGGTTACACGAAAAATCGTCCAACAGAGGACGAGTCTTCCACCAGAAGAGATGCTTCCGCGTTTATGGAATATCTGAAGCATCGTTCACGAGTTAATGAGTGTGAACGAGAAATTTCTGTGTCGCTCTTCTTCATACTTTTTTTTTTTCACTCCGTCTTAATTAATGATTAATTGACACTATCGTAGCGTCTCGTCTTCTTTGATATACTACGTGAAATATCTTTCCGTTTGAACAGGAAAATCGTGGACGGTGATACCTGATCCGTGCTCTTATTTGCAAATATTTTTGTCTAATGAATAAAAAAGAAGACACGTTAATATATTGCATGTTAATGCAATGAAATTGGAAATTCTTCTCGGAAGCGCGACTAAAAACATTTCCAAACACCAACGTAGTAGAAATTACGACACTGGGTTTGATCTGCAACGACTACAGTCGCAACAAATCGAGGAAGCTTTTCCATCAGGAAATTGCAATTTCTTCGTTCTGGAATTTCCGTTGACCCGAAACACGAATTCTTTCAAAGCTCCGTTTCATAATGAAATCGATAGCTCGATCCCAATTGTTTTACACGACGCCCCACGAGTTACAAAGTAAATTCCTAAAACGCTACGCGAGAGGGAATATTTTAAAAACCTAGCAGCCAACTTAATTTATCCTTTGCGAAATATTGCCAGCGTGCTTTTTAAGTAACGTAGGGAAACAGAGAGGGAGAGAGGGAGAGAGAGAATACGAGCAGGGGCGAAAAAATAGATAAATGCATCTAACAGAAATATGGAACTATTTCAAAGTCAGTTTACCAAAATATGTACGTATCAGAGAATCCGTAATTTTTTTCTCGTTTGCCATTTTAATCGATTTCAGTCTTTTAGAAATTACATTTACGTCGTCTGATATGGACACGCAAACGTACTGAAATTTTCAACCGGATAAACATTGTTTTTATCATATCAACAAGTTTTTACTAGATCGTGGCATTGCTTCGATTTTGTCATTATCACCCCCCCCCCCCCAACTTGAGTTGGTCGCTTCATGAAAAATGGAGGTTCTAAACTGTTTGTCCGGAAGTAAGTCGTGACAAATTATCGCGTTCACTGTTCACAGTAGCGTTATCTACGCGTATTTACGTGTACCTTCTGGCCAGAAATTGATGTTTCCTCGCGGTGAAAATTAATGGAAATTTAATATCAATCCCCCGGTTGTACGCGAATAATAGAGCCGATATTCGCGTGGGAACGTCGCGAAAAGTATCCGCGTAATCGAGCGTCTACATTAGACGATATCAATTGGAAATTTCTGCGAAATAACGAAAATTCTCGTTAATTTATATGCGCGATTTCCCTGACTGTGTTTATACGAGAATATAAACGTTTCCAATTTAACTATATAATTATAAAAATCGTTCTCTAGGGATCGCTCGACGGTGCCGACATTTTTCTTTTCTGCGCAAATCGTAATTAAAATTGAAATGCGATTCGACTAATTTCAATGGGAAAGTTAATTATCCACGAACAGCTAGGACGAGGAAAACGAAAAAGCTGGAAGCCTTCACGTGCAAAAGGAGGTCAACGTGGTATTACAATAATCATATGCTAACTCAACTAGTTTGCCGTTATATTACATTCATTACCATCGGACTTTCGTGTAGTTATTAACTTCAACCTGTGTAATTTAATAAAATTCACGTTCAGTAAAGAGTTCATTTGCAAAGCAGCGTATTTGACGTGTTCCTTTATACAGAAGAATTTTATACAGCCAGTGCGCTGGGCACAAAAGTTTGTTCCTTTACGCGAATAAAGTACATAATTTTCATACCATGATTCCTTTTTCATCTCTCTGTTTTATTCAATTTTAGACGAGGTTTTCCTCGAACGCGTCACGATATCGTGGCCAACCAGTGGGTTATGAAAATTGTTGAAATATTTACGCTATGGAATTACGTATGTTCCCTACGTACGAATCTCCCGATACGTATACGTGTTCCACGTTCGCTGAGAAGCTTTAAAAGAAAAAGAAAAAAACAGGAAAAAAGAGGACGTCGGAAAAAGAAAGAAGTGGAAAAGGCTAGGCGAGAGTGGAATAGCAACACCTCCACGTCCGATCTGCAGAATATCCGAGTGCACGCGTTTTAAGCACTGCCCATAAAAATATTAATAAAAACTCGAATACTACTTTGAATATCAACGAGATTGCGTCAGCAAGAGTAACTGGGTGGAGGAGCTTGGACGTTAAAAACTGTAACCCGCATTACACCTACCATTACTTTGTAGCGAGATTAAACGTTGAGGTTTGAATATTTAATTGAACAAGTAGTGAGGAACGGCATTGCACCGACGATAGACATTCGCGGAGTAATAAAGCGTGCTTCTTATTGAGCTCGTAAAATTTCTGCATTTATGGCTAGCGTGCTTCGTGTTTAGTTTATAATATAGGCAAGTTTCTGGAAAATTATGTGTACGATTGTACAATTTTTGTTACTTTTAATTTTGCTCTTGTTTGAGGAAAATTGTTGGTCACTTAATTGCCAGTCTGGTATATTGATTGATATCACTGAAAATTAGAGAAAGAATAAATGGTTTTATATATCGGCAAATATTTCTAAATCTAATTGAATTACGCAAATAGTTGTAACAATTCGAGTTTCGTGAAGATTTTTAAAAGTTATCAGACTTTGATATTGGAGAGATTGTTGTTACCGGTAAAAGCTACGAGTTAGCAGTGAAAGCTCTACTACTTCCCTTACGACTATGATCAAAGTACGATCACCAAAGTCGTACAATTTTACTGTCTTTCGAAATGTTACCAATTCAGCATATGGCTCCAAATAGGTACCGGAAGTAGCAATAGTGATCCCAGTAGATGCATCTTGTCCGCGATAATAATACATAAATGATTAAGAAGTAAACTCGCGAAAAATAACAATAATTCTCCTTTAAAACGTAAATGTAGCTTTAGTTTACATAAAATTTATAAATCATTATTACCAATAGTTGTGAGTAATCGTTAAGAATATTAATTGGTAAAAAAAATTGCGAAAATCGCTAAATTACGGCCAATTTTAACGAAAAATCAATTTAAAATTTAAGCGCAAGGGTGGGGAGCCATGGGTATATAAGGAGGGCACTTCCGCTGTTTTAATCAGTTGCTCGATAGACGCGGTACCGATCGGAGCTCCTCTTGGGCCTAGTTCAGGAAGATGGACCATGATCAACGTGTTATGATGGTGGTGGGGGACCACGAAGAGGGTGCTGCCCTCCATGGTGGCGGACACTGGTCAGCCTGATGATCCCTTGGTAGGTGACAGTGGTCAAGCGAGCTGAGTCGATGGTGGTGGATCACGGAGAGGCTGCTGAGCCCCATGATAGTGGACACTTATCATCGCGATAACCCCTTGGTAATGGAAAGTGGTCAGCTAGCTGAGTCGATGGTAGAGGATCATGGAGAGGATGCTAGCCGCTGATGACGTCACTTGTCTGCGAACGGTGAGTTTGTACAAACCGAATTTTTAATTAGAGGTGGTGGGGTAGATGAGGTAGCAGTAGTAGTAATTTTGATATATACTTGAACAAACTGGAGGGCTATCAGCTAGCGCATTCGACTGAATGCTAGCATATATAGCCCTCCTATTTTATATAATTGTAATCGTTCTTTTTATTAGTTTATCGGTTTAAAAAATGAGAGATTGTTATGTGTTGAGAATAGTTTCGCGATTGAATGACTAGTGTATATCGCGAACACTCTTGGGATTGAACGATTAGTTTTATTACTTTTATTAGTTTTATGATTTATTATTTGTTTTTCTTATTTTTCAATTTTAATTTTCTTTTTGCTACCAAACTTTTGTATTTGAAGAATTTAGCTTTTTGCAATTATTACCGAATTTTTGACGCCGAATTTTTGTCTCCGAATTCTTGACATATTACTGAAATATTTTTGGACTTCAGAGAATTGAAAGTCCACACCTATTATATGTTAGATTTATAATAAAAATAGTTTATTAAAGTAACGATATAACAAAATAAAAATAGTGTATTAGAGTAACGATAAAAGAATTCCTAATAAGTTGCGTGCGTAAGCAAATAGCCGTGCTGCGCACCGTATCCATTTGGCATTACACAAGTTTAAGAGAAAAGTTGAATGAAATCTTGGTACCTCAGTGCCGAGGCTGCATATAATGGAAGGGTGGATGGGATTTGTGTTTGGGGATAGGTCCCTGCGTACTCATCTCTAAACGTGGAGGCAAGTATGCAGGGACCTAATTCCTTGATAACGTTTTTGAAAGACCGGTCTTTCTAAAACGATATCGAGTAACATTAGATTTAAGACTTAGATTTAAGAGTTAAATTTAAGAGTCAGATTCAAGAGTCAGATTTAAGTTATTTGCGTAAGGATATCAATGTTCGTTGCGATGTTCTTGTCAAGTGTCGATATTATTCCATTATTCCATATTCTGTTTTATTTCGCATCTCTTTTCGTTCGAATTCTTACTCTGTCATTCTTCGTTGGTATCTGATCTCGCTCCTTTATCTCGTACTTCAGATTTCTGTGAAAATAAATCAAATTTCTGCGTTACTCGTGGAATCGCCGAGGGATGAGAATACATCTTTAGTTAGAATTAATCTAGATTTATATGCTAAATAAAATAAATAATCTTACCCAAAGTAAACACAACCTATCCCTATTTTCCTTATACTTCTCGTTTAAGAAAACAGAATTACTAATTGATCTAGTGCAAATCAATTCATATTTGCTTGGTATTAATAAATCATTTAGCTGCGCATTCGCTTGCATGCATCGCATGCTGCATGTAAGTAAGGGTCCCTGCGCAGTCACCTCCACGTGGTGGACCTGGGCCCTTGGTAACGTTTTCGAGAGACTGCTCTCTCGAAAACGATATCAAGCTAAGGACTACGCGCGTAGACATAAGTATTGTTGTAAACTCGGTGCTAGAAGTACCAAACTAGTTAGAAGACCATGCTTCGTAACTTCTGATAAAGCTAGATAGATTTTCCACTTGTACAAAGATTACATAGATTTACCTTTAACAATTTTCCATGATGCTCATTCATTCTATTATTTCATTAACTTTACGCGAGATTAGAATAATTTAATTACTGGTACTTTTAGCACCGAATATTTTGCAATACAATTTAAATTTTCCAAGTCCTTTTCAGGACGTTGAAACTTTAAATTGGACAGCAAATAGTTTAGTTTAAGTTAATTTATAAGATCATATTTGTACTCATATAATGTAAATTTATAATTGTGCGAGCCTTTCCCTCTTATCCTGACTCATTTAAGTTAATTTTTACTATTATATTTGTACACTTGTGTAATGTAAATTTGTAATTGTGTAGCCCTTTCCCTCTTATCCTGACTTCTCTCACTTATCACAACCGAGCGTAGTTATTCTCGCTTTAATTAGTTCGTAAGAATGGTATCCCAGTTCATTGGGTACTAACAGATTCTTCGATATGTGGTAGAATAGTTGTTTCGAAACCGGTATCTCGCATTTCTTTGTTGTCAGCGATAAAATCATTCATTTTCTATTCATATTCTATTCATAAAAACACGTCGGTCAAAACTCAGGGGCTCGTTTAAGAGAATCCTGCATAATCTATGGCAATTTCTATCTCTTTGTGGTGTTTGTTCTCGAAAGAGATTGGTCTGATTGTTGGAAATTCACTCCATTCCTAATTTATTTTAATTTCTACGTTCATCGTTGGAACGTCGTTGGATACGTCTCTGAACGTAAAGTTTAATCAATGATTTTATATTTACCTATTTTGTGATCGCAAAGTGGTTTCATTATTCTTTTTACATTTGGAAATAAGAAAATGGTATTTTCGGTGAATATAACGTTGGAGATATCACTATGGTATTGTTTTACGTCAAAAAGTCTCCATTTCCACAATCTTTAAGATTCTTTCCAATTGCTTCACGCAAACAGGCTATACGAAATTCTATTAGGAGAATCACTATTAAGAGAATCTTGAAATTGGACGTATTTTCTCCGTTCTTGTCAAAAATTCATTGGTTTTGGGGCGAATTTCAACAACTTCACCAACTTCGTCGAGAATAATACCCCTAATCCTTTCCACTTCCTTTGTTATCAAATTTATATGATTACTATGATGAAATTGTTATGACTATTGTAATGAAATTGTTATGATTATTGCAATGAAATTGTTATGATTACTGTACCAAACTTTGTATATGTATTGTACTGATTATTGTAATAAAATTGTACGGAAACACATTCTTCTTATTCAGAGGGAAACACATTCTTCTTATTCAGAGGGAAACACACACTTTGATTTATTCCGTTTAATTTTGAGTCGTTTTAAAGTAGAATAATAGAATTTAAAGTATCCTTTCGTATTGCTTTTTGTGCAATACTTTAACTTTTGTAAAATAGAATCATCGTATAATCATTCTATAATAATGTTTCTCTCTGAATAAGAAAGTGTTTCCTTTTGCGATTCGTAAAGTCCATACTGCAATTTCTAGAATTCTTTGGTAGATTTTAGAAAATGTATTATGGATCTCGGTTTTTTAACTGAAATAGAGTCAGATCTCGGTACCTTCTGTAACGAGATCGTAAATATGTAATGGAGAGTGGATGGGATTTGGGTTTAGGGGTGGGTCCTTGCGTAGTCACCTCCACGGGGTGGACCTGGGCCCTTGGTAACGTTTTCGAGAGATTGCCTTCTCGAAAACGATATCAAGCTAAGGACTACGCGCGTAGACATAAGTATAATTGTAAACTTGACGCTAGAAATACCAAGCTGATCAAAAGATCGTGGTTCGTAGCTTCTAATAGAGATAGTTTGATTTTTCATTTGTATAAAGATTTCATAGATTCACTTTTAACAATTTTTTATTATTTCATTAATTTCGTTAGAGATTAGAATAATTTAATCACTGGTACTTCTAGCGTCGAGTCTTTTTCAGTACAATTGAAATTTCCAAGTCCTTCTCAGGACTTGGAAACTTTAAATTGGACTGCGAATAGTTTAGTTTAAGTTAATTATTGCCATCCAATTTGTACATTCATGTAATGTAATTTTAATAAGATAATCATCCCCTTTTATCCCGATTTCCCCCGTTTTTATTATTAATTATATATGGTGACTTCTATCTCGCTATGGTGTCCCTTCGATGAAGGGTTGTTTGATCGTTCGACGTCTGATGGTTTGACGTTTGAAGGTTTGATGGTTTGATGTTTGATGGCTTGATGTTTGATGGCTTGATGTTTGATGGTTTGATGTTTGATGGTTTGATGATCGATGGTTTGATGATCGATGGTTTGATATTTGATGGTTAGAAAATCACTTTCTTTCTGGTTTATTCTGGTTTACTTAAATCTCTGTTCGCCGTTGGAAAGCCGTTGGATCGCCGCTGGATCGCTGACGGATGCGTGCGTTTTTAGTCATAAGTACTTGTATATTGTATATCTCTGTAATTTAATTGTAATCGTATTGTAAAGAAATACGTTTTCTTACCCGGAGAGAGAAATAACTGCTCCCCTTTCTTGCACCCCTCGTTTATCAAGACAGAACTTTTAATTTTTCTCGCGTAAATTAGTTCGCGTTTATTTGCTCGAGCACTCTAACTTTATGCTTCGTAAGATCGCTTCACGTAGATTTCCTCTTTTTTTCTTCTTCCTTTTTTCCCTTTCCTTTTTTTCTCCTTCGCTCGAGATTTAGATTATAATCGTCACGCAGGGAAACAGTTGCGACTCAATCAAACCGATGTGTGTTTGTCGTGGCCACCTGGATCTTCACGGGTTCAGCCGTGGACGCGCTCACGATGGAGCGGGCTGAGTGGTTCCCAACCCGAGGCGCTGGGGTCTGACCTGCTGTAAGACGGATTCGGGCGGTTCCACGAGGTTCGTCTCTATCGCAGAGCAATCCTAGAGTTGGGCCTCGCTGGGGTTCAGATGGACATCTCACTCACCGTCGGGGAGAGCGCGGTTGCGATTGTTTCGACGTAAGACGTGGCATAAAACTTGCTCGCGATTCGCGTCGGGTACGGTTTGCCAAATGGCTAACGCGGAAGCATCGGATTGGAATGCTCTTTAATATAATAGTAGAATTTAGAGTATCGTACCGTAGAACCTTTTGCGAGACACTTTCGTTTGTCGAAAGTGTTGGAAGAGTCACTTAATAAATCTCTCTTCGGGTAAGACAGTGGTATTTCTCGTCACCCCTTTCGTAAAGTCCATACTGCAGTTTCTAAATATCTGATAGATTTTAGGAAATGTATTATGGATTTCGCGTGTATTAAATTCAAGTAGAGTCAGATCTCGGTACCTTCTGTACCGAGATCGTAAATATATAATGGAGGGTGGATGGGATTAGGGTTTAGGGATGGGTCCCTGCGTAGTCACCTCCACGGGGTGGACCTGGGCCCTTGGTAACGTTTTCGAGAGACCGGCCTCCCGAAAACGATATCATGCTAAGGACTACGCACGTAGATTATATAATTAGTGTAATTAGAGAATAAGATATAGTTTAAGTTAATTTTTGCGTTCGCCGCTGGATCGCCGCTGGACCGCCGTTGGATGACTTGATATAACTTGTTAAATTTATCGTGCCTCATCGAAGGAGGGTTGTTTGATTCTTTAATGTTCGATGGGTAGGTGATTGATGTTCGGAAATCCGCTTAGTTTTTGGTTTATTCTGATTTATTTTAACCCCTCCCTTCGCCGCTGGAACGCGGCTGGATGTCGTGATATAACTTACTACATATTCTCCATTAATATAATTTAATTACGTTCCATCTTTGTTCCTTTCCCATGACTATTCTCATGCTAATCAATTCATTCGGTATTAGTAATCTATTCAGTGATCGGTAGATGAGTTATCTTAAGTATTGAAACTGAGAGCAGGTGTAGTTGAAATAGAAGTAATCATTCTGTGATTAAAGAAATATATGCGACGGTGGAAAATCAGGGAATTGTTTAAATAATCCGGCATCTCTCTCTCTCCATCTCTCTTTCTCTCTCTTTCTGTCTCCATGGTATCTTCCCTTGATCAAAGGTTGGCTCTTGATTTCAATAATTACAACAACAGAAAATTTAATTCTGTAGTCGCAAAGTGACTTCATTATTCTCTTTAAATTTGGAAATGAGGAAATGATATTTTCGGTGAATGCAGCGTTTGACGCATGGTATTGTTTTACGTAAAGAAATTGCCATTTCCACGTTTTCCAAGGTTCTTTCCAATTGTTTCACGCAAATAGGCTGTACGAAATTATAATTGAGAATGATTATTAGGGAATCGTGAAATTTGACGTATTTTCTCCGTTCTTGTCAAAAATTCAATGGTTTTGAGTCGAATTTCAACCAATCCTTTTCATTTCCATTCTGTTATCCAATTTTTATGATTTCTATAATAAAATTCCTGTGATGTCAATAAATAATTTCAACAGATATTTCTACGTTCGCCGTTGGATCGCCGCTGGATGCGTATATTATTAGTCATAGATAATAGTAATTATAATTAGATAATAGTAATTGTGATAATAATTGTAATGAAATTGTAAGGGAGTATGTACATTGTCTTATCAAGAGCGAAACCATAGAATTTTTCCTCAAAATCCCCGTTTTATCGAAATTGAATATAATTATTCTTAGTCTCCATTTGCACACTACTGATGTTTATCAGTAATAGTTTTATTACTCTGCGTACTCGCTGGCATGCATCGCATGTGGCAAGCAAGTAGTGAGCACGCTAACTTAATGTTACACGTAAGTCGCTGCCATGAGTAGCTCCATGGGTCGAAAAGACCGTGGTTTGGAAAGTGGACAGCGCCGGAAACATTTAGTTAGCAAATCTACGTGATTACGTAGTACCACGTGAGTATGTAGAGTACCTTTGGTCACGTCGCGAATGTTATGTTCACTTTTCTCTTTGATTTATTACTTATCACAAGTTTGTCCAACTTTAATTACCTTTTTAATTTCTTTTTTTCAGAATAGAGTATAATAGAGTTTAGTGTTTATCGCATCGTAATCCCTTTTGAGAAACGCTTTAATGTTTCTAAAGTGTCGATAAAGAGACTTTGTAAATTACTCTCTGGATAAGAACATGATATATACTTCCAGTCCCTTCTTCCCTTTCGCGATTCGTAAAGTCCACGTTGCAATTTCTAAGAAAATGTACCATGGATTTGGCGTGTATTGAATTCAAGTAGAGTTGGATCTCGGTACCTTCTGTACCGAGATCGTCAACATGTAATGGAGGGTGGATGGGATTAGGGAAATATGGATGTGTTCCTGCGTAGTCACCTCCTCGTTGGTGGACCTGGGTACTTGGTAACGTTTTCGAGATCCTGGTCTCTGAAAGACGATATCATGCTAAGGACTGCGCTTGTAGACATAAGTATTGTAGTAAACTTGATGCTAGATGTACCAAACTAGTTAAAAGATGGTGGTCGTAGCTTTTGATAGAGATAGATAGATTTTTCACTTGATCAAAGGTTTCATAGATTTACTTTCAACAATTTTCTATGATACTCATTCATTCCATTATTTCATTAACTTTGCGCGAGATTAGAATAACTGGATTACTGGTATTTTTAGCATCGAGTATTTTGCAGTACAATTTAAATTATCTAAGTCCTTTTCAGGACTTGGAAATTCTATTTACGTTGTACTTCAGGTAATAGTTGAAGCCATAATTTAAATTAAGTTAAGTAAAATTTTACTCTCGTGGCATCAACCTGGAACCGTCGAAGAATTATACTTTCTCTCTGGTCTTTTTGGATTTTAATTTAAATCAAATCTTTATCTGGCAAGAGGTTTTATGTCTGCAATAATTCACATTTTATGAGCTTTGGAAAATTTTTAATTCGGTCCTCCCTTTTGCGTAAAATATATCCACGAATCTTGCAAGAACTGCTACTTTATCAATTTCGAATCCTATATTGTACAGGGTGTAAAAATTTGTACGCGATCAATATTTCGGACAGTAATGGTCATAAAATTCCATTAGATCAGTGGCCTATCTTGTAGCTCGTCGGTACTAGGATAAATCGAGACGAAGTTGTCGACTTGAGCTTGCAGAGTATCACGAGCTTACCGACAGGCGATACTTGAGCTTGCAGTGCACCGTGGAAAGCTTCACGACACCTCCGTATCGACTCGTCTCGATGCCTGCATGTTATCTATGCGGGATTCTAGATTTCTTCAGAAGCAAATTTCTTTGTAGATACAATCGCAGCACGGAGCAGAAAATCTCCTTACCGATATTCAATCAAATAGCGTATATGTTGCAAGTGTATTATATTCGTACAAGAATTCAATTAGTCGATCAGAAATCGTTAGAACCGCGCAACAAGCAAAGACAGAGAATCTCGCGAATTTTTTGAAACATTCGCGACATCAATCTCGAAATTTGTATTAGCATTGCATTCTCATACAGCAACTTATAAAAGGAATTCAGTAATTCAATACTTCTGCCAGAGTTTTTCATTTAGAAACGCTATGTCCGCTCTGCCTCATCTTTGCAGTGTTTGCACGTTTCGTTCGCCTGCTTTCGCATTCGTGCTGCGGTGAAATTGTCAGTATCGCGACGTGATCTCGCGGAAACACATGAATAATGTCAACTTTCAATGCGAATTCGCTTTCACCGAGTGTCGGGCTATTGCTACGGACATCAAATTTTAATATCCGCACTTTACTTTACCGCCGAGTGCATGGGAAGTTGTGTTCTTTTCATTGGAATTTTTATGCCTCGTAATGGTCCAGCCGCTAGCGACTGAATGTCTTCTCTAGTTAAGACATGATCTACTCTGGGGAATGGAGTTCCCCTAGCCTGTATAATGGAAGCAAACGAAACGTCAAGTATTCTTCGTTACACGGAAATCTAACAATGGCGAAGGGTAGGAAAGATGCTTTCATTCGGATGAGGCGGTCTTCTATACACGCGTTATTACATCTTTTTTGTACGTAAAAGGATGAGGCTGTATTGTTCTGTTTTGTTGCATCTCGATGGGTATTTAAAAGCAGTGTTGCATGTTTTTGGTGTAGATTCTGATTGTTTCGGAACAAGGGAAATCCTAATTACCTATTTTTGTAGGAGAGTGCAGTATCGTGATATAACGCACGTCTATCACGAATGCAAACTATCTCACGGTAAACTAGCAGTGTGATAGCTCTGCATTTACGATTTCCTTTTCGAGGAAATTGAATTCTATAGAGCTTATCGTTTCAGAATTGTCTAGTGCCGCTTCTTGTTATATTATATCTTAATTTTTATTCTAATTGAAAGGCAAATATGACAACTACTAGAAAACTTTGGAGAACGTGTATTAATGTTAGAATCATTTTGAAGTTTCGACATTTAGATTAGCGATGTTAACTATTCAGTTGATCTTCATTGTATTTGTGACACAGTAATAATTCAGTAGTTGCGTACGTTAACAATTTTAAACACCAAATTACTTTGTGAAAATGGTTCGATTAAAGAAACTTCGCTCGACACACGATAGGCTTTACAGCGAAGCAGTTTGCGCCCTCTGAATTGTGTTAATCAGAAACTTGATTGTAGGTCCAGCGCGCGTTTTCGCTGGAGCTATCATTCACGTTAATTAAAATAGCTCTGCGCTAACAATTCGTTAACTGGTTTGCTTCAATGCCCTGCGAAATTACCCACTAGCAAAAACGTAATCCGTGGGTTGATTCCATTCAAAGGAAGCAAATTAGATTAAATATCCAGGATTTGAATCTCTGGGGACACGTAAACCGTATGCTGAAATTAATTCATAATTATGTAATGGTCGCTAGGTCATAGATGTTTCTATTGAAGTCTCATTTTCGAAGCGTTGAGCTCGTTAGGCATTGCATATTTTTGGAATCTGAAGTAGAAATACAAATTTTTCTTCTCCGTTCCGAGCGGAGTTTTGTGTAACTTTCCGTTCGATATCCCAACAGAGTATACTCTTCTTTCTTCAAGGGGTACAATTTTTCATCACCACTGAATCGCTATAGAGGCTCATGTTCACTGTCGAAAGAAACGGTCCTAGAATCTATCAAACCTGGTCGCGCATCGATAATCGTGTAGAAAGGATAAATTAACATCTGGCATTGGCCAAATATCTAGGTCGAGAATTTACTGAAGAATCATTAGAGAGAAAAAACGACAATACGAATCTCCGACACAATGTATACAATGTATTTACACTCGCTTCGAAATGAGAAAGGGTGATAAAATGAAATACAAGAAGTAAAAGCAACGGTTCGGTATTTCCACAGACGAATTCGTTACGTCAAAGAACGCGATGTAACCGATGTAAAATTCGACGAAGTTCAAGTACGCGTGACGAGGCTTCTTTTATTATACTACGTTCGTTCTTTGATTTGAAGGTTGATGAAACTTCCTGTCGGGTTGATTCATTTGGTAAACATGAACCTGGCATTTCGCGGAGAATAATAGATTAACATGACTCGTGACAGAGAGGAGAGAACGGAAATGTTGGAAGAAAGTTGCCGCAATTTCATCTAGCACCGCGCCGCGTAAGTTCGTTACACGAGCGGAATTTTCCATATAAAGCATCGCGCACGCTGAACATCTTATCGCTTCTTTGAGCTATCGCTGTGAGATTCCCCTAGCCTTCAAAGCAGTTAAAATTTTCACAGTTTCAGTGGAATCGTGCCCACAGCGTGACCTACATTCGCGGAATTTCATTTTTCTCCCTATAATGTGAATGCATGTGATTGTATTGTTGGATTGAAAAATTCAGAGTACGCAATGGTTCCGTAGACCTCCGTGAGATGTTCGCGAAGTTTCACATTGTCAATTTCACTTGTCGTATCTTGGAAATGAACGAACTTAAGCAAATCGAACATTCTCTTTATCTCTCAAAAAGAATGAAGTCGGCAAATAAGCGGTGTTCTTTCCATTTTTCTGATCTTCGCAAATAATTAGTAACAATGTGGTGAAACGGAACATCTTTTTCCTTTAAAGAGAAATTCAATTTTCTTAGTCGTTTAACTCGAATTGTTTCTCTAATCAAAAACGTATTAAACACGTTGACAGTTGCTCGCGGGTATTGCTGAAACTCGTACGAATTTACATTTCCGACGCGCGAATGCATCGCACTCGTCAATCATAACATCAATCTACAACATCGGACACCGACGACCATTGAATTATCAGCCTTCAGCTAATCAACTGACAAAACAACACGTACCTTTGATAAAGTCCACAGCCATTCCCAAGCCGTACGTATCCTTGTCGTAATCGTCGAGAATGTAGGCGCCGATCTTAACACCGGGTACAATTCCACGATCGTTGAGCCTGTCCAGAGTGTAAAGCATCACCTCGAGCGCTTGAACGTCACGTTGCGGCATCACTGGCCCGCAGGTGATGGTATCCTTCCTCTCATGGACCATCATTAGACGACTCAACACTAGATTATACTCGACCATCGCGCTGTGCTTAACTGGCCACTGATTCGGCGGTTCCAGCTCATGCGACGAGTTGTTCGTCGTTTGCGAGGACGCCTCGTCCATGGTAACGGTTCATGGTCAGAAGAAGTGGCGATCATGTCAAAAGTGAACAAAAATTGGTTCACGTCGTTAATCAATCCGATGGTCGACGTTTCGGCGGTAACTGGAAGTTGTTCCCTCTCTGTAGACGAAAGCGCGAGATTTTCGTTAAGGTAGTTGTCCAGAGAACCATTCGTACTTTTCAAACGGGAGCGAAACCTTTGATCAATCCTGCACTCTGGAGACGAATTCTAGTGGACGTGTCAACGAGACTCTTAGCCCCCCGGGAGCATCGTTGCTGGCATTCGCTTGGACGTATTCCATTTGCATGGTCGAGGCGGTTCTTCGTTGGACCTCGTCCTTGACCCACGTCGGCGTAGAAGTTCGTCCCGACACCGGGCCTCCGACCTTCATAGATGAATCAAGTTTCAGGCTCGTCGATGTCGAAGTTTGCACCGTGGACGACCTGGACTTTCGTTCTCTCGTAGGATGATCGATCACCGGGATGGGCATCGTGCTCAAGGAGTTAAACCCGTCGGACGGATTAACTTCATTCACCGTTCCATTATCCAACGAGCGGGTTTGAGCCCTCTCATTTTTCGAGCTAAACCCGACGGACGGTTCATCAGGCTTAATGTCGCAGTCATGTTTGAATATTTCGATTCAACGACTCTGTCGCCCTTGAACCGACGGGTTGCCGTTTCTTCGAAACCATTAGAGGATCGTTAAACGTTACTTCATCATCTTCTGTCAAACCATCCGTAGCTGTATCGAACCGTTCCGCCTGGTCGTCGATTTTCCTATTTATCGTCCCAATTGTTTGGATAACGGCTTTTCTAGACGCGGATGGTCGTTCAGAAGGGGTTAAAGGAAGCTTCGATTTCGAATATTTCGTTTTATTCACGAGCGATTGCTTATGGTTCGCGTTTGTTTTGATATCCTTCGTAATCTTCCGCTCTTGCTCAGTCGAAGGTGAGTTCCTGAACGTATCGTCGGAATTTCCCTCGCCGAATTCAGGAAGGCCACTGTTCTCCGACGTATAGCCCCTTTCGGTTAGACAGTTCATATCGTTTCTTAGGTACGGGGCACTCCTTGGCGCCGCAACAGAGCTATGCTCGGAGTTCACGAGGACGCCGTCAGACTCCTTTGTCACGTTACTTTGCGCAGAAGCCTCTTCCGTTGTCGCTTTATTCGCCTCTTCTTTAGCCTTATCAATCTCGCTCCGCGGAGCGTCTAATTCCATATCTTGCGACGAATCCGCGCTCAAATTGAGTCTTATCGAGATCACATCGTTACTTAGACTTGAAACGTTTTCCGGTAACTGTGCATTGTCATTTCAACGTCGAATTCGGTTTGCCATTTAACATCGAGCTATCCGATAGCAGTGAATCGTTCTCACTCACCACATCTGGTGCTTCGAGTGTTACTCTGTTAACTCATCCTGTGCTTCCGTCGTGACTTGTTGAACTGAATTCATTGCTCAATGTTAAAGTACTCAAATTTAACGTCGAATCATTCCACTGCTGTACGTGTGCTGCAGCATCTCGATCGTCCAGTGAGTTATACTTAACGTTCTCTGAAATGAAGTCGATCTCCAATTCTGTCTCAACAATTTTCGCATCGTTATCCAAAAAATCATTTGTCGTTTCGTTGAAAGTAACATTCAATGAAGTTCCATCGTATTGCGACGAATGCAACGTGACCGCGTCGCTAGACGGAATAATATTTCTCTTCTCGCGGATCGAAAAATTTCCACGGGTTCTCCTGTCTGCCTCATCATCGCTTCCATTTGTTGATATCTGTTTCACGGAGATTCCATTCAACTGGCGCGTATACTCCATCTCTCTCCGAATCAACGTTGATTTACGAGACGTCGACGTTCACCAGGAACCTTCGAACTCTGAAGAATGCGGAGTCCTCCCTTCTGTCTTGATTGCTTTGACTCTTTTGCCTCGCGGCTCGCAATTCGAGGATCCCGAATTCTGGCAGAGGTACGACCACTCCAGATTTATTACATCACCAAAATCGAACGACCTCGGCTCTTCGTCAAGTTTTATTCCCGAATTTTAATGGACCTTCTGCTCATCAACTGATACATGGAATTATCATGCCCGTCGACTTCTATTTCCGATTTCCCTTTTGGTATCAATTCTCCGTCGAACAGTTCACTAATAGAAGCGGAAGATTTAGGAGTTTCAATGAAATATCGTTTCTGGATGTATCCTTTGGGCTCAACATCTCGCGTATCTTTCTTACCTTTCGTAGATGCTCGTCTCTTCGCGTCTTTTAATCTTTTTCGACCCGTCAGCGTTTTCAATTTCAACCGTCCAATCCTTAATAGTTGATTAATAGAGGTGGAAGACTGGGCGGAATCGATTAAATATTGCTCAACCGAGCCTTCCGACGGCTTCCTACCACTCAATCCCCCTGGATCCGCGAATTTCTCCGATTTCAATCCTGTTTCGAATGCTTTACCGATAGAAACAACGGATTCAGGAATCTCAGTCGAATGTCGCTTCCATTGCGGTTTCCTCGCCATCTCCCAAGCTCCGAGAACCCACGATACCGTCAGCCTGAAAATAGTCCATGGTCCTTTGACCGTCCACCCTATAGGATCTTTTCATCCGAAGACGTCGAAGCTCGCCACTGAATCCCCTTTGCCTTCTCACGTCCTTGTTCTCTCGTCTGAAAGCCTTTAGCGAGTCGTCATTGCACGAATCCACAACAACGTGACCGTAATCAACGGTCGCATCGCCGCCTCTCTAGCGACGTCTTTCATCGCGACACGGGAAACCCGGGAGGATAAGCGGGGCTCTTCCGGAATATTCACTGAACTCCCGGTGAATCCGGTCGATCCCCTCGCAGTTGGCCCGGCTCGGCGTTTATCGCGTCGTTCCTTGTGGCAGTCGTTCGACGGGTCGGGATCCGCGAGTCGACGATCGCTCGACCGGATCGATCGATCGTCATCTTCGTCGGTTTGATTCGTGCCCACCGCCTGGGCGGTTCGCCAGGAAATTGCTCTCGACGACTCCTCCGTGATGTCATTCTTGACGAGTGGACGGAATGTTTGCCGAGCGGTAGTTGATGGCAATGATAACTTTTAAGGGTGCCGGGATGACGGAGTATTTGAATGGCTTTGGAATTTCAGGGATGGTTCATTAGCGCCGCGAGCCCCGTAAGCGACTTCGGCGCGGTTAACCGACAGCTGGTTGTTACCATAATCGAGCGGATACCGTTCGCCCGCCAAACTGTTTCGAAGAATCGATAGCACCACTGACACGGCCAGTACGGCCAGCCAACAGTTGTTCCGCCGCACCACCTGCCTCCCGTGACAAACATGTCCTGGTCCTGCAAAAATACGCAGCGTCTCTGTGAATCCACCACATCGCATAATAAGACCTATCGATCTAGTAATCTTATGCTAATCGAGGAGAAACGTATCGAATATCGTTCTCTACGAGATGTACGTGTTTGTTGCACCGAGACGGTTCGAGGCAATTTGGTTGAAACTATTTGAATGGTACAAAAGGGTTAAATTTGATTCGCTCTGTTTGAGAGCGGTTTAATCTATTTGCAGAGGAATGGAAATGTTTGAAGATTAATTATTCATACGTATATTGTGTATGCAATCAACTTAGAGGTTAAGGGTTGAAGCTTTGTATTACAGATACGTGAAGTGCATTAATATCGTGGAGTTTATTTTGAGCTAAGTTATTAATCATGATGCAATAACGAACCAGTAAATATCTCTGCGAGTGTTGCACATTTTCGAAATTACAGAAGAATACCGCATAGTTGGAACTCCGAGCATTACACGTGCATAGTCAAAGCAGGAACTAACCTCGATCAAACATTGGCTATCAGTTAAGCGTGGAATATTACCACTAAATTTCTCGTATCCAAATCGAAGGAGCCAGTGGCCGCAACAGGCGCATACAGAGTCCTGGTGCACCGTTGTACATATTTTAGCATCGGTGTATTGATTAATTGTGTTCAATGCGTTCATATTAAATTCTCCATCACTTCTGATAGTACCTTCAAGTGACTGTAAAAGATTAATACCCTGGAAATCCATTTATTTGAACAGCGTCGGTGGAAATCTCGCTCGTGCGAATGCTTTTTGTAGCCATAATACGTTGATCCGATTACTCTTAGTACAAGCGTTTTCATTTGGTTGGCACGGAGCCAAACTGCGATTTGATCGAGAGTGATTTTCCTAGTTTCTATAAATCAGATTTATCGATCGCCTTTCTATAGACCGATACGATCAGCAGTATCGTTGATGGATCACCCTCGCGCAGTTAATCGAATGAAATTTTAATAATCCGAGAATATGATAGCTTAGGAACGAAGCTATCGCGATGTCGATATAATCTATACAATTGATGCAGAATTAATTACCACTCGGTTAACGCTATCTCGAAAGCCAATATAATCTCTTTAAGCGACATCTTATTGTTGCCAGGCCGCGCAGCGATCCCCTAGTCGCTCTTCCAGAAAATTAACCCCTCGCGCTATAACCGTTGTATCCTATCTAACCGTGGATCGTCGCGATTCAACGCGAGCATCCATTATTTTAACACTGCTTGCGCGTTAATTAGTCCGTTTCGAGGCATGGTCTTTCCTCTTTGTCCAATAAATTTCGCGCGGCTGCGAATCCTGAAGGAAAGCCTCGGAAACGAAGGTTATATTACTTGATCTCCTTTCCGTGCTCGTGTCCAGGTTTGACGCGTTCGTGGGCTAAATATCTGTCGGAACAATGGAGTTACCGGGCTTTAATAAGGCCGTTACTTTATCGAAGGGCTGCCGCGCTCGATAGGATTGAATCGTACGAAATGGACCCCGTTTCGCCCCGTCTCTCGGAGTAGGCACATGCCAGGTTTATTGTCAGATGTATCGACGGAAACGGTGATTTCGCGGGGACAGCGATAGGTTGGTAGGAATCGATCGAGCCCCGTTAAACGGTTATTGGACGATTTAGGTGAGGTAAGCATACTTCCTTGCAGAGCGTATTAAACTTGGTCTTCGATTCTCACGACACTTTCCAGCTTAAATTGACATTTTGGAGGTCTCAGATGTCTTTAATTCAATTATCTTCACGGGTAATTTCAACGGTAACTTTGATTTCCTAATATTCTCTTATCCGTGGGTGATAATTTGAATGGAATATCCGAAGGATTCATTTTTTATCTTTCAGTTGATGAAATCAGTAATTCACGTTGTAAGTAGTTCATTTCTGTTTTATCGCTTGACGAATTCACTAGAGAATTTGACGGTTTACGGAAAGGAACCAGCATTAGTAAGAAACTTGAAAATTTGTTTGAAAAGAGAGCAACAATAACTGGATATGGTGAATACTGGGTAGTACATATTACTATCTGGATGTGGATTTTGGGAGCGATGCCTTCATCAAGAGAAAATAAGAAGCCAATATTGAAGAGGAAGAGAATAAGAAGAACAGTATGCCGCGGGAAAAATTCAGGGATTCTTCCATTGTTCGTGTTTGAACATTTTTTTCATCTACCCCCGTATTTCGAGGTATAAAGTTAAACTGATAACAAATATTACATACAAGAATGCATGTTTTCGTGAAATTTTATCACGACAGTCTATCATTATCCTCAACAGCGAAAATTAGTAGCCAATATTGTGTTCCGTTCCTTCTCAACCCCTGAAAGAGAAATTACACTTTCTAAAAGACATTAGACATCCTGTAGAATCCGCAACTGAAGGGGTTACCGTAAATACCTTTCGTGGTGTTAAAATTTGACACGCGTGTGACAGAGATAATCTGTCGTGAATTTATTCAAACGGAATCTGAATTGTCATCTTTTAATGATCGATCTCTTAATCGCGACCAGTAGAAGGAATTCAGCGCGAAGTGATCAGCAAATCCTTATTGTTGGATCGTTTAACTGGTGCATGTAATTACGACTGTATATTGTACATTTGTATCAGCTCCTCGCCCTAATTGGTCTGGTTCGAGCCGCTGACATCTGCATTGTCTATGACAACATATGTTGTCGTAACTTTCTCAATCGTATTCGGGATCCGTTCAATTATACAGGCTTGCATAAGGTACATGTGCGCGAAATAGATGGGTGTGATCACTCCTTGGTTCGATTGAGGAATCCGCGTGGCATTTTTCTAAGGATTTTAATCATTTCGACGAGTTCCATGACGGCGTTTCCACCTGGCATTCAAGTGTTACAAAATATTTTTCGTCAAGCGAATTCCACGGATACAATTTCGAACGTGATCGCGTACGTTCTTTCGTCCGCGAGAAGAAAGAACCCATAGAATGGAGTTCCGCGGCGACGCAGCATCCCCTGCAAGTCAAAAGGGGACCAAGGTGGGAACAAAGGGAATCCTTAATGGCACGCAAAGATCGTCTACTGGCAAATAATTGGAGACAAAAGTCTCCATTCCCGTGACGTGTAAAGTGGATTGATTATTCTTCTGACGATATATCTTTGTTCGATTATACGGAACTGCACTTTAGAAGAGGGAAGTTGTTTTTGTTCTCGATAGGTATCCCTCGTTTACTTTCGAGAACACTCGCTAATGGAGCGATTTTTCCATTTGATGGGTTTACATTGGTTCAGCGGCCGTGCTCCTTTTGTTTCACGAGCGACTTCGCGGCCGGCGCAAGGGTCTCCGCTTTAATCTCCCGCATAGACGGTGAGAATGGACCTTTAATCTTCTCCGAACGATCAGTGCTACCTCTTTTGAAAAGCAAGCAATGTATTGTTAATATTGGATGCTTTCCAACCGAACTTTTAAATCGGCGCTATCATTTAAATTCGCAGCTAGATTGGTCCGTGATCTGTTGGCGAGCTTAACTGCTCCCTTCTTTTTTTGTTTGTCCGCTACGATGTACCACTGTTGATAATCTGTGGCGAACGATGACTGGAATGTGATAAGAGGAATTTTTATCGGGAGCCAGCGAACGATTTTTTCCCAGGGAAAAGCTTCTATAAACACAGCAAGGTTTTATTTCTTACGAAACTTTAATGCTCTTATAATTTCTCTTAAAGTTTTTATTAAAACTCCATGAAGATTTAAGCTGAGTTTTTCCCCCCTCCGCCGATGGGAGGGATCGCGAGATTTTTATTAGAAATTTCGTAGACTGGCTGTAAGCAGCTTTCGTTGTACCTTGGATTTTCTTATCGTCGCGTATAGGAAATGATACCATGAACTATTTGAACTAGAAGTTCGTTGATACAGTTTTATAACCGCCTATAACGCCGTGTAATTGAGGAAGGGTAGCACGTTCGCGTAAGCACACACAACGCGATATAGGACACGAGGAATTCATTTTTCCATTTTCCGCATTGATTGGCAAAGCAGAAAGTCCAAGAAAAAGCGCGAGGTCCTAAGAGGCGACGTTCCAAAGGGGTGGCTAGCGTAGAGTCATAATGCTCGCAGATGTGCCTGCGAACAAAAATTGCGACCAGTGACATTTCGCGTTTGTATCCGCTTCACGGATCTCGAGATTTCGATACTCCTTGACACCGAATGATTCCGCGATTTTCGCAATAAATAGCGGAGACACGCGTGCATCGTAACGCATCAGCTACCGGTCCTACAAATTCTACACCTAGGAGATGACATACCGAATCTCGGGCCTCTAGAATTTTTTTCATTCAAGTACATATTGTCTATGGGCCACTAGTGACCGCTCCAGGAGTTCGCTCTCCACATATTTCGACTCCCAGAGCCAGACATGCCGTATCTAGTACCCCTAGAATTGACTTCACTTATGTACTGATTCGCTCTGCGCCATTAATAACCAATCCATGAGTTCTACCTCCTTATACGAAACATAGGGTCGGACATATCATGTCTGTGGACCCTAGTATTGGTTTGATTTAAGTATATATTGTCTGTTGGCCATTAACGACCCCTCCAGAAGTTCGTCAACCTCCACTTACTTGACACGTAGGGCCGGATATGCCGTGCCTGGGGCCCCTAATATTGGATTCATTTAAGTACTTATTGGCTCTTGGCCAGTAGTAATCGCTCCAGGAGTTCTATAGCCGACTACTTCGAAACATAGGACCGAACATACTGTAACAGGGGCCACTAGAATTGGATACATTCAACCCCCTATTGAAGCTGTGCTATTACTAACCGCGCCAAGAGATTCCCTGCCACCTAATTCGACACCCAGGGTCCGCGATGCTTTCCAAGGGCCTGTAGTGTTGGTCTCATTTAATTACTTATTGGATCTGGGTCATTCGTAACCCCCTAGCATTTCGTAGCCCGCATATTCAACCCAAGGTATTCCAAACATGATACATTTTATCCGCTCGACAATTATATATAAATACAAACAAATATAACCTAACCCAACAAAACCTAACCTCTCGACGTTAATATTTTATAAAATTCCTGACGTGTCGGCCCCAACTTCTCGGCGGGAACATTATTTACGTCTACAATGTTATATATCCTAACCTAAGGCAACCTAACATCTCGGCAGTAATATTTTACAACATTCCTGACGTGTCGGCCACTACTTCTCGTAGGGAACATTATACATAAATAGAATCTAAAATAAATTAACCTAATTCGACGCAGCACTTGTGTAGTAGTGTTTCACAGGATCCCGGGCATGCTGGCCCTACATCGCGGTGGGAACATTATATGCGTCTATAACGTTATATATTATAACTTACGGCAGCCTAACCTCTCGGCGGTAACATTTTACAACGTTCCTGGCGTGTCGGAACCTACATCTCGGCAATAACATTATATACGTCTATAACGTACTATAACCTAACCTAACCCATCTAGCCCCACGATGGTAGTGTTTTAAAGAATCTAAAACGAAACATGACCGCCGAGACCTCAGCTTGCGTTAGGTCCGGTTACATAACGTTTCAGACGTAGATAACGTTCCGACCGAGAAGTATGGGCCGACCCGCCACTAATGTTGTAAAATGTTACCGCCGAGAGGTTAGGCTGCCGTAAGTTATAATATATAACGTTATAGACGCATATAATGTTCCCACCGCGATGTAGGGCCAGCATGCCCGGGATCCTGTGAAACACTACTACACAAGTGCTGCGTCGAATTAGGTTAATTTATTTTAGATTCTATTTATGTATAATGTTCCCTACGAGAAGTAGTGGCCGACACGTCAGGAATGTTGTAAAATATTACTGCCGAGATGTTAGGTTGCCTTAGGTTAGGATATATAACATTGTAGACGTAAATAATGTTCCCACCCAGAAGTAGGGGCCGACACGCCAGAAATGTTGTAAAATATTACATCCAAGATGTTAGGTTGCCTTAGGTTAGGATATATGACATTGTAGACTTATATAATGCCCCACCTAGAAGTACGGGCACACACGACCGGGATTCTGTTAACCATTACCACCGAGGTGTTAGATGGGTTAGGTTAGGTTATAGTACGTTATAGACGTATATAATGTTCCCACCGAGAAGTAGGGGCTGACGCTCCAGGAATGTTGTAAAACATTACATCCGAGATGTTAGGTTGCCTTAGGTTAGGATGTAAAACGATATAAACATATGTACGGTCCTCATCGAGACGTACGGGCCGAGATGACCAGAATTCTGTAAAACATTTCCACCGAGGGGCTAGATGGGACAGGGTAGGTTATAGTACGTTATAGACGTATATAATGTTTCCATCGAGAAGTACGGGCCGACCCGCCAGGAATATTGTAAGGTATTATGGTCGAGAGGTTAGGTTGCGTTAGGTTAAGTTATTTAACGTTATGGACCTATATAATGTTCCCATCGGAAAGCAGGGGCCAACACGCCCGGGATATTGTAAAACATTATTACCCACGGGATAACTGGGTTAGGTTACGTTACAATAGATTATAGACCTATATAATGTTCCCACCAAGAAGTAGTGGCCGACATGCCAGGAATGTTGTAAAATATTACATCCGTGATTGTTACATTGGCTTAGGTTAGGATATATAACGTTATAGGCGTATATAATGTCTCCACCGAGAAGGACGGGCCGACACGAAAGGAATGTTGTAAAATATTACCGCCGAGAGGTTAGATTTCCTTATGTTAGGATATATAACGATATTGACGTATATAATTAGCCCGCCGTGAAGTAGAGGCCGACGCGCCAGCAATGTTGTAGAATATCACGGTGGGAATATCATATACGTCTATGACGGTATATATCCTCACCTAAGGCAACCTAACTGCTCGACGGTATTATTTTACAATATACCTCGCGGGTCGGCGTGTTGTACTCGGTGGGAACATTATATACGTCTATAGAATAATATAACCTATCCTAACCTATCTAGCACCTCACGGGTAATGTTTTACAGCATCCCGGGCACGTCGGCCCGTACGTCTCGGTGGGGATATTATATACGGCTATATCGTTATATATCCTAACCTAAGGCAGCCTAACATGTCGGATGTAGTATTTTACAACATTCCTGGTGGGTCGGGCCCGTAATATAACCTAACCTAACCCATCTAACCCTTCGCTGGTATTGTTTTACAGAATCCCGGTCGTGTCGTCCCGTACTTCTGGGTGCGGACATCATATAAGTCTACAACGTTATGTAGCCTAACCTAACCCATCTAGCCCCTAGGTGGTAATGTTTTACTGAATCGCAGTCGTGTCCTCCCGAACTTCTCGGTGGGGACATTATATACGTCTATAACGTAATATAACCTAACTTAACCCATCTAGCCCATCGCCGATAATATTTTACAGAATCCCGTTCGTGTCGCCCCGTACGTCTCGCTGGGGACATTATATATGTCTATAACGTTATATATCCTTTTTTTTTTTTTTATCGTGGGGAAACCGTCATGGGTACCTCGGACTTTGGGGACGATCCGAGGTTATGTCGGACTCTTGCCGACTAAAGCCCCACGGTGGCCATCATCTGCGCGTGTCGGACGGGAGCCGGGAACTCTTAACGGTCGACGATCGGCATCCTCCTGCGCTGGGGTCTCCAGTTGACCCTCTGCTCGGCTACTCTTGCCTGTAGCCTGATCTTCTACCATGGTGACGCGCAAAGATATCTGTGTGCGCCAAGCGCCGCTCGTGAGCCACTCACGAGCGGCGCTACGTCAAAGGTACACGTGCAATCACGATCGCAAGCCCAAACATGTGACCATCTGTGCTTACCTTGACGCACAGCTGCCATACTCCTGTTTGCTGCCGTTGCAGCTGCGAGTCTTTCGCAGCTGTGCATCCTTCCGGTCCTGGCCGTCTTGGCCTCTTGTGACGGTACAGCTGCAAGTCTTTCGCAGCTCGTCGTTCTGTCCAATCCCGGTCTTCTTGACCTCTTCGCCGTCTTGGCATCCACTTCGGTCGTCTTGACCTCTTCATCTCTTCGGGCTCTTCTTCGCCCATCTTCCGGATGAAGATAGCCTTTGAGATGAGGTGGTTGGCGGCGAAGTTCCGTTCCCCGATGGGATCTTGGAAGTGACCCCCGTCCGATAACGGGAGTCCTCTATCTTGAAAGGGAACGGGGCAAACGTCAAGGACGCCGACCCCGTAGACAGCGTTGAGCAGGGACACCGCGCTCCCTTTCGCGCTCGGCGGCCTCCTTCGCGGCCATGACTTTGTCGCAAAACGCCGTCACGGCCCGCCAGTATCTCTCACCTTCGAGCATCTTTGACATGATGCTCTTCAGTGAGAGATTCGACCCTACCTCGACTATCAGTAGTCGATGCAGCCGTTCCCACGCTGGACACCTCTCCAGTGTCTGCTGCGCCGTGTCGTCCTCTTCGCCACAGTGTGGCATGCAGCCGTGTCTTCCTTGCCAATCCTCTGCAGGTACTGACCGAAGCATCCATGTCCGGTCAGTATCTGCGTGGTTCTAAAGCTAAGTAGCCCTCTTCGGCGGTCCACCCACTTATCTAGGATGGTTAGGACCGCTCCGATCGTCCTTTGTTCGGAGCGAGTGGAGAGGTGTCTCTTCCACTCCTCTATCGAAGCCGATCTTACCGCGTCCCTGAGTTCTTTTTTACTCAGGGCTGGTGCGTCATCGTCATCTTCCTGGTCCACGTTTCGAAGCGAATGGTAGACGAACGCATCCTCGCTGACCATGTATTCGATAGACACCAGCCCAGCAAGCGCGGTGGCCACATCGTGTGATACCGTCCTGTATCCTCGTATCGCACGAATGGCCATCCTCCTCCACGCGCTGCGCAGGGACGAGATCCTCTTGTCGGTGTGTCTCCGCTCCGCGATGGAGCTGTACCACACCGGAGCTCCGTACAATGCTATGCCACGGATCAGCCCGGCGTATAGTCTTCGCGCCCTCTCGTTAGGGCCCTTCAGGTTGGGCATTATGCGGCCTAGCTTGAGTGCCGCTGTCTCCAACCTGCCGGCAAGTTTCTCTATGTGGCTAGAGAATCTCCGGTCCTCGTCGAGCCGAAGGCCGAGGTAGTTGATGTCTCGGCCCGGCTCGATCCTTGCCGGTCCCACACTTACCGCCACGCGAGGTGTTCCTCTTGTGGGTCTCCTCCGGCTCCGTCTGCTGAAGCACACGATCTCCGTCTTCTGCGGAGCCAGCTCGAGGCCCATCTTCCGGATGCGGTTAGCCACGACTGCCTTTCCCAATTCTGCCCGGCAGGCAGCTCGCGTATCTGTCTTACCGGCGGCGAACAAAAACGTGTCGTCTGCGTAGCATATCAGGCGCACGCCCGCCGGCATTGCTGCTGTCAACGCGGCATTGTACCCGATGTTCCACAGGAGCGGTCCTAGCACCGATCCCTGGGGTACGCCACGGTTGACAGGTCTGCTTTGTGGCCCATCCTGGCTATCGTAGACTATCGCCCTGTCGCTGAGATAGTCTACCACCACGTTCCTGATGTGTGGTGGGATTCCATGCCTGTCCAGGGCTGCGTAAATAGCTGGCCATTGCAGGGAGTTGAACGCGTTCTTGATGTCTAACGAGACAGCGTATGTAACTCCCACCCTCGACACAACCATCTCGGTGAGTCTCTTGACTTCACTCACCGCGTCGATCGTGCGTCGACCTGCCCGCCCTGAATCCGTACTGGCAGTCCGCCAGTGCAGGTCCGACGCGCGACAGGTGCTGGACGATTCGTTCGTGTATTATTCTTTCGAACAGCTTTCCTACCTCGTCCTGCAACACTATGAGCCGGAACGCTGATGGTGAATCCTCCGGTTTGCCTTCCTTTCGGAGGAGCACCAACCTGCCGGACTTCCATCTTCGAGGGAGCGTCCCCGCCTTGATGCAGGCTGAGAACAGTCTTCTCAGTCTCGAACCAAGGACGCTCAGCGCCATCGTCCAGACACGGCCGGGTATTCCATCCCGGCCGGGGGCTGTGTTCTTCTTCGCCATCCTCTTGACGGCCCCGGCCAGTTCCTCTTCGGAAACCTCCAACTCCGGTGTCCACCCGTATCGGGCCGCTGCTGGGGGCTCTTCGTTCCCTCCCTCTCCAGCAGCGGGACCTCTAAGGTTTCCGTCAACGGGGGCGCCCATGGTCGCAGTTTGTCCATCACTATCTTGTAGGGACGCCCCCATGGATCCTCTTCGAGAGTTTGGAGGAGTCCATCCAATGCGCGTGCCTTGGACTTCCTGATGGCAGCCTGCAGCTCCTTCTTCTTGTCCCTGTAGCTGTTGTACAGCTGCAAAATCCTCGTCGCGTCCGAGTTCCTTTTTCTTCTCTCTCTGGTGTACTGGCGGCGCCCAACGGTGCAAGTTGCACGGAGCTGCGCGATCTCTGCGTTCCACCAGTATACTGGAAGCTTCGGCGCACTGCCGCGGGCTCTTGGCATGCCCGTGTCGCATACCGCTGTCATCGCGTTGACAAACCAGTCCGCCTCGGTGTTGACATCTTCTATCGGGCTGACCGGCGTCTCCTGCCAGCCTACCGCGAGGATTGCTGCCATCAGGTGGTCTTCCTCGATTCTCCTCAGCGACCACTTCTGGCGGTGGTGATTAGCCTGCCGGGCCGTGTGTGGGACGGAGACATCCATGGAGATGTACAGATGATCGGACAGTGTCTCCTTCTCTTCCACCCTCCATTCTCTAATTTGCCGTGCTGCCTTGCGGTTACCAAAGGAGAGGTCCACGATGCTTTCTCCCTGGTACCGCACGCATGTGCTGGCTGAGCCTTCGTTTAGTAGCGTCAGGCCCAGGCCAGACGCCCAGTCTAGCGTGGCGTGGCCTCTTGCGTCCGTCCTAGATGATCCCCACGCCGTCACGTGCGCATTATAGTCTCCTAGCACTAGGACGGGCGACTCTGCATATCTCGCAACTGTCCGTCCCGTCCTGTCCAACAGGTCTTCGTACTTGCTGATGGACCACCTGGGAGGAGCGTATAGTCCGATAACGGTGAATCCCGCCCAGGTTATCGCGACGAATCCTTCCTCGCGTGCGACCGTCTTGATTGGTCGTACACGTGTCCGTGCAGACTGCACGATCACCACCGAGCCGTCTCTATCTCCTATCCACGCTCGATTGTCGCGGATGGAGTACGGCTCCGCTATCACTGTCAACTCGAAATCGCCGCCCTGTAGTCTTGCTACTACCAGGTCTTGGGCACGGGCATCATGATTCGAGTTAGTCTGCAGGATACGGCATGGCGTGAATTTTATGCCGTATCCATGGCTTCCTCCTGGCCCTTACCTGCTGGAGTCGTTGTTGCCGGCTCCACGGTCTTTCCTTCTTCCAGAGCGGTCGCTGGTTCCTTCCTACATGCCGCTGCCGTTACGGCTTCTACAGCCGGCTTGCTGCTCTTTTTCGTAGCTTTAGGCGCCTTGCACACTTCCCCACCAGCCTTGTGGTGTGCTCGTCTGCCTTCAGCCTTGCAGACGATGCATGTGGGCGCAGTTTGCCTGCACTCACTGGCTCTGTGGCCGGACTCACCGCACCTGTAACACAGGTTGCGCCGATCCACTTTGCTGGTACAGCTTTGCTGTACGTGGACAGTTTCCCAGCACTTGAAGCATCGATCCGGTCTCGGCTTTAAAGCCGCCACCCGGATCAAGGACCAACCGATCCTTATTCTGCCGGCATATGCCACTTTCGTGGCAGCGGCGAGGGGACACTGCACCCACATGGTGCCGAGCCCGTTTGACGAGTCCCGTCGTATCCCGGTCCGTATTTCCTCGGCCTTGCATCCTCCTGCGGATGCGATGGCTTCCGCCACTTCTTGTGGCATTATGGAGCCCTCGAGCCCGTAGACCCTCGGGTCTGCCCTCTTGTGAGGCGTCGCGACATATACCTCTCTGTCGCCCAACGCCTCCCTGAGTTTGCCGGCAAGGGCAGCCGCTTTGGCCTCCTTCTCCTTGCCGGTAACTTCTAGGATCAGTCCGCCCGTTCTGGCCTTTTTCGGGCGGACCTCTTCTATGCCCACCTCTGCGAGCTTTACTCGCTGCCGGGCAGCTGTCATCACCTCAGCGTACGTGGCTTTGCTATCCTGAGGGATGGTGAGGACGACGGCTGCTGTTCTGGGAACCTTTCCCAGTGTCGTCCTTGCGTTGCGTTTCGCTGCGCTGACGCGCACCTGCCTCCTTTCCTTCTCAGCGGCGGCCTTTGATGGCTTGCCAGCCGCCGTTTTCTTTCCCCTTCTGCCCAGGACCTTTGTCCAGGGGAGCTCCACCTGCGTGGTTTTCTTCTCCGCAGGGGGGGGGGGGAGGGGCAGGGCGGAGTGCTGCCTGCCACTCGTTTTCCTTCCTCACGGATTCCTCGCGTATCCTCTTCATACGCGCCTCCAAGGAGGACTCGGTTTTCGCAGGTGCCGTTGTTCCTGTTGCGGGTGGGAGGGCCGTCCGTTTGCCCTTAGCGGACTTTAAGGGGGCCTTCCCCTTTTCGACGTCCGTCGTCGTCTCCCCCGTTTTTCTTACCTTTACGAGGAAGGCACGTTTCGCCGCGGTGGGGCGCTCTTTTACGATCATTGCAGTTGTCTGATCCTTCTTCTTCGGAGGGAGTCTCTCCTTAATTCTCCCCCAGATCTTCTCGATCCGTCGATCGAATATTTCCTCGAGGCTTGAAAGGATATTCTTGAGTCCAACCTGTAGGATATCCTCTCTTGCCTCCGTTGTAGGCGGTTCTTCTCGCCTTTCTGGCACCGGGCTCCTCCTCGCCGCTGGTTGGGGGGAAACCCGCTCCTCCACGGCTGCCAGCTTCCTCTTTAGCTTCTCGTTCTCGAGGCGCAGGCTTTCTGCCTGCAGCCTCCACTCTTGGGCTTCAGAGCTCGCCGCAGCGGGGTTGCCCTTCGCTCGCTCTGCGAGATCCAAGAGAGTGGCGCGCAGCGTTCTTGCGCCTACGCGTACTGCCCTCTTCATTGGGCCTTGTAGGTTGCGCGATTTTGCTGCAACCCATTCGATCTTGTTCGCCTCTTTCAAGGCGGTCAGTCCAAGATCTGGCAGGGTGGCCCTTCTAGCCTCCGCCTGCAGCTCCTCGTCTGTCGGCACAGGCTTTGTCGACCTTGCCGGTCGAGGGGGGACGACTGTTGCCCAGTCGATCTCTTCGTCTTCCAGGGCGCTGTCTACGTCAGCGGTGGCAGCTTTCCTTTGCCAGCGCCTTGCGCCCTTCGTGGCTCTCTCGGACAAGGTCGACACCATCGATGTCACAGAGGCGTCCGTGTCATACGCCTCCGTGGTCTGCCTTGCCTCCTTCTGTCCTTTGCTGGACTTAGGGCATGGCCTCGTCGTCATGGATATGATGGAGGCGAGCGACTCATCGGAGTCGCCTCCAACGCTGGACGGATCTCCTGCGCGCCTCTTCTTAGCCGCGAGGCGGCTGTTTCGCCTCTTGAGGGATCGCTCTTCCATCTCGGATGTCGAGTGGTCCTCCGATCTTGCCGAGAATAGACAGCTGGGGCCTGGCCCTTTTCCACAGGCTGGAGCCTGTGGCTGTATGAAATAGTCGGCGTAGTCCATTTTGGGATTACCCCTGCCAGACATGTTTGCTTCCCTCTTCGTGTTTCTGTTCGTGTTCGTGTTCCTCAGTTTTGCACGAAACTTCACGAAAAACACATTTGTTTGTCGCGTAGGTATTATTGAACCGTCGGTAAGTTACCGGCACACTCCTCCGCCGAGTGGCCTGGTTTGCCCTGTGCACGGTCCGACAGTCGCTAAATGTACGCGCGCACTCTTTACCAACACTCGGTCCGCGAATTTTGCGGTTACCTATCGAAGGTTATCGAGGGTGGATGTAGTTTTCGACCGTCCATAAGTCACCACCTGGTGCCTGTTCGCAGAGACCGAGGAGGTGTCAATTATAGTTTATCGGCCACCGATAGACACCACGGACACAAAAAAATCACCCTCGGTCAGAAATTGTCCGGTTACCGACCGTTCAGTTACCGACAGCAGAGCTGTCGGTAAGTTACCACGTACTGCACTCACTCGTTTCGACCGAGGAACTGTCAATTACTGTTTATTGGCCGTCGATGAGTACGCAAAACGCTGCAGTTTAATCCGCGGCCGGCAATTGTTAAGTTACCGACTGCCCGGTTACCGATGCTGGGTTCGCCCGACCGTCGGTAATGCCTCCGTCTCAAAACCCGACTTCCGGGTTGTTGCTTGGTTTGTTTTAACCAACAATACCCTCAACTAACAACCAATATCGTGGCAATCGGTGTTTTTGCAAAATTACCAACCGCACGGTTATCGACCGCAGGTGGTACCGCTGCTGTCGGTAATTCGAAATTTTTCAGTTCCCGCTGCGTTTATTTCAGTTATTATTTGTTGAAAACGCACTACACCTTCGTCAACGATCAATTTCGCACGGCTGGCAGGAAAAAACGGCGAGAAATTCCAATTCGTGCGACCGGAATGTTACCTACGACGGTCGGCAAACTTTACCGACCGTGAGCTGTCAAACTCTTGCAAGAATTGATTTTTGACTTGTTTATTACCGCATGCACTGTTTCTACGTGTCCAATAAACAATTCTACGTCCACTCACTGGCACACGGTGCAACCTTGGTAGAGTTGCTGCAAAATTTTCACCTCCGTCAACTATGTTCCGTGGTGGCAGCACTACTCGGTTCCACTTCGCCAAAATTTACTGTTTTTTACTGTTTTTAACAGTTTTTCCGCCTCGTAATTGCACAAAATCAGTGTCTATTGTCACTTCACACCCGATTATGGCAATTTCCGCACCGAAAAAGGCCTATTTAAAATTCTTGATTTTTCGCCACGTGCACGTTTTCCCACACAAAGGAGTGACGTCACACGTCACTCCTATTTCACTTAAAATCGCTTATTTTCACTTTTTTAAGCGTTTTTTCACCACGAATAAGTTTATTTCTAGTGTCTGTGGTCACTTTACACATTCTCGTCGTAAATTCACACGCACAAACGGTCAATTTTCAAAGTTTATTGCCGTATATGACAACACGTGTTTTCACGCAGCAAAACAAAGTGTTACACTTTTTCACCGTTTTTCCACCTTTTCACTGAACTTCACCTCACTACACTTACCTAGCGGATCCTCTTCACCTCCTGGAACACCCTCAGCTCCGCTCAAACCCTGAAATTCGCGAAACGTGCCCCGAAGCGCGTACCGTACGGCAGCAAACGCGTCACCACGTGCAAATCGAACAAAGACGCGCACGTATTATGCTCGATTTGCCTCCTACTCGCGACTTTCACGTGAGATTTTCGTCTCAACGCGTAGTTTCGCGTACCCGTAACGTGCCAAAAACAAGTTTTGACACGAAACTCGCCATCTTCCTCGAAAATTAGAACGGATTTCAGAGAGCTATCGTACGCACGTCCGTCAGCTTACTCGTCCGCCATGCGAATCTCTCATAACGTTATATATCCTAACCTAAGGCAACCTAACATCTCGAATGTAGTGTTTTAGAACATTCCAGGCGGGTCGGCCCCTACTTCTCGGTGGGAACATTATATACGTCTATAACGTTATATATGATAACCTAAGGCAACCTAACATCTCGGATGTAATATTTTACAACATTCCTGGCATGTCGGTGCCTACGTCTCGGTGGGAACATTATATACGTCTATAACGATATATATCCTAACCTAAGGCAACCTAACACCTCGGATGTAATAGTTGACAACATTCCTGGCGTGTAGGATCGTACTTCTCGGTGGGAACATTGTATACGTCTATAACGTTATATATTCTAGCCTAAGGCAACCTAACATGTCGAATGCAAAATTTTACAGCATTCCTGGCGTGTCGTCGCCTACTTCTCGGTGGGAACATTGTATACGTCTATAACGTTATATATCCTAGCCTAAGGCGACCTAACATATCGAATTTAATATTTTACATCATTCCTGGCGTGTCGTCGCCTGCTTCTCGATGGGAACATTATATACGTCTATAACGTTGTGTATCCTAACCTAACGCAACCTAACGTCTGGGATGTAATATTCCCGGCGTGTCGTCGCCTACTTCTGGATGGGGACATTATATACGTCTATAACGTTATATATCCTAGCCTAAGGCCACCTATCATGTCGAATGTAATATTTTACAACATTCCTGACGCGTCGGCCCCTATTTTTCGGTGGGAACATTATATACGTCTATAACGTTATATATCCTAGCCTAAGGCGACCTAACATGTCGAATTTAATATTTTACATCATTCCTGGCGTGTCGTCGCCTACTTCTCGATGGGGACATTATATACATCTATAACATTGTATATCCTAACCTAAGGCAACCTAACATATCGGATGTAATATTTTACAACATTCTGGCGTGTCGTCGACTGCTTCTCGATGGGGAGATTATATACGTCTATAACGTTGTATATCCTAACCTAACGCAACCTAACATTTGGGATGTAATATTTTACAACATTCCTTGCATGTCGGTGCCTACGTCTCGGTGGGAACATTATATACGTCTATAACGAAATATATCCTAACCTAAGGCAACCTAACATATCGGATGTAATAGTTGACAACATTCCTGGCGTGTAGGCCCGAACTTCTCGGTGGGAACATTGTATACGTCTATAACGTTATATATCCTAGCCTAAGGCGACCTAACATGTCGAATGTAATATTTTACATCATTCCTGGCGTGGCGTCGCCTGCTTCTCCATGGGAACATTATATACGTCTATAACGTTGTGTATCCCAACCTAACGCAACCTAACATCTGGGATGTAATATTCCTCGCGTGTCGTCGCCTACTTCTGGATGGGGAGGTTATATACGTCTATAACGTTATATATCCTAACCTAAGGCAACCTAACATCTCGGAGGTAATAGTTGACAACATTCCTGGCGTGTCCGCCCGTACTTCTCGGTGGGAACATTATATACGTCTATAACGTTATATATCCTAGCCTAAGGCCACCTAACATGTCGAATGTAATATTTTACAACATTCCTGACGCGTCGGCCCCTATTTTTCGGTGGGAACATTATATACGTCTATAACGTTATATATCCTAGCCTAAGGCGACCTAACATGTCGAATTTAATATTTTACATCATTCCTGGCGTGTCGTCGCCTACTTCTCGATGGGGACATTATATACATCTATAACATTGTATATCCTAACCTAAGGCAACCTAACATATCGGATGTAATATTTTACAACATTCTGGCGTGTCGTCGACTACTTCTCGATGGGGAGATTATATACGTCTATAACGTTGTATATCCTAACCTAACGCAACCTAACATTTGGGATGTAATATTTTACAACATTCCGTGCACGTCGGTGCCTACGTCTCGGTGGGAACATTATATACGTCTATAACGAAATATATCCTAACCTAAGGCAACCTAACATATCGGATGTAATAGTTGACAACATTCCTGGCGTGTAGGCCCGAACTTCTCGGTGGGAACATTGTATACGTCTATAACGTTATATATCCTAGCCTAAGGCGACCTAACATGTCGAATGTAATATTTTACATCATTCCTCTCGTGTCGTCGCCTGCTTCTCCATGGGAACATTATATACGTCTATAACGTTGTGTATCCCAACCTAACGCAACCTAACATCTGGGATGTAATATTCCTCGCGTGTCGTCGCCTACTTCTGAATGGGGAGATTATATACGTCTATAACGTTATATATCCTAACCTAAGGCAACCTAACATCTCGGAGGTAATAGTTGACAACATTCCTGGCGTGTCCGCCCGTACTTCTCGGTGGGAACATTATATACGTCTATAACGTTATATATCCTAGCCTAAGGCCACCTAACATGTCGAATGTAATATTTTACAACATTCCTGACGCGTCGGCCCCTATTTTTCGGTGGGAACATTATATACGTCTATAACGTTATATATCCTAGCCTAAGGCGACCTAACATGTCGAATTTAATATTTTACATCATTCCTGGCGTGTCGTCGCCTACTTCTCGATGGGGACATTATATACATCTATAACATTGTATATCCTAACCTAAGGCAACCTAACATATCGGATGTAATATTTTACAACATTCTGGCGTGTCGTCGACTGCTTCTCGATGGGGAGATTATATACGTCTATAACGTTGTATATCCTAACCTAACGCAACCTAACATTTGGGATGTAATATTTTACAACATTCCTTGCATGTCGCTGCCTACGTCTCGGTGGGAACATTATATACGTCTATAACGAAATATATCCTAACCTAAGGCAACCTAACATATCGGATGTAATAGTTGACAACATTCCTGGCGTGTAGGCCCGAACTTCTCGGTGGGAACATTGTATACGTCTATAACGTTATATATCCTAGCCTAAGGCGACCTAACATGTCGAATGTAATATTTTACATCATTCCTGGCGTGTCGTCGCCTGCTTCTCCATGGGAACATTATATACGTGTATAACGTTGTGTATCCCAACCTAACGCAACCTAACATCTGGGATGTAATATTCCTGGCGTGTCGTCGCCTACTTCTGGATGGGGAGATTATATACGTCTATAACGTTATATATCCTAACCTAAGGCAACCTAACATCTCGGAGGTAATAGTTGACAACATTCCTGGCGTGTCCGCCCGTACTTCTCGGTGGGAACATTATATACGTCTATAACGTTATATATCCTAGCCTAAGGCCACCTAACATGTCGAATGTAATATTTTACAACATACCTGACGCGTCGGCCCCTATTTTTCGGTGGGAACATTATATACGTCTATAACGTTATATATCCTAGTCTAAGGCAACCTAACATGTCGAATGTAATACTTTACAACATTCCTGGCGTGTCGCCGCCTACTTCTCGATGGGGACATTATATACATCTATAACATTGTATATCCTAACCTAAGGCAGCCTAACATCTCGGATGTAATATTTTACAACACTCCTGGCGTGTCGTCGCCTACTTCCGGATGGGGTCATTATATACATCTATAACGTTGTATATCATAACCTAAGGGAACCTAACATCTCGGGTGTAATATTTTACAACATTCCTGACGCGTCGGACCCTATTTTTCGGTGGGAACATTATATACGTCTATAACGTTATATATCCTATCCTAAGGCAACCTAACATGTCGAATGTAATATTTTACAACATTCCTGGCGTGTCGTCGCCTACTTCTCGATGGGGACATTATATACATCTATAACATTGTATATCGTAACCTAAGGCAACCTAACATCTGGGATGTAATATTTTACAAGATTCCTGGCATGTCGGTTCCCAAGTATCGGTAGGAACATTATATACGTACATAACGATATATATCCAAACCGAAGGGAACCTAACATCTCGGATGTAATATTTTACAACATTCCTGGCGTGTCGTCGCCTGCTTCTCGTTGGGGACATTATATACGTCTATATCGTTGTATATCCTAACCTAAAGCAACCTAACATCTGGGATGTAATATTTTACAAGATTCCTGGCATGTCGGTCCCCAAGTCTCGGTAGGAACATTATATACGTCTATAACGATATATATCCAAACCGAAGGGAACCTAACATCTCGGATGTAATAGTTGAAAACATTCCTGGCGTGTAGGCCCGTACTTCTTGGTGGGAACATTGTATACGTCTGTAACGTTATATATCCTAGCCTAAGGCGACCTAACATGTCGAATGTAATATTTTACATCATTCCTGGCGTGTCGTCGCCTGCTTCTCCATGGGAACATTATATACGTGTATAACGTTGTGTATCCCAACCTAACGCAACCTAACATCTGGGATGTAATATTCCTGGCGTGTCGTCGCCTACTTCTGGATGGGGAGATTATATACGTCTATAACGTTATATATCCTAACCTAAGGCAACCTAACATCTCGGAGGTAATAGTTGACAACATTCCTGGCGTGTCCGCCCGTACTTCTCGGTGGGAACATTATATACGTCTATAACGTTATATATCCTAGCCTAAGGCCACCTAACATGTCGAATGTAATATTTTACAACATTCCTGACGCGTCGGCCCCTATTTTTCGGTGGGAACATTATATACGTCTATAACGTTATATATCCTAGTCTAAGGCAACCTAACATGTCGAATGTAATACTTTACAACATTCCTGGCGTGTCGTCGCCTACTTCTCGATGGGGACATTATATACATCTATAACATTGTATATCCTAACCTAAGGCAGCCTAACATCTCGGATGTAATATTTTACAACACTCCTGGCGTGTCGTCGCCTACTTCCGGATGGGGTCATTATATACATCTATAACGTTGTATATCTTAACCTAAGGGAACCTATCATCTCGGGTGTAATATTTTACAACATTCCTGACGCGTCGGACCCTATTTTTCGGTGGGAACATTATATACGTCTATAACGTTATATATCCTATCCTAAGGCAACCTAACATGTCGAATGTAATATTTTACAACATTCCTGGCGTGTCGTCGCCTACTTCTCGATGGGGACATTATATACATCTATAACATTGTATATCGTAACCGAAGGCAACCTAACATCTGGGATGTAATATTTTACAAGATTCCTGCATGTCGGTTCCCAAGTATCGGTAGGAACATTATATACGTCCATAACGATATATATCCAAACCGAAGGGAACCTAACATCTCGGATGTAATATTTTACAACATTCCTGGCGTGTCGTCGCCTGCTTCTCGATGGGGACATTATATACGTCTATATCGTTGTATATCCTAACCTAAAGCAACCTAACATCTGGGATGTAATATTATACAAGATTCCAGGCATGTCGGTCCCCAAGTCGCGGTAGGAACATTATATACGTCTATAACGATATATATCCAAACCGAAGAGAACCTAACATCTCGGATGTAATATTTTACAACATTCCTGGCGTGTCGTCGCCTGCTTCTCGATGGGGACATAATATACGTCTATAACGTTGTATATCCTAACCTAACGCAACCTAACATCTGGGATGTAATATTTTACAACATTCCTGGCGTGTCGTAGCCTGCTTCTCGACGGGGACATAATATACGTCTATAAGGTTGTATATCCTTACCTAACGCAACCTAACATCTGGGATGTAATATTTTACAACATTCCTTGCATGTCGGTGCCTACGTCTCGGTGGGAACATTATATACGTTTATAACGATATATATCCTAACCTAAGGCAACCTAACATATCGTATGTAATAGTTGACAACATTCCTGGCGTGTAGGCCCGAACTTCTCGGTGGGAACATTGTATACGTCTATAACGTTATATATCCTAGCCTAAGGCGACCTAACATATCGAATTTAATATTCTACATCATTCCTGGCGTGTCGTCGCCTACTTCTCGATGGGGACATTATATACATCTATAACATTGTATATCCTAACCTAAGGAAACCTAACATCTCGGATGTAATATTTTACAACATTCTGGCGTGTCGTCGACTGCTTCTCGATGGGGACATAATATACGTCTATAACGTTGTATATCCTAACCTAACGCAACCTAACATCTGGGATGTAATATTTTACAACATTCCTGGCGTGTCGTAGCCTGCTTCTCGACGGGGACATAATATACGTCTATAAGGTTGTATATCCTTACCTAACGCAACCTAACATCTGGGATGTAATATTTTACAACATTCCTTGCATGTCGGTGCCTACGTCTCGGTGGGAACATTATATACGTTTATAACGATATATATCCTAACCTAAGGCAACCTAACATATCGTATGTAATAGTTGACAACATTCCTGGCGTGTAGGCCCGAACTTCTCGGTGGGAACATTGTATACGTCTATAACGTTATATATCCTAGCCTAAGGCGACCTAACATATCGAATTTAATATTCTACATCATTCCTGGCGTGTCGTCGCCTACTTCTCGATGGGGACATTATATACATCTATAACATTGTATATCCTAACCTAAGGCAACCTAACATCTCGGATGTAATATTTTACAACATTCTGGCGTGTCGTCGACTGCTTCTCGATGGGGAGATTATATACGTCTATAACGTTGTATATCCTAACCTAACGCAACCTAACATTTGGGATGTAATATTTTACAACATTCCTGGCGTGTCGTCGCCTACTTCTCGATGGGGACATTATATACATCTATAACATTGTATATCCTAACCTAAGGCAACCTAACATCTCGGATGTAATATTTTACAACATTCCTGGCGTGTCGTCGCCTACTTCTGGATGGGGACATTATATACATCTATAACGTTATATGTCCTAACCTAAGGGAACCAAACATCTCGGTTGTAATATTTTACAACATTCCTTGCATGTCGGTGCCTACATTTCGGTGGGAACATACTATACGACTATAACGTTGTATATCCTAACATATGGGAACCTAACATCTCGGGTGTAATATTTTACAACATTCCTGACGCGTCGGACCCTATTTTTCAGTGGGAACATTATATACGTCTATAACGTTATATATTCTAGCCTAAGGCAACCTAACATGTCGAATGTAAAATTTTAAACATTCCTGGCGTGTCGTCGCCTACTTCTCGATGGGGACATTATATACATCTATAACCTTGTATATCCTAACCTAAGGCAGCCTAACATCTCGGATGTAATATTTTACAACATTCCTGGCGTGTCGTCGCCTGCTTCTGGATGGGGACATAATATACGTCTATAACGTTGTATATCCTTACCTAACGCAACATAACATCTGGGATGTAATATTTTACAACATTCCTGGAGTGTCGTCGCCTACTTCTGGATAGGGTCATTATATACATCTATAACCTTGTATATCCTAACCTAAGGCAACCTAACATCTCGGATGTAATATTTTATAACATTCCTGGCGTGTCGTCGCCTGCTTCTCCATGGGGACATTATATACGTCTACAACGTTGTATATCCTAACCTAACGTAACCTAACATCTCGGATGTAAAATTATACAAAATTCCAGGCATGTCGGTCCCCAAGTCGCGGTAGGAACATTACATACGTCTATAACGATATATATCCAAACCGAAGAGAAGCTAACATCTCGGATGTAATATTTTACAACATTCCTGGCGTGTCGTCGCCTGCTTCTCGATGGGGACATAATATACGTCTATAACGTTGTATATCCTAACCTAACGCAACTTAACATCTGGGATGTAATATTTTTCAACATTCCTGGCGTGTCGTCGCCTGCTTCTCGACGGGGACATAATATACGTCTATAACGTTGTATATCCTTACCTAACGCAACCTAACACCTGGGATGTAATATTTTATAACATTCCTGGAGTGTCGTCGCCTACTTCTGGATAGGGTCATTATATACATCTATAACCTTGTATATCCTAACCTAAGGCAACTTAACATCTCGGATGTAATATTTTATAACATTCCTGGCGTGTCGTCGCCTGCTTCTCCATGGGGACATTATATACGTCTATAACGTTGTATATCCTAACCTAACGTAACCTAACATCTCGGATGTAATATTTTACAACATTCCTGGCATGTCGGTCCCTACATCTCGGTGGGAACATACTATACGTCTATAACGTTGTATATCCTAACATAAGGGAACCTAACATCTCGGGTGTAATATTTTACAACATTCCTGACGCGTCGGCCCCTATTTTTCAGTGGGAACATTATATACGTCTATAACGTTATATATTCTAGCCTAAGGCAACCTAACATGTCGAATGTAAAATTTTACAACATTCCTGGCGTGTCGTCGCCTACTTCTCGATGGGGACAATATATACATCTATAAAATTGTATATCCTAACCTAAGGCAACCTATCATCTCGGACGTAATATTTTATAACATTCCTGGCATGTCGGTCCCTACTTCTCGGTGGAAACATTGTATACGTCTATAACGGTATATATCCTAACCTAAGGCAACCTAACATCTCGGATGTAATAGTTGACAACATTCCTGGCGTGTAGGCCCGTACTTCTCGGTGGGAACATTGTATACGTCTATAACGTTATATATTCTAGCCTAAGGCAACCTAACATGTCGAATGTAAAATTTTACAACATTCCTGGCGTGTCGTCGCCTACTTCTCGATGGGGACATTATATACATCTATAACATTGTATATCCTAACCTAAGGCAACCTAACATCTCGGATGTAATATTTTACAACATTCTGGCGTGTCGTCGACTGCTTCCCGATGGGGAGATTATATACGTCTATAAGGTTGTATATCCTAGCCTAACGCAACCTAACATCTGGGATGTAATATTTTACAACATTCCTGGCGTGTCGTCGCCTACTTCTGGATGGGGACGTTATATACATCTATAACGTCATATATCCTAACCTAAGGGAACCTAACATCTCGGGTATAATATTTTACAACATTCCTGGCGTGTCGTCGCCTACTTCTCGATGGGAACATTATATACGTCTATAACGTTGTATATCATAACCTAACGCAACCTAACATCTGGGATGTAATATTTTACAACATTCCTGGCGTGTCGGTCCCTACTTCTCGGTGGGAATATTATATACGTCTATAACGTTATATATCATAACCTAAGGCAACCTAACATCGCGGAAGTAATATTTTGCAACATTCCTGGCATGTCGGTGCCTACGTCTCGGTGGGAACATTATATACGTCTATAACGATATATATCCTAACCTAAGGCAATCTAACACCTCGGATGTAATAGTTGACAACATTCCTGGTGTGTAGGCCCGTACTTCGCGGTGGGAACATTGTATACGTCTGTAACGTTATATATCCTAGCCTAAGGCCACCTAACATGTCGAATGTAATATTTTACAACATTCCTGACGCGTCGGCCCCTATTTTTCGGTGGGAACATTATATACGTCTAGAACGTTATATATCCTAGTCTAAGGCAACCTAACATGTCGAATGTAATACTTTACAACATTCCTGGCGTGTCGTCGCCTACTTCTCGATGGGGACATTATATACATCTATAACCTTGTATATCCTAACCTATGGCAGCCTAACATCTCGGATGTAATATTTTACAACATTCCTGGCATGTCGGTCCCTACATCTCGGTGGGAACATACTATACGTATGTAACGTTGTATATCCTAACCTAAGGGAACCTAACATGTCGGATGTAATAGTTGACAACATTCCTGGCGTGTAGGCCCGTACTTCTCTGTGGGAACATTGTATACGTCTATAACGTTATATATCCTAGCCTAAGGCGACCTAGCATGTCGAATGTAATATTTTACATCATTCCTGGCGTGTCGGCGCCTGCTTCTCGATGGGAACATTATATACGTCGATAACGTTGTGTATCCTAACATAACGCAACCTAACATCTGGGATGTAATATTCCTGGCGTGTCTTCGCCTACTTCTGGATGGGGAGATTATATGCGTCTATAACGTTATATATCCTAACCTAAGGCAACCTAACATCTCGGATGTAATAGTTGACAACATTCCTGGCGTGTCCGCCCGTACTTCTCGGTGGGAACATTATATATGTCTATAACGTTATATATCCTAGCCTAACGCCACCTAACATTTCGAATGTAATATTTTACAGCATTCCTGACGCGTCGGCCCCTATTTTTCGGTGGGAACATTATATACGTCTATAACGTTATATATCCTAGTCTAAGGCAACCTAACATGTCGAATGTAATACTTTACAACATTCCTGGTGTGTCGTCGCCCACTTCTCGATGGGGACATTATATACGTCTATAACGTTATATATCCTAGCCTAAGGCGACCTAGCATGTCGAATGTAATATTTTACATCATTCCTGGCGTGTCGTCGCCTGCTTCTCGATGGGAACATTATATACGTCTATAACGTTGTGTATCCTAACATAACGCAACCTAACATCTGGGATGTAATATTCCTGGCGTGTCTTCGCCTACTTCTGGATGGGGAGATTATATGCGTCTATAACGTTATATATCCTAACCTAAGGCAACCTAACATCTCGGATGTAATAGTTGACAACATTCCTGGCGTGTCCGCCCGTACTTCTCGGTGGGAACATTATATACGTCTATAACGTTATATATCCTAGCCTAAGGCCACCTAACATTTCGAATGTAATATTTTACAGCATTCCTGACGCGTCGGCCCCTATTTTTCGGTGGGAACATTATATACGTCTATAACGTTATATATCCTAGTCTAAGGCAACCTAACATGTCGAATGTAATACTTTACAACATTCCTGGTGTGTCGTCGCCCACTTCTCGATGGGGACATTATATACGTCTATAACGTTATATATCCTAGCCTAAGGCGACCTAGCATGTCGAATGTAATATTTTACATCATTCCTGGCGTGTCGGCGCCTGCTTCTCGATGGGAACATTATATACGTCTATAACGTTGTGTATCCTAACATAACGCAACCTAACATCTGGGATGTAATATTCCTGGCGTGTCTTCGCCTACTTCTGGATGGGGAGATTATATGCGTCTATAACGTTATATATCCTAACCTAAGGCAACCTAACATCTCGGATGTAATAGTTGACAACATTCCTGGCGTGTCCGCCCGTACTTCTCGGTGGGAACATTATATACGTCTATAACGTTATATATCCTAGCCTAAGGCCACCTAACATTTCGAATGTAATATTTTACAGCATTCCTGACGCGTCGGCCCCTATTTTTCGGTGGGAACATTATATACGTCTATAACGTTATATATCCTAGTCTAAGGCAACCTAACATGTCGAATGTAATACTTTACAACATTCCTGGCGTGTCGTCGCCTACTTCTCGATGGGGACATTATATACGTCTATAGCGTTGTGTATCCTAACCTAACGCAACCTAACATCTGGGATGTAATATTTTACAACATTCCTGGCATGTCGGTGCCTACGTCTCGGTGGGAACATTATATACGTCTATAACGATATATATCCTAACCTAAGGCAATCTAACACCTCGGATGTAATAGTTGACAACATTCCTGGCGTGTAGGCCCGTACTTCTCGGTGGGAACATTGTATACGTCTGTAACGTTATATATCCTAGCCTAAGGCCACCTAACATGTCGAATGTAATATTTTACAACATTCCTGACGCGTCGGCCCCTATTTTTCGGTGGGAACATTATATACGTCTAGAACGTTATATATCCTAGTCTAAGGCAACCTAACATGTCGAATGTAATACTTTACAACATTCCTGGCGTGTCGTCGCCTACTTCTCGATGGGGACATTATATACATCTATAACCTTGTATATCCTAACCTATGGCAGCCTAACATCTCGGATGTAATATTTTACAACATTCCTGGCATGTCGGTCCCTACATCTCGGTGGGAACATACTATACGTATGTAACGTTGTATATCCTAACCTAAGGGAACCTAACATGTCGGATGTAATAGTTGACAACATTCCTGGCGTGTAGGCCCGTACTTCTCTGTGGGAACATTGTATACGTCTATAACGTTATATATCCTAGCCTAAGGCGACCTAGCATGTCGAATGTAATATTTTACATCATTCCTGGCGTGTCGGCGCCTGCTTCTCGATGGGAACATTATATACGTCTATAACGTTGTGTATCCTAACATAACGCAACCTAACATCTGGGATGTAATATTCCTGGCGTGTCTTCGCCTACTTCTGGATGGGGAGATTATATGCGTCTATAACGTTATATATCCTAACCTAAGGCAACCTAACATCTCGGATGTAATAGTTGACAACATTCCTGGCGTGTCCGCCCGTACTTCTCGGTGGGAACATTATATACGTCTATAACGTTATATATCCTAGCCTAACGCCACCTAACATTTCGAATGTAATATTTTACAGCATTCCTGACGCGTCGGCCCCTATTTTTCGGTGGGAACATTATATACGTCTATAACGTTATATATCCTAGTCTAAGGCAACCTAACATGTCGAATGTAATACTTTACAACATTCCTGGTGTGTCGTCGCCCACTTCTCGATGGGGACATTATATACGTCTATAACGTTATATATCCTAGCCTAAGGCGACCTAGCATGTCGAATGTAATATTTTACATCATTCCTGGCGTGTCGTCGCCTGCTTCTCGATGGGAACATTATATACGTCTATAACGTTGTGTATCCTAACATAACGCAACCTAACATCTGGGATGTAATATTCCTGGCGTGTCTTCGCCTACTTCTGGATGGGGAGATTATATGCGTCTATAACGTTATATATCCTAACCTAAGGCAACCTAACATCTCGGATGTAATAGTTGACAACATTCCTGGCGTGTCCGCCCGTACTTCTCGGTGGGAACATTATATACGTCTATAACGTTATATATCCTAGCCTAAGGCCACCTAACATTTCGAATGTAATATTTTACAGCATTCCTGACGCGTCGGCCCCTATTTTTCGGTGGGAACATTATATACGTCTATAACGTTATATATCCTAGTCTAAGGCAACCTAACATGTCGAATGTAATACTTTACAACATTCCTGGTGTGTCGTCGCCCACTTCTCGATGGGGACATTATATACGTCTATAACGTTATATATCCTAGCCTAAGGCGACCTAGCATGTCGAATGTAATATTTTACATCATTCCTGGCGTGTCGTCGCCTGCTTCTCGATGGGAACATTATATACGTCTATAACGTTGTGTATCCTAACATAACGCAACCTAACATCTGGGATGTAATATTCCTGGCGTGTCTTCGCCTACTTCTGGATGGGGAGATTATATGCGTCTATAACGTTATATATCCTAACCTAAGGCAACCTAACATCTCGGATGTAATAGTTGACAACATTCCTGGCGTGTCCGCCCGTACTTCTCGGTGGGAACATTATATACGTCTATAACGTTATATATCCTAGCCTAAGGCCACCTAACATGTCGAATGTAATATTTTACATCATTCCGGGCGTGTCGTCGCCTGCTTCTCGACGGGGACATAATATACGTCTATAACGTTGTATATCCTTACCTAACGCAACCTAACATCTGGGATGTAATATTTTACAACATTCCTGGAGTGTCGTCGCCTACATCTGGATAGGGTCATTATATACATCTATAACCTTGTATATTCTAACCTAAGGCAACCTAACATCTCGGGTGTAATATTTTATAACATTCCTGGCGTGTCGTCGCCTGCTTCTCCATGGGGAGATTATATACGTCTATAACGTTGTATATCCTAACCTAACGCAACCTAACATTTGGGATGTAATATTTTACAACATTCCTTGCATGTCGGTGCCTACGTCTCGGTGGGAAAATTATATACGTCTATAACGATATATATCCTAACCTAAGGCAACCTAACATATCGGATGTAATAGTTGACAACATTCCTGGCGTGTAGGCCCGAACTTCTCGGTGGGAACATTGTATATATCTATAACGTTATATATCCTAGCCTAAGGCAACCTAACATATCGAATTTAATATTTTACATCATTCCTGGCGTGTCGTCGCCTGCTTCTCGATGGGAACATTATATACGTCTATAACGTTGTGTATCCTAACCTAACGCAACCTAACATCTGGGATGTAATATTCCCGGCGTGTCGTCGCCTACTTCTGGATGGGGACATTATATACGTCTATAACATTATATATCCTAACGTAAGGCAACCTAACATCTCGGATGTAATAGTTGACAACATTCCTGGCGTATCCGCCCGTACTTCGCGGTGGGAACATTATATACGTCTATAACGTTATATATCCTAGCCTAAGGCCACCTAACATGACGAATGTAATATTTTACAACATTCCTGACGCGTCGGCCCCTATTTTTCGGTGGGAACATTATATACGTCTATAACGTTATATATCCTAGTCTAAGGCAACCTAACATGTCGAATGTAATACTTTACAACATTCCTGGCGTGTCGTCGCCTACTTCTCGATGGGGACATTATATACACCTATAACCTTTGTTTATCCTAACCTAAGGCAGCCTAACATCTCGGATGTAATATTTTACAACATTCCTGGCATGTCGGTCCCTACATCTCGGTGGGAACATACTATACGTATATAAGGTTGTATATCCCATCCTAAGGGAACCTAACATCTCGGATGTAATAGTTGACAACATTCCTGGCGTGTAGGCCCGTACTTCTCGGTGGGAACATTGTATACGTCTATAACGTTATATATCCTAGCCTAAGGCGACCTAGCATGTCGAATGTAATATTTTACATCATTCCTGGCGTGTCGTCGCCTGCTTCTCGATGGGAACATTATATACGTCTATAACGTTGTGTATCCTAACATAACGCAACCTAACATCTGGGATGTAATATTCCTGGCGTGTCGTCGCCTACTTCTGGATGGGGAGATTATATGCGTCTATAACGTTATATATCCTAACCTAAGGCAACCTAACATCTCGGATGTAATAGTTGACAACATTCCTGGCGTGTCCGCCCGTACTTCTCGGTGGGAACATTATATACGTCTATAACGTTATATATCCTAACCTAAGGCCACCTAACATTTCGAATGTAATATTTTACAACATTCCTGACGCGTCGGCCCCTATTTTTCGGTGGGAACATTATATACGTCTATAACGTTATATATCCTAGTCTAAGGCAACCTAACATGTCGAATGTAATACTTTACAACATTCCTGGCGTGTCGTCGCCTACTTCTCGATGGGGACATTATATACGTCTATAACGTTGTGTATCCTAACATAACGCAACCTAACATCTGGGATGTAATATTTTACAACACTCCTGGAGTGTCGTCGCCTGCTTCTGGATAGGGTCATTATATACATCTATAACATTGTATATCCTAACCTAAGGCAACCTATCATCTCGGATGTAATATTTTATAACATTCCTGGCATGTCGGTCCCTACTTCTCGGTGGAAACATTGTATACGTCTATAACGGTATATATCCTAACCTAAGGCAACCTAACATCTCGGATATAATAGTTGACAACAATCCTGGCGTGTAGGCCCGTACTTCTCGGTGGGAACATTATATACGTCTATAACGTTATATATCCTAGTCTAAGGCAACCTAACATGTCGAATGTAATACTTTACAACATTCCTGGCGTGTAGGCCCGAACTTCTCGGTGGGAACATTGTATACGTCTATAACGTTATATATCCTAGCCTAAGGCGACCTAACATATCGAATTTAATATTCTACATCATTCCTGGCGTGTCGTCGCCTACTTCTCGATGGGGACATTATATACATCTATAACATTGTATATCCTAACCTAAGGCAACCTAACATCTCGGATGTAATATTTTACAACATTCTGGCGTGTCGTCACCTGCTTCTCCATGGGGACATTATATAAGTCTATAACGTTATATATTCTAGCCTAAGGCAACCTAACATGTCGAATGTAAAATTTTAAACATTCCTGGCGTGTCGTCGCCTACTTCTCGATGGGGACATTATATACATCTATAACCTTGTATATCCTAACCTAAGGCAGCCTAACATCTCGGATGTAATATTTTACAACATTCCTGGCATGTCGGTCCCTACATCTCGGTGGGAAAATACTATACGTCTATAACGTTGTATATACTAACCTAAGGGAACCTAACATCTCGGATGTAATAGTTGAAAACATTCCTGGCGTGTAGGCCCGTACTTCTCGGTGGGAACATTGTATACGTCTGTAACGTTATATATCCTAGCCTAAGGCGACCTAGCATGTCGAATGTAATATTTTGCATCATTCCTGGCGTGTCGTCGCCTGCTTCTCGATGGGAACATTATATACGTCTATAACGTTGTGTATCCTAACCTAACGCAACCTAACATCTGGGATGTAATATTCCTGGCGTGTCGTCGCCTACTTCTGGATGGGGAGCTTATATACGTCTATAACGTTATATATACTAACCTAAGGCAACCTAGCATCTCGGATGTAATAGTTGACAACATTCCTGGCGTGTCCGCCCGTACTTCTCGGTGGGAACATTATATACGTCTATAACGTTATATATCCTAGCCTAAGGCAACATAACATGTCGAATGTAATATTTTACAGCATTCCGGGCGTGTCGTCGCCTGCTTCTCGATGGGGATATAATAAACGTCTATAACGTTGTATATCCTAACATAACGCAACCTAACATCTGGGATGTAATATTTTACAACATTCCTGGCGTGTCGTCGCCTGCTTCTGGATGGGGGCATAATATACGTCTATAACGTTGTATATCCTTACCTAACGCAACATAACATCTGGGATGTAATATTTTACAACATTCCTGGAGTGTCGTCGCCTACTTCTGGATAGGGTCATTATATACATCTATAACCTTGTATATCCTAACCTAAGGCAACCTAACATCTCGGAAGTAATATTTTATAACATTCCTGGCGTGTCGTCGCCTGCTTCTCCATGGGGACATTATATACGTCTACAACGTTGTATATCCTAACCTAACGTAACCTAACATCTCGGATGTAAAATTATACAAAATTCCAGGCATGTCGGTCCCCAAGTCGCGGTAGGAACATTATATACGTCTATAACGATATATATCCAAACCGAAGAGAACCTAACATCTCGGATGTAATATTTTACAACATTCCTGGCGTGTCGTCGCCTGCTTCTCGATGGGGACATAATATACGTCTATAACGTTGTATATCCTAACCTAACGCAACTTAACATCTGGGATGTAATATTTTTCAACATTCCTGGCGTGTCGTCGCCTGCTTCTCGACGGGGACATAATATACGTCTATAACGTTGTATATCCTTACCTAACGCAACCTAACACCTGGGATGTAATATTTTACAACATTCCTGGAGTGTCGTCGCCTACTTCTGGATAGGGTCATTATATACATCTATAACCTTGTATATCCTAACCTAAGGCAACTTAACATCTCGGATGTAATATTTTATAACATTCCTGGCGTGTCGTCGCCTGCTTCTCCATGGGGACATTATATACGTCTATAACGTTGTATATCCTAACCTAACGTAACCTAACATCTCGGATGTAATATTTTACAACATTCCTGGCATGTCGGTCCCTACATCTCGGTGGGAACATACTATACGTCTATAACGTTGTATATCCTAACATAAGGGAACCTAACATCTCGGGTGTAATATTTTACAACATTCCTGACGCGTCGGCCCCTATTTTTCAGTGGGAACATTATATACGTCTATAACGTTATATATTCTAGCCTAAGGCAACCTAACATGTCGAATGTAAAATTTTACAACATTCCTGGCGTGTCGTCGCCTACTTCTCGATGGGGACAATATATACATCTATAAAATTGTATATCCTAACCTAAGGCAACCTATCATCTCGGACGTAATATTTTATAACATTCCTGGCATGTCGGTCCCTACTTCTCGGTGGAAACATTGTATACGTCTATAACGGTATATATCCTAACCTAAGGCAACCTAACATCTCGGATGTAATAGTTGACAACATTCCTGGCGTGTAGGCCTGTACTTCTCGGTGGGAACATTGTATACGTCTATAACGTTATATATCCTAGCCTAAGGCGACCTAACATATCGAATTTAATATTCTACATCATTCCTGGCGTGTCCGCCCGTACTTCTCGGTGGGAACATTATATACGTCTATAACGTTATATATCCTAACCTAAGGCCACCTAACATTTCGAATGTAATATTTTACAACATTCCTGACGCGTCGGCCCCTATTTTTCGGTGGGAACATTATATACGTCTATAACGTTATATATCCTAGTCTAAGGCAACCTAACATGTCGAATGTAATACTTTACAACATTCCTGGCGTGTCGTCGCCTACTTCTCGATGGGGACATTATATACGTCTATAACGTTGTGTATCCTAACATAACGCAACCTAACATCTGGGATGTAATATTTTACAACACTCCTGGAGTGTCGTCGCCTGCTTCTGGATAGGGTCATTATATACATCTATAACATTGTATATCCGAACCTAAGGCAACCTATCATCTCGGATGTAATATTTTATAACATTCCTGGCATGTCGGTCCCTACTTCTCGGTGGAAACATTGTATACGTCTATAACGGTATATATCCTAACCTAAGGCAACCTAACATCTCGGATATAATAGTTGACAACAATCCTGGCGTGTAGGCCCGTACTTCTCGGTGGGAACATTATATACGTCTATAACGTTATATATCCTAGTCTAAGGCAACCTAACATGTCGAATGTAATACTTTACAACATTCCTGGCGTGTAGGCCCGAACTTCTCGGTGGGAACATTGTATACGTCTATAACGTTATATATCCTAGCCTAAGGCGACCTAACATATCGAATTTAATATTCTACATCATTCTTGGCGTGTCGTCGCCTACTTCTCGATGGGGACATTATATACATCTATAACATTGTATATCCTAACCTAAGGCAACCTAACATCTCGGATGTAATATTTTACAACATTCTGGCGTGTCGTCACCTGCTTCTCCATGGGGACATTATATAAGTCTATAACGTTATATATTCTAGCCTAAGGCAACCTAACATGTCGAATGTAAAATTTTAAACATTCCTGGCGTGTCGTCGCCTACTTCTCGATGGGGACATTATATACATCTATAACCTTGTATATCCTAACCTAAGGCAGCCTAACATCTCGGATGTAATATTTTACAACATTCCTGGCATGTCGGTCCCTACATCTCGGTGGGAAAATACTATACGTCTATAACGTTGTATATACTAACCTAAGGGAACCTAACATCTCGGATGTAATAGTTGAAAACATTCCTGGCGTGTAGGCCCGTACTTCTCGGTGGGAACATTGTATACGTCTGTAACGTTATATATCCTAGCCTAAGGCGACCTAGCATGTCGAATGTAATATTTTACATCATTCCTGGCGTGTCGTCGCCTGCTTCTCGATGGGAACATTATATACGTCTATAACGTTGTGTATCCTAACCTAACGCAACCTAACATCTGGGATGTAATATTCCTGGCGTGTCGTCGCCTACTTCTGGATGGGGAGCTTATATACGTCTATAACGTTATATATACTAACCTAAGGCAACCTAGCATCTCGGATGTAATAGTTGACAACATTCCTGGCGTGTCCGCCCGTACTTCTCGGTGGGAACATTATATACGTCTATAACGTTATATATCCTAGCCTAAGGCAACATAACATGTCGAATGTAATATTTTACAGCATTCCGGGCGTGTCGTCGCCTGCTTCTCGATGGGGATATAATAAACGTCTATAACGTTGTATATCCTAACATAACGCAACCTAACATCTGGGATGTAATATTTTACAACATTCCTGGCGTGTCGTCGCCTGCTTCTGGATGGGGACATAATATACGTCTATAACGTTGTATATCCTTACCTAACGCAACATAACATCTGGGATGTAATATTTTACAACATTCCTGGAGTGTCGTCGCCTACTTCTGGATAGGGTCATTATATACATCTATAACCTTGTATATCCTAACCTAAGGCAACCTAACATCTCGGAAGTAATATTTTATAACATTCCTGGCGTGTCGTCGCCTGCTTCTCCATGGGGACATTATATACGTCTACAACGTTGTATATCCTAACCTAACGTAACCTAACATCTCGGATGTAAAATTATACAAAATTCCAGGCATGTCGGTCCCCAAGTCGCGGTAGGAACATTATATACGTCTATAACGATATATATCCAAACCGAAGAGAACCTAACATCTCGGATGTAATATTTTACAACATTCCTGGCGTGTCGTCGCCTGCTTCTCGATGGGGACATAATATACGTCTATAACGTTGTATATCCTAACCTAACGCAACTTAACATCTGGGATGTAATATTTTTCAACATTCCTGGCGTGTCGTCGCCTGCTTCTCGACGGGGACATAATATACGTCTATAACGTTGTATATCCTTACCTAACGCAACCTAACACCTGGGATGTAATATTTTACAACATTCCTGGAGTGTCGTCGCCTACTTCTGGATAGGGTCATTATATACATCTATAACCTTGTATATCCTAACCTAAGGCAACTTAACATCTCGGATGTAATATTTTATAACATTCCTGGCGTGTCGTCGCCTGCTTCTCCATGGGGACATTATATACGTCTATAACGTTGTATATCCTAACCTAACGTAACCTAACATCTCGGATGTAATATTTTACAACATTCCTGGCATGTCGGTCCCTACATCTCGGTGGGAACATACTATACGTCTATAACGTTGTATATCCTAACATAAGGGAACCTAACATCTCGGGTGTAATATTTTACAACATTCCTGACGCGTCGGCCCCTATTTTTCAGTGGGAACATTATATACGTCTATAACGTTATATATTCTAGCCTAAGGCAACCTAACATGTCGAATGTAAAATTTTACAACATTCCTGGCGTGTCGTCGCCTACTTCTCGATGGGGACAATATATACATCTATAAAATTGTATATCCTAACCTAAGGCAACCTATCATCTCGGACGTAATATTTTATAACATTCCTGGCATGTCGGTCCCTACTTCTCGGTGGAAACATTGTATACGTCTATAACGGTATATATCCTAACCTAAGGCAACCTAACATCTCGGATGTAATAGTTGACAACATTCCTGGCGTGTAGGCCCGTACTTCTCGGTGGGAACATTGTATACGTCTATAACGTTATATATCCTAGCCTAAGGCGACCTAGCATGTCGAATGTAATATTTTACATCATTCCTGGCGTGTCGTCGCCTGCTTCTCGATGGGAACATTATATACGTCTATAACGTTGTGTATCCTAACCTAACGCAACCTAACATCTGGGATTTAATATTCCTGGCGTGTCGTCGCCTACTTCTGGATGGGGAGATTATATGCGTCTATAACGTTATATATCCTAACCTAAGGCAACCTAACATCTCGGATGTAATAGTTGACAACATTCCTGGCGTGTCCGCCCGTACTTCTCGGTGGGAACATTATATACGTCTATAACGTTATATATCCTAGCCTAAGGCCACCTAACATGTCGAATGTAATATTTTACAACATTCCTGACGCGTCGGCCCCTATTTTTCGGTGGGAACATTATATACGTCTATAACGTTATATATCCTGGTCTAAGGCAACCTAACATGTCGAACGTAATACTTTACAACATTCCTGGCGTGTCGTCGCCTACTTCTCGATGGGGACATTATATACGTCTATAACGTTGTGTATCCTAACCTAACGCAACCTAACATCTGGGATGTAATATTCCCGGCGTGTCGTCGCCTACTTCTGGATGGGAACATTATATACGTCTATAACATTATATATCCTAACGTAAGGCAACATAACAACTCGGATGTAATAGTTGAAAACATTCCTGGCGTATCCGCCCGTACTTCTCGGTGGGAACATTATATACGTCTATAACGTTATATATCCTAGCCTAAGGCCACCTAACATGTCGAATGTAATATTTTACATCATTCCGGGCGTGTCGTCGCCTGCTTCTCGATGGGAACATTATATACGTCTATAACGTTGTGTATCCTAACATAACGCAACCTAACATCTGGGATGTAATATTCCTGGCGTGTCGTCGCCTACTTCTGGATGGGGAGATTATATGCGTCTATAACGTTATATATCCTAACCTAAGGCAACCTAACATCTCGGATGTAATAGTTGACAACATTCCTGGCGTGTCCGCCCGTACTTCTCGGTGGGAACATTATATACGTCTATAACGTTATATATCCTAGCCTAAGGCCACCTAACATTTCGAATGTAATATTTTACAACATTCCTGACGCGTCGGCCCCTATTTTTCGGTGGGAACATTATATACGTCTATAACGTTATATATCCTGGTCTAAGGCAACCTAACATGTCGAACGTAATACTTTACAACATTCCTGGCGTGTCGTCGCCTACTTCTCGATGGGGACATTATATACGTCTATAACGTTGTGTATCCTAACCCAAAGCAACCTAACATCTGGGATGTAATATTATACAAGATTCCTGGCATGTCGGTCCCCAAGTCTCGGTAGGAACATTATATACGTCTATAACGATATATATCCAAACCGAAGGGAACCTAACATGTCGGATGTAATATTTTACAACATTCCTGGCGTGTCGTCGCCTGCTTCTCGACGGGGACATAATATACGTCTATAACGTTGTATATCCTTACCTAACGCAACCTAACATCTGGGATGTAATATTTTACAACATTCCTGGAGTGTCGTCGCCTACATCTGGTTAGGGTCATTATATACATCTATAACCTTGTATATTCTAACCTAAGGCAACCTAACATCTCGGATGTAATATTTTATTACATTCCTGGCGTGTCGTCGCCTGCTTCTCCATGGGGAGATTATATACGTCTATAACGTTGTATATCCTAACCTAACGCAACCTAACATTTGGGATGTAATATTTTACAACATTCCTTGCATGTCGGTGCCTACGTCTCGGTGGGAAAATTATATACGTCTATGACGATATATATCCTAACCTAAGGCAACCTAACATATCGGATGTAATAGTTGACAACATTCCTGGCGTGTAGGCCCGAACTTCTCGGTGGGAACATTGTATATATCTATAACGTTATATATCCTAGCCTAAGGCGACCTAACATATCGAATTTAATATTTTACATCATTCCTGGCGTGTCGTCGCCTGCTTCTCGATGGGAACATTATATACGTCTATAACGTTGTGTATCCTAACCTAACGCAACCTAACATCTGGGATGTAATATTCCCGGCGTGTCGTCGCCTACTTCTGGATGGGGACATTATATACGTCTATAACATTATATATCCTAACGTAAGGCAACCTAACATCTCGGATGTAATAGTTGACAACATTCCTGGCATATCCGCCCGTACTTCGCGGTGGGAACATTATATACGTCTATAACGTTATATATCCTAGCCTAAGGCCACCTAACATGACGAATGTAATATTTTACAACATTCCTGACGCGTCGGCCCCTATTTTTCGGTGGGAACATTATATACGTCTATAACGTTATATATCCTAGTCTAAGGCAACCTAACATGTCGAATGTAATACTTTACAACATTCCTGGCGTGTCGTCGCCTACTTCTCGATGGGGACATTATATACACCTATAACCTTTGTATATCCTAACCTAAGGCAGCCTAACATCTCGGATGTAATATTTTACAACATTCCTGGCATGTCGGTCCCTACATCTCGGTGGGAACATACTATACGTATATAACGTTGTATATCCTATCCTAAGGGAACCTAACATCTCGGATGTAATAGTTGACAACATTCCTGGCGTGTAGGCCCGTACTTCTCGGTGGGAACATTGTATACATCTATAACGTTATATATCCTAGCCTAAGGCGACCTAGCATGTCGAATGTAATATTTTACATCATTCCTGGCGTGTCGTCGCCTGCTTCTCGATGGGAACATTATATACGTCTATAACGTTGTGTATCCTAACATAACGCAACCTAACATCTGGGATGTAATATTCCTGGCGTGTCGTCGCCTACTTCTGGATGGGGAGATTATATGCGTCTATAACGTTATATATCCTAACCTAAGGCAACCTAACATCTCGGATGTAATAGTTGACAACTTTCCTGGCGTGTAGGCCCGAACTTCTCGGTGGGAACATTGTATACGTCTATAACGTTATATATCCTAGCCTAAGGCGACCTAACATATCGAATTTAATATTTTACATCATTCCTGGCGTGTCGTCGCCTGCTTCTCGATGGGAACATTATATACGTCTATAACGTTGTGTATCCTAACCTAACGCAACCTAACATCTGGGATGTAATATTCCCGGCTTGTCGTCGCCTACTTCTGGATGGGGACATTATATACGTCTATAACATTATATATCCTAACGTAAGGCAACCTAACATATCGGCTGTAATAGTTGACAACATTCCTGGCGTATCCGCCCGTACATCTCGGTGGGAACATTATATACGTCTATAACGTTATATATCCTAGTCTAAGGCAACCTAACATGTCGAGTGCAATACTTTACAACATTCCCGGCGTGTCGTCGCCTACTTCTCGATGGGGACATTATATACATCTATAACCTTGTATATCCTAACCTAAGGCAGCCTCACATCTCGGATGTAATATTTTACAACATTCCTGGCATGTCGGTCCCTACATCTCGGTGGGAACATACTATACGTATATAACGTTGTATATCCTAACCTAAGGGAACCTAACATCTCGGATGTAGTAGTTGACAACATTCCTGGCGTGTAGGCCCGTACTTCTCGGTGGGAACATTGTATACGTCTATAACGTTATATATCCTAGCTTAAGGCGACCTAGCATGTCGAATGTAATATTTTACATCATTCCTGGCGTGTCGTCGCCTGCTTCTCGATGGGAACATTATATACGTCTATAACGTTGTGTATCCTAACATAACGCAACCTAACATCTGGGATGTAATATTCCTGGCGTGTCGTCGCCTACTTCTGGATGGGGAGATTATATGCGTCTATAACGTTATATATCCTAACCTAAGGCAACCTAACATCTCGGATGTAATATTTTATAACATTCCTGGCGTGTCGTCGCCTGCTTCTCCATGGGGAGATTATATACGTCTATAACGTTGTATATCCTAACCTAACGCAACCTAACATTTGGGATGTAATATTTTACAACATTCCTTGCATGTCGGTGCCTACGTCTCGGTGGGAAAATTATATACGTCTATAACGATATATATCCTAACCTAAGGCAACCTAACATATCGGATGTAATAGTTGACAACATTCCTGGCGTGTAGGCCCGAACTTCTCGGTGGGAACATTGTATATATCTATAACGTTATATATCCTAGCCTAAGGCGACCTAACATATCGAATTTAATATTTTACATCATTCCTGGCGTGTCGTCGCCTGCTTCTCGATGGGAACATTATATACGTCTATAACGTTGTGTATCCTAACCTAACGCAACCTAACATCTGGGATGTAATATTCCCGGCGTGTCGTCGCCTACTTCTGGATGGGGACATTATATACGTCTATAACATTATATATCCTAACGTAAGGCAACCTAACATCTCGGATGTAATAGTTGACAACATTCCTGGCATATCCGCCCGTACTTCGCGGTGGGAACATTATATACGTCTATAACGTTATATATCCTAGCCTAAGGCCACCTAACATGACGAATGTAATATTTTACAACATTCCTGACGCGTCGGCCCCTATTTTTCGGTGGGAACATTATATACGTCTATAACGTTATATATCCTAGTCTAAGGCAACCTAACATGTCGAATGTAATACTTTACAACATTCCTGGCGTGTCGTCGCCTACTTCTCGATGGGGACATTATATACACCTATAACCTTTGTATATCCTAACCTAAGGCAGCCTAACATCTCGGATGTAATATTTTACAACATTCCTGGCATGTCGGTCCCTACATCTCGGTGGGAACATACTATACGTATATAACGTTGTATATCCTATCCTAAGGGAACCTAACATCTCGGATGTAATAGTTGACAACATTCCTGGCGTGTAGGCCCGTACTTCTCGGTGGGAACATTGTATACGTCTATAACGTTATATATCCTAGCCTAAGGCGACCTAGCATGTCGAATGTAATATTTTACATCATTCCTGGCGTGTCGTCGCCTGCTTCTCGATGGGAACATTATATACGTCTATAACGTTGTGTATCCTAACATAACGCAACCTAACATCTGGGATGTAATATTCCTGGCGTGTCGTCGCCTACTTCTGGATGGGGAGATTATATGCGTCTATAACGTTATATATCCTAACCTAAGGCAACCTAACATCTCGGATGTAATAGTTGACAACATTCCTGGCGTGTAGGCCCGAACTTCTCGGTGGGAACATTGTATACGTCTATAACGTTATATATCCTAGCCTAAGGCGACCTAACATATCGAATTTAATATTTTACATCATTCCTGGCGTGTCGTCGCCTGCTTCTCGATGGGAACATTATATACGTCTATAACGTTGTGTATCCTAACCTAACGCAACCTAACATCTGGGATGTAATATTCCCGGCTTGTCGTCGCCTACTTCTGGATGGGGACATTATATACGTCTATAACATTATATATCCTAACGTAAGGCAACCTAACATATCGGCTGTAATAGTTGACAACATTCCTGGCGTATCCGCCCGTACATCTCGGTGGGAACATTATATACGTCTATAACGTTATATATCCTAGTCTAAGGCAACCTAACATGTCGAGTGCAATACTTTACAACATTCCCGGCGTGTCGTCGCCTACTTCTCGATGGGGACATTATATACACCTATAACCTTGTATATCCTAACCTAAGGCAGCCTCACATCTCGGATGTAATATTTTACAACATTCCTGGCATGTCGGTCCCTACATCTCGGTGGGAACATACTATACGTATATAACGTTGTATATCCTAACCTAAGGGAACCTAACATCTCGGATGTAGTAGTTGACAACATTCCTGGCGTGTAGGCCCGTACTTCTCGGTGGGAACATTGTATACGTCTATAACGTTATATATCCTAGCTTAAGGCGACCTAGCATGTCGAATGTAATATTTTACATCATTCCTGGCGTGTCGTCGCCTGCTTCTCGATGGGAACATTATATACGTCTATAACGTTGTGTATCCTAACATAACGCAACCTAACATCTGGGATGTAATATTCCTGGCGTGTCGTCGCCTACTTCTGGATGGGGAGATTATATGCGTCTATAACGTTATATATCCTAACCTAAGGCAACCTAACATCTCGGATGTAATAGTTGACAACATTCCTGGCGTGTCCGCCCGTACTTCTCGGTGGGAACATTATATACGTCTATAACGTTATATATCCTAACCTAAGGCCACCTAACATTTCGAATGTAATATTTTACAACATTCCTGACGCGTCGGCCCCTATTTTTCGGTGGGAACATTATATACGTCTATAACGTTATATATCCTAGTCTAAGGCAACCTAACATATCGAATGTAATACTTTACAACATTCCTGGCGTGTCGTCGCCTACTTCTCGATGGGGACATTATATACATCTATAACCTTATATATCCTAACCTAAGGCAGCCTAACATCTCGGATGTAATATTTTACAACATTCCTGGCATGTCGGTCCCTACATCTCGGTGGGAACATACTATACGTCTATAACGTTGTATATCCTAAACTAAGGGAACCTAACATCTCGGGTGTAATATTTTACAACATTCCTGACGCGTCGGCCCCTATTTTTCGGTGGGAACATTATATACGTCTATAACGTTATATATCCTAGCCTAAGGCGACCTAACATGTCGAATGTAATATTTTACAACATTCCTGGCGTGTCGTCGCCTGCTTCTCGATGGGGACATTATATACGTCTATATGGTTGTATATCCTAACCTAAAGCAACCTAACATCTAGGATGTAATATTATACAAGATTCCTGGCATGTCGGTCCCCAAGTCTCGGTAGGAACATTATATACGTCTATAACGATATATATCCAAACCGAAGAGAACCTAACATCTCGGATGTAATATTTTACAACATTCCTGGCGTGTCGTCGCCTGCTTCTCGATGGGGACATAATATACGTCTATAACGTTGTATATCCTAACCTAACGCAACCTAACATCTGGGATGTAATATTTTACAACATTCCTGGCGTGTAGTCGCCTACTTCTCGATGGGAACATTATATACGTCTATAACGTTGTGTATCCTAACCTAACGCAACCTAACATCTGGGATGTAATATTCCTGGCGTGTCGTCGCCTACTTCTGGATGGGGAGATTATATACGTCTATAACGTTATATATCCCAACCTAAGGCAACCTAACATCTCGGATGTAATAGTTGACAACATTCCTGGCATGTCCGCACGTACTTCTCGGTGGGAACATTATATACGTCTATCACGTTATATATCCTAGCCTAAGGCCACATAACATGTCGAATGTAATACTTTACAACATTCCGGGCGTGTCGTCGCCTACTTCTCGATTGGGAGATTATATACGTCTATAACGTTGTATATCCTAACCTAACGCAACCTAACATTTGGGATGTAATATTTTACAACATTCCGTGCATGTCGGTGCCTACGTCTCGGTGGGAACATTATATACGTCTATAACGATATATATCCTAACCTAAGGCAACCTAACATATCGGATGTAACAGTTGACAACATTCCTGGCGTGTCCGCCCGTACTTCTCGGTGGGAACATTATATACGTCTATAACGTTATATATCCTAGCCTAAGGCCACCTAACATGTCGGATGTAATATTTTACAACATTCCTGACGCGTCGGCCCCTATTTTTCGGTGGGAACATTATATACGTCTATAACGTTATATATTCTAGCCTAAGGCAACCTAACATGTCGAATGTAAAATTTTACAACATTCCTGGCGTGTCGTCGCCTACTTCTCGATGGGGACATTATATACATCTATAACATTGTATATCCTAGTCTAAGGCAACCTAACATGTCGAATGTAATACTTTACAACATTCCTGGCGTGTCGTCGCCTACTTCTCGATGGGGACATTATATACATCTATAACCTTGTATATCCTAACCTAAGGCAGCCTAACATCTCGGATGTAATATTTTACAACATTCCTGGCATGTCGGTCCCTACATCTCGGTGGGAAAATACTATACGTCTATAACGTTGTATATACTAACCTAAGGGAACCTAACATCTCGGATGTAATAGTTGAAAACATTCCTGGCGTGTAGGCCCGTACTTCTCGGTGGGAACATTGTATACGTCTGTAACGTTATATATCCTAGCCTAAGGCGACCTAGCATGTCGAATGTAATATTTTACATCATTCCTGGCGTGTCGTCGCCTGCTTCTCGATGGGAACATTATATACGTCTATAACGTTGTGTATCCTAACCTAACGCAACCTAACATCTGGGATGTAATATTCCTGGCGTGTCGTCGCCTACTTCTGGATGGGGAGCTTATATACGTCTATAACGTTATATATACTAACCTAAGGCAACCTAGCATCTCGGATGTAATAGTTGACAACATTCCTGGCGTGTCCGCCCGTACTTCTCGGTGGGAACATTATATACGTCTATAACGTTATATATCCTAGCCTAAGGCAACATAACATGTCGAATGTAATATTTTACAGCATTCCGGGCGTGTCGTCGCCTGCTTCTCGATGGGGATATAATAAACGTCTATAACGTTGTATATCCTAACATAACGCAACCTAACATCTGGGATGTAATATTTTACAACATTCCTGGCGTGTCGTCGCCTGCTTCTGGATGGGGACATAATATACGTCTATAACGTTGTATATCCTTACCTAACGCAACATAACATCTGGGATGTAATATTTTACAACATTCCTGGAGTGTCGTCGCCTACTTCTGGATAGGGTCATTATATACATCTATAACCTTGTATATCCTAACCTAAGGCAACCTAACATCTCGGAAGTAATATTTTATAACATTCCTGGCGTGTCGTCGCCTGCTTCTCCATGGGGACATTATATACGTCTACAACGTTGTATATCCTAACCTAACGTAACCTAACATCTCGGATGTAAAATTATACAAAATTCCAGGCATGTCGGTCCCCAAGTCGCGGTAGGAACATTATATACGTCTATAACGATATATATCCAAACCGAAGAGAACCTAACATCTCGGATGTAATATTTTACAACATTCCTGGCGTGTCGTCGCCTGCTTCTCGATGGGGACATAATATACGTCTATAACGTTGTATATCCTAACCTAACGCAACTTAACATCTGGGATGTAATATTTTTCAACATTCCTGGCGTGTCGTCGCCTGCTTCTCGACGGGGACATAATATACGTCTATAACGTTGTATATCCTTACCTAACGCAACCTAACACCTGGGATGTAATATTTTACAACATTCCTGGAGTGTCGTCGCCTACTTCTGGATAGGGTCATTATATACATCTATAACCTTGTATATCCTAACCTAAGGCAACTTAACATCTCGGATGTAATATTTTATAACATTCCTGGCGTGTCGTCGCCTGCTTCTCCATGGGGACATTATATACGTCTATAACGTTGTATATCCTAACCTAACGTAACCTAACATCTCGGATGTAATATTTTACAACATTCCTGGCATGTCGGTCCCTACATCTCGGTGGGAACATACTATACGTCTATAACGTTGTATATCCTAACATAAGGGAACCTAACATCTCGGGTGTAATATTTTACAACATTCCTGACGCGTCGGCCCCTATTTTTCAGTGGGAACATTATATACGTCTATAACGTTATATATTCTAGCCTAAGGCAACCTAACATGTCGAATGTAAAATTTTACAACATTCCTGGCGTGTCGTCGCCTACTTCTCGATGGGGACAATATATACATCTATAAAATTGTATATCCTAACCTAAGGCAACCTATCATCTCGGACGTAATATTTTATAACATTCCTGGCATGTCGGTCCCTACTTCTCGGTGGAAACATTGTATACGTCTATAACGGTATATATCCTAACCTAAGGCAACCTAACATCTCGGATGTAATAGTTGACAACATTCCTGGCGTGTAGGCCCGTACTTCTCGGTGGGAACATTGTATACGTCTATAACGTTATATATCCTAGCCTAAGGCGACCTAGCATGTCGAATGTAATATTTTACATCATTCCTGGCGTGTCGTCGCCTGCTTCTCGATGGGAACATTATATACGTCTATAACGTTGTGTATCCTAACCTAACGCAACCTAACATCTGGGATTTAATATTCCTGGCGTGTCGTCGCCTACTTCTGGATGGGGAGATTATATGCGTCTATAACGTTATATATCCTAACCTAAGGCAACCTAACATCTCGGATGTAATAGTTGACAACATTCCTGGCGTGTCCGCCCGTACTTCTCGGTGGGAACATTATATACGTCTATAACGTTATATATCCTAGCCTAAGGCCACCTAACATGTCGAATGTAATATTTTACAACATTCCTGACGCGTCGGCCCCTATTTTTCGGTGGGAACATTATATACGTCTATAACGTTATATATCCTGGTCTAAGGCAACCTAACATGTCGAACGTAATACTTTACAACATTCCTGGCGTGTCGTCGCCTACTTCTCGATGGGGACATTATATACGTCTATAACGTTGTGTATCCTAACCTAACGCAACCTAACATCTGGGATGTAATATTCCCGGCGTGTCGTCGCCTACTTCTGGATGGGAACATTATATACGTCTATAACATTATATATCCTAACGTAAGGCAACATAACAACTCGGATGTAATAGTTGAAAACATTCCTGGCGTATCCGCCCGTACTTCTCGGTGGGAACATTATATACGTCTATAACGTTATATATCCTAGCCTAAGGCCACCTAACATGTCGAATGTAATATTTTACATCATTCCGGGCGTGTCGTCGCCTGCTTCTCGATGGGAACATTATATACGTCTATAACGTTGTGTATCCTAACATAACGCAACCTAACATCTGGGATGTAATATTCCTGGCGTGTCGTCGCCTACTTCTGGATGGGGAGATTATATGCGTCTATAACGTTATATATCCTAACCTAAGGCAACCTAACATCTCGGATGTAATAGTTGACAACATTCCTGGCGTGTCCGCCCGTACTTCTCGGTGGGAACATTATATACGTCTATAACGTTATATATCCTAGCCTAAGGCCACCTAACATTTCGAATGTAATATTTTACAACATTCCTGACGCGTCGGCCCCTATTTTTCGGTGGGAACATTATATACGTCTATAACGTTATATATCCTGGTCTAAGGCAACCTAACATGTCGAACGTAATACTTTACAACATTCCTGGCGTGTCGTCGCCTACTTCTCGATGGGGACATTATATACGTCTATAACGTTGTGTATCCTAACCCAAAGCAACCTAACATCTGGGATGTAATATTATACAAGATTCCTGGCATGTCGGTCCCCAAGTCTCGGTAGGAACATTATATACGTCTATAACGATATATATCCAAACCGAAGGGAACCTAACATGTCGGATGTAATATTTTACAACATTCCTGGCGTGTCGTCGCCTGCTTCTCGACGGGGACATAATATACGTCTATAACGTTGTATATCCTTACCTAACGCAACCTAACATCTGGGATGTAATATTTTACAACATTCCTGGAGTGTCGTCGCCTACATCTGGATAGGGTCATTATATACATCTATAACCTTGTATATTCTAACCTAAGGCAACCTAACATCTCGGATGTAATATTTTATAACATTCCTGGCGTGTCGTCGCCTGCTTCTCCATGGGGAGATTATATACGTCTATAACGTTGTATATCCTAACCTAACGCAACCTAACATTTGGGATGTAATATTTTACAACATTCCTTGCATGTCGGTGCCTACGTCTCGGTGGGAAAATTATATACGTCTATAACGATATATATCCTAACCTAAGGCAACCTAACATATCGGATGTAATAGTTGACAACATTCCTGGCGTGTAGGCCCGAACTTCTCGGTGGGAACATTGTATATATCTATAACGTTATATATCCTAGCCTAAGGCGACCTAACATATCGAATTTAATATTTTACATCATTCCTGGCGTGTCGTCGCCTGCTTCTCGATGGGAACATTATATACGTCTATAACGTTGTGTATCCTAACCTAACGCAACCTAACATCTGGGATGTAATATTCCCGGCGTGTCGTCGCCTACTTCTGGATGGGGACATTATATAAGTCTATAACATTATATATCCTAACGTAAGGCAACCTAACATCTCGGATGTAATAGTTGACAACATTCCTGGCATATCCGCCCGTACTTCGCGGTGGGAACATTATATACGTCTATAACGTTATATATCCTAGCCTAAGGCCACCTAACATGACGAATGTAATATTTTACAACATTCCTGACGCGTCGGCCCCTATTTTTCGGTGGGAACATTATATACGTCTATAACGTTATATATCCTAGTCTAAGGCAACCTAACATGTCGAATGTAATACTTTACAACATTCCTGGCGTGTCGTCGCCTACTTCTCGATGGGGACATTATATACACCTATAACCTTTGTATATCCTAACCTAAGGCAGCCTAACATCTCGGATGTAATATTTTACAACATTCCTGGCATGTCGGTCCCTACATCTCGGTGGGAACATACTATACGTATATAACGTTGTATATCCTATCCTAAGGGAACCTAACATCTCGGATGTAATAGTTGACAACATTCCTGGCGTGTAGGCCCGTACTTCTCGGTGGGAACATTGTATACGTCTATAACGTTATATATCCTAGCCTAAGGCGACCTAGCATGTCGAATGTAATATTTTACATCATTCCTGGCGTGTCGTCGCCTGCTTCTCGATGGGAACATTATATACGTCTATAACGTTGTGTATCCTAACATAACGCAACCTAACATCTGGGATGTAATATTCCTGGCGTGTCGTCGCCTACTTCTGGATGGGGAGATTATATGCGTCTATAACGTTATATATCCTAACCTAAGGCAACCTAACATCTCGGATGTAATAGTTGACAACTTTCCTGGCGTGTAGGCCCGAACTTCTCGGTGGGAACATTGTATACGTCTATAACGTTATATATCCTAGCCTAAGGCGACCTAACATATCGAATTTAATATTTTACATCATTCCTGGCGTGTCGTCGCCTGCTTCTCGATGGGAACATTATATACGTCTATAACGTTGTGTATCCTAACCTAACGCAACCTAACATCTGGGATGTAATATTCCCGGCTTGTCGTCGCCTACTTCTGGATGGGGACATTATATACGTCTATAACATTATATATCCTAACGTAAGGCAACCTAACATATCGGCTGTAATAGTTGACAACATTCCTGGCGTATCCGCCCGTACATCTCGGTGGGAACATTATATACGTCTATAACGTTATATATCCTAGTCTAAGGCAACCTAACATGTCGAGTGCAATACTTTACAACATTCCCGGCGTGTCGTCGCCTACTTCTCGATGGGGACATTATATACATCTATAACCTTGTATATCCTAACCTAAGGCAGCCTCACATCTCGGATGTAATATTTTACAACATTCCTGGCATGTCGGTCCCTACATCTCGGTGGGAACATACTATACGTATATAACGTTGTATATCCTAACCTAAGGGAACCTAACATCTCGGATGTAGTAGTTGACAACATTCCTGGCGTGTAGGCCCGTACTTCTCGGTGGGAACATTGTATACGTCTATAACGTTATATATCCTAGCTGAAGGCGACCTAGCATGTCGAATGTAATATTTTACATCATTCCTGGCGTGTCGTCGCCTGCTTCTCGATGGGAACATTATATACGTCTATAACGTTGTGTATCCTAACATAACGCAACCTAACATCTGGGATGTAATATTCCTGGCGTGTCGTCGCCTACTTCTGGATGGGGAGATTATATGCGTCTATAACGTTATATATCCTAACCTAAGGCAACCTAACATCTCGGATGTAATATTTTATAACATTCCTGGCGTGTCGTCGCCTGCTTCTCCATGGGGAGATTATATACGTCTATAACGTTGTATATCCTAACCTAACGCAACCTAACATTTGGGATGTAATATTTTACAACATTCCTTGCATGTCGGTGCCTACGTCTCGGTGGGAAAATTATATACGTCTATAACGATATATATCCTAACCTAAGGCAACCTAACATATCGGATGTAATAGTTGACAACATTCCTGGCGTGTAGGCCCGAACTTCTCGGTGGGAACATTGTATATATCTATAACGTTATATATCCTAGCCTAAGGCGACCTAACATATCGAATTTAATATTTTACATCATTCCTGGCGTGTCGTCGCCTGCTTCTCGATGGGAACATTATATACGTCTATAACGTTGTGTATCCTAACCTAACGCAACCTAACATCTGGGATGTAATATTCCCGGCGTGTCGTCGCCTACTTCTGGATGGGGACATTATATACGTCTATAACATTATATATCCTAACGTAAGGCAACCTAACATCTCGGATGTAATAGTTGACAACATTCCTGGCATATCCGCCCGTACTTCGCGGTGGGAACATTATATACGTCTATAACGTTATATATCCTAGCCTAAGGCCACCTAACATGACGAATGTAATATTTTACAACATTCCTGACGCGTCGGCCCCTATTTTTCGGTGGGAACATTATATACGTCTATAACGTTATATATCCTAGTCTAAGGCAACCTAACATGTCGAATGTAATACTTTACAACATTCCTGGCGTGTCGTCGCCTACTTCTCGATGGGGACATTATATACACCTATAACCTTTGTATATCCTAACCTAAGGCAGCCTAACATCTCGGATGTAATATTTTACAACATTCCTGGCATGTCGGTCCCTACATCTCGGTGGGAACATACTATACGTATATAACGTTGTATATCCTATCCTAAGGGAACCTAACATCTCGGATGTAATAGTTGACAACATTCCTGGCGTGTAGGCCCGTACTTCTCGGTGGGAACATTGTATACGTCTATAACGTTATATATCCTAGCCTAAGGCGACCTAGCATGTCGAATGTAATATTTTACATCATTCCTGGCGTGTCGTCGCCTGCTTCTCGATGGGAACATTATATACGTCTATAACGTTGTGTATCCTAACATAACGCAACCTAACATCTGGGATGTAATATTCCTGGCGTGTCGTCGCCTACTTCTGGATGGGGAGATTATATGCGTCTATAACGTTATATATCCTAACCTAAGGCAACCTAACATCTCGGATGTAATAGTTGACAACATTCCTGGCGTGTAGGCCCGAACTTCTCGGTGGGAACATTGTATACGTCTATAACGTTATATATCCTAGCCTAAGGCGACCTAACATATCGAATTTAATATTTTACATCATTCCTGGCGTGTCGTCGCCTGCTTCTCGATGGGAACATTATATACGTCTATAACGTTGTGTATCCTAACCTAACGCAACCTAACATCTGGGATGTAATATTCCCGGCTTGTCGTCGCCTACTTCTGGATGGGGACATTATATACGTCTATAACATTATATATCCTAACGTAAGGCAACCTAACATATCGGCTGTAATAGTTGACAACATTCCTGGCGTATCCGCCCGTACATCTCGGTGGGAACATTATATACGTCTATAACGTTATATATCCTAGTCTAAGGCAACCTAACATGTCGAGTGCAATACTTTACAACATTCCCGGCGTGTCGTCGCCTACTTCTCGATGGGGACATTATATACACCTATAACCTTGTATATCCTAACCTAAGGCAGCCTCACATCTCGGATGTAATATTTTACAACATTCCTGGCATGTCGGTCCCTACATCTCGGTGGGAACATACTATACGTATATAACGTTGTATATCCTAACCTAAGGGAACCTAACATCTCGGATGTAGTAGTTGACAACATTCCTGGCGTGTAGGCCCGTACTTCTCGGTGGGAACATTGTATACGTCTATAACGTTATATATCCTAGCTTAAGGCGACCTAGCATGTCGAATGTAATATTTTACATCATTCCTGGCGTGTCGTCGCCTGCTTCTCGATGGGAACATTATATACGTCTATAACGTTGTGTATCCTAACATAACGCAACCTAACATCTGGGATGTAATATTCCTGGCGTGTCGTCGCCTACTTCTGGATGGGGAGATTATATGCGTCTATAACGTTATATATCCTAACCTAAGGCAACCTAACATCTCGGATGTAATAGTTGACAACATTCCTGGCGTGTCCGCCCGTACTTCTCGGTGGGAACATTATATACGTCTATAACGTTATATATCCTAACCTAAGGCCACCTAACATTTCGAATGTAATATTTTACAACATTCCTGACGCGTCGGCCCCTATTTTTCGGTGGGAACATTATATACGTCTATAACGTTATATATCCTAGTCTAAGGCAACCTAACATGTCGAATGTAATACTTTACAACATTCCTGGCGTGTCGTCGCCTACTTCTCGATGGGGACATTATATACATCTATAACCTTATATATCCTAACCTAAGGCAGCCTAACATCTCGGATGTAATATTTTACAACATTCCTGGCATGTCGGTCCCTACATCTCGGTGGGAACATACTATACGTCTATAACGTTGTATATCCTAAACTAAGGGAACCTAACATCTCGGGTGTAATATTTTACAACATTCCTGACGCGTCGGCCCCTATTTTTCGGTGGGAACATTATATACGTCTATAACGTTATATATCCTAGCCTAAGGCGACCTAACATGTCGAATGTAATATTTTACAACATTCCTGGCGTGTCGTCGCCTGCTTCTCGATGGGGACATTATATACGTCTATATGGTTGTATATCCTAACCTAAAGCAACCTAACATCTAGGATGTAATATTATACAAGATTCCTGGCATGTCGGTCCCCAAGTCTCGGTAGGAACATTATATACGTCTATAACGATATATATCCAAACCGAAGAGAACCTAACATCTCGGATGTAATATTTTACAACATTCCTGGCGTGTCGTCGCCTGCTTCTCGATGGGGACATAATATACGTCTATAACGTTGTATATCCTAACCTAACGCAACCTAACATCTGGGATGTAATATTTTACAACATTCCTGGCGTGTAGTCGCCTACTTCTCGATGGGAACATTATATACGTCTATAACGTTGTGTATCCTAACCTAACGCAACCTAACATCTGGGATGTAATATTCCTGGCGTGTCGTCGCCTACTTCTGGATGGGGAGATTATATACGTCTATAACGTTATATATCCCAACCTAAGGCAACCTAACATCTCGGATGTAATAGTTGACAACATTCCTGGCATGTCCGCACGTACTTCTCGGTGGGAACATTATATACGTCTATCACGTTATATATCCTAGCCTAAGGCCACATAACATGTCGAATGTAATACTTTACAACATTCCGGGCGTGTCGTCGCCTACTTCTCGATTGGGAGATTATATACGTCTATAACGTTGTATATCCTAACCTAACGCAACCTAACATTTGGGATGTAATATTTTACAACATTCCGTGCATGTCGGTGCCTACGTCTCGGTGGGAACATTATATACGTCTATAACGATATATATCCTAACCTAAGGCAACCTAACATATCGGATGTAACAGTTGACAACATTCCTGGCGTGTCCGCCCGTACTTCTCGGTGGGAACATTATATACGTCTATAACGTTATATATCCTAGCCTAAGGCCACCTAACATGTCGGATGTAATATTTTACAACATTCCTGACGCGTCGGCCCCTATTTTTCGGTGGGAACATTATATACGTCTATAACGTTATATATTCTAGCCTAAGGCAACCTAACATGTCGAATGTAAAAATTTTACAACATTCCTGGCGTGTCGTCGCCTACTTCTCGATGGGGACATTATATACATCTATAACATTGTATATCCTAGTCTAAGGCAACCTAACATGTCGAATGTAATACTTTACAACATTCCTGGCGTGTCGTCGCCTACTTCTCGATGGGGACATTATATACATCTATAACCTTGTATATCCTAACCTAAGGCAGCCTAACATCTCGGATGTAATATTTTACAACATTCCTGGCATGTCGGTCCCTACACCTCCGTGGGAATATACTATACGTCTATAACGTTGTATATCCTAACCTAAGGGAACCTGACATCGCGGATGTAATAGTTGACAACATTCCTGGCGTGTCCGCCCGTACTTCTCGGTGGGAACATTATATACGTCTATAACGTTATATATCCTAGCCTAAGGCGACCTAGCATGTCGAATGTAATATTTTACATCATTCCTGGAGTGTCGTCGCCTGCTTCTCGATGGGAAAATTATATACGTCTATAACGTTGTGTATCCTAACCTAATGCAACCTAACATCTGGGATGTAATATTCCTGGCGTGTCGTCGCCTACTTCTGGATGGGGAGATTATATGCGTCTATAACGTTATATATCCTAACCTAAGGCAACCTAACATCTCGGATGTAATAGTTGACAACATTCCTGGCGTGTCCGCCCGTACTTCTCGGTGGGAACATTATATACGTCTATAACGTTATATATCCTAGCCTAAGGCCACCTAACATGCAGAATGTAATATTTTAAACATTCCTGACGCGTCGGCCCCTATTTTTCGGTGGGAACATTATATACGTCTATAACGTTATATATCCTAGCCTAAGGCCACCTAACATGTCGAATGTAATATTTTACAACATTCCTGACGCGTCGGCCCCTATTTTTCGGTGGGAACATTATATACGTCTATAACGTTATATATCCTAGTCTAGGGCAACCTAACATGTCGAATGCAATACTTTACAACATTCCTGGCGTGTCGTCGCCTACTTCTCGATGGGGACATTATATACATCTATAACCTTGTATATCCTAACCTAAGGCAGCCTAACATCTCGGATGTAATATTTTACAACATTCCTGGCATGTCGGTCCCTACATCTCGGTGGGAACATACTATACGTATATAACGTTGTATATCCTAACCTAAGGGAACCTAACATCTCGGATGTAATAGTTGACAACATTCCTGGCGTGTAGGCCCGTACTTCTCGGTGGGAACATTGTATACGTCTATAACGTTATATATCCTAGCCTAAGGCGACCTAGCATGTCGAATGTAATATTTTACATCATTCCTGGCGTGTCGTCGCCTACTTCTCGATTGGGAGATTATATACGTCTATAACGTTGTATATCCTAACCTAACGCAACCTAACATTTGGGATGTAATATTATACAAGATTCCTGGCATGTCGGTCCCCAAGTCTCGGTAGGAACATTATATACGTCTATAACGATATATATCCAAACCGAAGAGAACCTAACATCTCGGATGTAATATTTTACAACATTCCTGGCGTGTCGTCGCCTGCTTCTCGATGGGGACATAATATACGTCTATAACGTTGTATATCCTAACCTAACGCAACCTAACATCTGGGATGTAATATTTTACAACATTCCTGGCGTGTCGTCGCCTACTTCTCGATGGGAACATTATATACGTCTATAACGTTGTGTATCCTAACCTAACGCAACCTAACATCTGGGATGTAATATTCCTGGCGTGTCGTCGCCTACTTCTGGATGGGGAGATTATATACGTCTATAACGTTATATATCCCAACCTAAGGCAACCTAACATCTCGGATGTAGTAGTTTACAACATTCCTGGCATGTCCGCCCGTACTTCTCGGTGGGAACATTATATACGTCTATAACGTTATATATGCTAGCCTAAGGCCACATAACATGTCGAATGTAATACTTCACAACATTCCTGGCGTGTCGTCGCCTACTTCTCGATTGGGAGATTATATACGTCTATAACGTTGTATATCCTAACCTAACGCAACCTAACATTTGGGATGTAATATTTTACAACATTCCTTGCATGTCGGTGCCTACGTCTCGGTGGGAACATTATATACGTCTATAACGATATATATCCTAACCTAAGGCAACCTAACATATCGGATGTAATAGTTGACAACATTCCCGGCGTGTAGGCCCGAACTTCTCGGTGGGAACATTGTATACGTCTATAACGTTATATATCCTAGCCTAAGGCGACCTAACATATCGAATTTAATATTTTACATCATTCCTGGCGTGTCGTCGCCTGCTTCTCGATGGGAACATTATATACGTCTATAACGTTGTGTATCCTAACCTAACGCAACCTAACATCTGGGATGTAATATTCCCGGCGTGTCGTCGCCTACTTCTGGATGGGGACATTATATACGTCTATAACATTATATATCCTAACGTAAGGCAACCTAACATCTCGGATGTAATAGTTGACAACATTCCTGGCATATCCGCCCGTACTTCGCGGTGGGAACATTATATACGTCTATAACGTTATATATCCTAGCCTAAGGCCACCTAACATGACGAATGTAATATTTTACAACATTCCTGACGCGTCGGCCCCTATTTTTCGGTGGGAACATTATATACGTCTATAACGTTATATATCCTAGTCTAAGGCAACCTAACATGTCGAATGTAATACTTTACAACATTCCTGGCGTGTCGTCGCCTACTTCTCGATGGGGACATTATATACACCTATAACCTTTGTATATCCTAACCTAAGGCAGCCTAACATCTCGGATGTAATATTTTACAACATTCCTGGCATGTCGGTCCCTACATCTCGGTGGGAACATACTATACGTATATAACGTTGTATATCCCATCCTAAGGGAACCTAACATCTCGGATGTAATAGTTGACAACATTCCTGGCGTGTAGGCCCGTACTTCTCGGTGGGAACATTGTATACGTCTATAACGTTATATATCCTAGCCTAAGGCGACCTAGCATGTCGAATGTAATATTTTACATCATTCCTGGCGTGTCGTCGCCTGCTTCTCGATGGGAACATTATATACGTCTATAACGTTGTGTATCCTAACATAACGCAACCTAACATCTGGGATGTAATATTCCTGGCGTGTCGTCGCCTACTTCTGGATGGGGAGATTATATGCGTCTATAACGTTATATATCCTAACCTAAGGCCACCTAACATTTCGAATGTAATATTTTACAACATCCCTGACGCGTCGGCCCCTATTTTTCGGTGGGAACATTATATACGTCTATAACGTTATATATCCTAGTCTAAGGCAACCTAACATGTCGAATGTAATACTTTACAACATTCCTGGCGTGTCGTCGCCTACTTCTCGATGGGGACATTATATACATCTATAACCTTATATATCCTAACCTAAGGCAGCCTAACATCTCGGATGTAATATTTTACAACATTCCTGGCATGTCGGTCCCTACATCTCGGTGGGAACATACTATACGTCTATAACGTTGTATATCCTAAACTAAGGGAACCTAACATCTCGGGTGTAATATTTTACAACATTCCTGACGCGTCGGCCCCTATTTTTCGGTGGGAACATTATATACGTCTATAACGTTATATATCCTAGCCTAAGGCGACCTAACATGTCGAATGTAATATTTTACAACATTCCTGGCGTGTCGTCGCCTGCTTCTCGATGGGGACATTATATACGTCTATATGGTTGTATATCCTAACCTAAAGCAACCTAACATCAAGGATGTAATATTATACAAGATTCCTGGCATGTCGGTCCCCAAGTCTCGGTAGGAACATTATATACGTCTATAACGATATATATCCAAACCGAAGAGAACCTAACATCTCGGATGTAATATTTTACAACATTCCTGGCGTGTCGTCGCCTGCTTCTCGATGGGGACATAATATACGTCTATAACGTTGTATATCCTAACCTAACGCAACCTAACATCTGGGATGTAATATTTTACAACATTCCTGGCGTGTAGTCGCCTACTTCTCGATGGGAACATTATATACGTCTATAACGTTGTGTATCCTAACCTAACGCAACCTAACATCTGGGATGTAATATTCCTGGCGTGTCGTCGCCTACTTCTGGATGGGGAGATTATATACGTCTATAACGTTATATATCCCAACCTAAGGCAACCTAACATCTCGGATGTAATAGTTGACAACATTCCTGGCATGTCCGCACGTACTTCTCGGTGGGAACATTATATACGTCTATCACGTTATATATCCTAGCCTAAGGCCACATAACATGTCGAATGTAATACTTTACAACATTCCTGGCGTGTCGTCGCCTACTTCTCGATTGGGAGATTATATACGTCTATAACGTTGTATATCCTAACCTAACGCAACCTAACATTTGGGATGTAATATTTTACAACATTCCGTGCATGTCGGTGCCTACGTCTCGGTGGGAACATTATATACGTCTATAACGATATATATCCTAACCTAAGGCAACCTAACATATCGGATGTAACAGTTGACAACATTCCTGGCGTGTCCGCCCGTACTTCTCGGTGGGAACATTATATACGTCTATAACGTTATATATCCTAGCCTAAGGCCACCTAACATGTCGGATGTAATATTTTACAACATTCCTGACGCGTCGGCCCCTATTTTTCGGTGGGAACATTATATACGTCTATAACGTTATATATTCTAGCCTAAGGCAACCTAACATGTCGAATGTAAAATTTTACAACATTCCTGGCGTGTCGTCGCCTACTTCTCGATGGGGACATTATATACATCTATAACATTGTATATCCTAGTCTAAGGCAACCTAACATGTCGAATGTAATACTTTACAACATTCCTGGCGTGTCGTCGCCTACTTCTCGATGGGGACATTATATACATCTATAACCTTGTATATCCTAACCTAAGGCAGCCTAACATCTCGGATGTAATATTTTACAACATTCCTGGCATGTCGGTCCCTACACCTCCGTGGGAATATACTATACGTCTATAACGTTGTATATCCTAACCTAAGGGAACCTAACATCGCGGATGTAATAGTTGACAACATTCCTGGCGTGTCCGCCCGTACTTCTCGGTGGGAACATTATATACGTCTATAACGTTATATATCCTAGCCTAAGGCCACATAACATGTCGAATGTAATACTTTACAACATTCCTGGCGTGTCGTCGCCTACTTCTCGATGGGGACATTATATACATCTATAACCTGGTATATCCTAACCTAAGGCAGCCTAACATCTCGGTTGTAATATTTTACAACATTCCTGGCATGTCGGTCCCTACATCTCGGTGGGAACATACTATACGTCTATAACGTTGTATATCCTAACCTAAGGCAACCTAACATATCGGATGTAACAGTTGACAACATTCCTGGCGTGTCCGCCCGTACTTTTCGGTGGGAACATTATATACGTCTATAACGTTATATATCCTAGCCTAAGGCCACCTAACATGTCGGATGTAATATTTTACAACATTCCTGACGCGTCGGCCCCTATTTTTCGGTGGGAACATTATATACGTCTATAACGTTATATATTCTAGCCGAAGGCGACCTAACATGTCGAATGTAATATTTTACAACATTCCTGGCGTGTCGACGCCTGCTTCTCGATGGGGACATTATATACGTCTATATCGTTGTATATCCTAACCTAAAGCAACCTAACATCTGGGATGTAATATTATACAAGATTCCTGGCATGTCGGTCCCCAAGTCTCGGTAGGAACATTATATGCGTCTATAACGATATATATCCAAACCGAAGGGAACCTAACATCTCGGATGTAATATTTTACAACATTCCGGGCTTGTCGTCGCCTGCTTCTCGATGGGGACATTATATACGTCTATAACTTTGTGTACCCTAACCTAACGCAACCTAACATCTGGGATGTAATATTCCCGGCGTGTCGTCGCCTGCTTCTCGATGGGGACATAATATACGTCTATAACGTTGTATATCCTAACCTAACGCAACCTAACATCTGGGATGTAATATTTTACAACATTCCTGGCGTGTCGTCGCCTACTTCTCGATGGGGACATTATATACATCTATAACCTTGTATATCCTAACCTAAGGCAGCCTAACATCTCGGATGTAATATTTTACAACATTCCTGGCATGTCGGTCCCTACACCTCCGTGGGAATATACTATACGTCTATAACGTTGTATATCCTAACCTAAGGGAACCTAACATCGCGGATGTAATAGTTGACAACATTCCTGGCGTGTCCGCCCGTACTTCTCGGTGGGAACATTATATACGTCTATAACGTTATATATCCTAGCCTAAGGCCACATAACATGTCGAATGTAATACTTTACAACATTCCTGGCGTGTCGTCGCCTACTTCTCGATGGGGACATTATATACATCTATAACCTGGTATATCCTAACCTAAGGCAGCCTAACATCTCGGTTGTAATATTTTACAACATTCCTGGCATGTCGGTCCCTACATCTCGGTGGGAACATACTATACGTCTATAACCTTGTATATCCTAACCTAAGGCAGCCTAACATCTCGGTTGTAATATTTTACAACATTCCTGGCATGTCGGTCCCTACATCTCGGTGGGAACATACTATACGTCTATAACGTTGTATATCCTAACCTAAGGGAACCTAACATCTCGGGTGTAATATTTTACAATATTCCTGACGCGTCGGCACCTATTTTTCGGTGGGAACATTATATACGTCTATAACGTTATATATCCTAGCCGAAGGCGACCTAACATGTCGAATGTAATATTTTACAACATTCCTGGCGTGTCGACGCCTGCTTCTCGATGGGGACATTATATACGTGTATATCGTTGTATATCCGAACCTAAAGCAACCTAACATCTGGGATGTAATATTATACAAGATTCCTGGCATGTCGGTCCCCAAGTCTCGGTTGGAACATTATATACGTCTATAACGATATATATCCAAACCGAAGGGAACCTAACATCTCGGATGTAATATTTTACAACATTCCGGTCTTGTCGTCGCCTGCTTCTCGATGGGGACATTATATACGTCTATAACTTTGTGTACCCTAACCTAACGCAACCTAACATCTGGGATGTAATATTCCCGGCGTGTCGTCGCCTGCTTCTCGATGGGGACATAATATACGTCTATAACGTTGTATATCCTAACCTAACGCAACCTAACATCTGGGATGTAATATTTTACAACATTCCTGGCGTGTCGTCGCCTACTTCTCGATGGGAACATTATATACGTCTGTAACGTTGTGTATCCTAACCTAACGCAACCTAACATCTGGGATGTAATATTCCTGGCGTGTCGTCGCCTACTTCTGGATGGGGAGATTATATACGTCTATAACGTTATATATCCCAACCTAAGGCAACCTAACATCTCGGATGTAGTAGTTTACAACATTCCTGGCATGTCCGCCCGTACTTCTCGGTGGGAACATTATATACGTCTATAACGTTATATATGCTAGCCTAAGGCCACATAACATGTCGAATGTAATACTTCACAACATTCCTGGCGTGTCGTCGCCTACTTCTCGATTGGGAGATTATATACGTCTATAACGTTGTATATCCTAACCTAACGCAACCTAACATTTGGGATGTAATATTTTACAACATTCCTTGCATGTCGGTGCCTACGTCTTGGTGGGAACATTATATACGTCTATAACGATATATATCCTAACCTAAGGCAACCTAACATATCGGATGTAATAGTTGACAACATTCCCGGCGTGTAGGCCCGAACTTCTCGGTGGGAACATTGTATACGTCTATAACGTTATATATCCTAGCCTAAGGCGACCTAACATATCGAATTTAATATTTTACATCATTCCTGGCGTGTCGTCGCCTGCTTCTCGATGGGAACATTATATACGTCTATAACGTTGTGTATCCTAACCTAACGCAACCTAACATCTGGGATGTAATATTCCCGGCGTGTCGTCGCCTACTTCTGGATGGGGACATTATATACGTCTATAACATTATATATCCTAACGTAAGGCAACCTAACATCTCGGATGTAATAGTTGACAACATTCCTGGCATATCCGCCCGTACTTCGCGGTGGGAACATTATATACGTCTATAACGTTATATATCCTAGCCTAAGGCCACCTAACATGACGAATGTAATATTTTACAACATTCCTGACGCGTCGGCCCCTATTTTTCGGTGGGAACATTATATACGTCTATAACGTTATATATCCTAGTCTAAGGCAACCTAACATGTCGAATGTAATACTTTACAACATTCCTGGCGTGTCGTCGCCTACTTCTCGATGGGGACATTATATACACCTATAACCTTTGTATATCCTAACCTAAGGCAGCCTAACATCTCGGATGTAATATTTTACAACATTCCTGGCATGTCGGTCCCTACATCTCGGTGGGAACATACTATACGTATATAACGTTGTATATCCCATCCTAAGGGAACCTAACATCTCGGATGTAATAGTTGACAACATTCCTGGCGTGTAGGCCCGTACTTCTCGGTGGGAACATTGTATACGTCTATAACGTTATATATCCTAGCCTAAGGCGACCTAGCATGTCGAATGTAATATTTTACATCATTCCTGGCGTGTCGTCGCCTGCTTCTCGATGGGAACATTATATACGTCTATAACGTTGTGTATCCTAACATAACGCAACCTAACATCTGGGATGTAATATTCCTGGCGTGTCGTCGCCTACTTCTGGATGGGGAGATTATATGCGTCTATAACGTTATATATCCTAACCTAAGGCAACCTAACATCTCGGATGTAATAGTTGACAACATTCCTGGCGTGTCCGCCCGTACTTCTCGGTGGGAACATTATATACGTCTATAACGTTATATATCCTAGCCTAAGGCCACCTAACATGACGAATGTAATATTTTACAACATTCCTGACGCGTCGGCCCCTATTTTTCGGTGGGAACATTATATACGTCTATAACGTTATATATCCTAGTCTAAGGCAACCTAACATGTCGAATGTAATACTTTACAACATTCCTGGCGTGTCGTCGCCTACTTCTCGATGGGGACATTATATACACCTATAACCTTTGTATATCCTAACCTAAGGCAGCCTAACATCTCGGATGTAATATTTTACAACATTCCTGGCATGTCGGTCCCTACATCTCGGTGGGAACATACTATACGTCTATAACGTTGTATATCCTAAACTAAGGGAACCTAACATCTCGGGTGTAATATTTTACAACATTCCTGACGCGTCGGCCCCTATTTTTCGGTGGGAACATTATATACGTCTATAACGTTATATATCCTAGCCTAAGGCGACCTAACATGTCGAATGTAATATTTTACAACATTCCTGGCGTGTCGTCGCCTGCTTCTCGATGGGGACATTATATACGTCTATATGGTTGTATATCCTAACCTAAAGCAACCTAACATCAAGGATGTAATATTATACAAGATTCCTGGCATGTCGGTCCCCAAGTCTCGGTAGGAACATTATATACGTCTATAACGATATATATCCAAACCGAAGAGAACCTAACATCTCGGATGTAATATTTTACAACATTCCTGGCGTGTCGTCGCCTGCTTCTCGATGGGGACATAATATACGTCTATAACGTTGTATATCCTAACCTAACGCAACCTAACATCTGGGATGTAATATTTTACAACATTCCTGGCGTGTAGTCGCCTACTTCTCGATGGGAACATTATATACGTCTATAACGTTGTGTATCCTAACCTAACGCAACCTAACATCTGGGATGTAATATTCCTGGCGTGTCGTCGCCTACTTCTGGATGGGGAGATTATATACGTCTATAACGTTATATATCCCAACCTAAGGCAACCTAACATCTCGGATGTAATAGTTGACAACATTCCTGGCATGTCCGCACGTACTTCTCGGTGGGAACATTATATACGTCTATCACGTTATATATCCTAGCCTAAGGCCACATAACATGTCGAATGTAATACTTTACAACATTCCTGGCGTGTCGTCGCCTACTTCTCGATTGGGAGATTATATACGTCTATAACGTTGTATATCCTAACCTAACGCAACCTAACATTTGGGATGTAATATTTTACAACATTCCGTGCATGTCGGTGCCTACGTCTCGGTGGGAACATTATATACGTCTATAACGATATATATCCTAACCTAAGGCAACCTAACATATCGGATGTAACAGTTGACAACATTCCTGGCGTGTCCGCCCGTACTTCTCGGTGGGAACATTATATACGTCTATAACGTTATATATCCTAGCCTAAGGCCACCTAACATGTCGGATGTAATATTTTACAACATTCCTGACGCGTCGGCCCCTATTTTTCGGTGGGAACATTATATACGTCTATAACGTTATATATTCTAGCCTAAGGCAACCTAACATGTCGAATGTAAAATTTTACAACATTCCTGGCGTGTCGTCGCCTACTTCTCGATGGGGACATTATATACATCTATAACATTGTATATCCTAGTCTAAGGCAACCTAACATGTCGAATGTAATACTTTACAACATTCCTGGCGTGTCGTCGCCTACTTCTCGATGGGGACATTATATACATCTATAACCTTGTATATCCTAACCTAAGGCAGCCTAACATCTCGGATGTAATATTTTACAACATTCCTGGCATGTCGGTCCCTACACCTCCGTGGGAATATACTATACGTCTATAACGTTGTATATCCTAACCTAAGGGAACCTAACATCGCGGATGTAATAGTTGACAACATTCCTGGCGTGTCCGCCCGTACTTCTCGGTGGGAACATTATATACGTCTATAACGTTATATATCCTAGCCTAAGGCCACATAACATGTCGAATGTAATACTTTACAACATTCCTGGCGTGTCGTCGCCTACTTCTCGATGGGGACATTATATACATCTATAACCTGGTATATCCTAACCTAAGGCAGCCTAACATCTCGGTTGTAATATTTTACAACATTCCTGGCATGTCGGTCCCTACATCTCGGTGGGAACATACTATACGTCTATAACGTTGTATATCCTAACCTAAGGCAACCTAACATATCGGATGTAACAGTTGACAACATTCCTGGCGTGTCCGCCCGTACTTTTCGGTGGGAACATTATATACGTCTATAACGTTATATATCCTAGCCTAAGGCCACCTAACATGTCGGATGTAATATTTTACAACATTCCTGACGCGTCGGCCCCTATTTTTCGGTGGGAACATTATATACGTCTATAACGTTATATATTCTAGCCGAAGGCGACCTAACATGTCGAATGTAATATTTTACAACATTCCTGGCGTGTCGACGCCTGCTTCTCGATGGGGACATTATATACGTCTATATCGTTGTATATCCTAACCTAAAGCAACCTAACATCTGGGATGTAATATTATACAAGATTCCTGGCATGTCGGTCCCCAAGTCTCGGTAGGAACATTATATGCGTCTATAACGATATATATCCAAACCGAAGGGAACCTAACATCTCGGATGTAATATTTTACAACATTCCGGGCTTGTCGTCGCCTGCTTCTCGATGGGGACATTATATACGTCTATAACTTTGTGTACCCTAACCTAACGCAACCTAACATCTGGGATGTAATATTCCCGGCGTGTCGTCGCCTGCTTCTCGATGGGGACATAATATACGTCTATAACGTTGTATATCCTAACCTAACGCAACCTAACATCTGGGATGTAATATTTTACAACATTCCTGGCGTGTCGTCGCCTACTTCTCGATGGGAACATTATATACGTCTGTAACGTTGTGTATCCTAACCTAACGCAACCTAACATCTGGGATGTAATATTCCTGGCGTGTCGTCGCCTACTTCTGGATGGGGAGATTATATACGTCTATAACGATATATATCCCAACCTAAGGCAACCTAACATCTCGGATGTAGTAGTTTACAACATTCCTGGCATGTCCGCCCGTACTTCTCGGTGGGAACATTATATACGTCTATAACGATATATATCCTAACCTATGGCAACCTAACATATCGGATGTAATAGTTGACAACATTCCTGGCGTGTAGGCCCGAACTTCTCGGTGGGAACATTGTATACGTCTATAACGTTATATATCCTAGCCTAAGGCGACCTAGCATGTCGAATGTAATATTTTACATCATTCCTGGCGTGTCGTCGCCTGCTTCTCGATGGGAAAATTATATACGTCTATAACGTTGTGTATCCTAACCTAATGCAACCTAACATCTGGGATGTAATATTCCTGGCGTGTCGTCGCCTACTTCTGGATGGGGAGATTATATGCGTCTATAACGTTATATATCCTAACCTAAGGCAACCTAACATCTCGGATGTAATAGTTGACAACATTCCTGGCGTGTCCGCCCGTACTTCTCGGTGGGAACATTATATACGTCTATAACGTTATATATCCTAGCCTAAGGCCACCTAACATGCAGAATGTAATATTTTAAACATTCCTGACGCGTCGGCCCCTATTTTTCGGTGGGAACATTATATACGTCTATAACGTTATATATCCTAGTCTAGGGCAACCTAACATGTCGAATGCAATACTTTACAACATTCCTGGCGTGTCGTCGCCTACTTCTCGATGGGGACATTATATACATCTATAACCTTGTATATCCTAACCTAAGGCAGCCTAACATCTCGGATGTAATATTTTACAACATTCCTGGGATGTCGGTCCCTACATCTCGGTGGGAACATACTATACGTATATAACGTTGTATATCCTAACCTAAGGGAACCTAACATCTCGGATGTAATAGTTGACAACATTCCTGGCGTGTAGGCCCGTACTTCTCGGTGGGAACATTGTATACGTCTATAACGTTATATATCCTAGCCTAAGGCGACCTAGCATGTCGAATGTAATATTTTACATCATTCCTGGCGTGTCGTCGCCTACTTCTCGATTGGGAGATTATATACGTCTATAACGTTGTATATCCTAACCTAACGCAACCTAACATTTGGGATGTAATATTATACAAGATTCCTGGCATGTCGGTCCCCAAGTCTCGGTAGGAACATTATATACGTCTATAACGATATATATCCAAACCGAAGAGAACCTAACATCTCGGATATAATATTTTACAACATTCCTGGCGTGTCGTCGCCTGCTTCTCGATGGGGACATAATATACGTCTATAACGTTGTATATCCTAACCTAACGCAACCTAACATCTGGGATGTAATATTTTACAACATTCCTGGCGTGTCGTCGCCTACTTCTCCATGGGAACATTATATACGTCTATAACGTTGTGTATCGTAACCTAACGCAACCTAACATCTGGGATGTAATATTCCTGGCGTGTCGTCGCCTACTTCTCGATGGGGACATTATATACGTCTATAACGTTGTGTATCCTAACATAACGCAACCTAACATCTGGGATGTAATATTTTACAACATTCCTGGCGTGTCGTCGCCTGCTTCTCGATGGGGACATAATATACGTCTATAACGTTGTATATCCTTACCTAACGCAACCTAACATCTGGGATGTAATATTTTACAACATTCCTGGCGTGTCGTCGCCTACTTCTCGATGGGGACATTATATACATCTATAACATTGTATATCCTAGTCTAAGGCAACCTAACGTGTCGAATGTAATACTTTACAACATTCCTGGCGTGTCGTCGCCTACTTCTCGATGGGGACATTATATACATCTATAACCTTGTATATCCTAACCTAAGGCAGCCTAACATCTCGGATGTAATATTTTACAACATTCCTGGCATGTCGGTCCCTACACCTCCGTGGGAATATACTATACGTCTATAACGTTGTATATCCTAACGTAAGGGAACCTAACATCGCGGATGTAATAGTTGACAACATTCCTGGCGTGTCCGCCCGTACTTCTCGGTGGGAACATTATATACGTCTATAACGTTATATATCCTAGCCTAAGGCCACATAACATGTCGAATGTAATACTTTACAACATTCCTGGCGTGTCGTCGCCTACTTCTCGATAGGGACATTATATACATCTATAACCTTGTATATCCTAACCTAAGGCAGCCTAACATCTCGGTTGTAATATTTTACAACATTCCTGGCATGTCGGTCCCTACATCTCGGTGGGAACATACTATACGTCTATAACGTTGTATATCCTAACCTAAGGGAACCTAACATCTCGGGTGTAATATTTTACAATATTCCTGACGCGTCGGCACCTATTTTTCGGTGGGAACATTATATACGTCTATAACGTTATATATCCTAGCCGAAGGCGACCTAACATGTCGAATGTAATATTTTACAACATTCCTGGCGTGTCGACGCCTGCTTCTCGATGGGGACATTATATACGTGTATATCGTTGTATATCCGAACCTAAAGCAACCTAACATCTGGGATGTAATATTATACAAGATTCCTGGCATGTCGGTCCCCAAGTCTCGGTAGGAACATTATATACGTCTATAACGATATATATCCAAACCGAAGGGAACCTAACATCTCGGATGTAATATTTTACAACATTCCGGTCTTGTCGTCGCCTGCTTCTCGATGGGGACATTATATACGTCTATAAATTTGTGTACCCTAACCTAACGCAACCTAACATCTGGGATGTAATATTCCCGGCATGTCGTCGCCTGCTTCTCGATGGGGACATAATATACGTCTATAACGTTGTATATCCTAACCTAACGCAACCTAACATCTGGGATGTAATATTTTACAACATTCCTGGCGTGTCGTCGCCTACTTCTCGATGGGAACATTATATACGTCTGTAACGTTGTGTATCCTAACCTAACGCAACCTAACATCTGGGATGTAATATTCCTGGCGTGTCGTCGCCTACTTCTGGATGGGGAGATTATATACGTCTATAACGTTATATATCCCAACCTAAGGCAACCTAACATCTCGGATGTAGTAGTTTACAACATTCCTGGCATGTCCGCCCGTACTTCTCGGTGGGAACATTATATACGTCTATAACGTTATATATGCTAGCCTAAGGCCACATAACATGTCGAATGTAATACTTCACAACATTCCTGGCGTGTCGTCGCCTACTTCTCGATTGGGAGATTATATACGTCTATAACGTTGTATATCCTAACCTAACGCAACCTAACATTTGGGATGTAATATTTTACAACATTCCTTGCATGTCGGTGCCTACGTCTCGGTGGGAACATTATATACGTCTATAACGATATATATCCTAACCTAAGGCAACCTAACATATCGGATGTAATAGTTGACAACATTCCTGGCGTGTAGGCCCGAACTTCTCGGTGGGAACATTGTATACGTCTATAACGTTATATATCCTAGCCTAAGGCGACCTAACATATCGAATTTAATATTTTACATCATTCCTGGCGTGTCGTCGCCTGCTTCTCGATGGGAACATTATATACGTCTATAACGTTGTGTATCCTAACCTAACGCAACCTAACATCTGGGATGTAATATTCCCGGCTTGTCGTCGCCTACTTCTGGATGGGGACATTATATACGTCTATAACATTATATATCCTAACGTAAGGCAACCTAACATCTCGGCTGTAATAGTTGACAACATTCCTGGCGTGTCCGCCCGTACTTCTCGGTGGGAACATTATATACGTCTATAACGTTATATATCCTAGCCTAAGGCCACCTAACATGCAGAATGTAATATTTTAAACATTCCTGACGCGTCGGCCCCTATTTTTCGGTGGGAACATTATATACGTCTATAACGTTATATATCCTAGCCTAAGGCCACCTAACATGTCGAATGTAATATTTTACAACATTCCTGACGCGTCGGCCCCTATTTTTCGGTGGGAACATTATATACGTCTATAACGTTATATATCCTAGTCTAGGGCAACCTAACATGTCGAATGCAATACTTTACAACATTCCTGGCGTGTCGTCGCCTACTTCTCGATGGGGACATTATATACATCTATAACCTTGTATATCCTAACCTAAGGCAGCCTAACATCTCGGATGTAATATTTTACAACATTCCTGGGATGTCGGTCCCTACATCTCGGTGGGAACATACTATACGTATATAACGTTGTATATCCTAACCTAAGGGAACCTAACATCTCGGATGTAATAGTTGACAACATTCCTGGCGTGTAGGCCCGTACTTCTCGGTGGGAACATTGTATACGTCTATAACGTTATATATCCTAGCCTAAGGCGACCCAGCATGTCGAATGTAATATTTTACATCATTCCTGGCGTGTCGTCGCCTACTTCTCGATTGGGAGATTATATACGTCTATAACGTTGTATATCCTAACCTAACGCAACCTAACATTTGGGATGTAATATTATACAAGATTCCTGGCATGTCGGTCCCCAAGTCTCGGTAGGAACATTATATACGTCTATAACGATATATATCCAAACCGAAGAGAACCTAACATCTCGGATGTAATATTTTACAACATTCCTGGCGTGTCGTCGCCTGCTTCTCGATGGGGACATAATATACGTCTATAACGTTGTATATCCTAACCTAACGCAACCTAACATCTGGGATGTAATATTTTACAACATTCCTGGCGTGTCGTCGCCTACTTCTCGATGGGAACATTATATACGTCTATAACGTTGTGTATCGTAACCTAACGCACCCTAACATCTGGGATGTAATATTCCTGGCGTGTCGTCGCCTACTTCTCGATGGGGACATTATATACGTCTATAACGTTGTGTATCCTAACATAACGCAACCTAACATCTGGGATGTAATATTTTACAACATTCCTGGCGTGTCGTCGCCTGCTTCTCGATGGGGACATAATATACGTCTATAACGTTGTATATCCTTACCTAACGCAACCTAACATCTGGGATGTAATATTTTACAACATTCCTGGCGTGTCGTCGCCTACTTCTCGATGGGGACATTATATACATCTATAACATTGTATATCCTAGTCTAAGGCAACCTAACATGTCGAATGTAATACTTTACAACATTCCTGGCGTGTCGTCGCCTACTTCTCGATGGGGACATTATATACATCTATAACCTTGTATATCCTAACCTAAGGCAGCCTAACATCTCGGATGTAATATTTTACAACATTCCTGGCATGTCGGTCCCTACACCTCCGTGGGAATATACTATACGTCTATAACGTTGTATATCCTAACGTAAGGGAACCTAACATCGCGGATGTAATAGTTGACAACATTCCTGGCGTGTCCGCCCGTACTTCTCGGTGGGAACATTATATACGTCTATAACGTTATATATCCTAGCCTAAGGCCACATAACATGTCGAATGTAATACTTTACAACATTCCTGGCGTGTCGTCGCCTACTTCTCGATGGGGACATTATATACATCTATAACCTTGTATATCCTAACCTAAGGCAGCCTAACATCTCGGTTGTAATATTTTACAACATTCCTGGCATGTCGGTCCCTACATCTCGGTGGGAACATACTATACGTCTATAACGTTGTATATCCTAACCTAAGGGAACCTAACATCTCGGGTGTAATATTTTACAATATTCCTGACGCGTCGGCACCTATTTTTCGGTGGGAACATTATATACGTCTATAACGTTATATATCCTAGCCGAAGGCGACCTAACATGTCGAATGTAATATTTTACAACATTCCTGGCGTGTCGACGCCTGCTTCTCGATGGGGACATTATATACGTGTATATCGTTGTATATCCGAACCTAAAGCAACCTAACATCTGGGATGTAATATTATACAAGATTCCTGGCATGTCGGTCCCCAAGTCTCGGTAGGAACATTATATACGTCTATAACGATATATATCCAAACCGAAGGGAACCTAACATCTCGGATGTAATATTTTACAACATTCCGGTCTTGTCGTCGCCTGCTTCTCGATGGGGACATTATATACGTCTATAACTTTGTGTACCCTAACCTAACGCAACCTAACATCTGGGATGTAATATTCCCGGCGTGTCGTCGCCTGCTTCTCGATGGGGACATAATATACGTCTATAACGTTGTATATCCTAACCTAACGCAACCTAACATCTGGGATGTAATATTTTACAACATTCCTGGCGTGTCGTCGCCTACTTCTCGATGGGAACATTATATACGTCTGTAACGTTGTGTATCCTAACCTAACGCAACCTAACATCTGGGATGTAATATTCCTGGCGTGTCGTCGCCTACTTCTGGATGGGGAGATTATATACGTCTATAACGTTATATATCCCAACCTAAGGCAACCTAACATCTCGGATGTAGTAGTTTACAACATTCCTGGCATGTCCGCCCGTACTTCTCGGTGGGAACATTATATACGTCTATAACGTTATATATGCTAGCCTAAGGCCACATAACATGTCGAATGTAATACTTCACAACATTCCTGGCGTGTCGTCGCCTACTTCTCGATTGGGAGATTATATACGTCTATAACGTTGTATATCCTAACCTAACGCAACCTAACATTTGGGATGTAATATTTTACAACATTCCTTGCATGTCGGTGCCTACGTCTCGGTGGGAACATTATATACGTCTATAACGATATATATCCTAACCTAAGGCAACCTAACATATCGGATGTAATAGTTGACAACATTCCTGGCGTGTAGGCCCGAACTTCTCGGTGGGAACATTGTATACGTCTATAACGTTATATATCCTAGCCTAAGGCGACCTAACATATCGAATTTAATATTTTACATCATTCCTGGCGTGTCGTCGCCTGCTTCTCGATGGGAACATTATATACGTCTATAACGTTGTGTATCCTAACCTAACGCAACCTAACATCTGGGATGTAATATTCCCGGCTTGTCGTCGCCTACTTCTGGATGGGGACATTATATACGTCTATAACATTATATATCCTAACGTAAGGCAACCTAACATCTCGGCTGTAATAGTTGACAACATTCCTGGCGTGTCCGCCCGTACTTCTCGGTGGGAACATTATATACGTCTATAACGTTATATATCCTAGCCTAAGGCCACCTAACATGCAGAATGTAATATTTTAAACATTCCTGACGCGTCGGCCCCTATTTTGCGGTGGGAACATTATATACGTCTATAACGTTATATATCCTAGCCTAAGGCCACCTAACATGTCGAATGTAATATTTTACAACATTCCTGACGCGTCGGCCCCTATTTTTCGGTGGGAACATTATATACGTCTATAACGTTATATATCCTAGTCTAGGGCAACCTAACATGTCGAATGCAATACTTTACAACATTCCTGGCGTGTCGTCGCCTACTTCTCGATGGGGACATTATATACATCTATAACCTTGTATATCCTAACCTAAGGCAGCCTAACATCTCGGATGTAATATTTTACAACATTCCTGGGATGTCGGTCCCTACATCTCGGTGGGAACATACTATACGTATATAACGTTGTATATCCTAACCTAAGGGAACCTAACATCTCGGATGTAATAGTTGACAACATTCCTGGCGTGTAGGCCCGTACTTCTCGGTGGGAACATTGTATACGTCTATAACGTTATATATCCTAGCCTAAGGCGACCTAGCATGTCGAATGTAATATTTTACATCATTCCTGGCGTGTCGTCGCCTACTTCTCGATTGGGAGATTATATACGTCTATAACGTTGTATATCCTAACCTAACGCAACCTAACATTTGGGATGTAATATTATACAAGATTCCTGGCATGTCGGTCCCCAAGTCTCGGTAGGAACATTATATACGTCTATAACGATATATATCCAAACCGAAGAGAACCTAACATCTCGGATGTAATATTTTACAACATTCCTGGCGTGTCGTCGCCTGCTTCTCGATGGGGACATAATATACGTCTATAACGTTGTATATCCTAACCTAACGCAACCTAACATCTGGGATGTAATATTTTACAACATTCCTGGCGTGTCGTCGCCTACTTCTCGATGGGAACATTATATACGTCTATAACGTTGTGTATCGTAACCTAACGCAACCTAACATCTGGGATGTAATATTCCTGGCGTGTCGTCGCCTACTTCTCGATGGGGACATTATATACGTCTATAACGTTGTGTATCCTAACATAACGCAACCTAACATCTGGGATGTAATATTTTACAACATTCCTGGCGTGTCGTCGCCTGCTTCTCGATGGGGACATAATATACGTCTATAACGTTGTATATCCTTACCTAACGCAACCTAACATCTGGGATGTAATATTTTACAACATTCCTGGCGTGTCGTCGCCTACTTCTCGATGGGAACATTATATACGTCTGTAACGTTGTGTATCCTAACCTAACGCAACCTAACATCTGGGATGTAATATTCCTGGCGTGTCGTCGCCTACTTCTGGATGGGGAGATTATATACGTCTATAACGTTATATATCCCAACCTAAGGCAACCTAACATCTCGGATGTAGTAGTTTACAACATTCCTGGCATGTCCGCCCGTACTTCTCGGTGGGAACATTATATACGTCTATAACGTTATATATGCTAGCCTAAGGCCACATAACATGTCGAATGTAATACTTCACAACATTCCTGGCGTGTCGTCGCCTACTTCTCGATTGGGAGATTATATACGTCTATAACGTTGTATATCCTAACCTAACGCAACCTAACATTTGGGATGTAATATTTTACAACATTCCTTGCATGTCGGTGCCTACGTCTCGGTGGGAACATTATATACGTCTATAACGATATATATCCTAACCTAAGGCAACCTAACATATCGGATGTAATAGTTGACAACATTCCTGGCGTGTAGGCCCGAACTTCTCGGTGGGAACATTGTATACGTCTATAACGTTATATATCCTAGCCTAAGGCGACCTAACATATCGAATTTAATATTTTACATCATTCCTGGCGTGTCGTCGCCTGCTTCTCGATGGGAACATTATATACGTCTATAACGTTGTGTATCCTAACCTAACGCAACCTAACATCTGGGATGTAATATTCCCGGCTTGTCGTCGCCTACTTCTGGATGGGGACATTATATACGTCTATAACATTATATATCCTAACGTAAGGCAACCTAACATCTCGGCTGTAATAGTTGACAACATTCCTGGCGTATCCGCCCGTACATCTCGGTGGGAACATTATATACGTCTATAACGTTATATATCCTAGCCTAAGGCCACCTAACATGTCGAATGTAATATTTTACAACATTCCTGACGCGTCGGCCCCTATGTTTCGGTGGGAACATTATATACGTCTATAACGTTATATATCCTAGTCTAAGGCAACCTAACATGTCGAATGCAATACTTTACAACATTCCTGGCGTGTCGTCGCCTACTTCTCGATGGGGACATTATATACATCTATAACCTTGTATATCCTAACCTAAGGCAGCCTAACATCTCGGATGTAATATTTTACAACATTCCTGGCATGTCGGTCCCTACATCTCGGTGGGAACATACTATACGTATATAACGTTGTATATCCTAACCTAAGGGAACCTAACATCTCGGATGTAATAGTTGACAACATTCCTGGCGTGTAGGCCCGTACTTCTCGGTGGGAACATTGTATACGTCTATAACGTTATATATCCTAGCCTAAGGCGACCTAGCATGTCGAATGTAATATTTTACATCATTCCTGGCGTGTCGTCGCCTGCTTCTCGATGGGAACATTATATACGTCTATAACGTTGTGTATCCTAACCTAACGCAACCTAACATCTGGGATGTAATATTCCTGGCGTGTCGTCGCCTACTTCTGGATGGGGAGATTATATGCGTCTATAACGTTATATATCCTAACCTAAGGCAACCTAACATCTCGGATGTAATAGTTGACAACATTCCTGGCGTGTCCGCCCGTACTTCTCGGTGGGAACATTGTATACGTCTATAACGTTATATATCCTAGCCTAAGGCGACCTAGCATGTCGAATGTAATATTTTACAACATTCCTGGCGTGTCGTCGCCTACTTCTCGATGGGGACATTATATACATCTATAACCTTGTATATCCTAACCTAAGGCAGCCTAACATCTCGGATGTAATATTTTACAACATTCCTGGCATGTCGGTCCCTACATCTCGGTGGGAACATACTATACGTATATAACGTTGTATATCCTAACCTAAGGGAACCTAACATCTCGGATGTAATAGTTGACAACATTCCTGGCGTGTCGTCGCCTGCTTCTCGATGGGGACATAATATACGTCTATAACGTTGTATATCCTAACCTAACGCAACCTAACATCTGGGATGTAATATTTTACAACATTCCTGGCGTGTAGTCGCCTACTTCTCGATGGGAACATTATATACGTCTATAACGTTGTGTATCCTAACCTAACGCAACCTAACATCTGGGATGTAATATTCCTGGCGTGTCGTCGCCTACTTCTGGATGGGGAGATTATATACGTCTATAACGTTATATATCCCAACCTAAGGCAACCTAACATCTCGGATGTAATAGTTGACAACATTCCTGGCATGTCCGCCCGTACTTCTCGGTGGGAACATTATATACGTCTATAACGTTATATATCCTAGCCTAAGGCCACATAACATGTCGAATGTAATACTTTACCACATTCCTGGCGTGTCGTCGCCTACTTCTCGATTGGGAGATTATATACGTCTATAACGTTGTATATCCTAACCTAACGCAACCTAACATTTGGGATGAAATATTTTACAACATTCCTTGCATGTCGGTGCCTACGTCTCGGTGGGAACATTATATACGTCTATAACGATATATATCCTAACCTAAGGCAACCTAACATATCGGATGTAATAGTTGACAACATTCCTGGCGTGTCCGCCCGTACTTCTCGGTGGGAACATTATATACGTCTATAACGTTATATATCCTAGCCTAAGGCCACCTAACATGTCGGATGTAATATTTTACAACATTCCTGACGCGTCGGCCCCTATTTTTCGGTGGGAACATTATATACGTCTATAACGTTATATATTCTAGCCTAAGGCAACCTAACATGTCGAATGTAAAATTTTACAACATTCCTGGCGTGTCGTCGCCTACTTCTCGATGGGGACATTATATACATCTATAACATTGTATATCCTAGTCTAAGGCAACCTAACATGTCGAATGTAAAACTTTAGAACATTCCTGGCGTGTCGTCGCCTACTTCTCGATGGGGACATTATATACATCTATAACCTTGCATATCCTAACCTAAGGCAGCCTAACATCTCGGATGTAATAGTTGACAACATTCCTGGCGTGTAGGCCCGTACTTCTCGGTGGGAACATTCTATACGTCTATAACGTTATATATCCTAGCATAAGGCTTCCTAACATGTCGAATGTAATATTTTACAACATTCCTGGCGTGTCATCGCCTACTTCTCGATGGGGACATTATATACATCTATAACATTGTATATCCTAACCTAACGCAACCTAACATCTGGGATGTAATATTCCTGGCGTGTCGTCGCCTACTTCTGGATGGGGAGATTATATACGTCTATAACGTTATATATCCCAACCTAAGGCAACCTAACATCTCGGATGTAATAGTTGACAACATTCCTGGCGTGTCCGCCCGTACTTCTCGGTGGGAACATTATATACGTCTATAACGTTATATATCCTAGCCTAAGGCCACATAACATGTCGAATGTAATACTTTACAACATTCCTGGCGTGTCGTCGCCTACTTCTCGATGGGGACATTATATACATCTATAACCTTGTATATCCTAACCTAAGGCAGCCTAACATCTCGGATGTAATATTTTACAACATTCCTGGCATGTCGGTCCCTACACCTCCTTGGGAATATACTATACGTCTATAACGTTGTATATCCTAACCTAAGGGAACCTAACATCCCGGATGTAATAGTTGACAACATTCCTGGCGTGTCCGCCCGTACTTCTCGGTGGGAACATTATATACGTCTATAACGTTATATATCCTAGCCTAAGGCCACATAACATGTCGAATGTAATACTTTACAACATTCCTGGCGTGTCGTCGCCTACTTCTCGATGGGGACATTATATACATCTATAACCTTGTATATCCTAACCTAAGGCAGCCTAACATCTCGGTTGTAATATTTTACAACATTCCTGGCATGTCGGTCCCTACATCTCGGTGGGAACATACTATACGTCTATAACGTTGTATATCCTAACCTAAGGGAACCTAACATCTCGGGTGTAATATTTTACAATATTCCTGACGCGTCGGCACCTATTTTTCGGTGGGAAAATTATATACGTCTATAACGTTATATATCCTAGCCGAAGGCGACCTAACATGTCGAATGTAATATTTTACAACATTCCTGGCGTGTCGACGCCTGCTTCTCGATGGTGACATTATATACGTCTATATCGTTGTATATCCTAACCTAAAGCAACCTAACATCTGGGATGTAATATTATACAAGATTCCTGGCATGTCGGTCCCCAAGTCTCGGTAGGAACATTATATACGTCTATAACGATATATATCCAAACCGAAGGGAACCTAACATCTCGGATGTAATATTTTACAACATTCCGGGCTTGTCGTCGCCTGCTTCTCGATGGGGACATTATATACGTCTATAACTTTGTGTACCCTAACCTAACGCAACCTAACATCTGGGATGTAATATTACCGGCGTGTTGTCGCCTGCTTCTCGATGGGGACATAATATACGTCTATAACGTTGTATATCCTAACCTAACGCAACCTAACATCTGGGATGTAATATTTTACAACATTCCTGGCGTGTCGTCGCCTACTTCTCGATGGGAACATTATATACGTCTGTAACGTTGTGTATCCTAACCTAACGCAACCTAACATCTGGGATGTAATATTCCTGGCGTGTCGTCGCCTACTTCTGGATGGGGAGATTATATACGTCTATAACGTTATATATCCCAACCTAAGGCAACCTAACATCTCGGATGTAGTAGTTTACAACATTCCTGGCATGTCCGCCCGTACTTCTCGGTGGGAACATTATATACGTCTATAACGTTATATATCCTAGCCTAAGGCCACATAACATGTCGAATGTAATACTTCACAACATTCCTGGCGTGTCGTCGCCTACTTCTCGATTGGGAGATTATATACGTCTATAACGTTGTATATCCTAACCTAACGCAACCTAACATTTGGGATGTAATATTTTACAACATTCCTTGCATGTCGGTGCCTACGTCTCGGTGGGAACATTATATACGTCTATAACGATATATATCCTAACCTAAGGCAACCTAACATATCGGATGTAATAGTTGACAACATTCCTGGCGTGTAGGCCCGAACTTCTCAGTGGGAACATTGTATACGTCTATAACGTTATATATCCTAGCCTAAGGCGACCTAACATGTCGAATGTAATACTTTACAACATTCCTGGCGTGTCCGCCCGTACTTCTCGGTGGGAACATTATATACGTCTATAACGTTATATATCCTAGCCTAAGGCCACCTAACATGTCGAATGTAATATTTTACAACATTCCTGACGCGTCGGCCCCTATTTTTCGGTGGGAACATTATATACGTCTACAACGTTATATATCCTAGTCTAAGGCAACCTAACATGTCGAATGTAATACTTTACAACATTCCTGGCGTGTCGTCGCCTACTTCTCGATGGGGACATTATATACGTCTATAACGTTGTGTATCCTAATCCAAAGCAACCTAACATCTGGGATGTAATATTATACAAGATTCCTGGCATGTCGGTCCCCAAGTCTCGGTGGGAACATTATATACGTCTATAACGTTATATATCCTAGCCTAAGGCCACATAACATGTCGAATGTAATACTTTACAACATTCCTGGCGTGTCCGCCCGTACTTCCCGGTGGGAACATTATATACGTCTATAACGTTATATATCCTAGCCTAAGGCGACCTAACATGTCGAATGTAATACTTTACAACATTCCTGGCGTGTCGTCGCCTACTTCTCGATGGGGACATTATATACATCTATAACCTTATATATCCTAACCTAAGGCAGCCTAACATCTCGGATGTAATATTTTACAACATTCCTGGCATGTCGGTCCCTACATCTCGGTGGGAACATACTATACGTCTATAACGTTGTATATCCTAACCTAAGGGAACCTAACATCTCGGGTGTAATATTTTACAATATTCCTGACGCGTCGGCACCTATTTTTCGGTGGGAACATTATATACGTCTATAACGTTATATATCCTAGCCGAAGGCGACCTAACATGTCGAATGTAATATTTTACAACATTCCTGGCGTGTCGACGCCTGCTTCTCGATGGGGACATTATATACGTGTATATCGTTGTATATCCGAACCTAAAGCAACCTAACATCTGGGATGTAATATTATACAAGATTCCTGGCATGTCGGTCCCCAAGTCTCGGTAGGAACATTATATACGTCTATAACGATATATATCCAAACCGAAGGGAACCTAACATCTCGGATGTAATATTTTACAACATTCCGGTCTTGTCGTCGCCTGCTTCTCGATGGGGACATTATATACGTCTATAACTTTGTGTACCCTAACCTAACGCAACCTAACATCTGGGATGTAATATTCCCGGCGTGTCGTCGCCTGCTTCTCGATGGGGACATAATATACGTCTATAACGTTGTATATCCTAACCTAACGCAACCTAACATCTGGGATGTAATATTTTACAACATTCCTGGCGTGTCGTCGCCTACTTCTCGATGGGAACATTATATACGTCTGTAACGTTGTGTATCCTAACCTAACGCAACCTAACATCTGGGATGTAATATTCCTGGCGTGTCGTCGCCTACTTCTGGATGGGGAGATTATATACGTCTATAACGTTATATATCCCAACCTAAGGCAACCTAACATCTCGGATGTAGTAGTTTACAACATTCCTGGCATGTCCGCCCGTACTTCTCGGTGGGAACATTATATACGTCTATAACGTTATATATGCTAGCCTAAGGCCACATAACATGTCGAATGTAATACTTCACAACATTCCTGGCGTGTCGTCGCCTACTTCTCGATTGGGAGATTATATACGTCTATAACGTTGTATATCCTAACCTAACGCAACCTAACATTTGGGATGTAATATTTTACAACATTCCTTGCATGTCGGTGCCTACGTCTCGGTGGGAACATTATATACGTCTATAACGATATATATCCTAACCTAAGGCAACCTAACATATCGGATGTAATAGTTGACAACATTCCTGGCGTGTAGGCCCGAACTTCTCGGTGGGAACATTGTATACGTCTATAACGTTATATATCCTAGCCTAAGGCGACCTAACATATCGAATTTAATATTTTACATCATTCCTGGCGTGTCGTCGCCTGCTTCTCGATGGGAACATTATATACGTCTATAACGTTGTGTATCCTAACCTAACGCAACCTAACATCTGGGATGTAATATTCCCGGCTTGTCGTCGCCTACTTCTGGATGGGGACATTATATACGTCTATAACATTATATATCCTAACGTAAGGCAACCTAACATCTCGGCTGTAATAGTTGACAACATTCCTGGCGTATCCGCCCGTACATCTCGGTGGGAACATTATATACGTCTATAACGTTATATATCCTAGCCTAAGGCCACCTAACATGTCGAATGTAATATTTTACAACATTCCTGACGCGTCGGCCCCTATGTTTCGGTGGGAACATTATATACGTCTATAACGTTATATATCCTAGTCTAAGGCAACCTAACATGTCGAATGCAATACTTTACAACATTCCTGGCGTGTCGTCGCCTACTTCTCGATGGGGACATTATATACATCTATAACCTTGTATATCCTAACCTAAGGCAGCCTAACATCTCGGATGTAATATTTTACAACATTCCTGGCATGTCGGTCCCTACGTCTCGGTGGGAACATACTATACGTATATAACGTTGTATATCCTAACCTAAGGGAACCTAACATCTCGGATGTAATAGTTGACAATATTCCTGGCGTGTAGGCCCGTACTTCTCGGTGGGAACATTGTATACGTCTATAACGTTATATATCCTAGCCTAAGGCGACCTAGCATGTCGAATGTAATATTTTACATCATTCCTGGCGTGTCGTCGCCTGCTTCTCGATGGGAACATTATATACGTCTATAACGTTGTGTATCCTAACCTAACGCAACCTAACATCTGGGATGTAATATTCCTGGCGTGTCGTCGCCTACTTCTGGATGGGGAGATTATATGCGTCTATAACGTTATATATCCTAACCTAAGGCAACCTAACATCTCGGATGTAATAGTTGACAACATTCCTGGCGTGTCCGCCCGTACTTCTCGGTGGGAACATTGTATACGTCTATAACGTTATATATCCTAGCCTAAGGCGACCTAGCATGTCGAATGTAATATTTTACAACATTCCTGGCGTGTCGTCGCCTACTTCTCGATGGGGACATTATATACATCTATAACCTTGTATATCCTAACCTAAGGCAGCCTAACATCTCGGATGTAATATTTTACAACATTCCTGGCATGTCGGTCCCTACACCTCCTTGGGAATATACTATACGTCTATAACGTTGTATATCCTAACCTAAGGGAACCTAACATCGCGGATGTAATAGTTGACAACATTCCTGGCGTGTCCGCCCGTACTTCTCGGTGGGAACATTATATACGTCTATAAAGTTATATATCCTAGCCTAAGGCCACATAACATGTCGAATGTAATACTTTACAACATTCCTGGCGTGTCGTCGCCTACTTCTCGATGGGGACATTATATACGTCTATAACGTTGTGTATCCTAACCCAAAGCAACCTAACATCTGGGATGTAATATTATACAAGATTCCTGGCATGTCGGTCCCCAAGTCTCGGTGGGAACATTATATACGTCTATAACGTTATATATCCTAGCCTAAGGCCACATAACATGTCGAATGTAATACTTTACAACATTCCTGGCGTGTCCGCCCGTACTTCCCGGTGGGAACATTATATACGTCTATAACGTTATATATCCTAGCCTAAGGCGACCTAGCATGTCGAATGTAATATTTTACATCATTCCTGGCGTGTCGTCGCCTGCTTCTCGATGGGAACATTATATACGTCTATAACGTTGTGTATCCTAACCTAACGCAACCTAACATCTGGGATGTAATATTCCTGGCGTGTCGTCGCCTACTTCTGGATGGGGAGATTATATGCGTCTATAACGTTATATATCCTAACCTAAGGCAACCTAACATCTCGGATGTAATAGTTGACAACATTCCTGGCGTGTCCGCCCGTACTTCTCGGTGGGAACATTGTATACGTCTATAACGTTATATATCCTAGCCTAAGGCGACCTAGCATGTCGAATGTAATATTTTACAACATTCCTGGCGTGTCGTCGCCTACTTCTCGATGGGGACATTATATACATCTATAACCTTGTATATCCTAACCTAAGGCAGCCTAACATCTCGGATGTAATATTTTACAACATTCCTGGCATGTCGGTCCCTACATCTCGGTGGGAACATACTATACGTATATAACGTTGTATATCCTAACCTAAGGGAACCTAACATCTCGGATGTAATAGTTGACAACATTCCTGGCGTGTCGTCGCCTGCTTCTCGATGGGGACATAATATACGTCTATAACGTTGTATATCCTAACCTAACGCAACCTAACATCTGGGATGTAATATTTTACAACATTCCTGGCGTGTAGTCGCCTACTTCTCGATGGGAACATTATATACGTCTATAACGTTGTGTATCCTAACCTAACGCAACCTAACATCTGGGATGTAATATTCCTGGCGTGTCGTCGCCTACTTCTGGATGGGGAGATTATATACGTCTATAACGTTATATATCCCAACCTAAGGCAACCTAACATCTCGGATGTAATAGTTGACAACATTCCTGGCATGTCCGCCCGTACTTCTCGGTGGGAACATTATATACGTCTATAACGTTATATATCCTAGTCTAAGGCCACATAACATGTCGAATGTAATACTTTACCACATTCCTGGCGTGTCGTCGCCTACTTCTCGATTGGGAGATTATATACGTCTATAACGTTGTATATCCTAGTCTAAGGCAACCTAACATGTCGAATGTAAAACTTTAGAACATTCCTGGCGTGTCGTCGCCTACTTCTCGATGGGGACATTATATACATCTATAACCTTGCATATCCTAACCTAAGGCAGCCTAACATCTCGGATGTAATAGTTGACAACATTCCTGGCGTGTAGGCCCGTACTTCTCGGTGGGAACTTTCTATACGTCTATAACGTTATATATCCTAGCATAAGGCTTCCTAACATGTCGAATGTAATATTTTACAACATTCCTGGCGTGTCATCGCCTACTTCTCGATGGGGACATTATATACATCTATAACCTTGTATATCCTAACCTAACGCAACCTAACATCTGGGATGTAATATTCCTGGCGTGTCGTCGCCTACTTCTGGATGGGGAGATTATATACGTCTATAACGTTATATATCCCAACCTAAGGCAACCTAACATCTCGGATGTAATAGTTGACAACATTCCTGGCGTGTCCGTCCGTACTTCTCGGTGGGAACATTATATACGTCTATAACGTTATATATCCTAGCCTAAGGCCACATAACATGTCGAATGTAATACTTTACAACATTCCTGGCGTGTCGTCGCCTACTTCTCGATGGGGACATTATATACATCTATAACCTTGTATATCCTAACCTAAGGCAGCCTAACATCTCGGATGTAATATTTTACAACATTCCTGGCATGTCGGTCCCTACACCTCCTTGGGAATATACTATACGTCTATAACGTTGTATATCCTAACCTAAGGGAACCTAACATCGCGGATGTAATAGTTGACAACATTCCTGGCGTGTCCGCCCGTACTTCTCGGTGGGAACATTATATACGTCTATAAAGTTATATATCCTAGCCTAAGGCCACATAACATGTCGAATGTAATACTTTACAACATTCCTGGCGTGTCGTCGCCTACTTCTCGATGGGGACATTATATACGTCTATAACGTTGTGTATCCTAACCCAAAGCAACCTAACATCTGGGATGTAATATTATACAAGATTCCTGGCATGTCGGTCCCCAAGTCTCGGTGGGAACATTATATACGTCTATAACGTTATATATCCTAGCCTAAGGCCACATAACATGTCGAATGTAATACTTTACAACATTCCTGGCGTGTCCGCCCGTACTTCCCGGTGGGAACATTATATACGTCTATAACGTTATATATCCTAGCCTAAGGCGACCTAACATGTCGAATGTAATACTTTACAACATTCCTGTCGTGTCGTCGCCTACTTCTCGATGGGGACATTATATACATCTATAACCTTGTATATCCTAACCTAAGGCAGCATAACATCTCGGATGTAATATTTTACAACATTCCTGGCATGTCGGTCCCTACATCTCGGTGCGAACATACTATACGTCTATAACGTTGTATATCCTAACCTAAGGGAACCTAACATCTCGGGTGTAATATTTTACATCATTCCTGACGCGTCGGCCCCTATTTTTCGGTGGGAACATTATATACGTCTATAACGTTATATATCCTAGCCTAAGGCGACCTAACATGTCGAATGTAATATTTTACAACATTCCTGGCGTGTCGTCGCCTGCTTCTCGATGGGGACATTATATACGTCTATATCGTTGTATATCCTAACCTAAAGCAACCTAACATCTGGGATGTAATATTCCTGGCGTGTCGTCGCCTACTTCTGGATGGGGAGATTATATACGTCTATAACGTTATATATCCCAACCTAAGGCAACCTAACATCTCGGATGTAATAGTTGACAACATTCCTGGCATGTCCGCCCGTACTTCTCGGTGGGAACATTATATACGTCTATAACGTTATATATCCTAGCCTAAGGCCACATAACATGTCGAATGTAATACTTTACAACATTCCTGGCGTGTCGTCGCCTACTTCTCGATTGGGAGATTATATACGTCTATAACGTTGTATATCCTAACCTAACGCAACCTAATATTTGGGATGTAATATTTTACAACATTCCTTGCATGTCGGTGCCTACGTCTCGGTGGGAACATTATATACGTCTATAACGATATATATCCTAACCTAAGGCAACCTAACATATCGGATGTAATAGTTGACAACATTCCTGGCGTGTAGGCCCGAACTTCTCGGTGGGAACATTGTATACGTCTATAACGTTATATATCCTAGCCTAAGGCGACCTAACATATCGAATTTAATATATTACATCATTCCTGGCGTGTCGTCGCCTGCTTCTCGATGGGAACATTATATACGTCTATAACTTTGTGTATTCTAACCTAACGCAACCTAACATCTGGGATGTAATATTCCCGGCGTGTCGTCGCATACTTCTGGATGGGGATATTATATACGTCTATAACGTTATATATCCTATCCTAAGGCAACCTAACATCTCGAATGTAATAGTTGACAACATTCCTGGCGTGTCCGCCCGTACTTCTCGGTGGGAACATTATATACGTCTATAACGTTATATATCCTAGCCTAAGGCCACCTAACATGTCGAATGTAATACTTTACAACATTCCTGGCGTGTCGTCGCCTACTTCTCGATTGGGAGATTATATACGTCTATAACGTTGTATATCCTAACCTAACGCAACCTAACATTTGGGATGTAATATTATACAAGATTCCTGGCATGTCGGTCCCCAAGTCTCGGTAGGAACATTATATACGTCTATAACGATATATATCCAAACCGAAGAGAACCTAACATCTCGGATGTAATATTTTACAACATTCCTGGCGTGTCGTCGCCTGCTTCTCGATGGGGACATAATATACGTCTATAACGTTGTATATCCTAACCTAACGCAACCTAACATCTGGGATGTAATATTTTACAACATTCCTGGCGTGTCGTCGCCTACTTCTCGATGGGAACATTATATACGTCTATAACTTTGTGTATCCTAACCTAACGCAACCTAACATCTGGGATGTAATATTCCTGGCGTGTCGTCGCCTACTTCTGGATGGGGAGATTATATACGTCTATAACGTTATATATCCCAACCTAAGGCAACCTAACATATCGGATGTAATAGTTGACAACATTCCTGGCGTGTAGGCCCGAACTTCTCGGTGGGAACATTGTATACGTCTATAACGTTATATATCCTAGCCTAAGGCCACCTAACATGTCGGATGTAATATTTTACAACATTCCTGACGCGTCGGCCCCTATTTTTCGGTGGGAACATTATATACGTCTATAACGTTATATATTCTAGCCTAAGGCAACCTAACATGTCGAATGTAAAATTTTACAACATTCCTGTAGTGTCGTCGCCTACCTCTGTATAGGGTCATTATATACATCTATAACATTGTATATCCTAACCTAAGGCAACCTATCATCGCGGATGTAATATTTTATAACATTCCTGGCATGTCGGTCTTTACTTCTCGGTGGAAACATTGTATACGTCTATAACGGTATATATCCTAACCTAAGGCAACCTAACATCTCGGATGTAATAGTTGACAACATTCCTGGCGTGTAGGCCCGTATTTCTCGGTGGGAACATTGTATACGTCTATAAGGTTATATATCCTAGCCTAAGGCGACCTAACATGTCGAATGTAATATTTTACAACATTCCTGGCGTGTCGTCGCCTACTTCTCGATGGGAACATTATATACGTCTATAACGTTGTGTATCCTAACCTAACGCAACCTAACATCTGGGATGTAATATTCCTGGCGTGTCGTCGCCTACTTCTGGATGGGGAGATTATATACGTCTATAACGTTATATATCCCAACCTAAGGCAACCTAACATCTCGGATGTAATAGTTGACAACATTCCTGGCGTGTCCGCCCGTACTTCTCGGTGGGAACATTATATACGTCTATAACGTTATATATCCTAGCCTAAGGCCACATAACATGTCGAATGTAATACTTTACAACATTCCTGGCGTGTCGTCGCCTACTTCTCGATGGGGACATTATATATATCTATAACCTTGTATATCCTAACCTAAGGCAGCCTAACATCTCGGATGTAATATTTTACAACATTCCTGGCATGTCGGTCCCTACATCTCGGTGGGAACATACTATACGTCTATAACGTTGTATATCCTAACCTAAGGGAACCTAACATCTCGGGTGTAATATTTTACAATATTCCTGACGCGTCGGCCCCTATTTTTCGGTGGGAACATTATATACGTCTATAACGTTATATATCCTAGCCTAAGGCTTCCTAACATGTCGAATGTAATATTTTACAACATTCCTGGCGTGTCGTCGCCTACTTCTCGATGGGGACATTATATACATCAATAACCTTGTATATCCTAACCTAAGGCAGCCTAACATCTCGGATGTAATATTTTACAACATTCCTGGCATGTCGGTCCCTACATCTCGGTGGGAACATACTATACGTCTATAACGTTGTATATCCTAACCTAAGGGAACCTAACATCTCGTCTGTAATATTTTACAACATTCCTGACGCGTCGGTCCCTATTTTCCGGTAGGAACATTATATACGTCTATAACGTTATATATCCTAGCCTAAGGCGACCTAACATGTCGAATGTAATATTTTACAACATTCCTGGCGTGTCGTCGCCTGCTTCTCGATGGGGACATTATATACGTCTATATCGTTGTATATCCTAACCTAAAGCAACCTAACATCTGGGATGTAATATTATACAAGATTCCTGGCATGTCGGTCCCCAAGTCTCGGTAGGAACATTATATACGTCTATAACGATATATATCCAAACCGAAGAGAACCTAACATCTCGGATGTAATATTTTACAACATTCCTGGCGTGTCGTCGCCTGCTTCTCGATGGGGACATAATATACGTCTATAACGTTGTATATCCTAACCTAACGCAACCTAACATCTGGGATGTAATATTTTACAACATTCCTGGCGTGTCGTCGCCTACTTCTCGATGGGAACATTATATACGTCTATAACGTTGTGTATCCTAACCTAACGCAACCTAACATCTGGGATGTAATATTCCTGGCGTGTCGTCGCCTACTTCTGGATGGGGAGATTATATACGTCTATAACGTTATATATCCCAACCTAAGGCAACCTAACATCTCGGATGTAATAGTTGACAACATTCCTGTCATGTCCGCCCGTACTTCTCGGAGGGAACATTATATACGTCTATAACGTTATATATCCTAGCCTAAGGCCACATAACATGTCGAATGTAATACTTTACAACATTCCTGGCGTGTCGTCGCCTACTTCTCGATTGGGAGATTATATACGTCTATAACGTTGTATATCCTAACCTAACGCAACCTAATATTTGGGATGTAATATTTTACAACATTCCTTGCATGTCGGTGCCTACGTCTCGGTGGGAACATTATATACGTCTATAACGATATATATCCTAACCTAAGGCAACCTAACATATGGGATGTAATAGTTGAAAACATTCCTGGCGTGTAGGCCCGAACTTCTCGGTGGGAACATTGTATACGTCTATAACGTTATATATCCTAGCCTAAGGCGACCTAACACATCGAATTTAATATATTACATCATTCCTGGCGTGTCGTCGCCTGCTTCTCGATGGGAACATTATATACGTCTATAACTTTGTGTATTCTAACCTAACGCAACCTAACATCTGGGATGTAATATTCCCGGCGTGTCGTCGCCTACTTCTGGATGGGGATATTATATACGTCTATAACGTTATATATCCTATCCTAAGGCAACCTAACATCTCGAATGTAATAGTTGACAACATTCCTGGCGTGTCCGCCCGTACTTCTCGGTGGGAACATTATATACGTCTATAACGTTATATATCCTAGCCTAAGGCCACATAACATGTCGAATGTTATACTTTACAACATTCCTAGCGTGTCGTCGCCTACTTCTCGACGGGGACATAATATACGTCTATAACGTTGTATATCCTTACCTAACGCAACCTAACATCTGGGATGTAGTATTTTACAACATTCCTGGATTGTCGTCGCCTACTTCTCGATGGGGACATTATATACATCTATAACCTTGTATATCCTAACCTTAGGGAACCTAACATCGCTGATGTAATAGTTGACAACATTCCTGACGTGTCCGCCCGTACTTCTCGGTGGGAACATTATATACGTCTATAACGTTATATATCCTAGCCTAAGGCTTCCTAACATGTCGAATGTAATATTTTACAACATTCCTGGCGTGTCGTCGCCTACTTCTCGATGGGGACATTATATACATCAATAACCTTGTATATCCTAACCTAAGGCAGCCTAACATCTCGGATGTAATATTTTACAACATTCCTGGCATGTCGGTCCCTACATCTCGGTGGGAACATACTATACGTCTATAACGTTGTATATCCTAACCTAAGGGAACCTAACATCTCGTCTGTAATATTTTACAACATTCCTGACGCGTCGGTCCCTATTTTTCGGTAGGAACATTATATACGTCTATAACGTTATATATCCTAGCCTAAGGCGACCTAACATGTCGAATGTAATATTTTACAACATTCCTGGCGTGTCGTCGCCTGCTTCTCGATGGGGACATTATATACGTCTATATCGTTGTATATCCTAACCTAAAGCAACCTAACATCTGGGATGTAATATTATACAATATTCCTGGCATGTCGGTCCCCAAGTCTCGGTAGGAACATTATATACGTCTATAACGATATATATCCAAACCGAAGAGAACCTAACATCTCGGATGTAATATTTTACAACATTCCTGGCGTGTCGTCGCCTGCTTCTCGATGGGGACATAATATACGTCTATAACGTTGTATATCCTAACCTAACGCAACCTAACATCTGGGATGTAATATTTTACAACATTCCTGGCGTGTCGTCGCCTACTTCTCGATGGGAACATTATATACGTCTATAACGTTGTGTATCCTAACCTAACGCAACCTAACATCTGGGATGCAATATTGCTGGCGTGTCGTCGCCTACTTCTGGATGGGGAGATTATATACGTCTATAACGTTATATGTCCCAACCTAAGGCAACCTAACATCTCGGATGTAATAGTTGGCAACATTCCTGGCGTGTCCGCCCGTACTTCTCGGTGGGAACATTATATACGTCTATAACGTTATATATCCTAGCCTAAGGCCACATAACATGTCGAATGTACTACTTTACAACGTTCCTGGCGTGTCGTCGCCTACTTCTCGATGGGGACATTATATACATCTATAACCTTGTATATCCTAACCTAAGGCAGCCTAACATCTCGGATGTAATATTTTACAACATTCCTGGCATGTCGGCGCCTACATCTCCGTGGGAACATACTATACGTCTATAACGTTGTATATCCTAACCTAGGGGAACCTAACATCTCGGATGTAATAGTTGACAACATTCCTGGTGTGCAGGCCCGTACTTCTCGGTGGGAACATTGTATACGTCTATAACGTTATATATCCTAGCCCAAGGCGACCTAACATGTCGAATGTAATATTTTACAACATTCCTGGCGTGTCGTCGCCTACTTCTCGATGGGAACATTATATACGTCTATAACGTTGTGTATCCTAACCTAACGCAACCTAACATCTGGGATGTAATATTCCTGGCGTGTCGTCGCCTACTTCTGGATGGGGAGATTATATACGTCTATAACGTTATATATCCCAACCTAAGGCAACCTAACATCTCGGATGTAATAGTTGACAACATTCCTGTCATGTCCGCCCGTACTTCTCGGAGGGAACATTATATACGTCTATAACGTTATATATCCTAGCCTAAGGCCACATAACATGTCGAATGTAATACTTTACAACATTCCTGGCGTGTCGTCGCCTACTTCTCGATTGGGAGATTATATACGTCTATAACGTTGTATATCCTAACCTAACGCAACCTAATATTTGGGATGTAATATTTTACAACATTCCTTGCATGTCGGTGCCTACGTCTCGGTGGGAACATTATATACGTCTATAACGATATATATCCTAACCTAAGGCAACCTAACATATGGGATGTAATAGTTGAAAACATTCCTGGCGTGTAGGCCCGAACTTCTCGGTGGGAACATTGTATACGTCTATAACGTTATATATCCTAGCCTAAGGCGACCTAACACATCGAATTTAATATATTACATCATTCCTGGCGTGTCGTCGCCTGCTTCTCGATGGGAACATTATATACGTCTATAACTTTGTGTATTCTAACCTAACGCAACCTAACATCTGGGATGTAATATTCCCGGCGTGTCGTCGCCTACTTCTGGATGGGGATATTATATACGTCTATAACGTTATATATCCTATCCTAAGGCAACCTAACATCTCGAATGTAATAGTTGACAACATTCCTGGCGTGTCCGCCCGTACTTCTCGGTGGGAACATTATATACGTCTATAACGTTATATATCCTAGCCTAAGGCCACATAACATGTCGAATGTTATACTTTACAACATTCCTAGCGTGTCGTCGCCTACTTCTCGACGGGGACATAATATACGTCTATAACGTTGTATATCCTAACCTAACGCAACCTAACATTTGGGATGTAATATTTTACAACATTCCTGGCGTGTCGTCGCCTGCTTCTCGATGGGGACATAATATACGTCTATAACGTAGTATATGCTTACCTGACGCAACCTAACATCTGGGATGATATATTTTACAACATTCCTGGAGTGTCGTCGCCTACCTCTGGACAGGGTCATTGTATACATCTATAACATTGTATATTCTAACCTAAGGCAACCTATCATCTCGGATGTAATATTTTATAACATTCCTGGCATGTCGGTCCCTACTTCTCGGTGGAAATATTGTATACGTCTATAACGGTATATATCCTAACCTAAGGCAACCTAACATCTCGGATGTAATAGTTGACAACATTCCTGGCGTGTAGGCCCGTACTTCTCGGTGGGAACATTGTATACGTCTATAACGTTATATATCCTAGCCTAAGGCGACCTAACATGTCGAATGTAATATTTTCCAACATTCCTGGCGTGTCGTCGCCTACTTCTCGATGGGAACATTATATACGTCTATAACGTTGTGTATCCTAACCTAACGCAACCTAACATCTGGGATGTAATATTCCTGGCGTGTCGTCGCCTACTTCTGGATGGGGAGATTATATACGTCTATAACGTTATATATCCCAACCTAAGGCAACCTAACATCTCGGATGTAATAGTTGACAACATTCCTGGCGTGTCCGCCCGTACTTCTCGGTGGGAACATTATATACGTCTATAACGTTATATATCCTAGGCTAAGGCCACATAACATGTCGAATGTAATACTTTACAACATTCCTGGCGTGTCGTCGCCTACTTCTCGATGGGGACATTATATACATCTATAACCTTGTATATCCTAACCTAAGGCAGCCTCAAATCTCGGATGTAATATTTTACAACATTCCTGGCATGTCGGTCCCTACATCTCGGTGGGAACATACTATACGTCTATAACGTTGTATATCCTAACCTAAGGGAACCTAACATCTCGGGTGTAATATTTTACAATATTCCTGACGCGTCGGCACCTACTTTTCGGTGGGAACATTATATACGTCTATAACGTTATATATCCCAGTCTAAGGCAACCTAACATGTCGAATGTAATACTTTACAACATTCCTGGCGTGTCGTCGCCTACTTCTCGATGGGGACATTATATACATCTGTAACCTTGTATATCCTAAAATAAGGCAACCTAACATCTCGGATGTAATATTTTACAACATTCCTGGCATGTCGGTGCCTACGTCTCGGTGGGAACATTATATACGTCTATAACGATATATATCCTAACCTAAGGCAACCTAACACCTCGGATGTAATAGTTGACAACATTCCTGGCGTGTAGGCCCGTACTTCTCGGCGGGAACATTGTATACGTCTATAACGTTATTTATCCTAGCCTAAGCCGACCTAACATGTCGAATGTAATATTTTACATCATTCCTGGCGTGTCGTCGCCTGCATCTCGATGGGAACATTATATACGTCTATAACGTTGTGTATCCTAACCTAACGCAACCAAACATCTGGGATGTAATATTCCTGGCGTGTCGTCGCCTACTTCTGGATGGGGAGATTATATACGTCTATAACGTTATATATCCCAACCTAAGGCAACCTAACATCTCGGATGTAATAGTTGACAACATTCCTTGCGTGTCCGCCCGTACTTCTCGGTGGGAACATTATATACGTCTATAACGTTATATATCCTAGCCTAAGGCCACCTATCATGTCGAATGTAATACTTTACAACATTCCTGGCGTGTCGTCGCCTACTTCTCGATTGGGAGATTATATACGTCTATAACGTTGTATATCCTAACCTAACGCAACCTAACATTTGGGATGTAATATTATACAAGATTCCTGGCATGTCGGTCCCCAAGTCTCGGTAGGAACATTATATACGTCTATAACGATATATATCCAAACCGAAGAGAACCTAACATCTCGGATGTAATATTTTACAACATTCCTGGCGTGTCGTCGCCTGCTTCTCGATGGGGACATAATATACGTCTATAACGTTGTATATCCTAACCTAACGCAACCTAACATCTGGGATGTAATATTTTACAACATTCCTGGCGTGTCGTCGCCTACTTCTCGATGGGAACATTATATACGTCTATAACTTTGTGTATCCTAACCTAACGCAACCTAACATCTGGGATGTAATATTCCTGGCGTGTCGTCGCCTACTTCTGGATGGGGAGATTATATACGTCTATAACGTTATATATCCCAACCTAAGGCAACCTAACATATCGGATGTAATAGTTGACAACATTCCTGGCGTGTAGGCCCGAACTTCTCGGTGGGAACATTGTATACGTCTATAACGTTATATATCCTAGCCTAAGGCCACATAACATGTCGAATGTAATACTTTACAACATTCCTGGCGTGTCGTCGCCTACTTCTCGATGGGGACATTATATACATCTATAACCTTGTATATCCTAACCTAAGGCAGCCTAACATCTCGGATGTAATATTTTACAACATTCCTGGCATGTCGGTCCCTACATCTCGGTGGGAACATACTATACGTCTATAACGTTGTATATCCTAACCTAAGGGAACCTAACATCTCGGGTGTAATATTTTACAATATTCCTGACGCGTCGGCCCCTATTTTTCGGTGGGAACATTATATACGTCTATAACGTTATATATCCTAGCCTAAGGCTTCCTAACATGTCGAATGTAATATTTTACAACATTCCTGGCGTGTCGTCGCCTACTTCTCGATGGGGACATTATATACATCAATAACCTTGTATATCCTAACCTAAGGCAGCCTAACATCTCGGATGTAATATTTTACAACATTCCTGGCATGTCGGTCCCTACATCTCGGTGGGAACATACTATACGTCTATAACGTTGTATATCCTAACCTAAGGGAACCTAACATCTCGGGTGTAATATTTTACAACATTCCTGACGCGTCGGTCCCTATTTTTCGGTAGGAACATTATATACGTCTATAACGTTATATATCCTAGCCTAAGGCGACCTAACATGTCGAATGTAATATTTTACAACATTCCTGGCGTGTCGTCGCCTGCTTCTCGATGGGGACATTATATACGTCTATATCGTTGTATATCCTAACCTAAAGCAACCTAACATCTGGGATGTAATATTATACAAGATTCCTGGCATGTCGGTCCCCAAGTCTCGGTAGGAACATTATATACGTCTATAACGATATATATCCAAACCGAAGAGAACCTAACATCTCGGATGTAATATTTTACAACATTCCTGGCGTGTCGTCGCCTGCTTCTCGATGGGGACATAATATACGTCTATAACGTTGTATATCCTAACCTAACGCAACCTAACATCTGGGATGTAATATTTTACAACATTCCTGGCGTGTCGGCCCCTATTTTTCGGTGGGAACATTATATACGTCTATAACGTTATATATTCTAGCCTAAGGCAACCTAACATGTCGAATGTAAAATTTTACAACATTCCTGTAGTGTCGTCGCCTACCTCTGTATAGGGTCATTATATACATCTATAACATTGTATATCCTAACCTAAGGCAACCTATCATCGCGGATGTAATATTTTATAACATTCCTGGCATGTCGGTCTTTACTTCTCGGTGGAAACATTGTATACGTCTATAACGGTATATATCCTAACCTAAGGCAACCTAACATCTCGGATGTAATAGTTGACAACATTCCTGGCGTGTAGGCCCGTACTTCTCGGTGGGAACATTGTATACGTCTATAAGGTTATATATCCTAGCCTAAGGCGACCTAACATGTCGAATGTAATATTTTACAACATTCCTGGCGTGTCGTCGCCTACTTCTCGATGGGAACATTATATACGTCTATAACGTTGTGTATCCTAACCTAACGCAACCTAACATCTGGGATGTAATATTCCTGGCGTGTCGTCGCCTACTTCTGGATGGGGAGATTATATACGTCTATAACGTTATATATCCCAACCTAAGGCAACCTAACATCTCGGATGTAATAGTTGACAACATTCCTGGCGTGTCCGCCCGTACTTCTCGGTGGGATCATTATATACGTCTATAACGTTATATATCCTAGCCTAAGGCCACATAACATGTCGAATGTAATACTTTACAACATTCCTGGCGTGTCGTCGCCTACTTCTCGATGGGGACATTATATACATCTATAACCTTGTATATCCTAACCTAAGGCAGCCTAACATCTCGGATGTAATATTTTACAACATTCCTGGCATGTCGGTCCCTACATCTCGGTGGGAACATACTATACGTCTATAACGTTGTATATCCTAACCTAAGGGAACCTAACATCTCGGGTGTAATATTTTACAATATTCCTGACGCGTCGGCCCCTATTTTTCGGTGGGAACATTATATACGTCTATAACGTTATATATCCTAGCCTAAGGCTTCCTAACATGTCGAATGTAATATTTTACAACATTCCTGGCGTGTCGTCGCCTACTTCTCGATGGGGACATTATATACATCAATAACCTTGTATATCCTAACCTAAGGCAGCCTAACATCTCGGATGTAATATTTTACAACATTCCTGGCATGTCGGTCCCTACATCTCGGTGGGAACATACTATACGTCTATAACGTTGTATATCCTAACCTAAGGGAACCTAACATCTCGGGTGTAATATTTTACAACATTCCTGACGCTTCGGTCCCTATTTTTCGGTAGGAACATTATATACGTCTATAACGTTATATATCCTAGCCTAAGGCGACCTAACATGTCGAATGTAATATTTTACAACATTCCTGGCGTGTCGTCGCCTGCTTCTCGATGGGGACATTATATACGTCTATATCGTTGTATATCCTAACCTAAAGCAACCTAACATCTGGGATGTAATATTATACAAGATTCCTGGCATGTCGGTCCCCAAGTCTCGGTAGGAACATTATATACGTCTATAACGATATATATCCAAACCGAAGAGAACCTAACATCTCGGATGTAATATTTTACAACATTCCTGGCGTGTCGTCGCCTGCTTCTCGATGGGGACATAATATACGTCTATAACGTTGTATATCCTAACCTAACGCAACCTAACATCTGGGATGTAATATTTTACAACATTCCTGGCGTGTCGTCGCCTACTTCTCGATGGGAACATTATATACGTCTATAACGTTGTGTATCCTAACCTAACGCAACCTAACATCTGGGATGCAATATTGCTGGCGTGTCGTCGCCTACTTCTGGATGGGGAGATTATATACGTCTATAACGTTATATGTCCCAACCTAAGGCAACCTAACATCTCGGATGTAATAGTTGGCAACATTCCTGGCGTGTCCGCACGTACTTCTCGGTGGGAACATTATATACGTCTATAACGTTATATATCCTAGCCTAAGGCCACATAACATGTCGAATGTACTACTTTACAACATTCCTGGCGTGTCGTCGCCTACTTCTCGATGGGGACATTATATACATCTATAACCTTGTATATCCTAACCTAAGGCAGCCTAACATCTCGGATGTAATATTTTACAACATTCCTGGCATGTCCGCCCGTACTTCTCGGAGGGAACATTATATACGTCTATAACGTTATATATCCTAGCCTAAGGCCACATAACATGTCGAATGTAATACTTTACAACATTCCTGGCGTGTCGTCGCCTACTTCTCGATTGGGATATTATATACGTCTATAACGTTGTATATCCTAACCTAACGCAACCTAATATTTGGGATGTAATATTTTACAACATTCCTTGCATGTCGGTGCCTACGTCTCGGTGGGAACATTATATACGTCTATAACGATATATATCCTAACCTAAGGCAACCTATCATATGGGATGTAATAGTTGAAAACATTCCTGGCGTGTAGGCCCGAACTTCTCGGTGGGAACATTGTATACGTCTATAACGTTATATATCCTAGCCTAAGGCGACCTAACACATCGAATTTAATATATTACATCATTCCTGGCGTGTCGTCGCCTACTTCTCGATGGGGACATTATATACATCTATAACCTTGTATATCCTAACCTAAGGCAGCCTAACATCTCGGATGTAATATTTTACAACATTCCTGGCATGTCGGTCCCTACACCTACGTGGGAACATACTATACGTCTATAACGTTGTATATCCTAACCTAAGGGAACCTAACATCGCGGATGTAATAGTTGACAACATTCCTGGCGTGTCCGCCCGTACTTCTCGGTGGGAACATTATATACGTCTATAACGTTATATATCCTAGCCTAAGGCCACATAACATGTCGAATGTAATACTTTACAACATTCCTGGCGTGTCGTCGCCTACTTCTCGATGGGGACATTATATACATCTATAACGTTGTATATCCTAACCTAAGGCAGCCTAACATCTCGGATGTAATATTTTACAACATTCCTGGCATGTCGGTCCCTACATCTCGGTGGGAACATACTATACGTCTATAACGTTGTATATCCTAACCTAAGGGAACCTAACATCTCGGGTGTAATATTTTACAATATTCCTGACGCGTCGGCACCTATTTTTCGGTGGGAACATTATATACGTCTATAACGTTATATATCCTAGCCGAAGGCGACCTCACATGTCGAATGTAATATTTTACAACATTCCTGGCGTGTCGTCGCCTGCTTCTCGATGGGGACATTATATACGTCTATATCGTTGTATATCCTAACCTAAAGCAACCTAACATCTGGGATGTAATATTATACAAGATTCCTGGCATGTCGGTCCCCAAGTCTCGGTAGGAACATTATATACGTCTATAACGATATATATCCAAACCGAATTGAACCTAACATCTCGGATGTAATATTTTACAACATTCCGGGCTTGTCGTCGCCTGCTTCTCGATGGGGACATTATATACGTCTATAACTTTGTGTACCCTAACCTAACGCAACCTAACATCTGGGATGTAATATTCCCGGCGTGTCGTCGCCTACTTCTCGATGGGAACATTATATACGTCTATAACGTTATATATCCTAGTCTAAGGCAACCTAACATGTCGAATGTAATACTTTACAACATTCCTGGCGTGTCGTCGCCTACTTCTCGATGGCGACATTATATACATCTATAACCTTGTATATCCTAACCTAACGCAACCTAACATCTCGGATGTAATATTTTACAACATTCCTAGCACGTCGGTCCCTACATCTCGGTGGGAACATACTATACGTCTATAACGTTGTATATCCTAACCTAAGGCAACCTAACATCTCGGATGTAATAGTTGACAACATTCCTGGCGTGTCCGCCCGTACTTCTCGGTGAGAACATTATATACGTCTATAACGTTATATATCCTTCCCTAAGGCCACCTAACATGTCGAATGTAATATTTTACAACATTTCTGGCGTCTCGTCGCTTACTTCTCGATGGGAACATTATATACATCTATAACCTTGTATATCCTGACCTAAGGCAACCTAACATCTCGTATGTAATATTTTACTACATTCCTGGCATGTCGGTCCCTACTTCTAGGTGGAAACATTGTATACGTCTATAACGATATACATTCTAGCCTAAGGCGACCTAACATGTCGAATGTAATATTTTACAACGTTCCGGGCGTGTCGTCGCCTGCTTCTCGATGGGGACATTATATACGTCTATAACGTTGTATATCCTAACCTAATGCAACCTAACATCTAGGATGTAATATTTTACAACATTCCTGGCCATGTCAGTCCCTACGTCTCGCTGGGAACATTATATACGTCTATAACGATATATATCCTAACCTAACGCAACCTAACATCTCGGATGTAATATTTTACAGCATTCCTGGCGTGTCGTCGCCTACTTCTCGATGGGGACATTAAATACATCTATTACGTTGTATATCCTAACCTAAGGGAACCTAACATCTGGGATGTAATATTTTACAACATTTTTGGCATGTCGGTCCTAACGTATCGGTGGGAACATTATATACGTCTATAACGATATATATCCTAACCTAAGCCAACCTAACATCACGGATGTAATAGTTGACAACATTTCTGGCGTGTGGGCCCGTACTTCTCGCTGGGAACATTATATACATCTATAACGTTATATATCCTAGCCTAAGGCGACCTAACATGTCGAATGTAATATTTTTCATCATTCCTGGCGTGTCGTCGACTGCTTCTGGATGAGGACATTATATACGTCTATAACGTTGTATATCCTAACCTAACGCAACCTAACATCTGGGATGTAATATTCCTGGCGTGTCGTCACCTACTTCTGGATGGGGACATTATATACGTCTATAACGTTACATATCGTAACCTAAGGGAACCTAACGTCTCGGGTGTATTATTTTACAACATTCCTGACGCGTCGGCCCCTATTTCTCGGTGGGAATATTATATACGTCTATAACGTTATATATCCTAGCCTAAGACAACCTAACACCTCGGATGTAATATTTGACAACATTCCTGGCGTGTTAGCCCGTACTTCTCGGTGGGAACATCATATACGTCTACAGCGATATATATCCTAACCGAAAGCAACCTAATATCTCGGATGTAATATTTTACAACATTCCTGGCATGCCGGTCCCTACATCTCCGTGGGATCATTCTATACGTCTATAACGTTGTATATCCTAACCTAAGGGAACCTAACATTTCGGGTGTAATATTTTACAACATTCCTGACGCGTCGGACCCTATTTTTCGGTGGGAACATTATATACGTCTATAACGTTAGATATCCTGGCCTAAGGCAACCTAAAATGTCGAATGTAATATTTTACAACATTCCGGGCGTTTCGTCGCCTGCTTCTCGATGGGGACATTATATACGTCTATATCGTTGTATATCCTAACCTAAGACAACCTAACATCTGGGATGTAATATTATACAAGATTCCTGGCATGTCGGTCCCCAAGTCTCAGTAGGAACATTATATACGTCTATAACGATATATATCCAAACCGAAGGGAACCTAACATCTCGGATGTAATATTTTACAACATTCCTGGCTTGTCGTCGCCTGCTTCTCGATGGGGACATAATATACGTCTATAACGTTGTATATCCTAACCTAACGCAACCTAACATCCGGGATGTAATATGTTACAACATTCCTGGAGTGTCGTCGCCTGCTTCTCGACGGGGACATAATATACGTCTATAACGTTGTATATCCTTACCTAACGCAACCTAACATCTGGGATGTAATATTTTACAACATTCCTGGATTGTCGTCGCCTACTTCTGGATAGGGTCATTATATACATCTATAACCTTGTATATCCTAACCTAAGGCAACCTAACATCTCGGATGTAATATTTTATAACATTCCTGGCGTGTCGTCGCCTGCTTCTCCATGGGGACATTATATACGTCTATAACGTTGTATATCCTAACCTAACGCAACCTAACATCTCGGATGTAATATTTTACAACATTCCTGGCATGTCGGTCCCTACATCTCGGTGGGAACATACTATACGTCTATAACGTTGTATATCCTAACCTAAGGGAACCTAACATTTCGGGTGTAATATCTTACAACATTCCTGACGCGTCGGTCCCTATTTTTCAGTGGGAACATTATATACGTCTATAACGTTATATATTCTAGCCTAAGGCAACCTAACATGTCGAATGTAAAATTTTACAACATTCCTGGCGTGTCGTCGCCTACTTCTCGATGGGGACATTATATACATCTATAACATTGTATATCCTAGTCTAAGGCAACCTAACATGTCGAATGTAATACTTTACAACATTCCTGGCGTGTCGTCGCCTACTTCACGATGGGGACATTATATACATCTATAACGTTGTATATCCTAACCTAAGGCAGCCTAACATCTCGGATGTAATATTTTGCAACATTCCTGGCATGTCGGTCCCTACATCTCGGTGGGAACATACTATACGTCTATAACGTTGTATATCCTAACCTAAGGGAACCTAACATCTCGGGTGTAATATTTTACAATATTCCTGACGCGTCGGCACCTATTTTTCTGTGGGAACATTATATACGTCTATAACGTTATATATCCTAGCCGAAGGCGACCTCACATGTCGAATGTAATATTTTACAACATTCCTGGCGTGTCGTCGCCTGCTTCTCGATGGGGACATTATGTACGTCTATATCGTTGTATATCCTAACCTAAAGCAACCTAACATCTGGGATGTAATATTATACAAGATTCCTGGCATGTCGTTCCCCAAGTCTCGGTAGGAACATTATATACGTCTATAACGATATATATCCAAACCGAATTGAACCTAACATCTCGGATGTAATATTTTACAACATTCCGGGCTTGTCGTCGCCTGCTTCTCGATGGGGACATTATATACGTCTATAACTTTGTGTACCCTAACCTAACGCAACCTAACATCTGGGATGTAATATTCCCGGCGTGTCGTCGCCTACTTCTGGATGGGAACATTATATACGTCTATAACGTTATATATCCTAGTCTAAGGCAACCTAACATGTCGAATGTAATACTTTACAACATTCCTGGCGTGTCGTCGCCTACTTCTCGATGGCGACATTATATACATCTATAACCTTGTATATCCTAACCTAACGCAACCTAACATCTCGGATGTAATATTTTACAACATTCCTAGCACGTCGGTCCCTACATCTCGGTGGGAACATACTATACGTCTATAACGTTGTATATCCTAACCTAAGGCAACCTAACATCTCGGATGTAATAGTTGACAACATTCCTGGCGTGTCCGCCCGTACTTCTCGGTGAGAACATTATATACGTCTATAACGTTATATATCCTTCCCTAAGGCCACCTAACATGTCGAATGTAATATTTTACAACATTCCTGACGCGTCGGCCCCTATTTTTCGGTGGGAACATTATATACGTCTATAACGTTATATATCCTAGTCTAAGGCAACCTAACATGTCGAATGTAATACTTTACAACATTCCTGGCGTGTCGTCGCCTACTTCTCGATGGGGACATTATATACATCTATAACCTTGTATATCCTAACCTAAGGCAGCCTAACATCTTGAATGTAATATTTTACAACATTCCTGGCATGTCGGTCCCTACATCTCGGTGGGAACATACTATACGTCTATAACGATATATATCCTAACCTAGGGCAGCCTAACATCTCGGATGTAATATTTTACAACATTCCTGGCATGCCGGTCCCTACATCTCCGTGGGATCATTCTATACGTCTATAACGTTGTATATCCTAACCTAGGGGAACCTAACATTTCGGGTGTAATATTTTACAACATTCCTGACGCGTCGGACCCTATTTTTCGGTGGGAACATTATATACGTCTATAAGGTTAGATATCCTAGCCTAAGGCAACCTAACATGTCGAATGTAATATTTTACAACATTTCTGGCGTCTCGTCGCTTACTTCTCGATGGGAACATTATATACATCTATAACCTTGTATATCCTGACCTAAGGCAACCTAACATCTCGTATGTAATATTTTACTACATTCCTGACATGTCGGTCCCTACTTCTAGGTGGAAACATTGTATACGTCTATAACGATATACATTCTGGCCTAAGGCGACCTAACATGTCGAATGTAATATTTTACAACGTTCCTGGCGTGTCGTCGCCTGCTTCTCGATGGGGACATTATATACGTCTATAACGTTGTATATCCTAACCTAACGCAACATAACATCTGGGATGTAATATTTTACAACATTCCTGGCATGTCGGTCCCTACGCCTCGGTGGGAACGTTATATACGTCTATAACGACATATATCCAAACTTAAGGGAAACTAACATCTCGGGTGTAATATTTTACAACATTCCAGGCGTGTCGTCGCCTGCTTCTCGATGGGGACATTATATACGTCTATAACATTGTATATCCTAACCTAACGCAACCTAACATCTGGGATGTAATATTTTACAACATTCCTGGCATGTCGGCCCCTATTTCTCGGTGGGAATATTATATACGTCTATAACGTTATATATCCTAGCCTAAGGCAACCTAACAACTCGGGTTTAATATTTTACAACATTCCTGACGCGTCGGACCCTATTTCTCGGTGGGAACATTATATACGTCTATAACGTTATATATCATAACCTAAGGCAACCTAAAATCTCTACCGTAATAGTTTACAACATTCCTGGCGTGTCGGCTCGTACTTCTCGGTGCGAACATTATATACGTCTATAACGATATATATCCTAACCTGAGCCAACCTAACATCACGGATGTAATAGTTGACAACATTTCTGGCGTGTGGGCCCGTACTTCTCGCTGGGAACATTATATACATCTATAACGTTATATATCCTAGCCTAAGGCGACCTAACATGTCGAATGTAATATTTTTCATCATTCCTGGCGTGTCGTCGACTGCTTCTGGATGAGGACATTATATACTTCTATAACGTTGTATATCCTAACCTAACGCAACCTAACATCTGGGATGTAATATTCCTGGCGTGTCGTCGCCTGCTTCTCGATGGGGACATTATATACGTCTATAACGTTGTATATCCTAACCTAACGCAACCTAACATCTCGGATATAATATTTTACAACATTCTGGCTTGTCGGTCCCCACGTGTCGATCTGGACATTATATACGTCTATAACGATATATATCCAAACTTAAGGGAAACTAACATCTCGGATGTAATATATTATAACATTTCTGGCCCTTCGGCTCCTACTTTTCGGTGGGAACATTATATACGTCTATAACGTTGTATATCCTAACCTAACGCAACCTAACATCTGGGATGTAATATTCTACAACATTCCTGGCATGTCGGCCCCTATTTCTCGGTGGGAATATTATATACGTCTATAACGTTATATATCCTAGCCTAAGGCAACCTAACATCTCGGGTTTAATATTTTACAACATTCCTGGCATGCCGGTCCCTACATCTCCGTGGGATCATTCTATACGTCTATAACGTTGTATATCCTAACCTAAGGGAACCTAACATTTCGGGTGTAATATTTTACAACATTCCTGACGCGTCGGACCCTATTTTTCGGTGGGAACATTATATACGTCTATAACGTTAGATATCCTGGCCTAAGGCAACCTAACATGTCGAATGTAATATTTTACAACATTCCGGGCGTCTCGTTGCCTACTTCTCGATGGGAACATTATATACATCTATAACCTTGTATATCCTAACCTAAGGCAACCTAACATCTCGTATGTAATATTTTACTACATTCCTGGCGCTTCGGCTCCTACTTTTCTTTGGGAACATTATATACGTCTATAACGTAACATATCCTAACGTAAGGCAACATAACATCTCGGATGTAATATTTTACAACATTCCTGGCGTGTCGTCGCCTGCTTCTCGATGGGGACATTATATACGTCTATAACGTTGTATATCCTAGCCTAAGGCAACCTAACATTTCGGGTTTAATATTTTACAACATTCCTGACGCGTCGGCCCCTATTTCTCGGTGGGAATATTATATACGTCTATAACGTTATATATCCTAGCCTAAGGCAACCTAACATCTCGGGTTTAGTATTTTACAACATTCCTGACGCGTCGGCCCCTATTTCTCGGTGGGAAGATTATATACGTCTATAACGTTACATATCATAACCTAAGGCAACCTAAAATCTCTACCGTAATAGTTTACAACATTCCTGGCGTGTCGGCTTGTACTTCTCGGTGCGAACATTATATACGTCTATAACGTTATGTATCCTAACGTAAGGCAACATAACATCTCGGATATAATATTCTACAACATTCCTGGCGTGTCGTCGCCTGCTTCTCGATGGGGACATTATATACGTCTATAACGTTGTATATCCTAACCTAACGCAACCTAACATCTGGGATGTAATATTTTACAACATTCCTGGCATGTCGGTCCCTACGCCTCGGTGGGAACGTTATATACGTCTATAACGACATATATCCAAACTTAAGGGAAACTAACATCTCGGGTGTAATATTTTACAACATTCCTGGCGCTTCGGCTCCTACTTTTCGGTGGGAAAATTATATACGTCTATAACGTTACATATCCTAACGTAAGGCAACATAACATCTCGGATGTTATATTTTACAACATTCCTGGCGTGTCGTCGCCTGCTTCTCGATGGGGACATTATATACGTCTACAACGTTGTATATCCTAGCCTAAGCAATCTAACATCTCGGATGTAATATTTTACAACATTCCTGGCGTGTCGTCGCCTGCTTCTCGATGGGAACATTATATACGTCTATAACGTTATATATCCTAGCCTAAGGCAACCTAACATCTCGGGTTTAATATTTTACAACATTCCTGACGCGTCGGCCCCTATTTCTCGGTGGGAACATTATATACGTCTATAACGTTATATATCCTAGCCTAAGGCAACCTAACATCTCGGGTTTAATATTTTACAACATTCCTGACGCGTCGGCCCCTATTTCCACGGTGGGAACATTATATACGTCTATAACGTTATATATCATAACCTAAGGCAACCTAAAATCTCTACCGTAATAGTTTACAACATTCCTGGCGTGTCGGCTCGTACTTCTCGGTGCGAACATTATATACGTCTATAACGTTATATATCCTAACGTAAGGCAACATAACATCTCGGATATAATATTTTACAACATTCCTGGCGTGTCGTCGCCTGCTTCTCGATGGGGACATTAATTACGTCTATAACGTTGTATATCCTAACCTAACGCAACCTAACACCTCGGATATAATATTTTACAACATTCTGGCATGTCGGTCCACACGTGTCGATCTGGACATTATATACGTCTATAACGATATATATCCAAACTTAAGGGAAACTAACATCTCGGATGTAATATATTATAACATTCCTGGCGCTTCGGCTCCTACTTTTCGGTGGGAACATTATATACGTCTATAACGTTGTATATCCTAACCTAACGCAACCTAAAATCTCTACCGTAATAGTTTACAACATTCCTGGCGTGTCGGCTCGTACTTCTAGGTGCGAACATTATATACGTCTATAACGTTGTATATCCTAACGTAAGGCAACATAACATCTCGGATATAATATTTTACAACATTCCTGGCGTGTCGTCGCCTGCTTCTCGATGGGGACATTAATTACGTCTATAACGTTGTATATCCTAACCTAACGCAACCTAACATCTCGGATATAATATTTTACAACATTCTGGCTTGTCGGTCCCCACGTGTCGATCTGGACATTATATACGTCTATAACGATATATATCCAAACTTAAGGGAAACTAACATCTCGGATGTAATATTTTACAGCATTCCTGGCGTGTCGTCGCCTACTTCTCGATGGGGACATTAAATACATCTATAACGTTGTATATCCTAACCTAAGGGAACCTAACATCTGGGATGTAATATTTTACAACATTTTTGGCATGTCGGTCCTAACGTATCGGTGGGAACATTATATACGTCTATAACGATATATATCCTAACCTGAGCCAACCTAACATCACGGATGTAATAGTTGACAACATTTCTGGCGTGTGGGCCCGTACTTCTCGCTGGGAACATTATATACATCTATAACGTTATATATCCTAGCCTAAGGCGACCTAACATGTCGAATGTAATATTTTTCATCATTCCTGGCGTGTCGTCGACTGCTTCTGGATGAGGACATTATATACTTCTATAACGCTGTATATCCTAACCTAACGCAACCTAACATCTGGGATGTAATATTCCTGGCGTGTCGTCACCTACTTCTGGATGGGGACATTATATACGTCTATAACGTTATATATCGTAACCTAAGGGAACCTAACGTCTCGGGTGTATTATTTTACAACATTCCTGACGCGTCGGCCCCTATTTCTCGGTGGGAATATTATATACGTCTATAACGTTATATATCCTAGCCTAAGGCAACCTAACATTTCGGGTTTAATATTTTACAACATTCCTGACGCGTCGGCCCCTATTTCTCGGTGGGAAGATTATATACGTCTATAACGTTATATATCATAACCTAAGGCAACCTAAAATCTCTACCGTAATAGTTTACAACATTCCTGGCGTGTCGGCTTGTACTTCTCGGTGCGAACATTATATACGTCTATAACGTTATATATCCTAACGTAAGGCAACATAACATCTCGGATATAATATTCTACAACATTCCTGGCGTGTCGTCGCCTGCTTCTCGATGGGGACACTATATACGTCTATAACGTTGTATATCCTAACCTAACGCAACCTAACATCTGGGATGTAATATTTTACAACATTCCTGGCATGTCGGTCCCTACGCCTCGGTGGGAACGTTATATACGTCTATAACGTAACATATCCTAACGTAAGGCAACATAACATCTCGGATGTAATATTTTACAACATTCCTGGCGTGTCGTCGCCTGCTTCTCGATGGGGACATTATATACGTCTATAACGTTGTATATCCTAACCTAACGCAACCTAACATCTCGGGTTTAATATTTTATAACATTCCTGGCGTGTCGTCGCCTGCTTCTCGATGGGAACATTATATACGTCTATAACGTTATATATCCTAGCCTAAGGCAACCTAACATCTCGGGTTTAATATTTTACAACATTCCTGACGCGTCGGCCCCTATTTCTCGGTGCGAACATTATATACGTCTATAACGTTATATATCCTAACGTAAGGCAACATAACATGTCGGATATAATATTTTACAACATTCCTGGCGTGTCGTCGCCTGCTTCTCGATGGGGACATTAATTACGTCTATAACGTTGTATATCCTAACCTAACGCAACCTAACATCTCGGATATAATATTTTACAACAATCTGGCTTGTCGGTCCCCACGTGCCGATCTGGACATTATATACGTCTATAACGATATATATCCAAACTTAAGGGAAACTAACATCTCGGATGTAATATATTATAACATTCCTGGCGCTTCGGCTCCTACTTTTCGGTGGGAACATTATATACGTCTATAACGTTGTATATCCTAACCTAACGCCACCTAAAATCTCTACCGTAATAGTTTACAACATTCCTGGCGTGTCGGCTCGTACTTCTCGGTGCGAACATTATATACGTCTATAACGTTTTATATCCTAACGTAAGGCTACATAACATCTCGGATATAATATTTTACAACATTCCTGGCGTGTCGTCGCCTGCTTCTCGATGGGGACATTAATTACGTCTATAACGTTGTATATCCTAACCTAACGCAACCTAACATCTCGGATGTAATATTTTACAACATTCTGGCTTGTCGGTCCCCACGTGTCGATCTGGACATTATATACGTCTATAACGATATATATACAAACTTAAGGGAAACTAACATCTCGGATGTAATATTTTACAGCATTCCTGGCGTGTCGTCGCCTGCTTCTCGATGGGGACATTATATACGTCTACAACGTTGTATATCCTAGCCTAAGCAATCTAACATCTCGGATGTAATATTTTACAACATTCCTGGCGTGTCGTCGCCCGCATCTCGATGGGGACATTATATACGTCTATAACGTTGTATATCCTAACCTAACGCAACCTAACATCTGGGATGTAATATTTTACAACATTCCTGGCATGTCGGTCTCTACGTCTCGGTGGGAACGTTATATACGTCTATAACGACATATATCCAAAATTAAGGGAAACTAACATCTCGGATGTAATATTTTACAACATTCCTGGCATGTCGGCCCCTATTTCTCGGTGGGAATATTATATACGTCTATAACGTTATATATCCTAGCCTAAGGCAACCTAACATCTCGGGTTTAATATTTTACAACAATCTGGCTTGTCGGTCCCCACGTGTCGATCTGGACATTATATACGTCTATAACGATATATATCCAAACTTAAGGGAAACTAACATCTCGGATGTAATATATTATAACATTCCTGGCGCTTCGGCTCCTACTTTTCGGTGGGAACATTATATACGTCTATAACGTTGTATATCCTAACCTAACGCAACCTAAAATCTCTACCGTAATAGTTTACAACATTCCTGGCGTGTCGGCTCGTACTTCTCGGTGCGAACATTATATACGTCTATAACGTTATATATCCTAACGTAAGGCAACATAACATCTCGGATATAATATTTTACAACATTCCTGGCGTGTCGTCGCCTGCTTCTCGATGGGGACATTAATTACGTCTATAACGTTGTATATCCTAACCTAACGCAACCTAACATCTGGGATGTAATATTTTACAACATTCCTGGCATGTCGGTGCCTACGTCTCGGTGGGAACGTTATATACATCTATAACGACATATATACAAAATTAAGGGAAACTAACATCTCGGATGTAATATTTTACAACATTCCTGGCGCTTCGGCTCCTACTTTTCGGTGGGAACATTATATACGTCTATAACGTTACATATCCTAACGTAAGGCAACATAACATCTCGGATGTAATATTTTACAACATTCCTGGCGTGTCGTCGCCTGCTTCTCGATGGGGACATTATATACGTCTATAACATTGTATATCCTAACCTAACGCAACCTAACATCTGGGATGTAATATTTTACAACATTCCTGGCATGTCGGCCCCTATTTCTCGGTGGAAATATTATATACGTCTATAACGTTATATATCCTAGCCTAAGGCAACCTAACATCTCGGGTTTAATATTTTACAACATTCCTGACGCGTCGGCCCCTATTTCTCGGTGGGAACATTATATACGTCTATAACGTTATATATCATAACCTAGGGCAACCTAAAATCTCTACCGTAATAGTTTACAACATTCCTGGCGTGTCGGCTCGTACTTCTCGGTGCGAACATTATATACGTCTATAACGTTATATATCCTAACGTAAGGCAACATAACATCTCGGATATAATATTTTACAACATTCCTGGCGTGTTGTCGCCTGCTTCTCGATGTGGACATTAATTACGTCTATAACGTTGTATATCCTAACCTAACGCAACCTAACATCTCGGATGTAATATTTTACAACATTCTGGCTTGTCGGTCCCCACGTGTCGCTCTGGACATTATATACGTCTATAACGATATATATCCAAACTTAAGGGAAACTAACATCTCGGATGTAATATATTATAACATTCCTGGCGCTTCGGCTCCTACTTTTCGGTGGGAACATTATATACGTCTATAACGTTGTATATCCTAACCTAACGCAACCTAACATCTGGGATGTAATATTTTACAACATTCATGGCATGTCGGACCCTATTTCTCGGTGGGAATATTATATACGTCTATAACGTTATATATCCTAGCCTAAGGCAACCTAACATCTCGGGTTTAATATTTTACAACATTCCTGACGCGTCGGCCCCTATTTCTCGATGGGAACATTATATACGTCTATAACGTTATATATCATAACCTAAGGCAACCTAAAATCTCTACCGTAACAGTTTAGAACATTCCTGGCGTGTCGGCTCGTACTTCTCGGTGCGAACATTATATACGTCTATAACGTTATATATCCTAACGTAAGGCAACATAACATCTCGGATGTAATATTTTACAACATACCTGGCGTGTCGTCGCCTGCCTCTCGATGGGGACATTATATACGTCTATAACGTTGTATATCCTAACCTAACGCAATCTAACATCTGGGATGTTATATTTTCCAACATTCCTGGCATGTCGGTCCCTACGTCTCGGAGGGAACGTTATATACGTCTATAACGATATATATCCAAACTTAAGGGAAACTAACATCTCGGGTGTCATATTTTACAACATTCCTGGCGCTTCGGCTCCTACTTTTCGGTGGGAACATTATATACGTCTATAACGTTACATATCCTTACGTAAGGCAACATAACATCTCGGATGTTATATTTTACAACATTCCTGGCATGTGGTCGCCTGCTTCTCGATGGGGACAGTATATACGACTATAACGTTGTATATCCTAGCCTAAGCAATCTAACATCTCGGATGTAATATTTTACAACATTCCTGGCATGTCGGTCCCTACGTCTCGGTGGGAACGTTATATACGTCTATAACGATATATATCCAAACTTAAGGGAAACTAATATCCCGGATGTCATATTTTACAACATTCCTGGCGCTTCGGCCCCTATTTCTCGGTGGTAACATTATATACGTCTATAACGTTATATATCATAACCTAAGGCAACCTAAAATCTCTACCGTAATAGTTTACAACATTCCTGGCGTGTCGGCTCGTACTTCTCGGTGCGAACATTATATACGTCTATAACGTTATATATCCTAACGTAAGGCAACATAACATCTCGGATATAATATTTTACAACATTCCTGACGCGTCGGCCCCTATTTCTCGGTGGGAACGTTATATACGTCTATAACGTTATATATCATAACCAAAGGCAACCTAAAATCTCTACCGTAATAGTTTACAACATTCCTGGCGTGTCGGCTCGTACTTCTCGGTGCGAACATTATATACGTCTATAACGTTATATATCCTAACGTAAGGCAACATAACATCTCGGATATAATATTTTACAACATTCCTGGCGTGTCATCGCCTGCTTCTCGATGGGGACATTATATACGTCTATAACGTTGTATATCCTAACCTAACGCAACCTAACATCTCGGATGTAATATTTTACAACATTCTGGCTTGTCGGTCCCCACGTCTCGATCTGGACATTATATACTTCTATAACGATATATATCCAAACTTAAGGGAAACTAACATCTCGGATGTAATATTTTACAACATTCCTGGCGTGTCGTCGCCTGCTTCTCGATGGGGACATTATATACGTCTATAACGTTGTATATCCTAACCTAACGCAACCTAACATCTGGGATGTAATATTTTACAACATTCCTGGCATGTCGGTCCCTACGTCTCGGTGGGAACGTTATATACGTCTATAACGACATATATCCAAAATTAAGGGAAACTAACATCTCGGATGTAATATTTTACAACATTCCTGGCGCTTCGGCTCCTACTTTTCGGTGGGAACATTATATACGTCTATAACGTTACATATCCTAACGTAAGGCAACATAACATCTCGGATGTAATATTTTACAACATTCCTGGCGTGTCGTCGCCTGCTTCTCGATGGGGACATTATATACGTCTATAACATTGTATATCCTAACCTAACGCAACCTAACATCTGGGATGTAATATTTTACAACATTCCTGGCATGTCGGCCCCTATTTCTCGGTGGGAATATTATATACGTCTATAACGTTATATATCCTAGCCTAAGGCAACCTAACATCTCGGGTTTAATATTTTACAACATTCTGGCTTGTCGGTCCCCACGTGTCGATCTGGACATTATATACGTCTATAACGATATATATCCAAACTTAAGGGAAACTAACATCTCGGATGTAATATATTATAACATTCCTGGCGCTTCGGCTCCTACTTTTCGGTGGGAACATTATATACGTCTATAACGTTGTATATCCTAACCTAACGCAACCTAAAATCTCTACCGTAATAGTTTACAACATTCCTGGCGTGTCGGCTCGTACTTCTCGGTGCGAACATTATATACGTCTATAACGTTATATATCCTAACGTAAGGCAACATAACATCTCGGATATAATATTTTACAACATTCCTGGCGTGTCGTCGCCTGCTTCTCGATGGGGACATTAATTACGTCTATAACGTTGTATATCCTAACCTAACGCAACCTAACATCTCGGATGTAATATTTTACAACATTCTGGCTTGTCGGTCCCCACGTGTCGATCTGGACATTATATACGTCTATAACGATATATATCCAAACTTAAGGGAAACTAACATCTCGGATGTAATATTTTACAGCATTCCTGGCGTGTCGTCGCCTGCTTCTCGATGGGGACATTATATACGTCTACAACGTTGTATATCCTAGCCTAAGCAATCTAACATCTCGGATGTAATATTTTACAACATTCCTGGCGTGTCGTCGCCCGCATCTCGATGGGGACATTATATACGTCTATAACGTTGTATATCCTAACCTAACGCAACCTAACATCTGGGATGTAATATTTTACAACATTCCTGACGCGTCGGCCCCTACTTTTCGGTGGGAACATTATATACGTCTATAACGTTGTATATCCTAACCTAACGCAACCTAAAATCTCTACCGTAATAGTTTACAACATTCCTGGCGTGTCGGCTCGTACTTCTCGGTGCGAACATTATATACGTCTATAACGTTATATATCCTAACGTAAGGCAACATAACATCTCGGATATAATATTTTACAACATTCCTGGCGTGTCGTCGCCTGCTTCTCGATAGGGACATTAATTACGTCTATAACGTTGTATATCCTAACCTAACGCAACCTAACATCTCGGATGTAATATTTTACAACATTCTGGCTTGTCGGTCCCCACGTGTCGATCTGGACATTATATACGTCTATAACGATATATATCCAAACTTAAGGGAAACTAACATCTCGGATGTAATATATTATAACATTCCTGGCGCTTCGGCTCCTACTTTTCGGTGGGAACATTATATACGTCTATAACGTTGTATATCCTAACCTAACGCAACCTAACATCTGGGATGTAATATTTTACAACATTCCTGGCATGTCGGACCCTATTTCTCGGTGGGAATATTATATACGTCTATAACGTTATATATCCTAGCCTAAGGCAACCTAACATCTCGGGTTTAATATTTTACAACATTCCTGACGCGTCGGCCCCTATTTCTCGATGGGAACATTATATACGTCTATAACGTTATATATCATAACCTAAGGCAACCTAAAATCTCTACCGTAACAGTTTAGAACATTCCTGGCGTGTCGGCTCGTACTTCTCGGTGCGAACATTATATACGTCTATAACGTTATATATCCTAACGTAAGGCAACATAACATCTCGGATGTAATATTTTACAACATACCTGGCGTGTCGTCGCCTGCCTCTCGATGGGGACATTATATACGTCTATAACGTTGTATATCCTAACCTAACGCAATCTAACATCTGGGATGTTATATTTTCCAACATTCCTGGCATGTCGGTCCCTACGTCTCGGAGGGAACGTTATATACGTCTATAACGATATATATCCAAACTTAAGGGAAACTAACATCTCGGGTGTCATATTTTACAACATTCCTGGCGCTTCGGCTCCTACTTTTCGGTGGGAACATTATATACGTCTATAACGTTACATATCCTTACGTAAGGCAACATAACATCTCGGATGTTATATTTTACAACATTCCTGGCATGTGGTCGCCTGCTTCTCGATGGGGACAGTATATACGACTATAACGTTGTATATCCTAGCCTAAGCAATCTAACATCTCGGATGTAATATTTTACAACATTCCTGGCATGTCGGTCCCTACGTCTCGGTGGGAACGTTATATCCGTCTATAACGATATATATCCAAACTTAAGGGAAACTAACATCCCGGATGTCATATTTTACAACATTCCTGGCGCTTCGGCCCCTATTTCTCGGTGGTAACATTATATACGTCTATAACGTTATATATCATAACCTAAGGCAACCTAAAATCTCTACCGTAATAGTTTACAACATTCCTGGCGTGTCGGCTCGTACTTCTCGGTGCGAACATTATATACGTCTACAACGTTATATATCCTAACGTAAGGCAACATAACATCTCGGATATAATATTTTACAACATTCCTGACGCGTCGGCCCCTATTTCTCGGTGGGAACGTTATATACGTCTATAACGTTATATATCATAACCAAAGGCAACCTAAAATCTCTACCGTAATAGTTTACAACATTCCTGGCGTGTCGGCTCGTCCTTCTCGGTGCGAACATTATATACGTCTATAACGTTATATATCCTAACGTAAGGCAACATAACATCTCGGATATAATATTTTACAACATTCCTGGCGTGTCGTCGCCTGCTTCTCGATGGGGACATTAATTACGTCTATAACGTTGTATATCCTAACCTAACGCAACCTAACATCTCGGATGTAATATTTTACAACATTCTGGCTTGTCGGTCCCCACGTGTCGATCTGGACATTATATACGTCTATAACGATATATATCCAAACTTAAGGGAAACTAACATCTCGGATGTAATATTTTACAGCATTCCTGCCGTGTCGTCGCCTGCTTCTCGATGGGGACATTATATACGTCTACAACGTTGTATATCCTAGCCTAAGCAATCTAACATCTCGGATGTAATATTTTACAACATTCCTGGCGTGTCGTCGCCCGCATCTCGATGGGGACATTATATACGTCTATAACGTTGTATATCCTAACCTAACGCAACCTAACATCTGGGATGTAATATTTTACAACATTCCTGGCATGTCGGTCCCTACGACTCGGTAGGAACGTTATATACGTCTATAACGACATATATCCAAACTTAAGGGAAACTAACATCTCGGATGTAATATTTTACAACATTCCTGGCGCTTCGGCCCCTATTTCTCGGTGGGAACATTATATACGTCTATAACGTTATATATCATAACCTAAGGCAACCTAAAATCTCTACCGTAATAGTTTACAACATTCCTGGCGTGTCGGCTCGTACTTCTCGGTGCGAACATTATATACGTCTATAACGTTATATATCCTATCGTAAGGCAACATAACATCTCGGATATAATATTTTACAACATTCCTGGCGTGTTGTCGCCTGCTTCTCGATGGGGACATTAATTACGTCTATAACGTTGTATATCCTAACCTAACGCAACCTAACATCTCGGATGTAATATTTTACAACATTCTGGCTTGTCGGTCCCCACGTGTCGATCTGGACATTATATACGTCTATAACGATATATATCCAAACTTAAGGGAAACTAACATCTCGGATGTAATATATTATAACATTCCTGGCGCTTCGGCTCCTACTTTTCGGTGGGAACATTATATACGTCTATAACGTTACATATCCTAACGTAAGGCAACATAACATCTCGGATGTTATATTTTACAACATTCCTGGCGTGTCGTCGCCTGCTTCTCGATGGGGACATTATATACGTCTATAACGTTGTATATCCTAACCTAACGCAACCTAACATCTGGGATGTAATATTTTACAACATTCCTGGCATGTCGGTCCCTACGTCACGTTGGGAACGTTATATACGTCTATAACGACATATATCCAAACTTAAGGGAAACTAACATCTCGGATGTAATATTTTACAACATTCCTGGCGCTTCGGCTCCTACTTTTCGGTGGGAACATTATATACGTCTATAACGTTACATATCCTAACGTAAGGCAACATAACATCTCGGATGTAATATTTTACAACATTCCTGGCGTGTCGTTGCCTGCTTCTCGATGGGGACATTATATACGTCTATAACGTTGTATATCCTAACCTAACGCAACCTAACATCTGGGATGTAATATTTTACAACATTCCTGGCATGTCGGCCCCTATTTCTCGGTGGGAACATTATATACGTCTATAACGTTATATATCCTAGCCTAAGGCAACCTAACATCTCGAGTTTAATATTTTACAACATTCCTGACGCGTCGGCCCCTATTTCTCGGTGGGAACATTATATACGTCCATAACGTTATATATCATAACCTAATTCAACCTAAAATCTCTACCGTAACAGTCTACAACATTCCTGGCGTGTCGGCTCGTACTTCTCGGTGCGAACATTATATACGTCTATAACGTTATATATCCTAACGTAAGGCAACATAACATCTCGGATGTAATATTTTACAACATACCTGGCGTGTCGTCGCCTGCTTCTCGATGGGGACATTATATACGTCTATAACGTTATATATCCTAACCTAACGCAATCTAACATCTGGGATGTAATATTTTCCAACATTCCTGGCATGTCGGTCCCTACGTCTCGGAGGGAACGTTATATACGTCTATAACGATATATATCCAAACTTAAGGGAAACTAACATCTCGGGTGTCATATTTTACAACATTCCTGCCGCTTCGGCTCCTACTTTTCGGTGGGAACATTATATACGTCTATAACGTTACATATCCTAACGTAAGGCAACATAACATCTCGGATGTAATATTTTGCAACATACCTGGCGTGTCGTCGCCTGCTTCTCGATGGGGACATTATATACGTCTATAACGTTGTATATCCTAACCTAACGCAATCTAACATCTGGGATGTAATATTTTACAACATTCCTGGCGTGTCGTCGCCTGCTTCTCGATGGGGACATTATATACGTCTATAACGTTGTATATCCTAGCCTAAGCAATCTAACATCTCGGATGTAATATTTTACAACATTCCTGGCGTGTCGGCTCGTACTTCTCGGTGCGAACATTATATACGTCTATAACGTTGTATATCCTAACCTAACGCAACCTAACATCTCGGATGTAATATTTTACAACATTCTGGCTTGTCGGTCCCCACGTCTCGATCTGGACATTATATACGTCTATAACGATATATATCCAAACTTAAGGGAAACTAACATCTCGGATGTAATATTTTATAACATTCCTGGCGCTTCGGCTCCTACTTTTCGGTGGGAACATTATATACATCTATAACGTTGTATATCCTAACCTAACGCAACCTAACATCTGGGATGTAATATTTTACCACATTCCTGGCATGTCGGCCCCTATTTCTCGGTGGGAATATTATATACGTCTATAACGTTATATATCCTAGCCTAAGGCAACCTAACATCTCGAGTTTAATATTTTACAACATTCCTGACGCGTCGGCCCCTATTTCTCGGTGGGAACATTATATACGTCCATAACGTTATATATCATAACCTAAGGCAACCTAAAATCTCTACCGTAACAGTTTACAACATTCCTGGCGTGTCGGCTCGTACTTCTCGGTGCGAACATTATATACGTCTATAACGTTATATATCCTAACGTAAGGCAACATAACATCTCGGATGTAATATTTTGCAACATACCTGGCGTGTCGTCGCCTGCTTCTCGATGGGGACATTATATACGTCTATAACGTTGTATATCCTAACCTAACGCAATCTAACATCTGGGATGTAATATTTTCCAACATTCCTGGCATGTCGGTCCCTACGTCTCGGAGGGAACGTTATATACGTCTATAACGATATATATCCAAACTTAAGGGAAACTAACATCTCGGGTGTCATATTTTACAACATTCCTGGCGCTTCGGCTCCTACTTTTCGGTGGGAACATTATATACGTCTATAACGTTACATATCCTAACGAAAGGCAACATAACATCTCGGATGTAATATTTTGCAACATACCTGGCGTGTCGTCGCCTGCTTCTCGATGGGGACATTATATACGTCTATAACGTTGTATATCCTAACCTAACGCAATCTAACATCTGGGATGTAATATTTTACAACATTCCTGGCGTGTCGTCGCCTGCTTCTCGATGGGGACATTATATACGTCTATAACGTTGTATATCCTAGCCTAAGCAATCTAACATCTCGGATGTAATATTTTACAACATTCCTGGCGTGTCGGCTCGTACTTCTCGGTGCGAGCATTATATACGTCTATAACGTTGTATATCCTAACCTAACGCAACCTAACATCTCGGATGTAATATTTTACAACATTCTGGCTTGTCAGTCCCCACGTCTCGATCTGGACATTATATACATTTATAACGATATATATCCAAACTTAAGGGAAACTAACATCTCGGATGTAATATTTTACAACATTCCTGGTGCTTCGGCTCCTACTTTTCGGTGGGAACATTATATACGTCTATAACGTTACATATCCTAACGTAAGGCAACATAACATCTCGGATGTTATATTTTACAACATTCCTGGCGTGTCGTCGCCTGCTTCTCGATGGGGACATTATATACGTCTATAACGTTGTATATCCTAACCTAACGCAACCTAACATCTCGGATGTAATATTTTACAACATTCTGGCTTGTCGGTCCCGACGTCTCGATCTGGACATTATATACGTCTATAACGATATATATCCAAACTTAAGGGAAACTAACATCTCGGATGTAATATTTTATAACATTCCTGGCGCTTCGGCTCCTACTTTTCGGTGGGAACATTATATACGTCTATAACGTTGTATATCCTAACCTAACGCAACCTAACATCTGGGATGTAATATTTTACAACATTCCTGGCATGTCGGCCCCTATTTCTCGGTGGGAACATTATATACGTCTATAACGTTATATATCCCAGCCTAAGGCAACCTAACATCTCGAGTTTAATATTTTACAACATTCCTGACGCGTCGGCCCCTATTTCTCGGTGGGAACATTATATACGTCCATAACGTTATATATCATAACCTAATTCAACCTAAAATCTCTACCGTAACAGTTTACAACATTCCTGGCGTGTCGGCTCGTACTTCTCGGTGCGAACATTATATACGTCTATAACGTTATATATCCTAACGTAAGGCAACATAACATCTCGGATGTAATATTTTACAACATACCTGGCGTGTCGTCGCCTGCTTCTCGATGGGGACATTATATACGTCTATAACGTTACATATCCTAACCTAACGCAATCTAACATCTGGGATGTAATATTTTCCAACATTCCTGGCATGTCGGTCCCTACGTCTCGGAGGGAACGTTATATACGTCTATAACGATATATATCCAAACTTAAGGGAAACTAACATCTCGGGTGTCATATTTTACAACATTCCTGCCGCTTCGGCTCCTACTTTTCGGTGGGAACATTATATACGTCTATAACGTTACATATCCTAACGTAAGGCAACATAACATCTCGGATGTAATATTTTGCAACATACCTGGCGTGTCGTCGCCTGCTTCTCGATGGGGACATTATATACGTCTATAACGTTGTATATCCTAACCTAACGCAATCTAACATCTGGGATGTAATATTTTACAACATTCCTGGCGTGTCGTCGCCTGCTTCTCGATGGGGACATTATATACGTCTATAACGTTGTATATCCTAGCCTAAGCAATCTAACATCTCGGATGTAATATTTTACAACATTCCTGGCGTGTCGGCTCGTACTTCTCGGTGCGAACATTATATACGTCTATAACGTTGTATATCCTAACCTAACGCAACCTAACATCTCGGATGTAATATTTTACAACATTCTGGCTTGTCGGTCCCCACGTCTCGATCTGGACATTATATACGTCTATAACGATATATATCCAAACTTAAGGGAAACTAACATCTCGGATGTAATATTTTACAACATTCCTGGCGTGTCGTCGCCTGCTTCTCGATGGGAACATTATATACGTCTATAACGTTGTATATCCTAACCTAACGCAACCTAACATCTGGGATGTAATATTTTACCACATTCCTGGCATGTCGGCCCCTATTTCTCGGTGGGAATATTATATACGTCTATAACGTTATATATCCTAGCCTAAGGCAACCTAACATCTCGAGTTTAATATTTTACAACATTCCTGACGCGTCGGCCCCTATTTCTCGGTGGGAACATTATATACGTCCATAACGTTATATATCATAACCTAAGGCAACCTAAAATCTCTACCGTAACAGTTTACAACATTCCTGGCGTGTCGGCTCGTACTTCTCGGTGCGAACATTATATACGTCTATAACGTTATATATCCTAATGTAAGGCAACATAACATCTCGGATGTAATATTTTGCAACATACCTGGCGTGTCGTCGCCTGCTTCTCGATGGGGACATTATATACGTCTATAACGTTGTATATCCTAACCTAACGCAATCTAACATCTGGGATGTAATATTTTCCAACATTCCTGGCATGTCGGTCCCTACGTCTCGGAGGGAACGTTATATACGTCTATAACGATATATATCCAAACTTAAGGGAAACTAACATCTCGGGTGTCATATTTTACAACATTCCTGGCGCTTCGGCTCCTACTTTTCGGTGGGAACATTATATACGTCTATAACGTTACATATCCTAACGTAAGGCAACATAACATCTCGGATGTTATCTTTTACAACATTCCTGGCGTGTGGTCGCCTGCTTCTCGATGGGTTCATTATATACGTCTATAACATTGTATATCCTAACCTAAGGCAACCTAACATCTCGGATGTAATATTTTACAACATTCTGGCTTGTCAGTCCCCACGTCTCGATCTGGACATTATATACATCTATAACGATATATATCCAAACTTAAGGGAAACTAACATCTCGGATGTAATATTTTACAACATTCCTGGTGCTTCGGCTCCTACTTTTCGGTGGGAACATTATATACGTCTATAACGTTACATATCCTAACGTAAGGCAACATAACATCTCGGATGTTATATTTTACAACATTCCTGGCGTGTCGTCGCCTGCTTCTCGATGGGGACATTATATACGTCTATAACGTTGTATATCCTAACCTAACGCAACCTAACATCTCGGATGTAATATTTTACAACATTCTGGCTTGTCGGTCCCGACGTCTCGATCTGGACATTATATACGTCTATAACGATATATATCCAAACTTAAGGGAAACTAACATCTCGGATGTAATATTTTATAACATTCCTGGCGCTTCGGCTCCTACTTTTCGGTGGGAACATTATATACGTCTATAACGTTGTATATCCTAACCTAACGCAACCTAACATCTGGGATGTAATATTTTACAACATTCCTGGCATGTCGGCCCCTATTTCTCGGTGGGAACATTATATACGTCTATAACGTTATATATCCTAGCCTAAGGCAACCTAACATCTCGAGTTTAATATTTTACAACATTCCTGACGCGTCGGCCCCTATTTCTCGGTGGGAACATTATATACGTCCATAACGTTATATATCATAACCTAATTCAACCTAAAATCTCTACCGTAACAGTCTACAACATTCCTGGCGTGTCGGCTCGTACTTCTCGGTGCGAACATTATATACGTCTATAACGTTATATATCCTAACGTAAGGCAACATAACATCTCGGATGTAATATTTTACAACATACCTGGCGTGTCGTCGCCTGCTTCTCGATGGGGACATTATATACGTCTATAACGTTATATATCCTAACCTAACGCAATCTAACATCTGGGATGTAATATTTTCCAACATTCCTGGCATGTCGGTCCCTACGTCTCGGAGGGAACGTTATATACGTCTATAACGATATATATCCAAACTTAAGGGAAACTAACATCTCGGGTGTCATATTTTACAACATTCCTGCCGCTTCGGCTCCTACTTTTCGGTGGGAACATTATATACGTCTATAACGTTACATATCCTAACGTAAGGCAACATAACATCTCGGATGTAATATTTTGCAACATACCTGGCGTGTCGTCGCCTGCTTCTCGATGGGGACATTATATACGTCTATAACGTTGTATATCCTAACCTAACGCAATCTAACATCTGGGATGTAATATTTTACAACATTCCTGGCGTGTCGTCGCCTGCTTCTCGATGGGGACATTATATACGTCTATAACGTTGTATATCCTAGCCTAAGCAATCTAACATCTCGGATGTAATATTTTACAACATTCCTGGCGTGTCGGCTCGTACTTCTCGGTGCGAACATTATATACGTCTATAACGTTGTATATCCTAACCTAACGCAACCTAACATCTCGGATGTAATATTTTACAACATTCTGGCTTGTCGGTCCCGACGTCTCGATCTGGACATTATATACGTCTATAACGATATATATCCAAACTTAAGGGAAACTAACATCTCGGATGTAATATTTTATAACATTCCTGGCGCTTCGGCTCCTACTTTTCGGTGGGAACATTATATACGTCTATAACGTTGTATATCCTAACCTAACGCAACCTAACATCTGGGATGTAATATTTTACAACATTCCTGGCATGTCGGCCCCTATTTCTCGGTGGGAACATTATATACGTCTATAACGTTATATATCCCAGCCTAAGGCAACCTAACATCTCGAGTTTAATATTTTACAACATTCCTGACGCGTCGGCCCCTATTTCTCGGTGGGAACATTATATACGTCCATAACGTTATATATCATAACCTAATTCAACCTAAAATCTCTACCGTAACAGTTTACAACATTCCTGGCGTGTCGGCTCGTACTTCTCGGTGCGAACATTATATACGTCTATAACGTTATATATCCTAACGTAAGGCAACATAACATCTCGGATGTAATATTTTACAACATACCTGGCGTGTCGTCGCCTGCTTCTCGATGGGGACATTATATACGTCTATAACGTTACATATCCTAACCTAACGCAATCTAACATCTGGGATGTAATATTTTCCAACATTCCTGGCATGTCGGTCCCTACGTCTCGGAGGGAACGTTATATACGTCTATAACGATATATATCCAAACTTAAGGGAAACTAACATCTCGGGTGTCATATTTTACAACATTCCTGCCGCTTCGGCTCCTACTTTTCGGTGGGAACATTATATACGTCTATAACGTTACATATCCTAACGTAAGGCAACATAACATCTCGGATGTAATATTTTGCAACATACCTGGCGTGTCGTCGCCTGCTTCTCGATGGGGACATTATATACGTCTATAACGTTGTATATCCTAACCTAACGCAATCTAACATCTGGGATGTAATATTTTACAACATTCCTGGCGTGTCGTCGCCTGCTTCTCGATGGGGACATTATATACGTCTATAACGTTGTATATCCTAGCCTAAGCAATCTAACATCTCGGATGTAATATTTTACAACATTCCTGGCGTGTCGGCTCGTACTTCTCGGTGCGAACATTATATACGTCTATAACGTTGTATATCCTAACCTAACGCAACCTAACATCTCGGATGTAATATTTTACAACATTCTGGCTTGTCGGTCCCCACGTCTCGATCTGGACATTATATACGTCTATAACGATATATATCCAAACTTAAGGGAAACTAACATCTCGGATGTAATATTTTACAACATTCCTGGCGTGTCGTCGCCTGCTTCTCGATGGGAACATTATATACGTCTATAACGTTGTATATCCTAACCTAACGCAACCTAACATCTGGGATGTAATATTTTACCACATTCCTGGCATGTCGGCCCCTATTTCTCGGTGGGAATATTATATACGTCTATAACGTTATATATCCTAGCCTAAGGCAACCTAACATCTCGAGTTTAATATTTTACAACATTCCTGACGCGTCGGCCCCTATTTCTCGGTGGGAACATTATATACGTCCATAACGTTATATATCATAACCTAAGGCAACCTAAAATCTCTACCGTAACAGTTTACAACATTCCTGGCGTGTCGGCTCGTACTTCTCGGTGCGAACATTATATACGTCTATAACGTTATATATCCTAATGTAAGGCAACATAACATCTCGGATGTAATATTTTGCAACATACCTGGCGTGTCGTCGCCTGCTTCTCGATGGGGACATTATATACGTCTATAACGTTGTATATCCTAACCTAACGCAATCTAACATCTGGGATGTAATATTTTCCAACATTCCTGGCATGTCGGTCCCTACGTCTCGGAGGGAACGTTATATACGTCTATAACGATATATATCCAAACTTAAGGGAAACTAACATCTCGGGTGTCATATTTTACAACATTCCTGGCGCTTCGGCTCCTACTTTTCGGTGGGAACATTATATACGTCTATAACGTTACATATCCTAACGTAAGGCAACATAACATCTCGGATGTTATCTTTTACAACATTCCTGGCGTGTGGTCGCCTGCTTCTCGATGGGTTCATTATATACGTCTATAACATTGTATATCCTAACCTAAGGCAACCTAACATCTCGGATGTAATATTTTACAACATTCTGGCTTGTCAGTCCCCACGTCTCGATCTGGACATTATATACATCTATAACGATATATATCCAAACTTAAGGGAAACTAACATCTCGGATGTAATATTTTACAACATTCCTGGTGCTTCGGCTCCTACTTTTCGGTGGGAACATTATATACGTCTATAACGTTACATATCCTAACGTAAGGCAACATAACATCTCGGATGTTATATTTTACAACATTCCTGGCGTGTCGTCGCCTGCTTCTCGATGGGGACATTATATACGTCTATAACGTTGTATATCCTAACCTAACGCAACCTAACATCTCGGATGTAATATTTTACAACATTCTGGCTTGTCGGTCCCGACGTCTCGATCTGGACATTATATACGTCTATAACGATATATATCCAAACTTAAGGGAAACTAACATCTCGGATGTAATATTTTATAACATTCCTGGCGCTTCGGCTCCTACTTTTCGGTGGGAACATTATATACGTCTATAACGTTGTATATCCTAACCTAACGCAACCTAACATCTCGGATGTAATATTTTACAACATTCCTGGCATGTCGGCCCCTATTTCTCGGTGGGAATATTATATACGTCTATAACGTTATATATCCTAGCCTAAGGCAACCTAACATCTCGAGTTTAATATTTTACAACATTCCTGACGCGTCGGCCCCTATTTCTCGGTGGGAACATTATATACGTCCATAACGTTATATATCATAACCTAAGGCAACCTAAAATCTCTACCGTAACAGTTTACAACATTCCTGGCGTGTCGGCTCGTACTTCTCGGTGCGAACATTATATACGTCTATAACGTTATATATCCTAACGTAAGGCAACATAACATCTCGGATGTAATATTTTGCAACATACCTGGCGTGTCGTCGCCTGCTTCTCGATGGGGACATTATATACGTCTATAACGTTGTATATCCTAACCTAACGCAATCTAACATCTGGGATGTAATATTTTCCAACATTCCTGGCATGTCGGTCCCTACGTCTCGGAGGGAACGTTATATACGTCTATAACGATATATATCCAAACTTAAGGGAAACTAACATCTCGGGTGTCATATTTTACAACATTCCTGGCGCTTCGGCTCCTACTTTTCGGTGGGAACATTATATACGTCTATAACGTTACATATCCTAACGTAAGGCAACATAACATCTCGGATGTTATCTTTTACAACATTCCTGGCGTGTGGTCGCCTGCTTCTCGATGGGTTCATTATATACGTCTATAACATTGTATATCCTAACCTAAGGCAACCTAACATCTCGGATGTAATATTTTACAACATTCTGGCTTGTCAGTCCCCACGTCTCGATCTGGACATTATATACATTTATAACGATATATATCCAAACTTAAGGGAAACTAACATCTCGGATGTAATATTTTACAACATTCCTGGTGCTTCGGCTCCTACTTTTCGGTGGGAACATTATATACGTCTATAACGTTACATATCCTAACGTAAGGCAACATAACATCTCGGATGTTATATTTTACAACATTCCTGGCGTGTCGTCGCCTGCTTCTCGATGGGGACATTATATACGTCTATAACGTTGTATATCCTAACCTAACGCAACCTAACATCTCGGATGTAATATTTTACAACATTCTGGCTTGTCGGTCCCGACGTCTCGATCTGGACATTATATACGTCTATAACGATATATATCCAAACTTAAGGGAAACTAACATCTCGGATGTAATATTTTATAACATTCCTGGCGCTTCGGCTCCTACTTTTCGGTGGGAACATTATATACGTCTATAACGTTGTATATCCTAACCTAACGCAACCTAACATCTGGGATGTAATATTTTACAACATTCCTGGCATGTCGGCCCCTATTTCTCGGTGGGAACATTATATACGTCCATAACGTTATATATCATAACCTAAGGCAACCTAAAATCTCTACCGTAACAGTTTACAACATTCCTGGCGTGTCGGCTCGTACTTCTCGGTGCGAACATTATATACGTCTATAACGTTATATATCCTAACGTAAGGCAACATAACATCTCGGATGTAATATTTTGCAACATACCTGGCGTGTCGTCGCCTGCTTCTCGATGGGGACATTATATACGTCTATAACGTTGTATATCCTAACCTAACGCAATCTAACATCTGGGATGTAATATTTTCCAACATTCCTGGCATGTCGGTCCCTACGTCTCGGAGGGAACGTTATATACGTCTATAACGATATATATCCAAACTTAAGGGAAACTAACATCTCGGGTGTCATATTTTACAACATTCCTGGCGCTTCGGCTCCTACTTTTCGGTGGGAACATTATATACGTCTATAACGTTACATATCCTAACGTAAGGCAACATAACATCTCGGATGTTATCTTTTACAACATTCCTGGCGTGTGGTCGCCTGCTTCTCGATGGGTTCATTATATACGTCTATAACATTGTATATCCTAACCTAAGGCAACCTAACATCTCGGATGTAATATTTTACAACATTCTGGCTTGTCAGTCCCCACGTCTCGATCTGGACATTATATACATTTATAACGATATATATCCAAACTTAAGGGAAACTAACATCTCGGTGGTAATATTTTACAACATTCCTGGTGCTTCGGCTCCTACTTTTCGGTGGGAACATTATATACGTCTATAACGTTACATATCCTAACGTAAGGCAACATAACATCTCGGATGTGATATTTTACGACATTCCTGGCGTGTCGTCGCCTGCTTCTCGATGGGGACATTATATACGTCTATAACGTTGTATATCCTAACCTAACGCAACCTAACATCTCGGATGTAATATTTTACAACATTCTGGCTTGTCGGTCCCGACGTCTCGATCTGGACATTATATACGTCTATAACGATATATATCCAAACTTAAGGGAAACTAACATCTCGGATGTAATATTTTATAACATTCCTGGCGCTTCGGCTCCTACTTTTCGGTGGGAATATTATATACGTCTATAACGTTGTATATCCTAACCTAACGCAACCTAACATCTGGGATGTAATATTTTACAACATTCCTGGCATGTCGGCCCCTATTTCTCGGTGGGTACATTATATACGTCTATAACGTTATATATCCTAGCCTAAGGCAACCTAACATCTCGAGTTTAATATTTTACAACATTCCTGACGCGTCGGCCCCTATTTCTCGGTGGGAACATTATATACGTCCATAACGTTATATATCATAACCTAATTCAACCTAAAATCTCTACCGTAACAGTTTACAACATTCCTGGCGTGTCGGCTCGTACTTCTCGGTGCGAACATTATATACGTCTATAACGTTATATATCCTAACGTAAGGCAACATAACATCTCGGATGTAATATTTTACAACATACCTGGCGTGTCGTCGCCTGCTTCTCGATGGGGACATTATATACGTCTATAACGTTATATATCCTAACCTAACGCAATCTAACATCTGGGATGTAATATTTTCCAACATTCCTGGCATGTCGGTCCCTACGTCTCGGAGGGAACGTTATATACGTCTATAACGATATATATCCAAACTTAAGGGAAACTAACATCTCGGATGTAATATTTTATAACATTCCTGGCGCTTCGGCTCCTACTTTTCGGTGGGAACATTATATACGTCTATAACGTTACATATCCTAACGTAAGGCAACATAACATCTCGGATGTAATATTTTGCAACATACCTGGCGTGTCGTCGCCTGCTTCTCGATGGGGACATTATATACGTCTATAACGTTGTATATCCTAACCTAACGCAATCTAACATCTGGGATGTAATATTTTACAACATTCCTGGCGTGTCGTCGCCTGCTTCTCGATGGGGACATTATATACGTCTATAACGTTGTATATCCTAGCCTAAGCAATCTAACATCTCGGATGTAATATTTTACAACATTCCTGGCGTGTCGGCTCGTACTTCTCGGTGCGAACATTATATACGTCTATAACGTTGTATATCCTAACCTAACGCAACCTAACATCTCGGATGTAATATTTTACAACATTCTGGCTTGTCGGTCCCCACGTCTCGATCTGGACATTATATACGTCTATAACGATATATATCCAAACTTAAGGGAAACTAACATCTCGGATGTAATATTTTATAACATTCCTGGCGCTTCGGCTCCTACTTTTCGGTGGGAACATTATATACGTCTATAACGTTGTATATCCTAACCTAACGCAACCTAACATCTGGGATGTAATATTTTACCACATTCCTGGCATGTCGGCCCCTATTTCTCGGTGGGAATATTATATACGTCTATAACGTTATATATCCTAGCCTAAGGCAACCTAACATCTCGAGTTTAATATTTTACAACATTCCTGACGCGTCGGCCCCTATTTCTCGGTGGGAACATTATATACGTCCATAACGTTATATATCATAACCTAAGGCAACCTAAAATCTCTACCGTAACAGTTTACAACATTCCTGGCGTGTCGGCTCGTACTTCTCGGTGCGAACATTATATACGTCTATAACGTTATATATCCTAACGTAAGGCAACATAACATCTCGGATGTAATATTTTGCAACATACCTGGCGTGTCGTCGCCTGCTTCTCGATGGGGACATTATATACGTCTATAACGTTGTATATCCTAACCTAACGCAATCTAACATCTGGGATGTAATATTTTCCAACATTCCTGGCATGTCGGTCCCTACGTCTCGGAGGGAACGTAATATACGTCTATAACGATATATATCCAAACTTAAGGGAAACTAACATCTCGGGTGTCATATTTTACAACATTCCTGGCGCTTCGGCTCCTACTTTTCGGTGGGAACATTATATACGTCTATAACGTTACATATCCTAACGTAAGGCAACATAACATCTCGGATGTTATCTTTTACAACATTCCTGGCGTGTGGTCGCCTGCTTCTCGATGGGTTCATTATATACGTCTATAACATTGTATATCCTAACCTAAGGCAACCTAACATCTCGGATGTAATATTTTACAACATTCTGGCTTGTCAGTCCCCACGTCTCGATCTGGACATTATATACATTTATAACGATATATATCCAAACTTAAGGGAAACTAACATCTCGGTGGTAATATTTTACAACATTCCTGGTGCTTCGGCTCCTACTTTTCGGTGGGAACATTATATACGTCTATAACGTTACATATCCTAACGTAAGGCAACATAACATCTCGGATGTGATATTTTACGACATTCCTGGCGTGTCGTCGCCTGCTTCTCGATGGGGACATTATATACGTCTATAACGTTGTATATCCTAACCTAACGCAACCTAAGATCTCGGATGTAATATTTTACAACATTCTGGCTTGTCGGTCCCGACGTCTCGATCTGGACATTATATACGTCTATAACGATATATATCCAAACTTAAGGGAAACTAACATCTCGGATGTAATATTTTATAACATTCCTGGCGCTTCGGCTCCTACTTTTCGGTGGGAATATTATATACGTCTATAACGTTGTATATCCTAACCTAACGCAACCTAACATCTGGGATGTAATATTTTACAACATTCCTGGCATGTCGGCCCCTATTTCTCGGTGGGTACATTATATACGTCTATAACGTTATATATCCTAGCCTAAGGCAACCTAACATCTCGAGTTTAATATTTTACAACATTCCTGACGCGTCGGCCCCTATTTCTCGGTGGGAACATTATATACGTCCATAACGTTATATATCATAACCTAAGGCAACCTAAAATCTCTACCGTAACAGTTTACAACATTCCTGGCGTGTCGGCTCGTACTTCTCGGTGCGAACATTATATACGTCTATAACGTTATATATCCTAACGTAAGGCAACATAACATCTCGGATGTAATATTTTACAACATACCTGGCGTGTCGTCGACTGCTTCTCGATGGGGACATTATATACGTCTATAAGGTTATATATCCTAACCTAACGCAATCTAACATCTGGGATGTAATATTTTCCAACATTCCTGGCATGTCGGTCCCTACGTCTCGGAGGGAACGTTATATACGTCTATAACGATATATATCCAAACTTAAGGGAAACTAACATCTCGGGTGTCATTTTTTACAACATTCCTGGCGCTTCGGCTCCTACTTTTCGGTGGGAACATTATATACGTCTATAACGTTACATATCCTAACGTAAGGCAACATAACATCTCGGATGTTATATTTTACAACATTCCTGGCGTGTCGTCGCCTGCTCCTCGATGGGGTCATTATATACGTCTATAACGTTGTATATCCTAACCTAAGGCAACCTAACATCTCGGATGTAATATTTTACAACATTCTGGCTTGTCGGTCCCCACGTCTCGATCTGCACATTATATACGTCTATAACGATATATATCCAAACTTAAGGGAAACCTATATCTCGGATGTAATATTTTACATCATTCCTGGCGCTTCGGCTCCTACTTTTCGGTGGGAACATTATATACGTCTATAACGTTACATATCCTAACGTAAGGCAACATAACATCTCGGATGTAATATTTTACAACATTCCTGGCGTGTCGTCGCCTGCTTCTCGATGGGGACATTATATACGTCTATAACGTTGTATATCCTAACCTAACGCAACCTAACATCTGGGATGTAATATTTTACAACATTCCTGGCATGTCGGTCCCTACGTCTCGGTGGGAACGTTATATACGTCTATAACGATATATATCCAAACTTAAGGGAAACTAACATCTCGGGTGTCATATTTTACAACATTCCTGGCGCTTCGTCTCCTACTTTTCGGTGGGAACATTATATACGTCTATAACGTTACATATCCTAACGTAAGGCAACATAACATCTCGGATGTTATATTTTACAACATTCCTGTCGTGTGGTCGCCTGCTTCTCGATGGGGTCATTATATACGTCTATAACATTGTATATCCTAACCTAAGGCAACCTAACATCTCGGATGTAATATTTTACAACATTCTGGCTTGTCAGTCCCCACGTCTCGATCTGGACATTATATACATTTATAACGATATATATCCAAACTTAAGGGAAACTAACATCTCGGATGTAATATTTTACAACATTCCTGGTGCTTCGGCTCCTAATTTTCGGTGGGAACATTGTATACGTCTATAACGTTACATATCCTAACGTAAGGCAACATAACATCTCGGATGTTATATTTTACAACATTCCTGGCGTGTCGTCGCCTGCTTCTCGATGGGGACATTATATACGTCTATAAGGTTGTATATCCTAACCTAACGCAACCTAACATCTCGGATGTAATATTTTACAACATTCTGGATTGTCGGTCCCGACGTCTCGATCTGGACATTATATACGTCTATAACGATATATATCCGAACTTAAGGGAAACTAACATCTCGGATGTAATATTTTATAACATTCCTGGCGCTTCGGCTCCTACTTCTCGGTGCGAACATTATATACGTCTATAACGTTATATATCCTAACGTAAGGCAACATACCATCTCGGATATAATATTTTACAACATTCCTGGCGTGTCGCCGCCTGCTTCTCGATGGGGACATTATATACGTCTATAACGTTGTATATCCTAACCTAACGCAACCTAACATCTGGGATGTAATATTTTACAACATTCCTGGCATGTCGGCCCCTATTTCTCGGTGGGAATATTATATACGTCTATAACGCTATATATCCTAGCCTAAGGCAACCTAACATCTCGGGTTTAATATTTTACAACATTCCTGACGCGTCGGCCCCTATTTCTCGGTGGGAACATTATATACTTCTATAACGTTATATATCATAACCTAAGGCAACCTAAATTCTCTACCGTAATAGTTTACAACATTCCTGGCGCTTCGGCTCCTACTTTTCGCTGGGAACGTTATATACGTCTATAACGTTACATATCCTAACGTAAGGCAACATAACATCTCGGATGTAATATTTTACAACATTCCTGGCGTGTCGTCGCCTGCTTCTCGATGGGGACGTTATATACGTCTATAACGTTGTATATCCTAACCTAACGCAACCTAACATCTGGGATGTAATATTTTACAACATTCCTGGCATGTCGGTCCCTACGTCTCGGTGGGAACGTTATATACGTCTATAACGATATATATCGAAACATAAGGGAAACTAACATCTCGGATGTCAAATTTTACAACATTCCTGGCGATTCGGCTACTACTTTTCGGTGGGAACATTATATACGTCTATAACGTTACATATCCTAACGTAAGGCAACATAACATCTCGGATGTAATATTTTACAACATTCCTGGCATGTCGTCGCCTGCTTCTCGATGGGGACATTATATACGTCTATAACGTTCTATATCCTAACCTAACGCAACCTAACATCTGGGATGTAATATCTTACAACATTCCTGGCATGTCGGTCCCTACGTCTCGGTGGGAACGTTATATACGTCTATAACGTTATATATCCTAGCCTAAGGCAACCTAACATCTCGAGTTTAATATTTTACAACATTCCTGACGCGTCGGCCCCTATTTCTCAGTGGGAACATTATATACGTCTATAACGTTACATATCCTAACGTAAGGCAACATAACATCTCGGATGTTATATTTTACAACATTCCTGGCGTGTCGTCGCCTGCTCCTCGATGGGGTCATTATGTACGTCTATAACGTTGTATATCCTAACCTAACGCAACCTAACATCTCGGATGTAATATTTTACAACATTCCTGGCGTGTCGTCGCCTGCTTCTCGATGGGGACATTATATACGTCTATAACGTTGTATATCCTAACCTAACGCAACCTAACATCTGGGATGTAATATCTTACAACATTCCTGGCATGTCGGTCCCTACGTCTCGGTGGGAACGTTATATACGTCTATAACGATATATATCCACACTTAAGGGAAACTAACTTCTCGGGTGTCATATTTTACAACATTCCTGGCGCTTCGTCTCCTACTTTTCGGTGGGAACATTATATACGTCTATAACGATATATATCCAAACTTAAGGGAAACTAACATCTCGGATGTAATATTTTACAACATTCCTGGCGTGTCGTCGCCTGCTTCTCGATGGGGACATTATATACGTCTATAACGTTGTATATCCTAGCCTAAGCAATCTAACATCTCGGATGTAATATTTTACAACATTCCTGGCGTGTCGGCTCGTACTTCTCGGTGCGAACATTATATACGTCTATAACGTTGTATATCCTAACCTAACGCAACCTAACATCTCGGATGTAATATTTTACAACATTCTGGCTTGTCGGTCCCCACGTCTCGATCTGGACATTATATACGTCTATAACGATATATATCCAAACTTAAGGGAAACTAACATCTCGGATGTAATATTTTACAACATTCCTGGCGTGTCGTCGCCTGCTTCTCGATGGGAACATTATATACGTCTATAACGTTGTATATCCTAACCTAACGCAACCTAACATCTGGGATGTAATATTTTACCACATTCCTGGCATGTCGGCCCCTATTTCTCGGTGGGAATATTATATACGTCTATAACGTTATATATCCTAGCCTAAGGCAACCTAACATCTCGAGTTTAATATTTTACAACATTCCTGACGCGTCGGCCCCTATTTCTCGGTGGGAACATTATATACGTCCATAACGTTATATATCATAACCTAAGGCAACCTAAAATCTCTACCGTAACAGTTTACAACATTCCTGGCGTGTCGGCTCGTACTTCTCGGTGCGAACATTATATACGTCTATAACGTTATATATCCTAATGTAAGGCAACATAACATCTCGGATGTAATATTTTGCAACATACCTGGCGTGTCGTCGCCTGCTTCTCGATGGGGACATTATATACGTCTATAACGTTGTATATCCTAACCTAACGCAATCTAACATCTGGGATGTAATATTTTCCAACATTCCTGGCATGTCGGTCCCTACGTCTCGGAGGGAACGTTATATACGTCTATAACGATATATATCCAAACTTAAGGGAAACTAACATCTCGGGTGTCATATTTTACAACATTCCTGGCGCTTCGGCTCCTACTTTTCGGTGGGAACATTATATACGTCTATAACGTTACATATCCTAACGTAAGGCAACATAACATCTCGGATGTTATCTTTTACAACATTCCTGGCGTGTGGTCGCCTGCTTCTCGATGGGTTCATTATATACGTCTATAACATTGTATATCCTAACCTAAGGCAACCTAACATCTCGGATGTAATATTTTACAACATTCTGGCTTGTCAGTCCCCACGTCTCGATCTGGACATTATATACATCTATAACGATATATATCCAAACTTAAGGGAAACTAACATCTCGGATGTAATATTTTACAACATTCCTGGTGCTTCGGCTCCTACTTTTCGGTGGGAACATTATATACGTCTATAACGTTACATATCCTAACGTAAGGCAACATAACATCTCGGATGTTATATTTTACAACATTCCTGGCGTGTCGTCGCCTGCTTCTCGATGGGGACATTATATACGTCTATAACGTTGTATATCCTAACCTAACGCAACCTAACATCTCGGATGTAATATTTTACAACATTCTGGCTTGTCGGTCCCGACGTCTCGATCTGGACATTATATACGTCTATAACGATATATATCCAAACTTAAGGGAAACTAACATCTCGGATGTAATATTTTATAACATTCCTGGCGCTTCGGCTCCTACTTTTCGGTGGGAACATTATATACGTCTATAACGTTGTATATCCTAACCTAACGCAACCTAACATCTGGGATGTAATATTTTACAACATTCCTGGCATGTCGGCCCCTATTTCTCGGTGGGAACATTATATACGTCTATAACGTTATATATCCTAGCCTAAGGCAACCTAACATCTCGAGTTTAATATTTTACAACATTCCTGACGCGTCGGCCCCTATTTCTCGGTGGGAACATTATATACGTCCATAACGTTATATATCATAACCTAATTCAACCTAAAATCTCTACCGTAACAGTCTACAACATTCCTGGCGTGTCGGCTCGTACTTCTCGGTGCGAACATTATATACGTCTATAACGTTATATATCCTAACGTAAGGCAACATAACATCTCGGATGTAATATTTTACAACATACCTGGCGTGTCGTCGCCTGCTTCTCGATGGGGACATTATATACGTCTATAACGTTATATATCCTAACCTAACGCAATCTAACATCTGGGATGTAATATTTTCCAACATTCCTGGCATGTCGGTCCCTACGTCTCGGAGGGAACGTTATATACGTCTATAACGATATATATCCAAACTTAAGGGAAACTAACATCTCGGGTGTCATATTTTACAACATTCCTGCCGCTTCGGCTCCTACTTTTCGGTGGGAACATTATATACGTCTATAACGTTACATATCCTAACGTAAGGCAACATAACATCTCGGATGTAATATTTTGCAACATACCTGGCGTGTCGTCGCCTGCTTCTCGATGGGGACATTATATACGTCTATAACGTTGTATATCCTAACCTAACGCAATCTAACATCTGGGATGTAATATTTTACAACATTCCTGGCGTGTCGTCGCCTGCTTCTCGATGGGGACATTATATACGTCTATAACGTTGTATATCCTAGCCTAAGCAATCTAACATCTCGGATGTAATATTTTACAACATTCCTGGCGTGTCGGCTCGTACTTCTCGGTGCGAACATTATATACGTCTATAACGTTGTATATCCTAACCTAACGCAACCTAACATCTCGGATGTAATATTTTACAACATTCTGGCTTGTCGGTCCCCACGTCTCGATCTGGACATTATATACGTCTATAACGATATATATCCAAACTTAAGGGAAACTAACATCTCGGATGTAATATTTTATAACATTCCTGGCGCTTCGGCTCCTACTTTTCGGTGGGAACATTATATACGTCTATAACGTTGTATATCCTAACCTAACGCAACCTAACATCTGGGATGTAATATTTTACCACATTCCTGGCATGTCGGCCCCTATTTCTCGGTGGGAATATTATATACGTCTATAACGTTATATATCCTAGCCTAAGGCAACCTAACATCTCGAGTTTAATATTTTACAACATTCCTGACGCGTCGGCCCCTATTTCTCGGTGGGAACATTATATACGTCCATAACGTTATATATCATAACCTAAGGCAACCTAAAATCTCTACCGTAACAGTTTACAACATTCCTGGCGTGTCGGCTCGTACTTCTCGGTGCGAACATTATATACGTCTATAACGTTATATATCCTAACGTAAGGCAACATAACATCTCGGATGTAATATTTTGCAACATACCTGGCGTGTCGTCGCCTGCTTCTCGATGGGGACATTATATACGTCTATAACGTTGTATATCCTAACCTAACGCAATCTAACATCTGGGATGTAATATTTTCCAACATTCCTGGCATGTCGGTCCCTACGTCTCGGAGGGAACGTTATATACGTCTATAACGATATATATCCAAACTTAAGGGAAACTAACATCTCGGGTGTCATATTTTACAACATTCCTGGCGCCTCGGCTCCTACTTTTCGGTGGGAACATTATATACGTCTATAACGTTACATATCCTAACGTAAGGCAACATAACATCTCGGATGTTATCTTTTACAACATTCCTGGCGTGTGGTCGCCTGCTTCTCGATGGGTTCATTATATACGTCTATAACATTGTATATCCTAACCTAAGGCAACCTAACATCTCGGATGTAATATTTTACAACATTCTGGCTTGTCAGTCCCCACGTCTCGATCTGGACATTATATACATTTATAACGATATATATCCAAACTTAAGGGAAACTAACATCTCGGATGTAATATTTTACAACATTCCTGGTGCTTCGGCTCCTACTTTTCGGTGGGAACATTATATACGTCTATAACGTTACATATCCTAACGTAAGGCAACATAACATCTCGGATGTTATATTTTACAACATTCCTGGCGTGTCGTCGCCTGCTTCTCGATGGGGACATTATATACGTCTATAACGTTGTATATCCTAACCTAACGCAACCTAACATCTCGGATGTAATATTTTACAACATTCTGGCTTGTCGGTCCCGACGTCTCGATCTGGACATTATATACGTCTATAACGATATATATCCAAACTTAAGGGAAACTAACATCTCGGATGTAATATTTTATAACATTCCTGGCGCTTCGGCTCCTACTTTTCGGTGGGAACATTATATACGTCTATAACGTTGTATATCCTAACCTAACGCAACCTAACATCTGGGATGTAATATTTTACAACATTCCTGGCATGTCGGCCCCTATTTCTCGGTGGGAACATTATATACGTCCATAACGTTATATATCATAACCTAAGGCAACCTAAAATCTCTACCGTAACAGTTTACAACATTCCTGGCGTGTCGGCTCGTACTTCTCGGTGCGAACATTATATACGTCTATAACGTTATATATCCTAACGTAAGGCAACATAACATCTCGGATGTAATATTTTGCAACATACCTGGCGTGTCGTCGCCTGCTTCTCGATGGGGACATTATATACGTCTATAACGTTGTATATCCTAACCTAACGCAATCTAACATCTGGGATGTAATATTTTCCAACATTCCTGGCATGTCGGTCCCTACGTCTCGGAGGGAACGTTATATACGTCTATAACGATATATATCCAAACTTAAGGGAAACTAACATCTCGGGTGTCATATTTTACAACATTCCTGGCGCTTCGGCTCCTACTTTTCGGTGGGAACATTATATACGTCTATAACGTTACATATCCTAACGTAAGGCAACATAACATCTCGGATGTTATCTTTTACAACATTCCTGGCGTGTGGTCGCCTGCTTCTCGATGGGTTCATTATATACGTCTATAACATTGTATATCCTAACCTAAGGCAACCTAACATCTCGGATGTAATATTTTACAACATTCTGGCTTGTCAGTCCCCACGTCTCGATCTGGACATTATATACATTTATAACGATATATATCCAAACTTAAGGGAAACTAACATCTCGGTGGTAATATTTTACAACATTCCTGGTGCTTCGGCTCCTACTTTTCGGTGGGAACATTATATACGTCTATAACGTTACATATCCTAACGTAAGGCAACATAACATCTCGGATGTGATATTTTACGACATTCCTGGCGTGTCGTCGCCTGCTTCTCGATGGGGACATTATATACGTCTATAACGTTGTATATCCTAACCTAACGCAACCTAACATCTCGGATGTAATATTTTACAACATTCTGGCTTGTCGGTCCCGACGTCTCGATCTGGACATTATATACGTCTATAACGATATATATCCAAACATAAGGGAAACTAACATCTCGGATGTAATATTTTATAACATTCCTGGCGCTTCGGCTCCTACTTTTCGGTGGGAATATTATATACGTCTATAACGTTGTATATCCTAACCTAACGCAACCTAACATCTGGGATGTAATATTTTACAACATTCCTGGCATGTCGGCCCCTATTTCTCGGTGGGTACATTATATACGTCTATAACGTTATATATCCTAGCCTAAGGCAACCTAACATCTCGAGTTTAATATTTTACAACATTCCTGACGCGTCGGCCCCTATTTCTCGGTGGGAACATTATATACGTCCATAACGTTATATATCATAACCTAAGGCAACCTAAAATCTCTACCGTAACAGTTTACAACATTCCTGGCGTGTCGGCTCGTACTTCTCGGTGCGAACATTATATACGTCTATAACGTTATATATCCTAACGTAAGGCAACATAACATCTCGGATGTTATATTTTACAACATTCCTGGCGTGTCGTCGCCTGCTTCTCGATGGGGACATTATATACGTCTATAACGTTGTATATCCTAACCTAACGCAACCTAACATCTGGGATGTAATATTTTACAACATTCCTGGCATGTCGGTCCCTACGTATCGGTGGTAACATTACATACGTCTATAACGTTATATATCCTAGCCTAAGGCGGCCTAACATGTCGAATGTAATATTTTACATCATTCCTGGCGTGTCGGCCCGTAGTTCTCGGTAGTAACAATATATTCGTCTATAACGTTATGTATCGTAGCCTAAGGCAACCTAACATGCCGAATGTAATATTTTACAACATTCCTGGCGTGTCGTCGCCTACTTCTCGATGGGGACATTATATACGTCTATAACGTTGTATATCCTAACCTAACGCAACCTAACATCTGGGATGTATCATTTTACAACATTCCTGACTCGTCTGTTCCTACTTTTCGGTGGGAACATTATATACGTCTATAACGTTGTATATCCTAGTCCAAGGCAACCTAACATGTCGAATGTAATATTTTACAACATTCAATGGCGTGTCGTCGCCTACTTCTCGATGGGGACATTATATACATCTATAACCTTGTACATCCTAACCTAAGGCAACCTAACATCTCGGATGTAATATTTTACAACATTCTGGCGTGTCGTCGCCTGCTTCTCGATGGGGACATTATATACGTCTATAACGTTGTATATCCTAACCTAACGCAACCTAATATTTGGGATGTAATATTTTACAACATTCCTGGCATGTCGGTGCCTACGTCTCGGTGGGAACATTATATACGTCTATAACGATAGATATCCTAACCTAAGGCAACCTAACACCTCGGATGTAATAGTTGACAACATTCCTGGCGTGTAGGCCCGTACTTCCCGGTGGTAACATTACATACGTCTATAACGTTATATATCCTAGCCTAAGGCCACCTAACATGTCGAATGTAATATTTTACAACATTCCTGACGCGTCGGCCCCTATTTTTCGGTGGGAACATTATATACGTCTATAACGTTATATATCCTAGTCTAAGGCAACCTAACATGTCGAATGTAATATTTTACAACATTCCTGGCGTGTCGTCGCCTACTTCTCGATGGGGACATTATATACGTCTATAACGTTGTATATCCTAACCTAACGCAACCTAACATCTCGTATGTAATATTTTACAACATTCCTGTCATGTCGGTCCCTACATCTCGGCGGGAACACACTATACGTATATAACGTTGTATATCCTAACCTAACGCAACCTAACATTTGGGATGCAATATTTTACAACATTCCTGGCATTTCGGTGCCTACGTCTCGGTGGGAACATTATATACGTCTATAACGATATATGTCCCAACCTAAGGCAACCTAACACCTCGGATGTAATAGTTGACAACATTCCTGGCGTCTAGGCCCGTACTTCTCGGTGGGAACATTGTATACGTCTATAACGTTATATATCCTAGCCTAAGGCCACATAACATGTCGAATGTAATATTCTACAACATTCCTGGCGTGTCGTCGCCTGCTTCTCGATGGGGACATTATATACGTCTATAACGTTGTATATCCTAACCTAACCCAACCTAACATCTCGGATGTACTATTTTACAAAATTCCTGGCGTGTCGTCGCCTGCTTCTCGATGGGGACATTATATACATCTATAACCTTGTATATCCTAACCTAAGGCAACCTAACATCTCGTATGTAATATTTTACAACATTCCTGGCATGTCGGTCCCTACATCTCGGCGGGAACACACTATACGTCTATAACGTTGTATATCCTAACCTAACGCAACCTAACATTTGGGATGCAATATTTTACAACATTCCTGGCATGTCGGTGCCTACGTCTCGGTGGGAACATTATATACGTTTATAACGATATATGTCCCAACCTAAGGCAACCTAACACCTCGGATGTAATAGTTGACAACATTCCTGGCGTCTAGGCCCGTACTTCTCGGTGGGAACATTGTATACGTCTATAACGTTATATATCCTAGCCTAAGGCCACCTAACATGTCGAATGTAATATTTTACATCATTCCTGGCGTGTCGTCGCCTGCTTCTCGATGGGAACATTATATACGTCTATAACGTTGCGTATCCTAACCTAACGCAACCTAACATCTGGGATGTAATATTCCTGGCGTGTCGTCGCCTACTTCTGGATGGGGAGATTATATACGTCTATAACGTTATATATCCTAACCTAAGGCAACCTAACATCTCGGATGTAATAGTTGACAACATTCCTGGCGTGTCCGCCCGTACTTCTCGGTGGGAACATTATATACGTCTATAACGTTATATATCCTAGCCTAAGGCCACATAACATGTCGAATGTAATATTTTACAACATTCCTGGCGTGTCGTCGCCTGCTTCTCGATGGGGACATTATATACGTCTTTAACGTTGTATATCCTAACCTAAAGCAACCTAACATCTGGGATGTAATATTTTACAAGATTCCTGGCATGTCGGTCCCCAAGTCTCGGTAGGAACATTATATACGTCTATAACGATATATATCCAAACCGAAGGGAACCTAACATCTCGGATGTAATATTTTACAACATTCCTGGCGTGTCGTCGCCTGCTTCTCGATGGGGACGTTATATACGTCTACAACGTTGTATATCCTAACCTAACGCAACCTAACATCTCGGATGTAATATTTTACATCATTCCTGGCTCGTCGGTTCCTACTTTTCGGTGGGAACATTATATACGTCTATCACGTCATAAATCCTAACGTAAGGCAACATAACATCTCGGGTGCAATATTTTACAACATTCCTGACGCGTCGGTCCCTATTTTTCGGTGGGAACATTATATACGTCGATAACGTTATATATCCTAGTCTAAGGCAACCTAACATGCCGAATGTAATATTTTACAACATTCCTGGCATGTCAGTCCCTACTTCTCGGTGGGAATATTATATACGTCTATAACGTTATATATCATAACCTAAGGCAACCTAACATCTCGGATGTAATATTTTACAACATTCCTGACGCGTCGGCCCCTATTTTTCGGTGGGAACATTATATATGTCTATAACGTTATATATCCCAGTCTAAGGCAACCTAACATGTCGAATGTAATATTTTACAACATTCCTGTCGTGACGGCCCCTACTTCACGATGGGGACATTATATACGTCCATAACGTTGTGATACTCTAACCTAAGGCAATATAATATCTCGGATGTAATAGTTGATAACATTCCTGGCGTGTCGGCCCGAACTTCCCGGTGGCAACATTATATACGTCTATAACGATACATATCCTAACGTAAGGCAACATTACATCTTGGATGTAATATTTTACAACAGTCCTGGCGTATCGTCGCCTGCTTCTCGATGGGGACACTATATACGTCTATAACGATATATATCCTAACCTAAAGCAACCTAACATCTCGGGTGTAATATTTTACAACATTCCTGGCGTGTCGTCGCCTACTTCTCGATGGGGACATTATATACATCTATAACATTGTATATCCTAACCTAAGGCAACCTAACATCTCGGATGTAATATTTTACAACATTCTGGCGTGTCGTCGCCTGCTTCTCGATGGGGAGATTATATACATCTATAACATTGTATATCCTAACCTAAGGCAACCTAACATCTCGGATGTAATATTTTACAACATTCTGGCGTGTCGTCGCCTGCTTCTCGATTGGGAGATTATATACGTCTATAACGTTGTATATCCTAACCTAACGCAACCTAACATTTGGGATGTAATATTTTACAACATTCCTGGCATGTCGGTGCCTACGTCTCGGTGGGAACATTATATACGTCTATAACGATATATATCCTAACCTAAGGCAACCTAACATCTCGGATGTAATAGTTGAAAACATTCCTGGCGTGTCCACCCGTACTTCTCGGTGCGAACATTATATACGTCTATAACGTGATATATCCTAGCCTAAGGCCACATAACATGTCGAATGTAATATTTTACATCATTCCTGGCGTGTCGTCGCCTGCTTCTCGATGGGAACATTATATACGTCTATAACGTTGCGTATCCTAACCTAACGCAACCTAACATCTGGGATGTAATATTCCTGGCGTGTCGTCGCCTACTTCTGGACGGGGACATTTTATACGTCTATAACGTTATATATCCTAACCTAAGGCAACCTAACATCTCGGATGTAATAGTTGACAACATTCCTGGCGTGTCCACCCGTACTTCTCGGTGGGAACATTATATACGTCTATAACGTGATATATCCTAGCCTAAGGCAACCTAACACCTCGGATGTAATATTTTACAACATTCTGGCGTGTCGTCGCCTGCTTCTCGATGGGGAGATTATATACGTCTATAGCGTTGTATATCCTAACCTAAGGGAACCTAACATCTCGGGTGTAATGTTTTACAACATTCCTGACGCGTCGACCCCTATTTTTCGGTGGGAATATTATATACTTCTATAACGTTATATATCCTAGCCTAAGGCATCCTAACACCTCGGATTTAATAGTTGACAACATTCCTGGCGTGTAGGCCCGTACTTCTCGGTGGGAACATTGTATACGTCTATAACGTTATATATCCTAGCCTAAGGCGACCTAACATATCGAATGTAATATTTTACATCATTCCTGGCGTGTCGTCGCCTGCTTCTCGATGGGAACATTATATACGTCTATAACGTTGTATATCCTAACGTAACGCAACCTAACATCTGGAATGTAATATTTTACAACATTCCTGGCGTGTCGTCGCCTGCTTCCCGATGGGGACATAATATACGTCTATAACGTTGTATAGCCTTACCTAACGCAACCTAACATCTGGGATGTAATATTTTACCAGATTCCTGGCATGTCGGTCCACATGTCTCGGTGGAAACATTGTATACGTCTATAACGATATATATCCTAACCTAAGGCAACCTAACATCTCGGATGTAATAGTTGACAACATTCCAGGCGTGTCCGCCCGTACTTCTCGGTGGGAACATTATATACGTCTATAACGTTATATATCCTAGCCTAAGGCGACATAATATGTCGAATGTGATATTTTACAACATTCCTGGCGTGTCGTCTCCTGCTTCTCGATGGGGACATTATATACGTCTATAATTATGTATATCCTAACCTAACGCAACCTAACATCTGGGATGTAATATTTTACAAGATTCCTGGCATGTCGGTCCTCAAGTCTCGGTAGGAACATTATATACGTCTATAACGATATATATCCTAAAGTAAAGCAACCTAACATCTCGGATGTAATACTTTACAACATTCCTGGCATGTCGGTCCCTACATCTCGGTGCGAACACTCTATACTTCTATAATATTGTATATCCTAACCTAAGGCAACCTAACATCTCGGATGTAATATTTTACAACATTCCTGTCATATCGGTCCCTACGTCTCGGTGTAAACATTGTATACGGCCATAACGATATATATCCTAGCCTAAGGCAACCTAACATCTCGGATGTAATATTTTACAACATTCTGGCATGTCGTCGCCTGCTTCTCGATGGGGACATTATATACGTCTATAACGTTGTATATCCTAATCTAACGCAACCGAACATTTGGGATGTAATATTGTACAACATTCCTGGCATGACGGTCCCTACATCTCGGTGGGAACATTCTATACTTCTATAATATTGTATATCCTAACCTAAGGCAACCTAACATCTCGGATGTAATATTTTACAACATTCCTGGCATGCCGGTCCCTACTTCTCGGTGGAAACATTGTATACGTCTATAACGATATATATCCTAACCCAAGGCAACCTAACATGTCGGATGTAATAGTTGACAACATTCCAGGCGTGTAGGCCCGTACGTCTCGGTGTGAACATTGTATACGTCTATAACGTTATATATCCTAGCCTAAGGCGACCTAACATGTCGAATGTAATATTTTACAACATTCCTGGCGTGTCGTTGCCTACTTCTCGATGGAGACATTATATACATCTATAACATTGTATATCCTAACCTAAGGCAGCCTAAAATCTCGGATGTAATATTTTACAACATTCCTGTCATATCGGTCCCTACGTCTCGGTGTAAACATTGTATACGGCCATAACGATATATATCCTAGCCTAAGGCAACTTGACATCTCGGATGTAATATTTTACAACATTCTGGCATGTCGTCGCCTGCTTCTCGATGGGGACATTATATACGTCTATAACGTTGTATATCCTAATCTAACGCAACCGAACATTTGGGATGTAATATTTTACAACATTCCTGGCATGTCGGTCCCTACGACTCGGTGGGAACATTATATACGTCTATAACGATATATATCCTAGCCTAAGGCATCCTAACACCTCGGATTTAATAGTTGACAACATTCCTGGCGTGTAGGCCCGTACTTCTCGGTGGGAACATTGTATACGTCTATAACGTTATATATCCTAGCCTAAGGCGACCTAACATATCGAATGTAATATTTTACATCATTCCTGGCGTGTCGTCGCCTGCTTCTCGATGGGAACATTATATACGTCTATAACGTTGTATATCCTAACGTAACGCAACCTAACATCTGGAATGTAATATTTTACAACATTCCTGGCGTGTCGTCGCCTGCTTCCCGATGGGGACATAATATACGTCTATAACGTTGTATAGCCTTACCTAACGCAACCTAACATCTGGGATGTAATATTTTACCAGATTCCTGGCATGTCGGTCCACATGTCTCGGTGGAAACATTGTATACGTCTATAACGATATATATCCTAACCTAAGGCAACCTAACATCTCGGATGTAATAGTTGACAACATTCCAGGCGTGTCCGCCCGTACTTCTCGGTGGGAACATTATATACGTCTATAACGTTATATATCCTAGCCTAAGGCGACATAATATGTCGAATGTGATATTTTACAACATTCCTGGCGTGTCGTCTCCTGCTTCTCGATGGGGACATTATATACGTCTATAATTATGTATATCCTAACCTAACGCAACCTAACATCTGGGATGTAATATTTTACAAGATTCCTGGCATGTCGGTCCTCAAGTCTCGGTAGGAACATTATATACGTCTATAACGATATATATCCTAAAGTAAAGCAACCTAACATCTCGGATGTAATACTTTACAACATTCCTGGCATGTCGGTCCCTACATCTCGGTGCGAACACTCTATACTTCTATAATATTGTATATCCTAACCTAAGGCAACCTAACATCTCGGATGTAATATTTTACAACATTCCTGTCATATCGGTCCCTACGTCTCGGTGTAAACATTGTATACGGCCATAACGATATATATCCTAGCCTAAGGCAACCTAACATCTCGGATGTAATATTTTACAACATTCTGGCATGTCGTCGCCTGCTTCTCGATGGGGACATTATATACGTCTATAACGTTGTATATCCTAATCTAACGCAACCGAACATTTGGGATGTAATATTGTACAACATTCCTGGCATGACGGTCCCTACATCTCGGTGGGAACATTCTATACTTCTATAATATTGTATATCCTAACCTAAGGCAACCTAACATCTCGGATGTAATATTTTACAACATTCCTGGCATGCCGGTCCCTACTTCTCGGTGGAAACATTGTATACGTCTATAACGATATATATCCTAACCCAAGGCAACCTAACATGTCGGATGTAATAGTTGACAACATTCCAGGCGTGTAGGCCCGTACGTCTCGGTGTGAACATTGTATACGTCTATAACGTTATATATCCTAGCCTAAGGCGACCTAACATGTCGAATGTAATATTTTACAACATTCCTGGCGTGTCGTTGCCTACTTCTCGATGGAGACATTATATACATCTATAACATTGTATATCCTAACCTAAGGCAGCCTAAAATCTCGGATGTAATATTTTACAACATTCCTGTCATATCGGTCCCTACGTCTCGGTGTAAACATTGTATACGGCCATAACGATATATATCCTAGCCTAAGGCAACCTGACATCTCGGATGTAATATTTTACAACATTCTGGCATGTCGTCGCCTGCTTCTCGATGGGGACATTATATACGTCTATAACGTTGTATATCCTAATCTAACGCAACCGAACATTTGGGATGTAATATTTTACAACATTCCTGGCATGTCGGTCCCTACGACTCGGTGGGAACATTATATACGTCTATAACGATATATATCCTAACCTAAGGCTACCTAACACCTCGGCTGTAATAGTTGTCAACATTCCTGGCGTGTAGGCCCGTACTTCTTGGTGGGAACATTGTATACGTCTATAACGTTATATATCCTAGCCTAAGGCGACCTAACATGTCGAATGTAATATTTTACATCATTCCTGGCGTGTCGTCACCTGCTTCTCGATGGGAACATTATATACGTCTATAATCTTGTATATCCTAACCTAAGGCAGCCTAACATCTCGGATGTAATATTTTACAACATTCCTGGCGTGTCGTCGCCTACTTCTGGATGGGACATTATATACATCTATAACGTTGTATATCCTAACCTAAGGGAACCTAACATCTCGGGTGTAATATTTTACAACATTCCTGACGCGTCGGCCCCTATTTTTCGGTGGGAATATTATATACGTCTATAACGTTATATATCCTAACCTAAGGCAACCTAACATCTCGGATGCAATAGTTCACAACATTCCTGGCGTGTCCACACGTACTTCTCGGTGGGAACATTATATACGTCTATAACGTTATATATCCTAGCATAAGGCCACATAACATGTCGAATGTACTATTTTACAACATTCCTGGCGTGTCGTCGCCTGCTTCTCGATGGGGATATTATATACGTCTATAACGTTGTATATCCTAACCTAAAGCAACCTAACATCTGGGATGTAATATTTTACAAGATTCCTGGCATGTCGGTCCCCAAGTCTCGGTAGGAACATTATATACGTCTATAACGATATATATCCAAACCTAAGGGAACCTAACATCTCGGATGTAATATTTTACAACATTCCTGGCGTGTCGTCGCCTACTTCTTGATGGGGACATAATATGCGCCTATAACGTTGTATATCCTAACCTAACGCAACCTAACATCTGGAATGTAATATTTTACAACATTCCTGGCGTGTCGTCGCCTGCTTCCCGATGGGGACGTAATATACGTCTATAACGTTGTATATCCTTACCTAACACAACCTAACATCTGGAATGTACTATTTTACAACATTCCTGGAGTGTCGTCGCCTGCATCTGGATGGGGTCATTATATACATCTATAACGCTGTATATCCTAACCTAAGGCAACCTAACATCTCGGATGTAATATTTTATAACATTCCTGGCATCTCGTCGCCTGTTTCTCGATGGGGACATTATATACGTCTATAACGTTGTATATCCTAACCTTAGTCAACCTAATATCTGGGATGTAATATTTTACAAGATTCCTGGCATGTCGGTCCTGAAGTCTCGGTAGGAACATTATATAAGTCTATAACGATATATATCCTAACCTAAAGCAACCTATCATCTCGGAAGTAATACTTTACAACATTCCTGGCATGTCGGTCCCTACATCTCGGTGGGAACATTCTATACTTCTATAACATTGTATATCCTAACCTAAGGGAACCTAACATCTCGGGTGTAATGTTTTACAACATTCCTGACGCGTCGACCCCTATTTTTCGGTGGGAATATTATATACTTCTATAACGTTATATATCCTAGCCTAAGGCATCCTAACACCTCGGATTTAATAGTTGACAACATTCCTGGCGTGTCCGCCCGTACTTCTCGGTGGGAACATTATATACGTCTATAACGTTATATATCCTAGCCTAAGGCGACATAATATGTCGAATGTGATATTTTACAACATTCCTGGCGTGTCGTCTCCTGCTTCTCGATGGGGACATTATATACGTCTATAATTATGTATATCCTAACCTAACGCAACCTAACATCTGGGATGTAATATTTTACAAGATTCCTGGCATGTCGGTCCTCAAGTCTCGGTAGGAACATTATATACGTCTATAACGATATATATCCTAAAGTAAAGCAACGTAACATCTCGGATGTAATACTTTACAACATTCCTGGCATGTCGGTCCCTACATCTCGGTGGGAACACTCTATACTTCTATAATATTGTATATCCTAACCTAAGGCAACCTAACATCTCGGATGTAATATTTTACAACATTCCTGGCATGCCGGTCCCTACTTCTCGGTGGAAACATTGTATACGTCTATAACGATATATATCCTAACCCAAGGCAACCTAACATCTCGGATGTAATAGTTGACAACATTCCAGGCGTGTAGGCCCGTACTTCTCGGTGGGAACATTGTATACGTCTATAACGTTATATATCCTAGCCTAAGGCGACCTAACATGTCGAATGTAATATTTTACAACATTCCTGGCGTGTCGTCGCCTACTTCTCGATGGAGACATTATATACATCTATAACATTGTATATCCTAACCTAAGGCAGCCTAAAATCTCGGATGTAATATTTTACAACATTCCTGTCATATCGGTCCCTACGTCTCGGTGTAAACATTGTATACGGCCATAACGATATATATCCTAGCCTAAGGCAACCTAACATCTCGGATGTAATATTTTACAACATTCTGGCATGTCGTCGCCTGCTTCTCGATGGGGACATTATATACGTCTATAACGTTGTATATCCTAATCTAACGCAACCGAACATTTGGGATGTAATATTGTACAACATTCCTGGCATGACGGTCCCTACATCTCGGTGGGAACATTCTATACTTCTATAATATTGTATATCCTAACCTAAGGCAACCTAACATCTCGGATGTAATATTTTACAACATTCCTGGCATGCCGGTCCCTACTTCTCGGTGGAAACATTGTATACGTCTATAACGATATATCTCCTAACCTCAGGCTACCTAACACCTCGGCTGTAATAGTTGTCAACATTCCTGGCGTGTAGGCCCGTACTTCTTGGTGGGAACATTGTATACGTCTATAACGTTATATATCCTAGCCTAAGGCGACCTAACATGTCGAATGTAATATTTTACATCATTCCTGGCGTGTCGTCACCTGCTTCTCGATGGGAACATTATATACGTCTATAATCTTGTATATCCTAACCTAAGGCAGCCTAACATCTCGGATGTAATATTTTACAACATTCCTGGCGTGTCGTCGCCTACTTCTGGATGGGACATTATATACATCTATAACGTTGTATATCCTAACCTAAGGGAACCTAACATCTCGGGTGTAATATTTTACAACATTCCTGACGCGTCGGCCCCTATTTTTCGGTGGGAATATTATATACGTCTATAACGTTATATATCCTAACCTAAGGCAACCTAACATCTCGGATGCAATAGTTCACAACATTCCTGGCGCGTCCACACGTACTTCTCGGTGGGAACATTATATACGTCTATAACGTTATATATCCTAGCATAAGGCCACATAACATGTCGAATGTACTATTTTACAACATTCCTGGCGTGTCGTCGCCTGCTTCTCGATGGGGATATTATATACGTCTATAACGTTGTATATCCTAACCTAAAGCAACCTAACATCTGGGATGTAATATTTTACAAGATTCCTGGCATGTCGGTCCCCAAGTCTCGGTAGGAACATTCTATACTTCTATAACATTGTATATCCTAACCTAAGGCAACCTAACATCTCGGATGTAATATTTTACAACATTCCTGGCGCGTCGGCTCCTATTTTTCGGTGGGAACATTATATACGTCTATAACGTTATATATCCTAACCTAAGGCAACCTAACATCTCGGATGTAATAGTTGACAACATTCCAGGCGTGTCCGCCCGTACTTTTCGGTGGGAACATTATATACGTCTATAACGTTATATATCCTAGTCTAAGGCCACCTAACATGTCGAATGTAATATTTTACGACATTCCTGACGCGTCGGCCTCTATTTTTCGGTGGGAAAATTATATACATCTATAACGTTATATATCCTAGTCTAAGGCAACCTAACATGGCGAATGTAATATTTTACAACATTCCTGGCGTGTTGTCGCCTACTTCTCGATGGGGACATTATATACATCTATAATCTTGTATATCCTAACCTAAGGCAGCCTAACACCTCGGATGTAGTATTTTACAACATTCCTGGCGTGTCGTCTCCTACTTCTGGATGGGTTCATTATATACATCCATAACGTTGTATATCCTAACCTAAGAGAACCTAACATCTCGGGTGTAATATTTTACAACATTCCTGACGCGTCCGTCCCTATTTTTCGGTGGGAATATTATATACGTCTATAACGTTATATATCCTAGCCTAAGGCAACCTAACACCTCGGATGTAATAGTTGACAACATTCCTGGCGTGTAGGCCCGTACTTCTCGGTGGGAACGTTGTATACATCTATAACGTTATATATCCTAGCCTAAGGCGACCTAACATATCGAATGTAATATTTTACATCATTCCTGGCGTGTCGTCGCCTGCTTCTCGATGGGAACATTATATACGTCTATAACGTTGTGTATCCTAACCTAACGCAACCTAACATCTGGGATGTAATATTCCTGGCGTGTCGTCGCCTACTTCCGGATGGGGACATTATATTCGTCTATAACGTTATATATCCTAACCTAAGGCAACCTAACATCTCGGATGTAATATTTTACAACATTCCTGGCGTGTCGTCGCCTGCTTCTCGATGGGGACATTATATACATCTATAACATTGTATATCCTAACTTAAGGCTACCGAACATAGCGAATGTAATATTTTACAACAATCCTGGCGTGTTGTCGCCTACTTCTCGATGGGGACATTATATACGTCTATAACGTTGTATATCCTAACCTTAGGCAACCTAACATCTGGGATGTAATATTTTACAAGATTCCTGGCATGTCGGTCCTCAAGACTCGGTAGGAACATTATATAAGTCTATAACGATATATATCCTAACCTAAAGCAACCTATCATCTCGGATGTAATACTTTACAACATTCCTGGCATGTCGGTCCCTACATCTCGGTGGGAACATTCTATACTTCTATAACATTGTATATCCTAACCTAAGGCAACCTAACATCTCGGATGTAATATTTTACAACATTCCTCGCATGTCGGTCCACATGTCTCGGTGGAAACATTGTATACGTCTATAACGATATATATCCTAACCTAAGGCAACCTAACATCTCGGATGTAATAGTTGACAACATTCCAGGCGTGTCCGCCCGTACTTCTCGGTGGGAACATTATATACGTCTATAACGTTATATATCCAAGCCTAAGGCGACATAATATGTCGAATGTGATATTTTACAACATTCCTGGCGTGTCGTCTCCTGCTTCTCGATGGGGACATTATATACGTCTATAATTATGTATATCCTAACCTAACGCAACCTAACATCTGGGATGTAATATTTTACAAGATTCCTGGCATGTCGGTCCTCAAGTCTCGGTAGGAACATTATATACGTCTATAACGATATATATCCTAAAGTAAAGCAACCTAACATCTCGGATGTAATACTTTACAACATTCCTGGCATGTCGGTCCCTACATCTCGGTGGGAACACTCTATACTTCTATAATATTGTATATCCTAACCTAAGGCAACCTAACATCTCGGATGTAATATTTTACAACATTCCTGGCATGCCGGTCCCTACTTCTCGGTGGAAACATTGTATACGTCTATAACGATATATATCCTAACCCAAGGCAACCTAACATCTCGGATGTAATAGTTGACAACATTCCAGGCGTGTAGGCCCGTACTTCTCGGTGGGAACATTGTATACGTCTATAACGTTATATATCCTAGCCTAAGGCGACCTAACATGTCGAATGTAATATTTTACAACATTCCTGGCGTGTCGTCGCCTACTTCTCGATGGAGACATTATATACATCTATAACATTGTATATCCTAACCTAAGGCAGCCTAAAATCACGGATGTAATATTTTACAACATTCCTGTCATATCGGTCCCTACGTCTCGGTGTAAACATTGTATACGGCCATAACGATATATATCCTAGCCTAAGGCAACCTAACATCTCGGATGTAATATTTTACAACATTCTGGCATGTCGTCGCCTGCTTCTCGATGGGGACATTATATACGTCTATAACGTTGTATATCCTAATCTAACGCAACCGAACATTTGGGATGTAATATTTTACAACATTCCTGGCATGACGGTCCCTACATCTCGGTGGGAACATTCTATACTTCTATAATATTGTATATCCTAACCTAAGGCAACCTAACATCTCGGATGTAATATTTTACAACATTCCTGGGATGCCGGTCCCTACTTCTCGGTGGAAACATTGTATACGTCTATAACGATATATATCCTAACCCAAGGCAACCTAACATGTCGGATGTAATAGTTGACAACATTCCAGGCGTGTAGGCCCGTACGTCTCGGTGTGAACATTGTATACGTCTATAACGTTATATATCCTAGCCTAAGGCGACCTAACATGTCGAATGTAATATTTTACAACATTCCTGGCGTGTCGTCGCCTACTTCTCGATGGAGACATTATATACATCTATAACATTGTATATCCTAACCTAAGGCAGCCTAAAATCTCGGATGTAATATTTTACAACATTCCTGTCATATCGGTCCCTACGTCTCGGTGTAAACATTGTATACGGCCATAACGATATATATCCTAGCCTAAGGCAACCTGACATCTCGGATGTAATATTTTACAACATTCTGGCATGTCGTCGCCTGCTTCTCGATGGGGACATTATATACGTCTATAACGTTGTATATCCTAATCTAACGCAACCGAACATTTGGGATGTAATATTTTACAACATTCCTGGCATGTCGGTCCCTACGACTCGGTGGGAACCTTATATACGTCTATAACGATATATATCCTAACCTAAGGCTACCTAACACCTCGGCTGTAATAGTTGTCAACATTCCTGGCGTGTAGGCCCGTACTTCTTGGTGGGAACATTGTATACGTCTATAACGTTATATATCCTAGCCTAAGGCGACCTAACATGTCGAATGTAATATTTTACATCATTCCTGGCGTGTCGTCACCTGCTTCTCGATGGGAACATTATATACGTCTATAATCTTGTATATCCTAACCTAAGGCAGCCTAACATCTCGGATGTAATATTTTACAACATTCCTGGCGTGTCGTCGCCTACTTCTGGATGGGACATTATATACATCTATAACGTTGTATATCCTAACCTAAGTGAACCTAACATCTCGGGTGTAATATTTTACAACATTCCTGACGCGTCGGCCCCTATTTTTCGGTGGGAATATTATATACGTCTATAACGTTATATATCCTAACCTAAGGCAACCTAACATCTCGGATGCAATAGTTCACAACATTCCTGGCGTGTCCACACGTACTTCTCGGTGGGAACATTATATACGTCTATAACGTTATATATCCTAGCATAAGGCCACATAACATGTCGAATGTACTATTTTACAACATTCCTGGCGTGTCGTCGCCTGCTTCTCGATGGGGATATTATATACGTCTATAACGTTGTATATCCTAACCTAAAGCAACCTAACATCTGGGATGTAATATTTTACAAGATTCCTGGCATGTCGGTCCCCAAGTCTCGGTAGGAACATTATATACGTCTATAACGATATATATCCAAACCTAAGGGAACCTAACATCTCGGATGTAATATTTTACAACATTCCTGGCGTGTCGTCGCCTACTTCTTGATGGGGACATAATATGCGCCTATAACGTTGTATATCCTAACCTAACGCAACCTAACATCTGGAATGTAATATTTTACAACATTCCTGGCGTGTCGTCGCCTGCTTCCCGATGGGGACGTAATATACGTCTATAACGTTGTATATCCTTACCTAACACAACCTAACATCTGGAATGTACTATTTTACAACATTCCTGGAGTGTCGTCGCCTGCTTCTGGATGGGGTCATTATATACATCTATAACGCTGTATATCCTAACCTAAGGCAACCTAACATCTCGGATGTAATATTTTATAACATTCCTGGCATCTCGTCGCCTGTTTCTCGATGGGGACATTATATACGTCTATAACGTTGTATATCCTAACCTTAGTCAACCTAACATCTGGGATGTAATATTTTACAAGATTCCTGGCATGTCGGTCCTGAAGTCTCGGTAGGAACATTATATAAGTTTATAACGATATATATCCTAACCTAAAGCAACCTATCATCTCGGATGTAATACTTTACAACATTCCTGGCATGTCGGTCCCTACATCTCGGTGGGAACATTCTATACTTCTATAACATTGTATATCCTAACCTAAGGCAACCTAACATCTCGGATGTAATATTTTACAACATTCCTGGCGCGTCGGCTCCTATTTTTCGGTGGGAACATTATATACGTCTATAACGTTATATATCCTAACCTAAGGCAACCTAACATCTCGGATGTAATAGTTGACAACATTCCAGGCGTGTCCGCCCGTACTTTTCGGTGGGAACATTATATACGTCTATAACGTTATATATCCTAGTCTAAGGCCACCTAACATGTCGAATGTAATATTTTACGACATTCCTGACGCGTCGGCCTCTATTTTTCGGTGGGAAAATTATATACATCTATAACGTTATATATCCTAGTCTAAGGCAACCTAACATGGCGAATGTAATATTTTACAACATTCCTGGCGTGTTGTCGCCTACTTCTCGATGGGGACATTATATACATCTATAATCTTGTATATCCTAACCTAAGGCAGCCTAACACCTCGGATGTAGTATTTTACAACATTCCTGGCGTGTCGTCTCCTACTTCTGGATGGGTTCATTATATACATCCATAACGTTGTATATCCTAACCTAAGAGAACCTAACATCTCGGGTGTAATATTTTACAACATTCCTGACGCGTCCGTCCCTATTTTTCGGTGGGAATATTATATACGTCTATAACGTTATATATCCTAGCCTAAGGCAACCTAACACCTCGGATGTAATAGTTGACAACATTCCTGGCGTGTAGGCCCGTACTTCTCGGTGGGAACGTTGTATACATCTATAACGTTATATATCCTAGCCTAAGGCGACCTAACATATCGAATGTAATATTTTACATCATTCCTGGCGTGTCGTCGCCTGCTTCTCAATGGGAACATTATATACGTCTATAACGTTGTGTATCCTAACCTAACGCAACCTAACATCTGGGATGTAATATTCCTGGCGTGTCGTCGCCTACTTCCGGATGGGGACATTATATACGTCTATAACGTTATATATCCTAACCTAAGGCAACCTAACATCTCGGATGTAATATTTTACAACATTCCTGGCGTGTCGTCGCCTGCTTCTCGATGGGGACATTATATACATCTATAACATTGTATATCCTAACTTAAGGCTACCGAACATAGCGAATGTAATATTTTACAACAATCCTGGCGTGTTGTCGCCTACTTCTCGATGGGGACATTATATACGTCTATAACGTTGTATATCCTAACCTTAGGCAACCTAACATCTGGGATGTAATATTTTACAAGATTCCTGGCATGTCGGTCCTCAAGTCTCGGTAGGAACATTATATAAGTCTATAACGATATATATCCTAACCTAAAGCAACCTATCATCTCGGATGTAATACTTTACAACATTCCTGGCATGTCGGTCCCTACATCTCGGTGGGAACATTCTATACTTCTATAACATTGTATATCCTAACCTAAGGCAACCTAACATCTCGGATGTAATATTTTACAACATTCCTGGCATGTCGGTCCACATGTCTCGGTGGAAACATTGTATACGTCTATAACGATATATATCCTAACCTAAGGCAACCTAACATCTCGGATGTAATAGTTGACAACATTCCAGGCGTGTCCGCCCGTACTTCTCGGTGGGAACATTATATACGTCTATAACGTTATATATCCAAGCCTAAGGCGACATAATATGTCGAATGTGATATTTTACAACATTCCTGGCGTGTCGTCTCCTGCTTCTCGATGGGGACATTATATACGTCTATAATTATGTATATCCTAACCTAACGCAACCTAACATCTGGGATGTAATATTTTACAAGATTCCTGGCATGTCGGTCCTCAAGTCTCGGTAGGAACATTATATACGTCTATAACGATATATATCCTAAAGTAAAGCAACCTAACATCTCGGATGTAATACTTTACAACATTCCTGGCATGTCGGTCCCTACATCTCGGTGGGAACACTCTATACTTCTATAATATTGTATATCCTAACCTAAGGCAACCTAACATCTCGGATGTAATATTTTACAACATTCGTGGCATGCCGGTCCCTACTTCTCGGTGGAAACATTGTATACGTCTATAACGATATATATCCTAACCCAAGGCAACCTAACATCTCGGATGTAATAGTTGACAACATTCCAGGCGTGTAGGCCCGTACTTCTCGGTGGGAACATTGTATACGTCTATAACGTTATATATCCTAGCCTAAGGCGACCTAACATGTCGAATGTAATATTTTACAACATTCCTGGCGTGTCGTCGCCTACTTCTCGATGGAGACATTATATACATCTATAACATTGTATATCCTAACCTAAGGCAGCCTAAAATCTCGGATGTAATATTTTACAACATTCCTGTCATATCGGTCCCTACGTCTCGGTGTAAACATTGTATACGGCCATAACGATATATATCCTAGCCTAAGGCAACCTAACATCTCGGATGTAATATTTTACAACATTCTGGCATGTCGTCGCCTGCTTCTCGATGGGGACATTATATACGTCTATAACGTTGTATATCCTAATCTAACGCAACCGAACATTTGGGATGTAATATTTTACAACATTCCTGGCATGACGGTCCCTACATCTCGGTGGGAACATTCTATACTTCTATAATATTGTATATCCTAACCTAAGGCAACCTAACATCTCGGATGTAATATTTTACAACATTCCTGGCATGCCGGTCCCTACTTCTCGGTGGAAACATTGTATACGTCTATAACGATATATATCCTAACCCAAGGCAACCTAACATGTCGGATGTAATAGTTGACAACATTCCAGGCGTGTAGGCCCGTACGTCTCGGTGTGAACATTGTATACGTCTATAACGTTATATATCCTAGCCTAAGGCGACCTAACATGTCGAATGTAATATTTTACAACATTCCTGGCGTGTCGTCGCCTACTTCTCGATGGAGACATTATATACATCTATAACATTGTATATCCTAACCTAAGGCAGCCTAAAATCTCGGATGTAATATTTTACAACATTCCTGTCATATCGGTCCCTACGTCTCGGTGTAAACATTGTATACGGCCATAACGATATATATCCTAGCCTAAGGCAACCTGACATCTCGGATGTAATATTTTACAACATTCTGGCATGTCGTCGCCTGCTTCTCGATGGGGACATTATATACGTCTATAACGTTGTATATCCTAATCTAACGCAACCGAACATTTGGGATGTAATATTTTACAACATTCCTGGCATGTCGGTCCCTACGACTCGGTGGGAACCTTATATACGTCTATAACGATATATATCCTAACCTAAGGCTACCTAACACCTCGGCTGTAATAGTTGTCAACATTCCTGGCGTGTAGGCCCGTACTTCTTGGTGGGAACATTGTATACGTCTATAACGTTATATATCCTAGCCTAAGGCGACCTAACATGTCGAATGTAATATTTTACATCATTCCTGGCGTGTCGTCACCTGCTTCTCGATGGGAACATTATATACGTCTATAATCTTGTATATCCTAACCTAAGGCAGCCTAACATCTCGGATGTAATATTTTACAACATTCCTGGCGTGTCGTCGCCTACTTCTGGATGGGACATTATATACATCTATAACGTTGTATATCCTAACCTAAGTGAACCTAACATCTCGGGTGTAATATTTTACAACATTCCTGACGCGTCGGCCCCTATTTTTCGGTGGGAATATTATATACGTCTATAACGTTATATATCCTAACCTAAGGCAACCTAACATCTCGGATGCAATAGTTCACAACATTCCTGGCGTGTCCACACGTACTTCTCGGTGGGAACATTATATACGTCTATAACGTTATATATCCTAGCATAAGGCCACATAACATGTCGAATGTACTATTTTACAACATTCCTGGCGTGTCGTCGCCTGCTTCTCGATGGGGATATTATATACGTCTATAACGTTGTATATCCTAACCTAAAGCAACCTAACATCTGGGATGTAATATTTTACAAGATTCCTGGCATGTCGGTCCCCAAGTCTCGGTAGGAACATTATATACGTCTATAACGATATATATCCAAACCTAAGGGAACCTAACATCTCGGATGTAATATTTTACAACATTCCTGGCGTGTCGTCGCCTACTTCTTGATGGGGACATAATATGCGCCTATAACGTTGTATATCCTAACCTAACGCAACCTAACATCTGGAATGTAATATTTTACAACATTCCTGGCGTGTCGTCGCCTGCTTCCCGATGGGGACGTAATATACGTCTATAACGTTGTATATCCTTACCTAACACAACCTAACATCTGGAATGTACTATTTTACAACATTCCTGGAGTGTCGTCGCCTGCTTCTGGATGGGGTCATTATATACATCTATAACGCTGTATATCCTAACCTAAGGCAACCTAACATCTCGGATGTAATATTTTATAACATTCCTGGCATCTCGTCGCCTGTTTCTCGATGGGGACATTATATACGTCTATAACGTTGTATATCCTAACCTTAGTCAACCTAACATCTGGGATGTAATATTTTACAAGATTCCTGGCATGTCGGTCCTGAAGTCTCGGTAGGAACATTATATAAGTTTATAACGATATATATCCTAACCTAAAGCAACCTATCATCTCGGATGTAATACTTTACAACATTCCTGGCATGTCGGTCCCTACATCTCGGTGGGAACATTCTATACTTCTATAACATTGTATATCCTAACCTAAGGCAACCTAACATCTCGGATGTAATATTTTACAACATTCCTGGCGCGTCGGCTCCTATTTTTCGGTGGGAACATTATATACGTCTATAACGTTATATATCCTAACCTAAGGCAACCTAACATCTCGGATGTAATAGTTGACAACATTCCAGGCGTGTCCGCCCGTACTTTTCGGTGGGAACATTATATACGTCTATAACGTTATATATCCTAGTCTAAGGCCACCTAACATGTCGAATGTAATATTTTACGACATTCCTGACGCGTCGGCCTCTATTTTTCGGTGGGAAAATTATATACATCTATAACGTTATATATCCTAGTCTAAGGCAACCTAACATGGCGAATGTAATATTTTACAACATTCCTGGCGTGTTGTCGCCTACTTCTCGATGGGGACATTATATACATCTATAATCTTGTATATCCTAACCTAAGGCAGCCTAACACCTCGGATGTAGTATTTTACAACATTCCTGGCGTGTCGTCTCCTACTTCTGGATGGGTTCATTATATACATCCATAACGTTGTATATCCTAACCTAAGAGAACCTAACATCTCGGGTGTAATATTTTACAACATTCCTGACGCGTCCGTCCCTATTTTTCGGTGGGAATATTATATACGTCTATAACGTTATATATCCTAGCCTAAGGCAACCTAACACCTCGGATGTAATAGTTGACAACATTCCTGGCGTGTAGGCCCGTACTTCTCGGTGGGAACGTTGTATACATCTATAACGTTATATATCCTAGCCTAAGGCGACCTAACATATCGAATGTAATATTTTACATCATTCCTGGCGTGTCGTCGCCTGCTTCTCGATGGGAACATTATATACGTCTATAACGTTGTGTATCCTAACCTAACGCAACCTAACATCTGGGATGTAATATTCCTGGCGTGTCGTCGCCTACTTCCGGATGGGGACATTATATACGTCTATAACGTTATATATCCTAACCTAAGGCAACCTAACATCTCGGATGTAATATTTTACAACATTCCTGGCGTGTCGTCGCCTGCTTCTCGATGGGGACATTATATACATCTATAACATTGTATATCCTAACTTAAGGCTACCGAACATAGCGAATGTAATATTTTACAACAATCCTGGCGTGTTGTCGCCTACTTCTCGATGGGGACATTATATACGTCTATAACGTTGTATATCCTAACCTTAGGCAACCTAACATCTGGGATGTAATATTTTACAAGATTCCTGGCATGTCGGTCCTCAAGTCTCGGTAGGAACATTATATACGTCTATAACGATATATATCCTAAAGTAAAGCAACCTAACATCTCGGATGTAATACTTTACAACATTCCTGGCATGTCGGTCCCTACATCTCGGTGGGAACACTCTATACTTCTATAATATTGTATATCCTAACCTAAGGCAACCTAACATCTCGGATGTAATATTTTACAACATTCCTGGCATGCCGGTCCCTACTTCTCGGTGGAAACATTGTATACGTCTATAACGATATATATCCTAACCCAAGGCAACCTAACATCTCGGATGTAATAGTTGACAACATTCCAGGCGTGTAGGCCCGTACTTCTCGGTGGGAACATTGTATACGTCTATAACGTTATATATCCTAGCCTAAGGCGACCTAACATGTCGAATGTAATATTTTACAACATTCCTGGCGTGTCGTCGCCTACTTCTCGATGGAGACATTATATACATCTATAACATTGTATATCCTAACCTAAGGCAGCCTAAAATCTCGGATGTAATATTTTACAACATTCCTGTCATATCGGTCCCTACGTCTCGGTGTAAACATTGTATACGGCCATAACGATATATATCCTAGCCTAAGGCAACCTGACATCTCGGATGTAATATTTTACAACATTCTGGCATGTCGTCGCCTGCTTCTCGATGGGGACATTATATACGTCTATAACGTTGTATATCCTAATCTAACGCAACCGAACATTTGGGATGTAATATTTTACAACATTCCTGGCATGTCGGTCCCTACGACTCGGTGGGAACCTTATATACGTCTATAACGATATATATCCTAACCTAAGGCTACCTAACACCTCGGCTGTAATAGTTGTCAACATTCCTGGCGTGTAGGCCCGTACTTCTTGGTGGGAACATTGTATACGTCTATAACGTTATATATCCTAGCCTAAGGCGACCTAACATGTCGAATGTAATATTTTACATCATTCCTGGCGTGTCGTCACCTGCTTCTCGATGGGAACATTATATACGTCTATAATCTTGTATATCCTAACCTAAGGCAGCCTAACATCTCGGATGTAATATTTTACAACATTCCTGGCGTGTCGTCGCCTACTTCTGGATGGGACATTATATACATCTATAACGTTGTATATCCTAACCTAAGTGAACCTAACATCTCGGGTGTAATATTTTACAACATTCCTGACGCGTCGGCCCCTATTTTTCGGTGGGCATATTATATACGTCTATAACGTTATATATCCTAACCTAAGGCAACCTAACATCTCGGATGCAATAGTTCACAACATTCCTGGCGTGTCCACACGTACTTCTCGGTGGGAACATTATATACGTCTATAACGTTATATATCCTAGCATAAGGCCACATAACATGTCGAATGTACTATTTTACAACATTCCTGGCGTGTCGTCGCCTGCTTCTCGATGGGGATATTATATACGTCTATAACGTTGTATATCCTAACCTAAAGCAACCTAACATCTGGGATGTAATATTTTACAAGATTCCTGGCATGTCGGTCCCCAAGTCTCGGTAGGAACATTATATACGTCTATAACGATATATATCCAAACCTAAGGGAACCTAACATCTCGGATGTAATATTTTACAACATTCCTGGCGTGTCGTCGCCTACTTCTTGATGGGGACATAATATGCGCCTATAACGTTGTATATCCTAACCTAACGCAACCTAACATCTGGAATGTAATATTTTACAACATTCCTGGCGTGTCGTCGCCTGCTTCCCGATGGGGACGTAATATACGTCTATAACGTTGTATATCCTTACCTAACACAACCTAACATCTGGAATGTACTATTTTACAACATTCCTGGAGTGTCGTCGCCTGCTTCTGGATGGGGTCATTATATACATCTATAACGCTGTATATCCTAACCTAAGGCAACCTAACATCTCGGATGTAATATTTTATAACATTCCTGGCATCTCGTCGCCTGTTTCTCGATGGGGACATTATATACGTCTATAACGTTGTATATCCTAACCTTAGTCAACCTAACATCTGGGATGTAATATTTTACAAGATTCCTGGCATGTCGGTCCTGAAGTCTCGGTAGGAACATTATATAAGTCTATAACGATATATATCCTAACCTAAAGCAACCTATCATCTCGGATGTAATACTTTACAACATTCCTGGCATGTCGGTCCCTACATCTCGGTGGGAACATTCTATACTTCTATAACATTGTATATCCTAACCTAAGGCAACCTAACATCTCGGATGTAATATTTTACAACATTCCTGGCGCGTCGGCTCCTATTTTTCGGTGGGAACATTATATACGTCTATAACGTTATATATCCTAACCTAAGGCAACCTAACATCTCGGATGTAATAGTTGACAACATTCCAGGCGTGTCCGCCCGTACTTTTCGGTGGGAACATTATATACGTCTATAACGTTATATATCCTAGTCTAAGGCCACCTAACATGTCGAATGTAATATTTTACGACATTCCTGACGCGTCGGCCTCTATTTTTCGGTGGGAAAATTATATACATCTATAACGTTATATATCCTAGTCTAAGGCAACCTAACATGGCGAATGTAATATTTTACAACATTCCTGGCGTGTTGTCGCCTACTTCTCGATGGGGACATTATATACATCTATAATCTTGTATATCCTAACCTAAGGCAGCCTAACACCTCGGATGTAGTATTTTACAACATTCCTGGCGTGTCGTCTCCTACTTCTGGATGGGTTCATTATATACATCCATAACGTTGTATATCCTAACCTAAGAGAACCTAACATCTCGGGTGTAATATTTTACAACATTCCTGACGCGTCCGTCCCTATTTTTCGGTGGGAATATTATATACGTCTATAACGTTATATATCCTAGCCTAAGGCAACCTAACACCTCGGATGTAATAGTTGACAACATTCCTGGCGTGTAGGCCCGTACTTCTCGGTGGGAACGTTGTATACATCTATAACGTTATATATCCTAGCCTAAGGCGACCTAACATATCGAATGTAATATTTTACATCATTCCTGGCGTGTCGTCGCCTGCTTCTCGATGGGAACATTATATACGTCTATAACGTAGTGTATCCTAACCTAACGCAACCTAACATCTGGGATGTAATATTCCTGGCGTGTCGTCGCCTACTTCCGGATGGGGACATTATATACGTCTATAACGTTATATATCCTAACCTAAGGCAACCTAACATCTCGGATGTAATAGTTGACAACATTCCTGGCGTGTCCACCCGTACTTATCGGTGGGAAAATTATATACGTATATAACGTTATATATCCTAGCCTAAGGCCACCTAACATGTCGAATGTAATATTTTACAACATTCCTAGCGTGTCGTCGCCTGCTTCTCGATGGGGACATTATATACATCTATAACATTGTATATCCTAACTTAAGGCTACCGAACATAGCGAATGTAATATTTTACAACATTCCTGGCGTGTTGTCGCCTACTTCTCGATGGGGACATTATATACGTCTATAACGTTGTATATCCTAACCTTAGGCAACCTAACATCTGGGATGTAATATTTTACAAGATTCCTGGCATGTCGGTCCTCAAGTCTCGGTAGGAACATTATATAAGTCTATAACGATATATATCCTAACCTAAAGCAACCTATCATCTCGGATGTAATACTTTACAACATTCCTGGCATGTCGGTCCCTACATCTCGGTGGGAACATTCTATACTTCTATAACATTGTATATCCTAACCTAAGGCAACCTAACATCTCGGATGTAATATTTTACAACATTCCTGTCATGTCGGTCCCTACTTCTCGGTGGAAACATTGTATACGTCTATAACGATATATATCCTAACCTAAGGCAACCTAACATCTCGGATGTAATAGTTGACAACATTCCAGGCGTGTCCGCCCGTACTTTTCGGTGGGAACATTGTATACGTCTATAACGTTATATATCCTAGCCTAAGGCCACCTAACATATCGAATGTAATATTTTACATCATTCGTGGCGTGTCGTCGCCTGCTTCTCAATGGGAACATTATATACGACTATAACGTTGTGTAGCCTAACCTAACGCAACCTAACATCTGGGATGTAATATTCCTGGCGTGTCGTCGCCTACCCCTGGATGGGGACATTATATACGTCTATAACGTTATATATCCTAACCTAAGGCAACCTAACATCTCGGATGTAATAGTTGACAACATTCCTAGCGTGTCCGCCCGTACTTCCCGGTGGGAACCTTATATACGTCTATAACGTTATATATCCTAGTCTAAGGCAACCTAACATGTCGAATGTAATATTTTACAACATTCCTGGCGTGTCGTCGCCTACTTCTCGATGGGGACATTATATACGTCTATAACGTTGTGTATCCTAATCTAACGCAACCTAACATCTGGGATGTAATATTCCTGGCGTGTCGTCGCCTACTTCTGGATGGGGACATTATATTCGTCTATAACGTTATATATCCTAACCTAAGGCAACCTAACATCTCGGATGTAATATTTTACAACATTCCTGGCATGTCGGTCCCTACGTCTCGGTGGGAACGTTATATACGTCTATAACGATATATATCCAAACTTAAGGGAAACTAACATCTCGGATGTCAAATTTTACAACATTCCTGGCGATTCGGCTACTACTTTTCGGTGGGAACATTATATACGTCTATAACGTTACATATCCTAACGTAAGGCAACATAACATCTCGGATGTAATATTTTACAACATTCCTGGCATGTCGTCGCCTGCTTCTCGATGGGGACATTATATAAGTCTATATCGTTGTATATCCTAACCTAACGCAACCTAACATCTGGGATGTAATATTTTACAACATTCCTGGCATGTCGGTCCCTACGTATCGGTGGTAACATTACATACGTCTATAACGTTATATATCCTAGCCTAAGGCGGCCTAACATGTCGAATGTAATATTTTACATCATTCCTGGCGTGTCGGCCCGTAGTTCTCGGTAGTAACAATATATTCGTCTATAACGTTATGTATCGTAGCCTAAGGCAACCTAACATGCCGAATGTAATATTTTACAACATTCCTGGCGTGTCGTCGCCTACTTCTCGATGGGGACATTATATACGTCTATAACGTTGTATATCCTAACCTAACGCAACCTAACATCTGGGATGTATCATTTTACAACATTCCTGACTCGTCTGTTCCTACTTTTCGGTGGGAACATTATATACGTCTATAACGTTGTATATCCTAGTCCAAGGCAACCTAACATGTCGAATGTAATATTTTACAACATTCCTGACGCGTCGGCCCCTATTTCTCGGTGGGAACATAATATACGTCTATAACGTTATATATCCTAGCCTAAGGTAACCTAACATGTCGGATGTAATATTTTACAACATTCCTGGCGTGTCGTCGCCTGCTTCTCGATGGGGACATTATATACGTCTATAACGTTGTATATCCTAACCTAACGCAACCTAACATTTGGGATGTAATATTTTACAACACTCCTGGCATGTCGGTGCCTACGTCTCGGTGGGAACATTATATACGTCTATAACGATAGATATCCTAACCTAAGGCAACCTAACACCTCGGATGTAATAGTTGACAACATTCCTGTCGTGTAGGCCCGTACTTCCCGGTGGTAACATTACATACGTCTATAACGTTATATATCCTAGCCTAAGGCCACCTAACATGTTGAATGTAATATTTTACAACATTCCTGACGCGTCGGCCCCTATTTTTCGGTGGGAACATTATATACGTCTATAACGTTATATATCCTAGTCTAAGGCAACCTAACATGTCGAATGTAATATTTTACAACATTCCTGGCGTGTCGTCGCCTACTTCTCGATGGGGACATTATATACGTCTATAACGTTGTATATCCTAACCTAACGCAACCTAACATCTCGCATGTAATATTTTACAACATTCCTGGCATGTCGGTCCCTACATCTCGGCGGGAACACACTATACGTCTATAACGTTGTATATCCTAACCTAACGCAACCTAACATTTGGGATGCAATATTTTACAACATTCCTGGCATTTCGGTGCCTACGTCTCGGTGGGAACATTATATACGTCTATAACGATATATGTCCCAACCTAAGGCAACCTAACACCTCGGATGTAATAGTTGACAACATTCCTGGCGTCTAGGCCCGTACTTCTCGGTGGGAACATTGTATACGTCTATAACGTTATATATCCTAGCCTAAGGCGACCTAACATATCGAATGTAATATTTTACATCATTCCTGGCGTGTCGTCGCCTGCTTCTCGATGGGAACATTATATACGTCTATAACGTTGTGTATCCTAACCTAACGCAACCTAACATCTGGGATGTAATATTCCTGGCGTGTCGTCGCCTACTTCTGGACGGGGACATTTTATACGTCTATAACGTTATATATCCTAACCTAAGGCAACCTAACATCTCGGATGTAATAGTTGACAACATTCCTGGCGTGTCCACCCGTACTTCTCGGTGGGAACATTATATACGTCTATAACGTGATATATCCTAGCCTAAGGCAACCTAACATCTCGGATGTAATATTTTATATCATTCCTGGCGTGTCGTCGCCTGCTTCTCGATGGGAACATTATATACGTCTATAACGTTGTGTATCCTAACCTAACGCAACCTAACATCTGGGATGTAATATTCCTGGCGTGTCGTCGCCTGCTTCTCGATGGGGACATAATATACGTCTATAACGTTGTATATCCTAACGTAACGCAACCTAACATCTGGAATGTAATATTTTACAACATTCCTGGCGTGTCGTCGCCTGCTTCCCGATGGGGACATAATATACGTCTATAACGTTGTATATCCTTACCTAACGCAACCTAACATCTGGGATGTAATATTTTACCAGATTCCTGGCATGTCGATCCACATGTCTCGGTGGCAACATTGTATACGTCTATAACGATATATAGCCTAACCTAAGGCAACCTAACATCTCGGATGTAATAGTTGACAACATTCCAGGCGTGTCCGCCCGTACTTCTCGGTGGGAACATTATATACGTCTATAACGTTATATATCCTAGCCTAAGGCGACATAATATGTCGAATGTGATATTTTACAACATTCCTGGCGTGTCGTCTCCTGCTTCTCGATGGGGACATTATATACGTCTATAATTATGTATATCCTAACCTAACGCAACCTAACATCTGGGATGTAATATTTTACAAGATTCCTGGCATGTCGGTCCTCAAGTCTCGGTAGGAACATTATATACGTCTATAACGATATATATCCTAAAGTAAAGCAACCTAACATCTCGGATGTAATACTTTACAACATTCCTGGCATGTCGGTCCCTACATCTCGGTGGGAACATTCTATACTTCTATAACATTGTATATCCTAACCTAAGGCAACCTAACATCTCGGATGTAATATTTTACAACATTCCTGGCATGTCGGTCCCTACTTCTCGGTGGAAACATTGTATACGTCTATAACGATATATATCCTAACCTAAGGCAACCTAACATCTCGGATGTAATAGTTGACAACATTCCAGGCGTGTCCGCCCGTACTTTTCGGTGGGAACATTATATACGTCTATAACGTTATATATCCTAGTCTAAGGCCACCTAACATGTCGAATGTAATATTTTACGACATTCCTGACGCGTCGGCCTCTATTTTTCGGTGGGAAAATTATATACATCTATAACGTTATATATCCTAGTCTAAGGCAACCTAACATGGCGAATGTAATATTTTACAACATTCCTGGCGTGTTGTCGCCTACTTCTCGATGGGGACATTATATACATCTATAATCTTGTATATCCTAACCTAAGGCAGCCTAACACCTCGGATGTAGTATTTTACAACATTCCTGGCGTGTCGTCTCCTACTTCTGGATGGGTTCATTATATACATCCATAACGTTGTATATCCTAACCTAAGAGAACCTAACATCTCGGGTGTAATATTTTACAACATTCCTGACGCGTCCGTCCCTATTTTTCGGTGGGAATATTATATACGTCTATAACGTTATATATCCTAGCCTAAGGCAACCTAACACCTCGGATGTAATAGTTGACAACATTCCTGGCGTGTAGGCCCGTACTTCTCGGTGGGAACGTTGTATACATCTATAACGTTATATATCCTAGCCTAAGGCGACCTAACATATCGAATGTAATATTTTACATCATTCCTGGCGTGTCGTCGCCTGCTTCTCGATGGGAACATTATATACGTCTATAACGTTGTGTATCCTAACCTAACGCAACCTAACATCTGGGATGTAATATTCCTGGCGTGTCGTCGCCTACTTCCGGATGGGGACATTATATACGTCTATAACGTTATATATCCTAACCTAAGGCAACCTAACATCTCGGATGTAATAGTTGACAACATTCCTGGCGTGTCCACCCGTACTTCTCGGTGGGAAAATTATATACGTATATAACGTTATATATCCTAGCCTAAGGCCACCTAACATGTCGAATGTAATATTTTACAACATTCCTAGCGTGTCGTCGCCTGCTTCTCGATGGGGACATTATATACATCTATAACATTGTATATCCTAACTTAAGGCTACCGAACATAGCGAATGTAATATTTTACATCATTCCTGGCGTGTTGTCGCCTACTTCTCGATGGGGACATTATATACGTCTATAACGTTGTATATCCTAACCTTAGGCAACCTAACATCTGGGATGTAATATTTTACAAGATTCCTGGCATGTCGGTCCTCAAGTCTCGGTAGGAACATTATATAAGTCTATAACGATATATATCCTAACCTAAAGCAACCTATCATCTCGGATGTAATACTTTACAACATTCCTGGCATGTCGGTCCCTACATCTCGGTGGGAACATTCTATACTTCTATAACATTGTATATCCTAACCTAAGGCAACCTAACATCTCGGATGTAATATTTTACAACATTCCTGTCATGTCGGTCCCTACTTCTCGGTGGAAACATTGTATACGTCTATAACGATATATATCCTAACCTAAGGCAACCTAACATCTCGGATGTAATAGTTGACAACATTCCAGGCGTGTCCGCCCGTACTTTTCGGTGGGAACATTGTATACGTCTATAACGTTATATATCCTAGCCTAAGGCCACCTAACATATCGAATGTAATATTTTACATCATTCGTGGCGTGTCGTCGCCTGCTTCTCAATGGGAACATTATATACGACTATAACGTTGTGTAGCCTAACCTAACGCAACCTAACATCTGGGATGTAATATTCCTGGCGTGTCGTCGCCTACCCCTGGATGGGGACATTATATACGTCTATAACGTTATATATCCTAACCTAAGGCAACCTAACATCTCGGATGTAATAGTTGACAACATTCCTAGCGTGTCCGCCCGTACTTCCCGGTGGGAACCTTATATACGTCTATAACGTTATATATCCTAGTCTAAGGCAACCTAACATGTCGAATGTAATATTTTACAACATTCCTGGCGTGTCGTCGCCTACTTCTCGATGGGGACATTATATACGTCTATAACGTTGTGTATCCTAATCTAACGCAACCTAACATCTGGGATGTAATATTCCTGGCGTGTCGTCGCCTACTTCTGGATGGGGACATTATATTCGTCTATAACGTTATATATCCTAACCTAAGGCAACCTAACATCTCGGATGTAATATTTTACAACATTCCTGGCATGTCGGTCCCTACGTCTCGGTGGGAACGTTATATACGTCTATAACGATATATATCCAAACTTAAGGGAAACTAACATCTCGGATGTCAAATTTTACAACATTCCTGGCGATTCGGCTACTACTTTTCGGTGGGAACATTATATACGTCTATAACGTTACATATCCTAACGTAAGGCAACATAACATCTCGGATGTAATATTTTACAACATTCCTGGCATGTCGTCGCCTGCTTCTCGATGGGGACATTATATAAGTCTATATCGTTGTATATCCTAACCTAACGCAACCTAACATCTGGGATGTAATATTTTACAACATTCCTGGCATGTCGGTCCCTACGTATCGGTGGTAACATTACATACGTCTATAACGTTATATATCCTAGCCTAAGGCGGCCTAACATGTCGAATGTAATATTTTACATCATTCCTGGCGTGTCGGCCCGTAGTTCTCGGTAGTAACAATATATTCGTCTATAACGTTATGTATCGTAGCCTAAGGCAACCTAACATGCCGAATGTAATATTTTACAACATTCCTGGCGTGTCGTCGCCTACTTCTCGATGGGGACATTATATACGTCTATAACGTTGTATATCCTAACCTAACGCAACCTAACATCTGGGATGTATCATTTTACAACATTCCTGACTCGTCTGTTCCTACTTTTCGGTGGGAACATTATATACGTCTATAACGTTGTATATCCTAGTCCAAGGCAACCTAACATGTCGAATGTAATATTTTACAACATTCCTGACGCGTCGGCCCCTATTTCTCGGTGGGAACATAATATACGTCTATAACGTTATATATCCTAGCCTAAGGTAACCTAACATGTCGGATGTAATATTTTACAACATTCCTGGCGTGTCGTCGCCTGCTTCTCGATGGGGACATTATATACGTCTATAACGTTGTATATCCTAACCTAACGCAACCTAACATTTGGGATGTAATATTTTACAACACTCCTGGCATGTCGGTGCCTACGTCTCGGTGGGAACATTATATACGTCTATAACGATAGATATCCTAACCTAAGGCAACCTAACACCTCGGATGTAATAGTTGACAACATTCCTGTCGTGTAGGCCCGTACTTCCCGGTGGTAACATTACATACGTCTATAACGTTATATATCCTAGCCTAAGGCCACCTAACATGTTGAATGTAATATTTTACAACATTCCTGACGCGTCGGCCCCTATTTTTCGGTGGGAACATTATATACGTCTATAACGTTATATATCCTAGTCTAAGGCAACCTAACATGTCGAATGTAATATTTTACAACATTCCTGGCGTGTCGTCGCCTACTTCTCGATGGGGACATTATATACGTCTATAACGTTGTATATCCTAACCTAACGCAACCTAACATCTCGTATGTAATATTTTACAACATTCCTGGCATGTCGGTCCCTACATCTCGGCGGGAACACACTATACGTCTATAACGTTGTATATCCTAACCTAACGCAACCTAACATTTGGGATGCAATATTTTACAACATTCCTGGCATTTCGGTGCCTACGTCTCGGTGGGAACATTATATACGTCTATAACGATATATGTCCCAACCTAAGGCAACCTAACACCTCGGATGTAATAGTTGACAACATTCCTGGCGTCTAGGCCCGTACTTCTCGGTGGGAACATTGTATACGTCTATAACGTTATATATCCTAGCCTAAGGCGACCTAACATATCGAATGTAATATTTTACATCATTCCTGGCGTGTCGTCGCCTGCTTCTCGATGGGAACATTATATACGTCTATAACGTTGTGTATCCTAACCTAACGCAACCTAACATCTGGGATGTAATATTCCTGGCGTGTCGTCGCCTACTTCTGGACGGGGACATTTTATACGTCTATAACGTTATATATCCTAACCTAAGGCAACCTAACATCTCGGATGTAATAGTTGACAACATTCCTGGCGTGTCCACCCGTACTTCTCGGTGGGAACATTATATACGTCTATAACGTGATATATCCTAGCCTAAGGCAACCTAACATCTCGGATGTAATATTTTATATCATTCCTGGCGTGTCGTCGCCTGCTTCTCGATGGGAACATTATATACGTCTATAACGTTGTGTATCCTAACCTAACGCAACCTAACATCTGGGATGTAATATTCCTGGCGTGTCGTCGCCTGCTTCTCGATGGGGACATAATATACGTCTATAACGTTGTATATCCTAACGTAACGCAACCTAACATCTGGAATGTAATATTTTACAACATTCCTGGCGTGTCGTCGCCTGCTTCCCGATGGGGACATAATATACGTCTATAACGTTGTATATCCTTACCTAACGCAACCTAACATCTGGGATGTAATATTTTACCAGATTCCTGGCATGTCGATCCACATGTCTCGGTGGCAACATTGTATACGTCTATAACGATATATAGCCTAACCTAAGGCAACCTAACATCTCGGATGTAATAGTTGACAACATTCCAGGCGTGTCCGCCCGTACTTCTCGGTGGGAACATTATATACGTCTATAACGTTATATATCCTAGCCTAAGGCGACATAATATGTCGAATGTGATATTTTACAACATTCCTGGCGTGTCGTCTCCTGCTTCTCGATGGGGACATTATATACGTCTATAATTATGTATATCCTAACCTAACGCAACCTAACATCTGGGATGTAATATTTTACAAGATTCCTGGCATGTCGGTCCTCAAGTCTCGGTAGGAACATTATATACGTCTATAACGATATATATCCTAAAGTAAAGCAACCTAACATCTCGGATGTAATACTTTACAACATTCCTGGCATGTCGGTCCCTACATCTCGGTGGGAACATTCTATACTTCTATGACATTGTATATCCTAACCTAAGGCAACCTAACATCTCGGATGTAATATTTTACAACATTCCTGGCATGTCGGTCCCTACTTCTCGGTGGAAACATTGTATACGTCTATAACGATATATATCCTAACCTAAGGCAACCTAACATCTCGGATGTAATAGTTGACAACATTCCAGGCGTGTCCGCCCGTACTTTTCGGTGGGAACATTGTATACGTCTATAACGTTATATATCCTAGCCTAAGGCCACCTAACATATCGAATGTTATATTTTACATCATTCGTGGCGTGTCGTCGCCTGCTTCTCGATGGGAACATTATATACGACTATAACGTTGTGTAGCCTAACCTAACGCAACCTAACATCTGGGATGTAATATTCCTGGCGTGTCGTCGCCTACCCCTGGATGGGGACATTATATACGTCTATAACGTTATATATCCTAACCTAAGGCAACCTAACATCTCGGATGTAATAGTTGACAACATTCCAGGCGTGTCCGCCCGTACTTTTCGGTGGGAACATTATATACGTCTATAACGTTATATATCCTAGTCTAAGGCCACCTAACATGTCGAATGTAATATTTTACGACATTCCTGACGCGTCGGCCTCTATTTTTCGGTGGGAAAATTATATACATCTATAACGTTATATATCCTAGTCTAAGGCAACCTAACATGGCGAATGTAATATTTTACAACATTCCTGGCGTGTTGTCGCCTACTTCTCGATGGGGACATTATATACATCTATAATCTTGTATATCCTAACCTAAGGCAGCCTAACACCTCGGATGTAGTATTTTACAACATTCCTGGCGTGTCGTCTCCTACTTCTGGATGGGTTCATTATATACATCCATAACGTTGTATATCCTAACCTAAGAGAACCTAACATCTCGGGTGTAATATTTTACAACATTCCTGACGCGTCCGTCCCTATTTTTCGGTGGGAATATTATATACGTCTATAACGTTATATATCCTAGCCTAAGGCAACCTAACACCTCGGATGTAATAGTTGACAACATTCCTGGCGTGTAGGCCCGTACTTCTCGGTGGGAACGTTGTATACATCTATAACGTTATATATCCTAGCCTAAGGCGACCTAACATATCGAATGTAATATTTTACATCATTCCTGGCGTGTCGTCGCCTGCTTCTCGATGGGAACATTATATACGTCTATAACGTTGTGTATCCTAACCTAACGCAACCTAACATCTGGGATGTAATATTCCTGGCGTGTCGTCGCCTACTTCCGGATGGGGACATTATATACGTCTATAACGTTATATATCCTTACCTAAGGCAACCTAACATCTCGGATGTAATAGTTGACAACATTCCTGGCGTGTCCACCCGTACTTCTCGGTGGGAAAATTATATACGTATATAACGTTATATATCCTAGCCTAAGGCCACCTAACATGTCGAATGTAATATTTTACAACATTCCTGGCGTGTCGTCGCCTGCTTCTCGATGGGGACATTATATACATCTATAACATTGTATATCCTAACTTAAGGCTACCGAACATAGCGAATGTAATATTTTACAACATTCCTGGCGTGTTGTCGCCTACTTCTCGATGGGGACATTATATACGTCTATAACGTTGTATATCCTAACCTTAGGCAACCTAACATCTGGGATGTAATATTTTACAAGATTCCTGGCATGTCGGTCCTCAAGTCTCGGTAGGAACATTATATAAGTCTATAACGATATATATCCTAACCTAAAGCAACCTATCATCTCGGATGTAATACTTTACAACATTCCTGGCATGTCGGTCCCTACATCTCGGTGGGAACATTCTATACTTCTATAACATTGTATATCCTAACCTAAGGCAACCTAACATCTCGGATGTAATATTTTACAACATTCCTGGCATGTCGGTCCCTACTTCTCGGTGGAAACATTGTATACGTCTATAACGATATATATCCTAACCTAAGGCAACCTAACATCTCGGATGTAATAGTTGACAACATTCCAGGCGTGTCCGCCCGTACTTTTCGGTGGGAACATTGTATACGTCTATAACGTTATATATCCTAGCCTAAGGCCACCTAACATATCGAATGTAATATTTTACATCATTCGTGGCGTGTCGTCGCCTGCTTCTCGATGGGAACATTATATACAACTATAACGTTGTGTAGCCTAACCTAACGCAACCTAACATCTGGGATGTAATATTCCTGGCGTGTCGTCGCCTACCCCTGGATGGGGACATTATATACGTCTATAACGTTATATATCCTAACCTAAGGCAACCTAACATCTCGGATGTAATAGTTGACAACATTCCAGGCGTGTCCGCCCGTACTTTTCGGTGGGAACATTATATAAGTCTATAACGTTATATATCCTAGTCTAAGGCCACCTAACATGTCGAATGTAATATTTTACGACATTCCTGACGCGTCGGCCTCTATTTTTCGGTGGGAAAATTATATACATCTATAACGTTATATATCCTAGTCTAAGGCAACCTAACATGGCGAATGTAATATTTTACAACATTCCTGGCGTGTTGTCGCCTACTTCTCGATGGGGACATTATATACATCTATAATCTAGTATATCCTAACCTAAGGCAGCCTAACACCTCGGATGTAGTATTTTACAACATTCCTGGCGTGTCGTCTCCTACTTCTGGATGGGTTCATTATATACATCCATAACGTTGTATATCCTAACCTAAGAGAACCTAACATCTCGGGTGTAATATTTTACAACATTCCTGACGCGTCCGCCCCTATTTTTCGGTGGGAATATTATATACGTCTATAACGTTATATATCCTAGCCTAAGGCAACCTAACACCTCGGATGTAATAGTTGACAACATTCCTGGCGTGTAGGCCCGTACTTCTCGGTGGGAACGTTGTATACATCTATAACGTTATATATCCTAGCCTAAGGCCACCTAACATGTCGAATGTAATATTTTACAACATTCCTGGCGTGTCGTCGCCTGCTTCTCGATGGGAACATTATATACATCTATAACATTGTATATCCTAGCTTAAGGCTACCGAACATAGCGAATGTAATATTTTACAACATTCCTGGCGTGTTGTCGCCTACTTCTCGATGGGGACATTATATACGTCTATAACGTTGTATATCCTAACCTTAGGCAACCTAACATCTGGGATGTAATATTTTACAAGATTCCTGGCATGTCGGTCCTCAAGTCTCGGTAGGAACATTATATAAGTCTATAACGATATATATCCTAACCTAAAGCAACCTATCATCTCGGATGTAATACTTTACAACATTCCTGGCATGTCGGTCCCTACATCTCGGTGGGAACATTCTATACTTCTATAACATTGTATATCCTAACCTAAGGCAACCTAACATCTCGGATGTAATATTTTACAACATTCCTGGCATGTCGGTCCCTACTTCTCGGTGGAAACATTGTATACGTCTATAACGATATATATCCTAACCTAAGGCAACCTAACATCTCGGATGTAATAGTTGACAACATTCCAGGCGTGTCCGCCCGTACTTTTCGGTGGGAACATTGTATACGTCTATAACGTTATATATCCTAGCCTAAGGCCACCTAACATATCGAATGTAATATTTTACATCATTCGTGGCGTGTCGTCGCCTGCTTCTCGATGGGAACATTATATACGACTATAACGTTGTGTAGCCTAACCTAACGCAACCTAACATCTGGGATGTAATATTCCTGGCGTGTCGTCGCCTACCCCTGGATGGGGACATTATATACGTCTATAACGTTATATATCCTAACCTAAGGCAACCTAACATCTCGGATGTAATAGTTGACAACATTCCTAGCGTGTCCGCCCGTACTTCCCGGTGGGAACCTTATATACGTCTATAACGTTATATATCCTAGTCTAAGGCAACCTAACATGTCGAATGTAATATTTTACAACATTCCTGGCGTGTCGTCGCCTACTTCTCGATGGGGACATTATATACGTCTATAACGTTGTGTATCCTAATCTAACGCAACCTAACATCTGGGATGTAATATTCCTGGCGTGTCGTCGCCTACTTCTGGATGGGGACATTATATTCGTCTATAACGTTATATATCCTAACCTAAGGCAACCTAACATCTCGGATGTAATATTTTACAACATTCCTGGCATGTCGGTCCCTACGTCTCGGTGGGAACGTTATATACGTCTATAACGATATATATCCAAACTTAAGGGAAACTAACATCTCGGATGTCAAATTTTACAACATTCCTGGCGATTCGGCTACTACTTTTCGGTGGGAACATTATATACGTCTATAACGTTACATATCCTAACGTAAGGCAACATAACATCTCGGATGTAATATTTTACAACATTCCTGGCATGTCGTCGCCTGCTTCTCGATGGGGACATTATATAAGTCTATATCGTTGTATATCCTAACCTAACGCAACCTAACATCTGGGATGTAATATTTTACAACATTCCTGGCATGTCGGTCCCTACGTATCGGTGGTAACATTACATACGTCTATAACGTTATATATCCTAGCCTAAGGCGGCCTAACATGTCGAATGTAATATTTTACATCATTCCTGGCGTGTCGGCCCGTAGTTCTCGGTAGTAACAATATATTCGTCTATAACGTTATGTATCGTAGCCTAAGGCAACCTAACATGCCGAATGTAATATTTTACAACATTCCTGGCGTGTCGTCGCCTACTTCTCGATGGGGACATTATATACGTCTATAACGTTGTATATCCTAACCTAACGCAACCTAACATCTGGGATGTATCATTTTACAACATTCCTGACTCGTCTGTTCCTACTTTTCGGTGGGAACATTATATACGTCTATAACGTTGTATATCCTAGTCCAAGGCAACCTAACATGTCGAATGTAATATTTTACAACATTCCTGACGCGTCGGCCCCTATTTCTCGGTGGGAACATAATATACGTCTATAACGTTATATATCCTAGCCTAAGGTAACCTAACATGTCGGATGTAATATTTTACAACATTCCTGGCGTGTCGTCGCCTGCTTCTCGATGGGGACATTATATACGTCTATAACGTTGTATATCCTAACCTAACGCAACCTAACATTTGGGATGTAATATTTTACAACACTCCTGGCATGTCGGTGCCTACGTCTCGGTGGGAACATTATATACGTCTATAACGATAGATATCCTAACCTAAGGCAACCTAACACCTCGGATGTAATAGTTGACAACATTCCTGTCGTGTAGGCCCGTACTTCCCGGTGGTAACATTACATACGTCTATAACGTTATATATCCTAGCCTAAGGCCACCTAACATGTTGAATGTAATATTTTACAACATTCCTGACGCGTCGGCCCCTATTTTTCGGTGGGAACATTATATACGTCTATAACGTTATATATCCTAGTCTAAGGCAACCTAACATGTCGAATGTAATATTTTACAACATTCCTGGCGTGTCGTCGCCTACTTCTCGATGGGGACATTATATACGTCTATAACGTTGTATATCCTAACCTAACGCAACCTAACATCTCGTATGTAATATTTTACAACATTCCTGGCATGTCGGTCCCTACATCTCGGCGGGAACACACTATACGTCTATAACGTTGTATATCCTAACCTAACGCAACCTAACATTTGGGATGCAATATTTTACAACATTCCTGGCATTTCGGTGCCTACGTCTCGGTGGGAACATTATATACGTCTATAACGATATATGTCCCAACCTAAGGCAACCTAACACCTCGGATGTAATAGTTGACAACATTCCTGGCGTCTAGGCCCGTACTTCTCGGTGGGAACATTGTATACGTCTATAACGTTATATATCCTAGCCTAAGGCGACCTAACATATCGAATGTAATATTTTACATCATTCCTGGCGTGTCGTCGCCTGCTTCTCGATGGGAACATTATATACGTCTATAACGTTGTGTATCCTAACCTAACGCAACCTAACATCTGGGATGTAATATTCCTGGCGTGTCGTCGCCTACTTCTGGACGGGGACATTTTATACGTCTATAACGTTATATATCCTAACCTAAGGCAACCTAACATCTCGGATGTAATAGTTGACAACATTCCTGGCGTGTCCACCCGTACTTCTCGGTGGGAACATTATATACGTCTATAACGTGATATATCCTAGCCTAAGGCAACCTAACATCTCGGATGTAATATTTTATATCATTCCTGGCGTGTCGTCGCCTGCTTCTCGATGGGAACATTATATACGTCTATAACGTTGTGTATCCTAACCTAACGCAACCTAACATCTGGGATGTAATATTCCTGGCGTGTCGTCGCCTGCTTCTCGATGGGGACATAATATACGTCTATAACGTTGTATATCCTAACGTAACGCAACCTAACATCTGGAATGTAATATTTTACAACATTCCTGGCGTGTCGTCGCCTGCTTCCCGATGGGGACATAATATACGTCTATAACGTTGTATATCCTTACCTAACGCAACCTAACATCTGGGATGTAATATTTTACCAGATTCCTGGCATGTCGATCCACATGTCTCGGTGGCAACATTGTATACGTCTATAACGATATATAGCCTAACCTAAGGCAACCTAACATCTCGGATGTAATAGTTGACAACATTCCAGGCGTGTCCGCCCGTACTTCTCGGTGGGAACATTATATACGTCTATAACGTTATATATCCTAGCCTAAGGCGACATAATATGTCGAATGTGATATTTTACAACATTCCTGGCGTGTCGTCTCCTGCTTCTCGATGGGGACATTATATACGTCTATAATTATGTATATCCTAACCTAACGCAACCTAACATCTGGGATGTAATATTTTACAAGATTCCTGGCATGTCGGTCCTCAAGTCTCGGTAGGAACATTATATACGTCTATAACGATATATATCCTAAAGTAAAGCAACCTAACATCTCGGATGTAATACTTTACAACATTCCTGGCATGTCGGTCCCTACATCTCGGTGGGAACATTCTATACTTCTATGACATTGTATATCCTAACCTAAGGCAACCTAACATCTCGGATGTAATATTTTACAACATTCCTGGCATGTCGGTCCCTACTTCTCGGTGGAAACATTGTATACGTCTATAACGATATATATCCTAACCTAAGGCAACCTAACATCTCGGATGTAATAGTTGACAACATTCCAGGCGTGTCCGCCCGTACTTTTCGGTGGGAACATTGTATACGTCTATAACGTTATATATCCTAGCCTAAGGCCACCTAACATATCGAATGTTATATTTTACATCATTCGTGGCGTGTCGTCGCCTGCTTCTCGATGGGAACATTATATACGACTATAACGTTGTGTAGCCTAACCTAACGCAACCTAACATCTGGGATGTAATATTCCTGGCGTGTCGTCGCCTACCCCTGGATGGGGACATTATATACGTCTATAACGTTATATATCCTAACCTAAGGCAACCTAACATCTCGGATGTAATAGTTGACAACATTCCAGGCGTGTCCGCCCGTACTTTTCGGTGGGAACATTATATACGTCTATAACGTTATATATCCTAGTCTAAGGCCACCTAACATGTCGAATGTAATATTTTACGACATTCCTGACGCGTCGGCCTCTATTTTTCGGTGGGAAAATTATATACATCTATAACGTTATATATCCTAGTCTAAGGCAACCTAACATGGCGAATGTAATATTTTACAACATTCCTGGCGTGTTGTCGCCTACTTCTCGATGGGGACATTATATACATCTATAATCTTGTATATCCTAACCTAAGGCAGCCTAACACCTCGGATGTAGTATTTTACAACATTCCTGGCGTGTCGTCTCCTACTTCTGGATGGGTTCATTATATACATCCATAACGTTGTATATCCTAACCTAAGAGAACCTAACATCTCGGGTGTAATATTTTACAACATTCCTGACGCGTCCGTCCCTATTTTTCGGTGGGAATATTATATACGTCTATAACGTTATATATCCTAGCCTAAGGCAACCTAACACCTCGGATGTAATAGTTGACAACATTCCTGGCGTGTAGGCCCGTACTTCTCGGTGGGAACGTTGTATACATCTATAACGTTATATATCCTAGCCTAAGGCGACCTAACATATCGAATGTAATATTTTACATCATTCCTGGCGTGTCGTCGCCTGCTTCTCGATGGGAACATTATATACGTCTATAACGTTGTGTATCCTAACCTAACGCAACCTAACATCTGGGATGTAATATTCCTGGCGTGTCGTCGCCTACTTCCGGATGGGGACATTATATACGTCTATAACGTTATATATCCTTACCTAAGGCAACCTAACATCTCGGATGTAATAGTTGACAACATTCCTGGCGTGTCCACCCGTACTTCTCGGTGGGAAAATTATATACGTATATAACGTTATATATCCTAGCCTAAGGCCACCTAACATGTCGAATGTAATATTTTACAACATTCCTGGCGTGTCGTCGCCTGCTTCTCGATGGGGACATTATATACATCTATAACATTGTATATCCTAACTTAAGGCTACCGAACATAGCGAATGTAATATTTTACAACATTCCTGGCGTGTTGTCGCCTACTTCTCGATGGGGACATTATATACGTCTATAACGTTGTATATCCTAACCTTAGGCAACCTAACATCTGGGATGTAATATTTTACAAGATTCCTGGCATGTCGGTCCTCAAGTCTCGGTAGGAACATTATATAAGTCTATAACGATATATATCCTAACCTAAAGCAACCTATCATCTCGGATGTAATACTTTACAACATTCCTGGCATGTCGGTCCCTACATCTCGGTGGGAACATTCTATACTTCTATAACATTGTATATCCTAACCTAAGGCAACCTAACATCTCGGATGTAATATTTTACAACATTCCTGGCATGTCGGTCCCTACTTCTCGGTGGAAACATTGTATACGTCTATAACGATATATATCCTAACCTAAGGCAACCTAACATCTCGGATGTAATAGTTGACAACATTCCAGGCGTGTCCGCCCGTACTTTTCGGTGGGAACATTGTATACGTCTATAACGTTATATATCCTAGCCTAAGGCCACCTAACATATCGAATGTAATATTTTACATCATTCGTGGCGTGTCGTCGCCTGCTTCTCGATGGGAACATTATATACAACTATAACGTTGTGTAGCCTAACCTAACGCAACCTAACATCTGGGATGTAATATTCCTGGCGTGTCGTCGCCTACCCCTGGATGGGGACATTATATACGTCTATAACGTTATATATCCTAACCTAAGGCAACCTAACATCTCGGATGTAATAGTTGACAACATTCCAGGCGTGTCCGCCCGTACTTTTCGGTGGGAACATTATATAAGTCTATAACGTTATATATCCTAGTCTAAGGCCACCTAACATGTCGAATGTAATATTTTACGACATTCCTGACGCGTCGGCCTCTATTTTTCGGTGGGAAAATTATATACATCTATAACGTTATATATCCTAGTCTAAGGCAACCTAACATGGCGAATGTAATATTTTACAACATTCCTGGCGTGTTGTCGCCTACTTCTCGATGGGGACATTATATACATCTATAATCTAGTATATCCTAACCTAAGGCAGCCTAACACCTCGGATGTAGTATTTTACAACATTCCTGGCGTGTCGTCTCCTACTTCTGGATGGGTTCATTATATACATCCATAACGTTGTATATCCTAACCTAAGAGAACCTAACATCTCGGGTGTAATATTTTACAACATTCCTGACGCGTCCGCCCCTATTTTTCGGTGGGAATATTATATACGTCTATAACGTTATATATCCTAGCCTAAGGCAACCTAACACCTCGGATGTAATAGTTGACAACATTCCTGGCGTGTAGGCCCGTACTTCTCGGTGGGAACGTTGTATACATCTATAACGTTATATATCCTAGCCTAAGGCCACCTAACATGTCGAATGTAATATTTTACAACATTCCTGGCGTGTCGTCGCCTGCTTCTCGATGGGAACATTATATACATCTATAACATTGTATATCCTAGCTTAAGGCTACCGAACATAGCGAATGTAATATTTTACAACATTCCTGGCGTGTTGTCGCCTACTTCTCGATGGGGACATTATATACGTCTATAACGTTGTATATCCTAACCTTAGGCAACCTAACATCTGGGATGTAATATTTTACAAGATTCCTGGCATGTCGGTCCTCAAGTCTCGGTAGGAACATTATATAAGTCTATAACGATATATATCCTAACCTAAAGCAACCTATCATCTCGGATGTAATACTTTACAACATTCCTGGCATGTCGGTCCCTACATCTCGGTGGGAACATTCTATACTTCTATAACATTGTATATCCTAACCTAAGGCAACCTAACATCTCGGATGTAATATTTTACAACATTCCTGGCATGTCGGTCCCTACTTCTCGGTGGAAACATTGTATACGTCTATAACGATATATATCCTAACCTAAGGCAACCTAACATCTCGGATGTAATAGTTGACAACATTCCAGGCGTGTCCGCCCGTACTTTTCGGTGGGAACATTGTATACGTCTATAACGTTATATATCCTAGCCTAAGGCCACCTAACATATCGAATGTAATATTTTACATCATTCGTGGCGTGTCGTCGCCTGCTTCTCGATGGGAACATTATATACGACTATAACGTTGTGTAGCCTAACCTAACGCAACCTAACATCTGGGATGTAATATTCCTGGCGTGTCGTCGCCTACCCCTGGATGGGGACATTATATACGTCTATAACGTTATATATCCTAACCTAAGGCAACCTAACATCTCGGATGTAATAGTTGACAACATTCCAGGCGTGTCCGCCCGTACTTTTCGGTGGGAACATTATATACGTCTATAACGTTATATATCCTAGTCTAAGGCCACCTAACATGTCGAATGTAATATTTTACGACATTCCTGACGCGTCGGCCTCTATTTTTCGGTGGGAAAATTATATACATCTATAACGTTATATATCCTAGTCTAAGGCAACCTAACATGGCGAATGTAATATTTTACAACATTCCTGGCGTGTTGTCGCCTACTTCTCGATGGGGACATTATATACATCTATAATCTTGTATATCCTAACCTAAGGCAGCCTAACATCTCGGATGTAATATTTTACAACATTCCTGGCGTGTCGCCTCCTACTTCTGGATGGGGGCATTATATACATCTATAACGTTGTATATCCTAACCTAAGGGAACCTAACATCTCGGGTGTAATATTTTACAACATTCCTGACGCGACGGCCCCTATTTTTCGGTGGGAATATTATATACGTCTATAACGTTATATATCATAACCTAAGGCAACCTAACATCTCGGATGTAATATTTTACAACATTCCTGGCATATCGGTCCCTACTTCTCGGTGGAAACATTGTATACGTCTATAACGATATATATCCTAGCCTAAGGCAACCTAACATCTCGGATGTAATATTTTACAACATTCCTGGCGCGTCGGCTCCTATTTTTCGGTGGGAACATTATATACGTCTATAACGTTATATATCCTAACCTAAGGGACCCTAACATGTCGTATGTAATATTTTACAACATTCCTGGCGTGTCGTGGCCTGCTTCTCGATGGGGACATTATATACGTCTATAACGTTGTATATCCTAACCTAAAGCAATCTAACATTTGGGATGTAATATTTTACAACATTCCTGGCGTGTCGTCGCCTAGTTCGGATGGGGTCATTATATACATCTATAACGCTGTATATCCTAACCTAAGGCAACCTAACATCTCGGATGTAATATTTTACAACATTCAGAGCATGTCGGTCCCTACATCTCGGTGGGAACATACTATACGTCTATAACGTTGTATATCCTGACCTAAGGGAACCTAACATCTCGAGTGTAAATTTTACAACATTCCTGAAGCGTCGGGCCCTATTTTTCTGTGGGAACATTATATACGGCTATAACGTTATATATCCTAGCCTAAGGCAACCTAACATGTCGAATGTAATATTTTACAACATTCCTGTCGTGTCGTCGCCTGCTTCTCGATGGGGAGATTATATACGTCTATAACGTTGTATATCCTAACCTAACGCAACCTAACATTTGGGATGTAATGTTTTACAACATTCCTTGCATGTCAGTGCCTACGTCTCGGTGGGAACATTATATACGTCTATAACGATATATATCCTAACCTAAGGCAACCTAACACCTCGGATGTAATAGTTGACAACATTCCTGGCGTGTAGGCCCGTATTTCTCGGTGGGAACGTTGTATACATCTATAACGTTATATATCCTAGCATAAGGCGACCTAACATACCGAATGTAATATTTTACATCATTCCTGGCGTGTCGTCGCCTGCTTCTCGATGGGAACATTATATACGCCTATAACGTTGTGTATCCTAACCTAACGCAACCTAACATCTGGGATGTAATATTCCTGGCGTGTCGTCGCCTACTTCTGGATGGGGACATTATATACGTCTATAACGTTATATATCCTAACCTAAGGCAACCTAACATCTCGGATGTAACAGTTGACAACATTCCTGGCGTGTCCACCCGTACTTCTCGGTGGGAACATTATATACGTCTATAACGTTATATATCCCAGCCTAAGGCCACATAACATGTGGAATGTAATATTTTACAACATTCCTGGCGTGTCGTCGCCTGCTTCTCGATGGGGACATTATATACATCTATAACATTGTATATCCTAACCTAAGGCAACCTAACATCTCGGATGTAATGTTTTACAACATTCTGGCGTGTCGTCGCCTGCTTCTCGATGGGGAGATTATATACGTCTATAACGTTGTATATCCTAACCTAACGCAACCTAACATTTGGGATGTAATATTTTACAACATTCGTTGCATGTCGGTGCCTACGTCTCGGTGGGAACATTATATACGTCTATAACGATATATATCCTAACCTAAGGCAACCTAAACCTCGGATGTAATAGTTGACAACATTCCTGGCGTGTAGGCCCGTACTTCTCGGTGGGAACATTGTATACGTCTATAACGTTATATATCCTAGCCTAAGGCGACCTAACATATCGAATGTAATATTTTACATCATTCCTGGCTTGTCGTCGCCTGCTTCTCGATGGGAACATTATATACGCCTATAACGTTGTGTATCCTAACCTAACGCAACCTAGCATCTGGGATGTAATATTCCTGGCGTGTCGTCGCCTACTTCTGGATGGGGACATTATATACGTCTATAACGTTATATATCCGAACCTAAGGCAACCTAACATCTCGGATGTAATAGTTGACAACATTCCTGGCGTGTGCGCCCGTACTTCTCGGTGGGAACCTTATATACGTCTATAACGTTATATATCCTAGCCTAAGGCCACCTAACATGTCGAATGTATTATTTTACAGCATTCCTGACGCGTCGGCCCCTATTTTTCAGTGGGAACATTATATACGTCTATAACGTTATATATCCTAGTCTAAGGCAACCTAACATGTCGAATGTAATATTTTACAACATTCCTGGCGTGTCGTCGCCTACTTCTCGATGGGGACATTATATACATCTATAATCTTGTATATCCTAACCTAAGGCAGCCTAACATCTCGGATGTAATATTTTACAACATTCCTGGCGTGTCGCCTCCTACTTCTGGATGGGGGCATTATATACATCTATAACGTTGTATATCCTAACCTAAGGGAACCTAACATCTCGGGTGTAATATTTTACAACATTCCTGACGCGACGGCCCCTATTTTTCGGTGGGAATATTATATACGTCTATAACGTTATATATCATAACCTAAGGCAACCTAACATCTCGGATGTAATATTTTACAACATTCCTGGCATATCGGTCCCTACTTCTCGGTGGAAACATTGTATACGTCTATAACGATATATATCCTAGCCTAAGGCAACCTAACATCTCGGATGTAATATTTTACAACATTCCTGGCGCGTCGGCTCCTATTTTTCGGTGGGAACATTATATACGTCTATAACGTTATATATCCTAACCTAAGGGACCCTAACATGTCGTATGTAATATTTTACAACATTCCTGGCGTGTCGTGGCCTGCTTCTCGATGGGGACATTATATACGTCTATAACGTTGTATATCCTAACCTAAAGCAATCTAACATTTGGGATGTAATATTTTACAACATTCCTGGCGTGTCGTCGCCTAGTTTGGATGGGGTCATTATATACATCTATAACGCTGTATATCCTAACCTAAGGCAACCTAACATCTCGGATGTAATATTTTACAACATTCAGAGCATGTCGGTCCCTACATCTCGGTGGGAACATACTATACGTCTATAACGTTGTATATCCTGACCTAAGGGAACCTAACATCTCGAGTGTAAATTTTACAACATTCCTGAAGCGTCGGGCCCTATTTTTCTGTGGGAACATTATATACGGCTATAACGTTATATATCCTAGCCTAAGGCAACCTAACATGTCGAATGTAATATTTTACAACATTCCTGTCGTGTCGTCGCCTGCTTCTCGATGGGGAGATTATATACGTCTATAACGTTGTATATCCTAACCTAACGCAACCTAACATTTGGGATGTAATGTTTTACAACATTCCTTGCATGTCAGTGCCTACGTCTCGGTGGGAACATTATATACGTCTATAACGATATATATCCTAACCTAAGGCAACCTAACACCTCGGATGTAATAGTTGACAACATTCCTGGCGTGTAGGCCCGTACTTCTCGGTGGGAACGTTGTATACATCTATAACGTTATATATCCTAGCCTAAGGCGACCTAACATACCGAATGTAATATTTTACATCATTCCTGGCGTGTCGTCGCCTGCTTCTCGATGGGAACATTATATACGTCTATAACGTTGTGTATCCTAACCTAACGCAACCTAACATCTGGGATGTAATATTCCTGGCGTGTCGTCGCCTACTTCTGGATGGGGACATTATATACGTCTATAACGTTATATATCCTAACCTAAGGCAACCTAACATCTCGGATGTAACAGTTGACAACATTCCTGGCGTGTGCGCCCGTACTTCTCGGTGGGAACATTATATACGTCTACAACGTTATATATCCCAGCCTAAGGCCACATAACATGTGGAATGTAATATTTTACAACATTCCTGGCGTGTCGTCGCCTGCTTCTCGATGGGGACATTATATACATCTATAACATTGTATATCCTAACCTAAGGCAACCTAACATCTCGGATGTAATGTTTTACAACATTCTGGCGTGTCGTCGCCTGCTTCTCGATGGGGAGATTATATACATCTATAACGCTGTATATCCTAACCTAAGGCAACCTAACATCTCGGATGTAATATTTTACAACATTCCTGGCATGTCGGTCCCTACATCTCGGTGGGAACATACTATACGTCTATAACGTTGTATATCCTAACCTAAGGGAACCTAACATCTCGAGTGTAAACTTTTACAACATTCCTGACGCGTCGGGCCCTATTTTTCGGTGGGAACATTATATACGGCTATAACGTTATATATCCTAGCCTAAGGCAACCTAACATGTCGAATGTAATATTTTACGACATTCCTGTCGTGTCGTCGCCTGCTTCTCGATGGGGAGATTATATACGTCTATAACGTTGTATATCCTAACCTAACGCAACCTAACATTTGGGATGTAATATTTTACAACATTCGTTGTATGTCGGTGCCTACGTCTCGGTGGGAACATTATATACGTCTATAACGATATATATCCTAACTTAAGGCAACCTAAACCTCGGATGTAATAGTTGACAACATTCCTGGCGTGTAGGCCCGTACTTCTCGGTGGGAACATTGTATACGTCTATAACGTTATATATCCTAACCTAAGGGATCCTAACATGTCGTATGTAATATTTTACAACATTCCTGGCGTGTCGTAGCCTGCTCCTCGATGGGGACATTCTATACGTCTATAACGTTGTATATCCTAACCTAAAGCAATCTAACATCTGGGATGTAATATTTTAAAACATTCCTGGCGTGTCGTCGCCTAGTTTGGATGGGGTCATTATATACATCTATAACGCTGTATATCCTAACCTAAGGCAACCTAACATCTCGGATGTAATATTTTACAACATTCCTGGCATGTCGGTCCCTACATCTCGGTGGGAACATACTATACGTCTATAACGTTGTATATCCTAACCTAAGGGAACCTAACATCTCGAGTGTAAACTTTTACAACATTCCTGACGCGTCGGGCCCTATTTTTCGGTGGGAACATTATATACGGCTACAACGTTATATATCCTAGCCTAAGGCAACCTAACATGTCGAATGTAATATTTTACAACATTCCTGTCGTATCGTCGCCTGCTTCTCGATGGGGAGATTATATACGTCTATAACGTTGTATATCCTAACCTAACGCAACATAACATTTGGGATGTAATATTTTACAACATTCCTTGCATGTCAGTGCCTACGTCTCGGTGGGAACATTATATACGTCTATAACGATATATATCCTAACCTAAGGCAACCTAACACCTCGGATGTAATAGTTGACAACATTCCTGGCGTGTAGGCCCGTACTTCTCGGTGGGAACATTGTATACGTCTATAACGATATATATCCTAGCCTAAGGCGACCTAACATGTCGAATGTAATATTTTACATCATTCCTGGCGTGTCGTCGCCTGCTTCTCGATGGGAACATTACATACGTCTATAACGTTATATATCATAACCTAAGGCAACCGAACATCTGGAATGTAATATTTTACAACATTCCTGGCATATCAGTCCCTACTTCTCGGTGGAAACATTGTATACGTCTATAACGATATATATCCTAGCCAAGGGCAACCCAACATCTCGGATGTAATATTTTACAACATTCTGGCGTGTCGTCGCCTGCTTCTCGATGGGGAGATTATATACGTCTATAACGTTATATATCCTAGCCTAAGGCCACCTAACATATCGAATGTAATATTTTACATCATTCGTGGCGTGTCGTCGCCTGCTTCTCGATGGGAACATTATATACAACTATAACGTTGTGTAGCCTAACCTAACGCAACCTAACATCTGGGATGTAATATTCCTGGCGTGTCGTCGCCTACCCCTGGATGGGGACATTATATACGTCTATAACGTTATATATCCTAACCTAAGGCAACCTAACATCTCGGATGTAATAGTTGACAACATTCCAGGCGTGTCCGCCCGTACTTTTCGGTGGGAACATTATATAAGTCTATAACGTTATATATCCTAGTCTAAGGCCACCTAACATGTCGAATGTAATATTTTACGACATTCCTGACGCGTCGGCCTCTATTTTTCGGTGGGAAAATTATATACATCTATAACGTTATATATCCTAGTCTAAGGCAACCTAACATGGCGAATGTAATATTTTACAACATTCCTGGCGTGTTGTCGCCTACTTCTCGATGGGGACATTATATACATCTATAATCTAGTATATCCTAACCTAAGGCAGCCTAACACCTCGGATGTAGTATTTTACAACATTCCTGGCGTGTCGTCTCCTACTTCTGGATGGGTTCACTATATACATCCATAACGTTGTATATCCTAACCTAAGAGAACCTAACATCTCGGGTGTAATATTTTACAACATTCCTGACGCGTCCGCCCCTATTTTTCGGTGGGAATATTATATACGTCTATAACGTTATATATCCTAGCCTAAGGCAACCTAACACCTCGGATGTAATAGTTGACAACATTCCTGGCGTGTAGGCCCGTACTTCTCGGTGGGAACGTTGTATACATCTATAACGTTATATATCCTAGCCTAAGGCCACCTAACATGTCGAATGTAATATTTTACAACATTCCTGGCGTGTCGTCGCCTGCTTCTCGATGGGAACATTATATACATCTATAACATTGTATATCCTAGCTTAAGGCTACCGAACATAGCGAATGTAATATTTTACAACATTCCTGGCGTGTTGTCGCCTACTTCTCGATGGGGACATTATATACGTCTATAACGTTGTATATCCTAACCTTAGGCAACCTAACATCTGGGATGTAATATTTTACAAGATTCCTGGCATGTCGGTCCTCAAGTCTCGGTAGGAACATTATATAAGTCTATAACGATATATATCCTAACCTAAAGCAACCTATCATCTCGGATGTAATACTTTACAACATTCCTGGCATGTCGGTCCCTACATCTCGGTGGGAACATTCTATACTTCTATAACATTGTATATCCTAACCTAAGGCAACCTAACATCTCGGATGTAATATTTTACAACATTCCTGGCATGTCGGTCCCTACTTCTCGGTGGAAACATTGTATACGTCTATAACGATATATATCCTAACCTAAGGCAACCTAACATCTCGGATGTAATAGTTGACAACATTCCAGGCGTGTCCGCCCGTACTTTTCGGTGGGAACATTGTATACGTCTATAACGTTATATATCCTAGCCTAAGGCCACCTAACATATCGAATGTAATATTTTACATCATTCGTGGCGTGTCGTCGCCTGCTTCTCGATGGGAACATTATATACGACTATAACGTTGTGTAGCCTAACCTAACGCAACCTAACATCTGGGATGTAATATTCCTGGCGTGTCGTCGCCTACCCCTGGATGGGGACATTATATACGTCTATAACGTTATATATCCTAACCTAAGGCAACCTAACATCTCGGATGTAATAGTTGACAACATTCCAGGCGTGTCCGCCCGTACTTTTCGGTGGGAACATTATATACGTCTATAACGTTATATATCCTAGTCTAAGGCTACCTAACATGTCGAATGTAATATTTTACGACATTCCTGACGCGTCGGCCTCTATTTTTCGGTGGGAAAATTATATACATCTATAACGTTATATATCCTAGTCTAAGGCAACCTAACATGGCGAATGTAATATTTTACAACATTCCTGGCGTGTTGTCGCCTACTTCTCGATGGGGACATTATATACATCTATAATCTTGTATATCCTAACCTAAGGCAGCCTAACATCTCGGATGTAATATTTTACAACATTCCTGGCGTGTCGCCTCCTACTTCTGGATGGGGGCATTATATACATCTATAACGTTGTATATCCTAACCTAAGGGAACCTAACATCTCGGGTGTAATATTTTACAACATTCCTGACGCGACGGCCCCTATTTTTCGGTGGGAATATTATATACGTCTATAACGTTATATATCATAACCTAAGGCAACCTAACATCTCGGATGTAATATTTTACAACATTCCTGGCATATCGGTCCCTACTTCTCGGTGGAAACATTGTATACGTCTATAACGATATATATCCTAGCCTAAGGCAACCTAACATCTCGGATGTAATATTTTACAACATTCCTGGCGCGTCGGCTCCTATTTTTCGGTGGGAACATTATATACGTCTATAACGTTATATATCCTAACCTAAGGGACCCTAACATGTCGTATGTAATATTTTACAACATTCCTGGCGTGTCGTGGCCTGCTTCTCGATGGGGACATTATATACGTCTATAACGTTGTATATCCTAACCTAAAGCAATCTAACATTTGGGATGTAATATTTTACAACATTCCTGGCGTGTCGTCGCCTAGTTCGGATGGGGTCATTATATACATCTATAACGCTGTATATCCTAACCTAAGGCAACCTAACATCTCGGATGTAATATTTTACAACATTCAGAGCATGTCGGTCCCTACATCTCGGTGGGAACATACTATACGTCTATAACGTTGTATATCCTGACCTAAGGGAACCTAACATCTCGAGTGTAAATTTTACAACATTCCTGAAGCGTCGGGCCCTATTTTTCTGTGGGAACATTATATACGGCTATAACGTTATATATCCTAGCCTAAGGCAACCTAACATGTCGAATGTAATATTTTACAACATTCCTGTCGTGTCGTCGCCTGCTTCTCGATGGGGAGATTATATACGTCTATAACGTTGTATATCCTAACCTAACGCAACCTAACATTTGGGATGTAATGTTTTACAACATTCCTTGCATGTCAGTGCCTACGTCTCGGTGGGAACATTATATACGTCTATAACGATATATATCCTAACCTAAGGCAACCTAACACCTCGGATGTAATAGTTGACAACATTCCTGGCGTGTAGGCCCGTATTTCTCGGTGGGAACGTTGTATACATCTATAACGTTATATATCCTAGCATAAGGCGACCTAACATACCGAATGTAATATTTTACATCATTCCTGGCGTGTCGTCGCCTGCTTCTCGATGGGAACATTATATACGCCTATAACGTTGTGTATCCTAACCTAACGCAACCTAACATCTGGGATGTAATATTCCTGGCGTGTCGTCGCCTACTTCTGGATGGGGACATTATATACGTCTATAACGTTATATATCCTAACCTAAGGCAACCTAACATCTCGGATGTAACAGTTGACAACATTCCTGGCGTGTCCACCCGTACTTCTCGGTGGGAACATTATATACGTCTATAACGTTATATATCCCAGCCTAAGGCCACATAACATGTGGAATGTAATATTTTACAACATTCCTGGCGTGTCGTCGCCTGCTTCTCGATGGGGACATTATATACATCTATAACATTGTATATCCTAACCTAAGGCAACCTAACATCTCGGATGTAATGTTTTACAACATTCTGGCGTGTCGTCGCCTGCTTCTCGATGGGGAGATTATATACGTCTATAACGTTGTATATCCTAACCTAACGCAACCTAACATTTGGGATGTAATATTTTACAACATTCGTTGCATGTCGGTGCCTACGTCTCGGTGGGAACATTATATACGTCTATAACGATATATATCCTAACCTAAGGCAACCTAAACCTCGGATGTAATAGTTGACAACATTCCTGGCGTGTAGGCCCGTACTTCTCGGTGGGAACATTGTATACGTCTATAACGTTATATATCCTAGCCTAAGGCGACCTAACATATCGAATGTAATATTTTACATCATTCCTGGCTTGTCGTCGCCTGCTTCTCGATGGGAACATTATATACGCCTATAACGTTGTGTATCCTAACCTAACGCAACCTAGCATCTGGGATGTAATATTCCTGGCGTGTCGTCGCCTACTTCTGGATGGGGACATTATATACGTCTATAACGTTATATATCCGAACCTAAGGCAACCTAACATCTCGGATGTAATAGTTGACAACATTCCTGGCGTGTGCGCCCGTACTTCTCGGTGGGAACCTTATATACGTCTATAACGTTATATATCCTAGCCTAAGGCCACCTAACATGTCGAATGTATTATTTTACAGCATTCCTGACGCGTCGGCCCCTATTTTTCAGTGGGAACATTATATACGTCTATAACGTTATATATCCTAGTCTAAGGCAACCTAACATGTCGAATGTAATATTTTACAACATTCCTGGCGTGTCGTCGCCTACTTCTCGATGGGGACATTATATACATCTATAATCTTGTATATCCTAACCTAAGGCAGCCTAACATCTCGGATGTAATATTTTACAACATTCCTGGCGTGTCGCCTCCTACTTCTGGATGGGGGCATTATATACATCTATAACGTTGTATATCCTAACCTAAGGGAACCTAACATCTCGGGTGTAATATTTTACAACATTCCTGACGCGACGGCCCCTATTTTTCGGTGGGAATATTATATACGTCTATAACGTTATATATCATAACCTAAGGCAACCTAACATCTCGGATGTAATATTTTACAACATTCCTGGCATATCGGTCCCTACTTCTCGGTGGAAACATTGTATACGTCTATAACGATATATATCCTAGCCTAAGGCAACCTAACATCTCGGATGTAATATTTTACAACATTCCTGGCGCGTCGGCTCCTATTTTTCGGTGGGAACATTATATACGTCTATAACGTTATATATCCTAACCTAAGGGACCCTAACATGTCGTATGTAATATTTTACAACATTCCTGGCGTGTCGTGGCCTGCTTCTCGATGGGGACATTATATACGTCTATAACGTTGTATATCCTAACCTAAAGCAATCTAACATTTGGGATGTAATATTTTACAACATTCCTGGCGTGTCGTCGCCTAGTTTGGATGGGGTCATTATATACATCTATAACGCTGTATATCCTAACCTAAGGCAACCTAACATCTCGGATGTAATATTTTACAACATTCAGAGCATGTCGGTCCCTACATCTCGGTGGGAACATACTATACGTCTATAACGTTGTATATCCTGACCTAAGGGAACCTAACATCTCGAGTGTAAATTTTACAACATTCCTGAAGCGTCGGGCCCTATTTTTCTGTGGGAACATTATATACGGCTATAACGTTATATATCCTAGCCTAAGGCAACCTAACATGTCGAATGTAATATTTTACAACATTCCTGTCGTGTCGTCGCCTGCTTCTCGATGGGGAGATTATATACGTCTATAACGTTGTATATCCTAACCTAACGCAACCTAACATTTGGGATGTAATGTTTTACAACATTCCTTGCATGTCAGTGCCTACGTCTCGGTGGGAACATTATATACGTCTATAACGATATATATCCTAACCTAAGGCAACCTAACACCTCGGATGTAATAGTTGACAACATTCCTGGCGTGTAGGCCCGTACTTCTCGGTGGGAACGTTGTATACATCTATAACGTTATATATCCTAGCCTAAGGCGACCTAACATACCGAATGTAATATTTTACATCATTCCTGGCGTGTCGTCGCCTGCTTCTCGATGGGAACATTATATACGTCTATAACGTTGTGTATCCTAACCTAACGCAACCTAACATCTGGGATGTAATATTCCTGGCGTGTCGTCGCCTACTTCTGGATGGGGACATTATATACGTCTATAACGTTATATATCCTAACCTAAGGCAACCTAACATCTCGGATGTAACAGTTGACAACATTCCTGGCGTGTGCGCCCGTACTTCTCGGTGGGAACATTATATACGTCTACAACGTTATATATCCCAGCCTAAGGCCACATAACATGTGGAATGTAATATTTTACAACATTCCTGGCGTGTCGTCGCCTGCTTCTCGATGGGGACATTATATACATCTATAACATTGTATATCCTAACCTAAGGCAACCTAACATCTCGGATGTAATGTTTTACAACATTCTGGCGTGTCGTCGCCTGCTTCTCGATGGGGAGATTATATACATCTATAACGCTGTATATCCTAACCTAAGGCAACCTAACATCTCGGATGTAATATTTTACAACATTCCTGGCATGTCGGTCCCTACATCTCGGTGGGAACATACTATACGTCTATAACGTTGTATATCCTAACCTAAGGGAACCTAACATCTCGAGTGTAAACTTTTACAACATTCCTGACGCGTCGGGCCCTATTTTTCGGTGGGAACATTATATACGGCTATAACGTTATATATCCTAGCCTAAGGCAACCTAACATGTCGAATGTAATATTTTACGACATTCCTGTCGTGTCGTCGCCTGCTTCTCGATGGGGAGATTATATACGTCTATAACGTTGTATATCCTAACCTAACGCAACCTAACATTTGGGATGTAATATTTTACAACATTCGTTGTATGTCGGTGCCTACGTCTCGGTGGGAACATTATATACGTCTATAACGATATATATCCTAACTTAAGGCAACCTAAACCTCGGATGTAATAGTTGACAACATTCCTGGCGTGTAGGCCCGTACTTCTCGGTGGGAACATTGTATACGTCTATAACGTTATATATCCTAACCTAAGGGATCCTAACATGTCGTATGTAATATTTTACAACATTCCTGGCGTGTCGTAGCCTGCTCCTCGATGGGGACATTCTATACGTCTATAACGTTGTATATCCTAACCTAAAGCAATCTAACATCTGGGATGTAATATTTTAAAACATTCCTGGCGTGTCGTCGCCTAGTTTGGATGGGGTCATTATATACATCTATAACGCTGTATATCCTAACCTAAGGCAACCTAACATCTCGGATGTAATATTTTACAACATTCCTGGCATGTCGGTCCCTACATCTCGGTGGGAACATACTATACGTCTATAACGTTGTATATCCTAACCTAAGGGAACCTAACATCTCGAGTGTAAACTTTTACAACATTCCTGACGCGTCGGGCCCTATTTTTCGGTGGGAACATTATATACGGCTACAACGTTATATATCCTAGCCTAAGGCAACCTAACATGTCGAATGTAATATTTTACAACATTCCTGTCGTATCGTCGCCTGCTTCTCGATGGGGAGATTATATACGTCTATAACGTTGTATATCCTAACCTAACGCAACATAACATTTGGGATGTAATATTTTACAACATTCCTTGCATGTCAGTGCCTACGTCTCGGTGGGAACATTATATACGTCTATAACGATATATATCCTAACCTAAGGCAACCTAACACCTCGGATGTAATAGTTGACAACATTCCTGGCGTGTAGGCCCGTACTTCTCGGTGGGAACATTGTATACGTCTATAACGATATATATCCTAGCCTAAGGCGACCTAACATGTCGAATGTAATATTTTACATCATTCCTGGCGTGTCGTCGCCTGCTTCTCGATGGGAACATTACATACGTCTATAACGTTATATATCATAACCTAAGGCAACCGAACATCTGGAATGTAATATTTTACAACATTCCTGGCATATCAGTCCCTACTTCTCGGTGGAAACATTGTATACGTCTATAACGATATATATCCTAGCCAAGGGCAACCCAACATCTCGGATGTAATATTTTACAACATTCTGGCGTGTCGTCGCCTGCTTCTCGATGGGGAGATTATATACGTCTATAACGTTGTATATCCTAACCTAACGCAACCTAACATTTGGGATGTAATATTTTACAACATTCCTTGCATGTCGGTGCCTACGTCTCGGTGGGAACATTATATACGTCTATAACGATATATATCCTAACCTAAGGCAACCTAACACCTCGGATGTAATAGTTGACAACATTCCTGGCGTGCAGGCTCGTACTTCTCGGTGGGAACATTGTATACGTCTATAACGATATATATCCTAGCCTAAGGCAACCTAACATGTCGAATGTAATATTTTACATCATTCCTGGCGTGTCGTCGCCTGCTTCTCGATGGGAACATTGCATACGTCTATAACGATATATATCCTAGCCTAAGGCAACCTAACATGTCGAATGTAATATTTTACATCATTCCTGGCGTGTCGTTGCCTGCTTCTCGATGGGAACATTATATACGTCTATAACGTTGTGTATCCTAACCTAACGCAACCTAACATCTGGGATGTAATATTCCTGGCGTGTCGTCGCCTACTTCTGGATGGGGAGATTATATACGTCTATAACGTTATATATCCTAACCTAAGGGACCCTAACATGTCGTATGTAATATTTTACAACATTCCTGGCGTGTCGTCGCCTAGTTTGGATGGGGTCATTATATACATCTATAACGCTGTATATCCTAACCTAAGGCAACCTAACATCTCGGATGTAATATTTTACATCATTCGTGGCGTGTCGTCGCCTGCTTCTCGATGGGAACATTATATACGACTATAACGTTGTGTAGCCTAACCTAACGCAACCTAACATCTGGGATGTAATATTCCTGGCGTGTCGTCGCCTACCCCTGGATGGGGACATTATATACGTCTATAACGTTATATATCCTAACCTAAGGCAACCTAACATCTCGGATGTAATATTTTACAACATTCTGGCGTGTCGTCGCCTGCTTCTCGATGGGGAGATTATATACGTCTATAACGTTGTATATCCTAACCTAACGCAACCTAACATTTGGGATGTAATATTTTACAACATTCGTTGCATGTCGGTGCCTACGTCTCGGTGGGAACATTATATACGTCTATAACGATATATATCCTAACCTAAGGCAACCTAACACCTCGGATGTAATAGTTGACAACATTCCTGGCGTGTAGGCCCGTACTTCTCGGTGGGAACGTTGTATACATCTATAACGTTATATATCCTAGCCTAAGGCGACCTAACATATCGAATGTAATATTTTACATCATTCCTGGCGTGTCGTCGCCTGCTTCTCGATGGGAACATTATATACGTCTATAACGTTGTGTATCCTAACCTAACGCAACCTAACATCTGGGATGTAATATTCCTGGCGTGTCGTCGCCTACTTCTGGATGGGGACATTATATACGTCTATAACGTTATATATCCTAACCTAAGGCAACCTAACATCTCGGATGTAACAGTTGACAACATTCCTGGCGTGTCCACCCGTACTTCTCGGTGGGAACATTATATACGTCTATAACGTTATATATCCTAGCCTAAGGCCACATAACATGTGGAATGTAATATTTTACAACATTCCTGGCGTGTCGTCGCCTGCTTCTCGATGGGGACATTATATACATCTATAACATTGTATATCCTAACCTAAGGCAACCTAACATCTGGGATGTAATATTCCTGGCGTGTCGTCGCCTACCCCTGGATGGGGACATTATATACGTCTATAACGTTATATATCCTAACCTAAGGCAACCTAACATCTCGGATGTAATAGTTGACAACGTTCCTAGCGTGTCCGCCCGTACTTCCCGGTGGGAACCTTATATACGTCTATAACGTTATATATCCTAGCCTAAGGCCACCTAACATGTCGAATGTAATATTTTACATCATTCCTGGCGTGTCGTCGCCTGCTTCTCGATGGGAACATTATATACGTCTATAACGTTGTGTATCCTAACCTAACGCAACCTAACATCTGGGATGTAATATTCCTGGCGTGTCGTCGCCTACCCCTGGATGGGGACATTATATACGTCTATAACGTTATATATCCTAACCTAAAGCAACCTAACATCTCGGATGTAATATTTTACAACATTCTGGCGTGTCGTCGCCTGCTTCTCGATGGGGAGATTATATACGTCTATAACGTTGTATATCCTAACCTAACGCAACCTAACATTTGGGATGTAATATTTTACAACATTCGTTGCATGTCGGTGCCTACGTCTCGGTGGGAACATTATATACGTCTATAACGATATATATCCTAACCTAAGGCAACCTAACACCTCGGATGTAATAGTTGACAACATTCCTGGCGTGTAGGCCCGTACTTCTCGGTGGGAACATTGTATACGTCTATAACGTTATATATCCTAACCTAAGGCAACCTAACATCTCGGATGTAATAGTTGACAACATTCCTGGCGTGTCCACCCGTACTTCTCGGTGGGAACATTATATACGTCTATAACGTTATATATCCTAGCCTAAGGCCACCTAACATGTCGAATGTAATATTTTACAACATTCCTGGCGTGTCGTCGCCTGCTTCTCGATGGGGACATTATATACATCTATAACATTGTATATCCTAACTTAAGGCTACCAAACATAGCGAATGTAATATTTTACAACATTCCTGGCGTGTTGTCGCCTACTTCTCGATGGGGACATTATATACATCTATAATCTTGTATATCCTAACCTAAGGCAGCCTAACATCTCGGATGTAGTATTTTACAACATTCCTGGCGTGTCGTCGCCTACTTCTGGATGGGGTCATTATATACATCCATAAAGTTGTATATCCTAACCTAAGGGAACCTAACATCTCGGGTGTAATATTTTACAACATTCCTGGCGTGTCGTCTCCTACTTCTGGATGGGGGCATTATATACATCTATAACGTTGTATATCCTAACCTAAGGGAACCTAACATCTCGGGTGTAATATTTTACAACATTCCTGACGCGACGGCCCCTATTTTTCGGTGGGAATGTTATATACGTCTATAACGTTATATATCATAACCTAAGGCAACCTAACATCTCGGATGTAATATTTTACAACATTCCAGGCATATCGGTCCCTACTTCTCGGTGGAAACATTGTATACGTCTATAACGATATATATCCTAGCCTCAGGCAACCTAACATCTCGGATGTAATATTTCACAACATTCCTGGCGCGTCGGCTCCTATTTTTCGGTGGGAACATTATATACGTCTATAACGTTATATATCCTAGCCTAAGGCAACCTAACATGTCGAATGTAATATTTTACAACATTCCTGGCGTGTTGTCGCCTACTTCTCGATGGGGACATTATATACATCTATAATCTTGTATATCCTAACCTAAGGCAGCCTAACATCTCGGATGTAATATTTTACAACATTCCTGGCGTGTCGTCTCCTACTTCTGGATGGGGGCATTACATACATCTATAACGTTGTATATCCTAACCTAAGGGAACCTAACATCTCGGGTGTAATATTTTACAACATTCCTGACGCGACGGCCCCTATTTTTCGGTGGGAATATTATATACGTCTATAACGTTATATATCATAACCTAAGGCAACCTAACATCTCGGATGTAATATTTTACAACATTCCTGGCATATCGGTCCCTACTTCTCGGTGGAAACATTGTATACGTCTATAACGATATATATCCTAGCCTAAGGCAACCTAACATCTCGGATGTAATATTTTACGACATTCCTGGCGCGTCGGCTCCTATTTTTCGGTGGGAACATTATATATGTCTATAACGTTATATATCCTATCCTAAGGGACCCTAACATGTCGTATGTAATATTTTACAACATTCCTGGCGTGTCGTAGCCTGCTTCTCGATGGGGACATTATATACGTCTATAACGTTGTATATCCTAACCTAAAGCAATCTAACATCTGGAATGTAATATTTTACAACATTCCTGGCGTGTCGTCGCCTAGTTTGGATGGGGTCATTATATACATCTATAACGCTGTATATCCTAACCTAAGGCAACCTAACATCTCGGATGTAATATTTTACAACATTCCTGGCATGTCGGTCCCTACATCTCGGTGGGAACATACTATACGTCTATAACGTTGTATATCCTAACCTAAGGGAACCTAACATCTCGAGTGTAAACTTTTACAACATTCCTGACGCGTCGGGCCCTATTTTTCGGTGGGAACATTATATACGGCTATAACGTTATATATCCTAGCCTAAGGCAACCTAACATGTCGAATGTAATATTTTACATCATTCCTGGCTTGTCGTCGCCTGCTTCTCGATGGGAACATTATATACGTCTATAACGTTGTGTATCCTAACTTAACGCAACCTAGCATCTGGGATGTAATATTCCTGGCGTGTCGTCGCCTACTTCTGGATGGGGACATTATATACGTCTATAACGTTATATATCCGAACCTAAGGCAACCTAACATCTCGGATGTAATAGTTGACAACATTCCTGGCGTGTGCGCCCGTACTTCTCGGTGGGAACCTTATATACGTCTATAACGTTATATATCCTAGCCTAAGGCCACCTAACATGTCGAATGTAATATTTTACAGCATTCCTGACGCGTCGGCCCCTATTTTTCAGTGGGAACATTATATACGTCTATAACGTTATATATCCTAGTCTAAGGCAACCTAACATGTCGAATGTAATATTTTACAACATTCCTGGCGTGTTGTCGCCTACTTCTCGATGGGGACATTATATACATCTATAATCTTGTATATCCTAACCTAAGGCAGCCTAACATCTCGGATGTAATATTTTACAACATTCCTGGCGTGTCGTCTCCTACTTCTGGATGGGGGAATTATATACATCTATAACGTTGTATATTCTAACCTAAGGGAACCTAACATCTCGGGTGTAATATTTTACAACATTCCTGACGCGACGGCCCCTATTTTTCGGTGGGAATATTATATACGTCTATAACGTTATATATCATAACCTAAGGCAACCTAACATCTCGGATGTAATATTTTACAACATTCCTGGCATATCGGTCCCTACTTCTCGGTGGAAACATTGTATACGTCTATAACGATATATATCCTAGCCTAAGGCAACCTAACACCTCGGATGTAATATTTTACAACATTCCTGGCGCGTCGGCTCCTATTTTTCGGTGGGAAAATTATATACGTCTATAACGTTATATATCTTAACCTAAGGGATCCTAACATGTCGTATGTAATATTTTACAACATTCCTGGCGTGTCGTAGCCTGCTTCTCGATGGGGACATTATATACGTCTATAACGTTGTATATTCTAACCTAAAGCAATCTAACATCTGGGATGTAATATTTTAAAACATTCCTGGCGTGTCGTCGCCTAGTTTGGATGGGGTCATTATATACATCTATAACGCTGTATATCCTAACCTAAGGCAACCTAACATCTCGGATGTAATATTTTACAACATTCCTGGCATGTCGGTCCCTACATCTCGGTGGGAACATACTATACGTCTATAACGTTGTATATCCTAACCTAAGGGAACCTAACATCTCGAGTGTAAACTTTTACAACATTCCTGACGCGTCGGGCCCTATTTTTCGGTGGGAACATTATATACGGCTATAACGTTATATATCCTAGCCTAAGGCAACCTAACATGTCGAATGTAATATTTTACAACATTCCTGTCGTGTCGTCGCCTGCTTCTCGATGGGGAGATTATATACGTCTATAACGTTGTATATCCTAACCTAACGCAACATAACATTTGGGATGTAATATTTTACAACATTCCTTGCATGTCAGTGCCTACGTCTCGGTGGGAACATTATATACGTCTATAACGATATATATCCTAACCTAAGGCAACCTAACACCTCGGATGTAATAGTTGACAACATTCCTGGCGTGTAGGCCCGTACTTCTCGGTGGGAACATTGTATACGTCTATCACGATATATATCCTAGCCTAAGGCGACCTAACATGTCGAATGTAATATTTTACATCATTCCTGGCGTGTCGTCGCCTGCTTCTCGATGGGAACATTACATACGTCTATAACGTTATATATCATAACCTAAGGCAACCGAACATCTGGAATGTAATATTTTACAACATTCCTGGCATATCAGTCCCTACTTCTCGGTGGAAACATTGTATACGTCTATAACGATATATATCCTAGCCAAGGGCAACCCAACATCTCGGATGTAATATTTTACAACATTCTGGCGTGTCGTCGCCTGCTTCTCGATGGGGAGATTATATACGTCTATAACGTTGTATATCCTAACCTAACGCAACCTAACATTTGGGATGTAATATTTTACAACATTCGTTGCATGTCGGTGCCTACGTCTCGGTGGGAACATTATATACGTCTATAACGATATATATCCTAACCTAAGGCAACCTAACACCTCGGATGTAATAGTTGACAACATTCCTGGCGTGCAGGCTCGTACTTCTCGGTGGGAACATTGTATACGTCTATAACGATATATATCCTAGCCTAAGGCAACCTAACATGTCGAATGTAATATTTTACATCATTCCTGGCGTGTCGTCGCCTGCTTCTCGATGGGAACATTGCATACGTCTATAACGATATATATCCTAGCCTAAGGCAACCTAACATGTCGAATGTAATATTTTACATCATTCCTGGCGTGTCGTTGCCTGCTTCTCGATGGGAACATTATATACGTCTATAACGTTGTGTATCCTAACCTAACGCAACCTAACATCTGGGATGTAATATTCCTGGCGTGTCGTCGCCTACTTCTGGATGGGGAGATTATATACGTCTATAACGTTATATATCCTAACCTAAGGGACCCTAACATGTCGTATGTAATATTTTACAACATTCCTGGCGTGTCGTCGCCTAGTTTGGATGGGGTCATTATATACATCTATAACGCTGTATATCCTAACCTAAGGCAACCTAACATCTCGGATGTAATATTTTACATCATTCGTGGCGTGTCGTCGCCTGCTTCTCGATGGGAACATTATATACGACTATAACGTTGTGTAGCCTAACCTAACGCCACCTAACATCTGGGATGTAATATTCCTGGCGTGTCGTCGCCTACCCCTGGATGGGGACATTATATACGTCTATAACGTTATATATCCTAACCTAAGGCAACCTAACATCTCGGATGTAATAGTTGACAACATTCCTAGCGTGTCCGCCCGTACTTCCCGGTGGGAACCTTATATACGTCTATAACGTTATATATCCTAGCCTAAGGCCACCTAACATGTCGAATGTAATATTTTACATCATTCCTGGCGTGTCGTCGCCTACTTCTCGATGGGAACATTATATACGTCTATAACGTTGTGCATCCTAATCTAACGCAACCTAACATCTGGGATGTAATATTCCTGGCGTGTCGTCGCCTACTTCTGGATGGGGACATTATATTCGTCTATAACGTTATATATCCTAACCTAAGGCAACCTAACATCTCGGATGTAATATTTTACAACATTCTGGCGTGTCGTCGCCTGCTTCTCGATGGGGAGATTATATACGTCTATAACGTTGTATATCCTAACCTAACGCAACCTAACATTTGGGATGTAATATTTTACAACATTCGTTGCATGTCGGTGCCTACGTCTCGGTGGGAACATTATATACGTCTATAACGATATATATCCTAACCTAAGGCAACCTAACACCTCGGATGTAATAGTTGACAACATTCCTGGCGTGTAGGCCCGTACTTCTCGGTGGGAACGTTGTATACATCTATAACGTTATATATCCTAGCCTAAGGCGACCTAACATATCGAATGTAATATTTTACATCATTCCTGGCGTGTCGTCGCCTGCTTCTCGATGGGAACATTATATACGTCTATAACGTTGTGTATCCTAACCTAACGCAACCTAACATCTGGGATGTAATATTCCTGGCGTGTCGTCGCCTACTTCTGGATGGGGACATTATATACGTCTATAACGTTATATATCCTAACCTAAGGCAACCTAACATCTCGGATGTAACAGTTGACAACATTCCTGGCGTGTCCACCCGTACTTCTCGGTGGGAACATTATATACGTCTATAACGTTATATATCCTAGCCTAAGGCCACATAACATGTGGAATGTAATATTTTACAACATTCCTGGCGTGTCGTCGCCTGCTTCTCGATGGGGACATTATATACATCTATAACATTGTATATCCTAACCTAAGGCAACCTAACATCTGGGATGTAATATTCCTGGCGTGTCGTCGCCTACCCCTGGATGGGGACATTATATACGTCTATAACGTTATATATCCTAACCTAAGGCAACCTAACATCTCGGATGTAATAGTTGACAACGTTCCTAGCGTGTCCGCCCGTACTTCCCGGTGGGAACCTTATATACGTCTATAACGTTATATATCCTAGCCTAAGGCCACCTAACATGTCGAATGTAATATTTTACATCATTCCTGGCGTGTCGTCGCCTGCTTCTCGATGGGAACATTATATACGTCTATAACGTTGTGTATCCTAACCTAACGCAACCTAACATCTGGGATGTAATATTCCTGGCGTGTCGTCGCCTACCCCTGGATGGGGACATTATATACGTCTATAACGTTATATATCCTAACCTAAAGCAACCTAACATCTCGGATGTAATATTTTACAACATTCTGGCGTGTCGTCGCCTGCTTCTCGATGGGGAGATTATATACGTCTATAACGTTGTATATCCTAACCTAACGCAACCTAACATTTGGGATGTAATATTTTACAACATTCGTTGCATGTCGGTGCCTACGTCTCGGTGGGAACATTATATACGTCTATAACGATATATATCCTAACCTAAGGCAACCTAACACCTCGGATGTAATAGTTGACAACATTCCTGGCGTGTAGGCCCGTACTTCTCGGTGGGAACATTGTATACGTCTATAACGTTATATATCCTAACCTAAGGCAACCTAACATCTCGGATGTAATAGTTGACAACATTCCTGGCGTGTCCACCCGTACTTCTCGGTGGGAACATTATATACGTCTATAACGTTATATATCCTAGCCTAAGGCCACCTAACATGTCGAATGTAATATTTTACAACATTCCTGGCGTGTCGTCGCCTGCTTCTCGATGGGGACATTATATACATCTATAACATTGTATATCCTAACTTAAGGCTACCAAACATAGCGAATGTAATATTTTACAACATTCCTGGCGTGTTGTCGCCTACTTCTCGATGGGGACATTATATACATCTATAATCTTGTATATCCTAACCTAAGGCAGCCTAACATCTCGGATGTAGTATTTTACAACATTCCTGGCGTGTCGTCTCCTACTTCTGGATGGGGGCATTATATACATCTATAACGTTGTATATCCTAACCTAAGGGAACCTAACATCTCGGGTGTAATATTTTACAACATTCCTGACGCGACGGCCCCTATTTTTCGGTGGGAATGTTATATACGTCTATAACGTTATATATCATAACCTAAGGCAACCTAACATCTCGGATGTAATATTTTACAACATTCCTGGCATATCGGTCCCTACTTCTCGGTGGAAACATTGTATACGTCTATAACGATATATATCCTAGCCTCAGGCAACCTAACATCTCGGATGTAATATTTTACAACATTCCTGGCGCGTCGGCTCCTATTTTTCGGTGGGAACATTATATACGTCTATAACGTTATATATCCTAGCCTAAGGCAACCTAACATGTCGAATGTAATATTTTACAACATTCCTGTCGTGTCGTCGCCTGCTTCTCGATGGGGAGATTATATACATCTATAACATTGTATATCCTAACCTAAGGCAACCTAACATCTCGGATGTAATATTTTACAACATTCTGGCGTGTCGTCGCCTGCTTCTCGATGGGGAGATTATATACGTCTATAACGTTGTATATCCTAACCTAACGCAACCTAACATTTGGGATGTAATATTTTACAACATTCGTTGCATGTCGGTGCCTACGTCTCGGTGGGAACATTATATACCTCTATAACGATATATATCCTAACCTAAGGCAACCTAAACCTCGGATGTAATAGTTGACAACATTCCTGGCGTGTAGGCCCGTACTTCTCGGTGGGAACATTGTATACGTCTATAACGTTATATATCCTAGCCTAAGGCGACCTAACGTATCGAATGTAACATTTTACATCATTCCTGGCTTGTCGTCGCCTGCTTCTCGATGGGAACATTATATACGTCTATAACGTTGTGTATCCTAACCTAACGCAACCTAGCATCTGGGATGTAATATTCCTGGCGTGTCGTCGCCTACTTCTGGATGGGGACATTATATACGTCTATAACGTTATATATCCGAACCTAAGGCAACCTAACATCTCGGATGTAATAGTTGACAACATTCCTGGCGTGTGCGCCCGTACTTCTCGGTGGGAACCTTATATACGTCTATAACGTTATATATCCTAGCCTAAGGCCACCTAACATGTCGAATGTAATATTTTACAGCATTCCTGACGCGTCGGCCCCTATTTTTCAGTGGGAACATTATATACGTCTATAACGTTATATATCCTAGTCTAAGGCAACCTAACATGTCGAATGTAATATTTTACAACATTCCTGGCGTGTTGTCGCCTACTTCTCGATGGGGACATTATATACATCTATAATCTTGTATATCCTAACCTAAGGCAGCCTAACATCTCGGATGTAATATTTTACAACATTCCTGGCGTGTCGTCTCCTACTTCTGGATGGGGGCATTATATACATCTATAACGTTGTATATCCTAACCTAAGGGAACCTAACATCTCGGGTGTAATATTTTACAACATTCCTGACGCGACGGCCCCTATTTTTCGGTGGGAATATTATATACGTCTATAACGTTATATATCATAACCTAAGGCAACCTAACATCTCGGATGTAATATTTTACAACATTCCTGGCATATCGGTCCCTACTTCTCGGTGGAAACATTGTATACGTCTATAACGATATATATCCTAGCCTAAGGCAACCTAACATCTCGGATGTAATATTTTACGACATTCTTGGCGCGTCGGCTCCTATTTTTCGGTGGGAACATTATATATGTCTATAACGTTATATATCCTATCCTAAGGGACCCTAACATGTCGTATGTAATATTTTACAACATTCCTGGCGTGTCGTAGCCTGCTTCTCGATGGGGACATTATATACGTCTATAACGTTGTATATCCTAACCTAAAGCAATCTAACATCTGGAATGTAATATTTTACAACATTCCTGGCGTGTCGTCGCCTAGTTTGGATGGGGTCATTATATACATCTATAACGCTGTATATCCTAACCTAAGGCAACCTAACATCTCGGATGTAATATTTTACAACATTCCTGGCATGTCGGTCCCTACATCTCGGTGGGAACATACTATACGTCTATAACGTTGTATATCCTAACCTAAGGGAACCTAACATCTCGAGTGTAAACTTTTACAACATTCCTGACGCGTCGGGCCCTATTTTTCGGTGGGAACATTATATACGGCTATAACGTTATATATCCTAGCCTAAGGCAACCTAACATGTCGAATGTAATATTTTACATCATTCCTGGCTTGTCGTCGCCTGCTTCTCGATGGGAACATTATATACGTCTATAACGTTGTGTATCCTAACTTAACGCAACCTAGCATCTGGGATGTAATATTCCTGGCGTGTCGTCGCCTACTTCTGGATGGGGACATTATATACGTCTATAACGTTATATATCCGAACCTAAGGCAACCTAACATCTCGGATGTAATAGTTGACAACATTCCTGGCGTGTGCGCCCGTACTTCTCGGTGGGAACCTTATATACGTCTATAACGTTATATATCCTAGCCTAAGGCCACCTAACATGTCGAATGTAATATTTTACAGCATTCCTGACGCGTCGGCCCCTATTTTTCAGTGGGAACATTATATACGTCTATAACGTTATATATCCTAGTCTAAGGCAACCTAACATGTCGAATGTAATATTTTACAACATTCCTGGCGTGTTGTCGCCTACTTCTCGATGGGGACATTATATACATCTATAATCTTGTATATCCTAACCTAAGGCAGCCTAACATCTCGGATGTAATATTTTACAACATTCCTGGCGTGTCGTCTCCTACTTCTGGATGGGGGAATTATATACATCTATAACGTTGTATATTCTAACCTAAGGGAACCTAACATCTCGGGTGTAATATTTTACAACATTCCTGACGCGACGGCCCCTATTTTTCGGTGGGAATATTATATACGTCTATAACGTTATATATCATAACCTAAGGCAACCTAACATCTCGGATGTAATATTTTACAACATTCCTGGCATATCGGTCCCTACTTCTCGGTGGAAACATTGTATACGTCTATAACGATATATATCCTAGCCTAAGGCAACCTAACACCTCGGATGTAATATTTTACAACATTCCTGGCGCGTCGGCTCCTATTTTTCGGTGGGAAAATTATATACGTCTATAACGTTATATATCTTAACCTAAGGGATCCTAACATGTCGTATGTAATATTTTACAACATTCCTGGCGTGTCGTAGCCTGCTTCTCGATGGGGACATTATATACGTCTATAACGTTGTATATTCTAACCTAAAGCAATCTAACATCTGGGATGTAATATTTTAAAACATTCCTGGCGTGTCGTCGCCTAGTTTGGATGGGGTCATTATATACATCTATAACGCTGTATATCCTAACCTAAGGCAACCTAACATCTCGGATGTAATATTTTACAACATTCCTGGCATGTCGGTCCCTACATCTCGGTGGGAACATACTATACGTCTATAACGTTGTATATCCTAACCTAAGGGAACCTAACATCTCGAGTGTAAACTTTTACAACATTCCTGACGCGTCGGGCCCTATTTTTCGGTGGGAACATTATATACGGCTATAACGTTATATATCCTAGCCTAAGGCAACCTAACATGTCGAATGTAATATTTTACAACATTCCTGTCGTGTCGTCGCCTGCTTCTCGATGGGGAGATTATATACGTCTATAACGTTGTATATCCTAACCTAACGCAACATAACATTTGGGATGTAATATTTTACAACATTCCTTGCATGTCAGTGCCTACGTCTCGGTGGGAACATTATATACGTCTATAACGATATATATCCTAACCTAAGGCAACCTAACACCTCGGATGTAATAGTTGACAACATTCCTGGCGTGTAGGCCCGTACTTCTCGGTGGGAACATTGTATACGTCTATCACGATATATATCCTAGCCTAAGGCGACCTAACATGTCGAATGTAATATTTTACATCATTCCTGGCGTGTCGTCGCCTGCTTCTCGATGGGAACATTACATACGTCTATAACGTTATATATCATAACCTAAGGCAACCGAACATCTGGAATGTAATATTTTACAACATTCCTGGCATATCAGTCCCTACTTCTCGGTGGAAACATTGTATACGTCTATAACGATATATATCCTAGCCAAGGGCAACCCAACATCTCGGATGTAATATTTTACAACATTCTGGCGTGTCGTCGCCTGCTTCTCGATGGGGAGATTATATACGTCTATAACGTTGTATATCCTAACCTAACGCAACCTAACATTTGGGATGTAATATTTTACAACATTCGTTGCATGTCGGTGCCTACGTCTCGGTGGGAACATTATATACGTCTATAACGATATATATCCTAACCTAAGGCAACCTAACACCTCGGATGTAATAGTTGACAACATTCCTGGCGTGTAGGCCCGTACTTCTCGGTGGAAACGTTGTATACATCTATAACGTTATATATCCTAGCCTAAGGCGACCTAACATATCGAATGTAATATTTTACATCATTCCTGGCGTGTCGTCGCCTGCTTCTCGATGGGAACATTATATACGTCTATAACGTTGTGTATCCCAACCTAACGCAACCTAATATCTGGGATGTAATATTCCTGGCGCGTCGTCGCCTACTTCAGGATGGGGACATTATATACGTCTATAACGATATATATCCTAACCTAAGGCAACCTAACACCTCGGATGTAATAGTTGACAACATTCCTGGCGTGTAGGCCCGTACTTCTCGGTGGGAACATTGTATACGTCTATCACGATATATATCCTAGCCTAAGGCGACCTAACATGTCGAATGTAATATTTTACATCATTCCTGGCGTGTCGTCGCCTGCTTCTCGATGGGAACATTACATACGTCTATAACGTTATATATCATAACCTAAGGCAACCGAACATCTGGAATGTAATATTTTACAACATTCCTGGCATATCAGTCCCTACTTCTCGGTGGAAACATTGTATACGTCTATAACGATATATATCCTAGCCAAGGGCAACCCAACATCTCGGATGTAATATTTTACAACATTCTGGCGTGTCGTCGCCTGCTTCTCGATGGGGAGATTATATACGTCTATAACGTTGTATATCCTAACCTAACGCAACCTAACATTTGGGATGTAATATTTTACAACATTCGTTGCATGTCGGTGCCTACGTCTCGGTGGGAACATTATATACGTCTATAACGATATATATCCTAACCTAAGGCAACCTAACACCTCGGATGTAATAGTTGACAACATTCCTGGCGTGTAGGCCCGTACTTCTCGGTGGAAACGTTGTATACATCTATAACGTTATATATCCTAGCCTAAGGCGACCTAACATATCGAATGTAATATTTTACATCATTCCTGGCGTGTCGTCGCCTGCTTCTCGATGGGAACATTATATACGTCTATAACGTTGTGTATCCCAACCTAACGCAACCTAATATCTGGGATGTAATATTCCTGGCGCGTCGTCGCCTACTTCAGGATGGGGACATTATATACGTCTATAACGTTATATATCCTAACCTAAGGCAACCTAACAACTCGGATGTAATAGTTGACAACATTCCTGGCGTGTCCACCTGTACTTCTGGGTGGGAACATTATATACGTCTATAACGTTATATATCCTAGCCTAAGGCCACCTAACATGTCGAATGTAATATTTTACAACATTCCTGGCGTGTCGTCGCCTGCTTCTCGATGGGGACATTATATACATCTATAACATTGTAAATCCTAACTTAAGGCAACCAAACATAGCGAATGTAATATTTTACAACATTCCTGGCGTGTTGTCGCCTACTTCTGGATGGCGACATTATATACATCTATAATCTTGTATATCCTAACCTAAGGCAGCCTAACATCTCGGATGTAGTATTTTACAACATTCCTTGCATGTCGGTGCCTACGTCTCGGTGGTAACATTATATACGTCTATAACGATATATATCCTAACCTAAGGCAACCTAACACCTCGGATGTAATAGTTGACAACATTCCTGTCGTGCAGGCTCGTACTTCTCGGTGGGAACATTGTATACGTCTATAACGATATATATCCTAGCCTAAGGCGACCTAACATGTCGAATGTAATATTTTACATCATTCCTGGCGTGTCGTCGCCTGCTTCTCGATGGGAACATTGCATACGTCTATAACGATATATATCCTAGCCTAAGGCAACCTAACATGTCGAATGTAATATTTTACATCATTCCTGGCGTGTCGTTGCCTGCTTCTCGATGGGAACATTATATACGTCTATAACGTTGTGTATCCTAACCTAACGCAACCTAACATCTGGGATGTGATATTCCTGGCGTGTCGTCGCCTACTTCTGGATGGTGAGATTATATACGTCTATAACGTTATATATCCTAACCTAAGGCAACCTAACATCTCGGATGTAATAGTTGACAACATTCCTGGCGTGCCCGCCCGTACTTCTCGGTGGGAACATTATATACGTCTATAACGTTATATATCCTAGCCTAAGGCCACATAACATGTCGAATGTAATATTTTACAACATTCCAGGCGTGTCGTCGCCTGCTTCTCGATGGGGACATTATATACGTCTATAACGTTGTATATCCTAACCTAAAGCAACCTAACATCTGGGATGTAATATTTTACAAGATTCCTGGCATGTCGGTCCGCAAGTCTCGGTAGAAACATTACATACGTCTATAACGATATATATCCAAACCTAAGGGAACCTAACATCTCGGATGTAATATTTTACAACATTCCTGGCATGTCGGTCCCTACTTCTCGGTGGGAAAATTATATACGTCTATAACGTTATATATCATAACCTAAGGCAACCTAACTTCTCGGATGTAATATTTTACAACATTCCTGGCATATCGGTCCCTACATCTCGGTGGGGACATTATATACATCTATAACATTGTATATCCTAACCCAAGGCAACCTAAAATCTCGCATGGAATATTTTACAACATTCCTGGCATATCGGTCCCTACTTATCGGTGGAAACATTGTATACGTCTATAACGATATATATCCTAGCCTAAGGCAACCTAACATCTCGAATGTAATATTTTATAACATTCCTGGCGTGTCTTCGCCTGCTTCTCGATGGGGACATTATATACGTCTATAACGTTGCATGTCCTAACCTACCGCAACCTAACATCTCGGATGTAATATTATACAACATTCCTGGCATGTCGGTCCCTACATCTCGGTGGGAACATACTATACATCTATAACGTTGTATATCCTAACCTAAGGCAACCTAACAACTCGGATGTAATATTTTACCACATTCCTGGCATGTCGGTCCCTACTTCTCGGTGGAAGCATTGTATACGTCTATAACGATATATATCCTAACCTAGGGCAACCTAACATCTCGGATGTAATAGTTGACAACAATCCTGGCGTGTCCGCCCGTACTTTTCGGTGGGAACATTATATACGTCTATAACGATATATATCCTAACCTAAGGCAACCTAACACCTCGGATGTAATAGTTGACAACATTCCTGGCCTGTAGGCCCGTACTTCTCGGTGGGAACATTGTATACGTCTATAACGTTATATATCCTAGCCTAAGGCGACCTAACATGTCGAATGTAATATTTTACATCATTCCTGGCGTGTCGTTGCCTGCTTCTCGATGGGGACATTATATAAATCTATAACATTGTATATCGTAACCTAAGGCAACCTAACATCTCGGATGTAATATTTTACAACATTCTGGCGTGTCGTCGCCTGCTTCTCGATGGGGAGATTATATACGTCTATAACGTTGTATGTCCTAACCTAACGCAACCTAACATTTGGGATGTAATATTATACAACATTCCTTGCATGTCGGTGCCTACGTCTCGGTGGGAACATTATATACGTCTATAACGATATATATCCTAACCTAAGGCAACCTAACACCTCGGATGTAATATTGTACAACATTCCTGACGCGTCGGCCCCTGTTTTTCGGTGGGAACTTTATATACGTCTATATCGTTATATATCCTAGTCTAAGGCAACCTAACATGTCGAATGTAATATTTTACAACATTCCTGGCGTGTCGTCGCCTACTTCTCGATGGGGACATTATATACATCTATAACATTGTATATCCTAACCCAAGGCAACCTAACATCTCGGATGAAATATTTTACAACATTCCTGGCATATCGGTCCCTACTTCTCGGTGGAAACATTATATACGTCTATAACGATATATATCCTAACCTAAGGCAACCTAACACCTCGGATGTAATATTGTACAACATTCCTGACGCGTCGGCCCCTGTTTTTCGGTGGGAAATTTATATACGTCTATATCGTTATATATCCTAGTCTAAGGCAACCTAACATGTCGAATGTAATATTTTACAACATTCCTGGCGTGTCGTCGCCTACTTCTCGATGGGGACATTATATACATCTATAACATTGTATATCCTAACCCAAGGCAACCTAACATCTCGGATGAAATATTTTACAACATTCCTGGCATATCGGTCCCTACTTCTCGGTGGAAACATTGTATACGTCTATAACGATATATATCCTAGCCTAAGGCAATCTAACATCTCGGATGTAATATTTTACAACATTCTGGCGTGTCGTCTCCTGCTTCTCGATGGGGACATTATATACGTCTACAATGTTGTATATCCTAACCTAACGCAACCTATCATCTGGGATGTAATATTTTACAAGATTCCTGGCATGTCGGTCCCCAAGTCTCGGTAGGAACATTATATACGTTTATAGCGATATATATCCAAACATAAGGGAACCTAACATCTCGGATGTAATATTTTACAACATTCCTGGCGTGTTGTCGCCTACTTCTCGATGGGGACATTATATACATCTATAATCTTGTATATCCTAACCTAAGGCAGCCTAACATCTCGGATGTAATATTTTACAACATTCCTGGCGTGTCGTCTCCTACTTCTGGATGGGGGAATTATATACATCTATAACGTTGTATATTCTAACCTAAGGGAACCTAACATCTCGGGTGTAATATTTTACAACATTCCTGACGCGACGGCCCCTATTTTTCGGTGGGAATATTATATACGTCTATAACGTTATATATCATAACCTAAGGCAACCTAACATCTCGGATGTAATATTTTACAACATTCCTGGCATATCGGTCCCTACTTCTCGGTGGAAACATTGTATACGTCTATAACGATATATATCCTAGCCTAAGGCAACCTAACACCTCGGATGTAATATTTTACAACATTCCTGGCGCGTCGGCTCCTATTTTTCGGTGGGAAAATTATATACGTCTATAACGTTATATATCTTAACCTAAGGGATCCTAACATGTCGTATGTAATATTTTACAACATTCCTGGCGTGTCGTAGCCTGCTTCTCGATGGGGACATTATATACGTCTATAACGTTGTATATTCTAACCTAAAGCAATCTAACATCTGGGATGTAATATTTTAAAACATTCCTGGCGTGTCGTCGCCTAGTTTGGATGGGGTCATTATATACATCTATAACGCTGTATATCCTAACCTAAGGCAACCTAACATCTCGGATGTAATATTTTACAACATTCCTGGCATGTCGGTCCCTACATCTCGGTGGGAACATACTATACGTCTATAACGTTGTATATCCTAACCTAAGGGAACCTAACATCTCGAGTGTAAACTTTTACAACATTCCTGACGCGTCGGGCCCTATTTTTCGGTGGGAACATTATATACGGCTATAACGTTATATATCCTAGCCTAAGGCAACCTAACATGTCGAATGTAATATTTTACAACATTCCTGTCGTGTCGTCGCCTGCTTCTCGATGGGGAGATTATATACGTCTATAACGTTGTATATCCTAACCTAACGCAACATAACATTTGGGATGTAATATTTTACAACATTCCTTGCATGTCAGTGCCTACGTCTCGGTGGGAACATTATATACGTCTATAACGATATATATCCTAACCTAAGGCAACCTAACACCTCGGATGTAATAGTTGACAACATTCCTGGCGTGTAGGCCCGTACTTCTCGGTGGGAACATTGTATACGTCTATCACGATATATATCCTAGCCTAAGGCGACCTAACATGTCGAATGTAATATTTTACATCATTCCTGGCGTGTCGTCGCCTGCTTCTCGATGGGAACATTACATACGTCTATAACGTTATATATCATAACCTAAGGCAACCGAACATCTGGAATGTAATATTTTACAACATTCCTGGCATATCAGTCCCTACTTCTCGGTGGAAACATTGTATACGTCTATAACGATATATATCCTAGCCAAGGGCAACCCAACATCTCGGATGTAATATTTTACAACATTCTGGCGTGTCGTCGCCTGCTTCTCGATGGGGAGATTATATACGTCTATAACGTTGTATATCCTAACCTAACGCAACCTAACATTTGGGATGTAATATTTTACAACATTCGTTGCATGTCGGTGCCTACGTCTCGGTGGGAACATTATATACGTCTATAACGATATATATCCTAACCTAAGGCAACCTAACACCTCGGATGTAATAGTTGACAACATTCCTGGCCTGTAGGCCCGTACTTCTCGGTGGGAACATTGTATACGTCTATAACGTTATATATCCTAGCCTAAGGCGACCTAACATGTCGAATGTAATATTTTACATCATTCCTGGCGTGTCGTTGCCTGCTTCTCGATGGGGACATTATATAAATCTATAACATTGTATATCGTAACCTAAGGCAACCTAACATCTCGGATGTAATATTTTACAACATTCTGGCGTGTCGTCGCCTGCTTCTCGATGGGGAGATTATATACGTCTATAACGTTGTATGTCCTAACCTAACGCAACCTAACATTTGGGATGTAATATTATACAACATTCCTTGCATGTCGGTGCCTACGTCTCGGTGGGAACATTATATACGTCTATAACGATATATATCCTAACCTAAGGCAACCTAACACCTCGGATGTAATATTGTACAACATTCCTGACGCGTCGGCCCCTGTTTTTCGGTGGGAACATTATATACGTCTATATCGTTATATATCCTAGTCTAAGGCAACCTAACATGTCGAATGTAATATTTTACAACATTCCTGGCGTGTCGTCGCCTACTTCTCGATGGGGACATTATATACATCTATAACATTGTATATCCTAACCCAAGGCAACCTAACATCTCGGATGAAATATTTTACAACATTCCTGGCATATCGGTCCCTACTTCTCGGTGGAAACATTGTATACGTCTATAACGATATATATCCTAGCCTAAGGCAATCTAACATCTCGGATGTAATATTTTACAACATTCTGGCGTGTCGTCTCCTGCTTCTCGATGGGGACATTATATACGTCTACAATGTTGTATATCCTAACCTAACGCAACCTATCATCTGGGATGTAATATTTTACAAGATTCCTGGCATGTCGGTCCCCAAGTCTCGGTAGGAACATTATATACGTTTATAGCGATATATATCCAAACATAAGGGAACCTAACATCTCGGATGTAATATTTTACAACATTCCTGGCGTGTCGTCGCCTACTTCTCGATGGGGACATTATATACATCTATAACATTGTATATCGTAACCTAAGGCAACCTAACATCTCGGATGTAATATTTTACAACATTCCTGGCGTGTCGTCGCCTGCTTCTCGATGGGGAGATTATATACGTCTATAACGTTGTATGTCCTAACCTAACGCAACCTAACATTTGGGATGTAATATTTTACAACATTCCTTGCATGTCGGTGCCTACGTCTCGGTGGGAACATTATATACGTCTATAACGATATATATCCTAACCTAAGGCAACCTAACACCTCGGATGTAATAGTTGACAACATTCCTGGCGTGTAGGCCCGTACTTCTCGGTGGGAACATTGTATACGTCTATAACGATATATATCCTAGCCTAAGGCGACCTAACATGTCGAATGTAATATTTTACATCATTCCTGGCGTGTCGTCGCCTGCTTCTCGATGGGAACATTACATACGTCTATAACGTTATATATCATAACCTAAGGCAACCGAACATCTGGAATGTAATATTTTACAAGATTCCTGGCATGTCGGTCCCCAAGTCTCGGTTGGAACATTATATACGTCTATAACGATATATATCCAAACGTAAGGGAACCTAACATCTCGGATGTAATATTTTACAACATTCCTGACATGTCGGTCCCTACTTCTCGGTGGGAATATTATATACGTCTATAACGTTATATACCATAACCTAAGGCAACCTAACTTCTCGGATGTAATATTTTACAACATTCCTGGCATATCGGTCCCTACAACTCGGTGGGGACATTATATACATCTATAACATTGTATATCCTAACCCAAGGCAACCTAACATCTCGGATGGAATATTTTACAACATTCCTGGCATATCGGTCCCTACTTATCGGTGGGAACATTCTATACTTCTATAACGATATATATCCAAACCTAAGGGAACCTAACATCTCGGATGTAATATTTTACAACATTCCTGGCGTGTCGTCGCCTACTTCTTGATGGGGACATAATATGCGCCTATAACGTTGTATATCCTAACCTAACGCAACCTAACATCTGGAATGTAATATTTTACAACATTCCTGGCGTGTCGTCGCCTGCTTCCCGATGGGGACGTAATATACGTCTATAGCGTTGTATATCCTTACCTAACGCAACCTAACATCTGGAATTTAATATTTTACAATATTCCTGGAGTGTCGTCGCCTGCTTCTGGATAGGGACATTATATACATCTATAACGTTGTATATCCTAACCTAAGGCAACCTAACATCTCGGATGTAATATTTTATAACATTCCTGGCATCTCGTCGCCTGCTTCTCGATGGGGACATTATATACGTCTATAACGTTGTATATCCTAACCTTAGGCAACCTAACATCTGGGATGTAATATTTTACAAGATTCCTGGCATGTCGGTCCTCAAGTCTCAGTAGGAACATTATATAAGTCTATAACGATATATATCCTAACCTAAAGCAACCTATCATCTCGGATGTAATACTTTACAACATTCCTGGCATGTCGGTCCCTACTTCTCGGTGGAAACATTGTATACGTCTATAACGATATATATCCTAACCTAAGGCAACCTAACATCTCGGATGTAATAGTTGACAACATTCCAGGCATGTCCGCCCGTACTTTTCGGTGGGAACATTGTACACGTCTATAACGTTATATATCCTAGCCTAAGGCCACCTAACATATCGAATGTAATATTTTACATCATTCGTGGCGTGTCGTCGCCTGCTTCTCGATGGGAACATTATATACGACTATAGCGTTGTGTAGCCTAACCTAACGCAACCTAACATCTGGGATGTAATATTCCTGGCGTGTCGTCGCCTACCTCTGGATGGGGACATTATATACGTCTATAACGTTATATATCCTAACCTAAGGCAACCTAACATCTCGGATGTAATAGTTGACAACATTCCTAGCGTGTCCGCCCGTACTTCTCGGTGGGAACGTTGTATACATCTATAACGTTATATATCCTAGCCTAAGGCGACCTAACATATCGAATGTAATATTTTACATCATTCCTGGCGTGTCGTCGCCTGCTTCTCGATGGGAACATTATATACGTCTATAACGTTGTGTATCCCAACCTAACGCAACCTAACATCTGGGATGTAATATTCCTGGCGTGTCGTCGCCTACTTCAGGATGGGGACATTATATACGTCTATGACGTTATATATCCTAACCTAAGGCAACCTAACAACTCGGATGTAATAGTTGACAACATTCCTGGCGTGTCCACCCGTACTTCTCGGTGGGAACATTATATACGTCTATAACGTTATATATCCTAGCCTAAGGCCACCTAACATGTCGAATGTAATATTTTACAACATTCCTGGCGTGTCGTCGCCTGCTTCTCGATGGGGACATTATATACATCTATAACATTGTAAATCCTAGCTTAAGGCAACCAAACATAGCGAATGTAATATTTTACAACATTCCTGGCGTGTTGTCGCCTACTTCTCGATGGGGACATTATATACATCTATAATCTTGTATATCCTAACCTAAGGCAGCCTAACATCTCGGATGTAGTATTTTACAACATTCCTGGCGTGTCGTCGCCTACTTCTGGATGGGGTCATTATATACATCCATAACGTTGTATATCCTAACCTAAGGGAACCTAACATCTCGGATGTAATATTTTACAACATTCCTGGCGCGTCGGCTCCTATTATTCGGTGGGAACATTATATACGTCTATAACGTTATATATCCTATCCTAAGGGACCCTAACATGTCGTATGTAATATTTTACAACATTCCTGGCGTGTCGTCGCCTAGTTTGGATGGGGTCATTATATACATCTATAACGCTGTATATCCTAACCTAAGGCAACCTAACATCTCGGATGTAATATTTTACAACATTCCTGGCATGTCGGTCCCTACATCTCGGTGGGAACATACTATACGTCTATAACGTTGTATATCCTAACCTAACGGAACCTAACATCTCGGGTGTAAACTTTTACAACATTCCTGACGCGTCGGGCCCTATTTTTCGGTGAGAACATTATATACGGCTATAACGTTATATATCCTAGCCTAAGGCAACCTAACATGTCGAATGTAATATTTTACAACATTCCTGTCGTGTCGTCGCCTGCTTCTCGATGGGGAGATTATATACGTCTATAACGTTGTATATCCTAACCTAACGCAACCTAACATTTGGGATGTAATATTTTACAACATTCCTTGCATGTCGGTGCCTACGTCTCGGTGGGAACATTATATACGTCTATAACAATATATATCCTAACCTAAGGCAACCTAACACCTCGGATGTAATAGTTGACAACATTCCTGGCGTGCAGGCTCGTACTTCTCGGTGGGAACATTGTATACGTCTATAACGATATATATCCTAGCCTAAGGCGACCTAACATGTCGAATGTAATATTTTACATCATTCCTGGCGTGTCGTCGCCTGCTTCTCGATGGGAACATTGCATACGTCTATAACGATATATATCCTAGCCTAAGGCAACCTAACATGTCGAATGTAATATTTTACATCATTCCTGGCGTGTCGTTGCCTGCTTCTCGATGGGAACATTATATACGTCTATAACGTTGTGTATCCTAACCTAACGCAACCTAACATCTGGGATGTAATATTCCTGGCGTGTCGTCGCCTACTTCTGGATGGGGAGATTATATACGTCTATAACGTTATATATCCTAACCTAAGGGACCCTAACATGTCGTATGTAATATTTTACAACATTCCTGGCGTGTCGTCGCCTAGTTTGGATGGGGTCATTATATACGTCTATAACGTTGTATATCCTAACCTAACGCAACCTAACATTTGGGATGTAATATTTTACAACATTCCTTGCATGTCGGTGCCTACGTCTCGGTGGGAACATTATATACGTCTATAACGATATATATCCTAACCTAAGGCAACCTAACACCTCGGATGTAATAGTTGACAACATTCCTGACGCGTCGGGCCCTATTTTTCGGTGAGAACATTATATACGGCTATAACGTTATATATCCTAGCCTAAGGCAACCTAACATGTCGAATGTAATATTTTACAACATTCCTGTCGTGTCGTCGCCTGCTTCTCGATGGGGAGATTATATACGTCTATAACGTTGTATATCCTAACCTAACGCAACCTAACATTTGGGATGTAATATTTTACAACATTCCTTGCATGTCGGTGCCTACGTCTCGGTGGGAACATTATATACGTCTATAACGATATATATCCTAACCTAAGGCAACCTAACACCTCGGATGTAATAGTTGACAACATTCCTGTCGTGCAGGCTCGTACTTCTCGGTGGGAACATTGTATACGTCTATAACGATATATATCCTAGCCTAAGGCGACCTAACATGTCGAATGTAATATTTTACATCATTCCTGGCGTGTCGTCGCCTGCTTCTCGATGGGAACATTGCATACGTCTATAACGATATATATCCTAGCCTAAGGCAACCTAACATGTCGAATGTAATATTTTACATCATTCCTGGCGTGTCGTTGCCTGCTTCTCGATGGGAACATTATATACGTCTATAACGTTGTGTATCCTTACCTAACGCAACCTAACATCTGGAATTTAATATTTTACAATATTCCTGGAGTGTCGTCGCCTGCTTCTGGATAGGGACATTGTATACATCTATAACGTTGTATATCCTAACCTAAAGCAACCTATCATCTCGGATGTAATACTTTACAACATTCCTGGCATGTCGGTCCCTACATCTCGGTGGGAACATTCTATACTTCTATAACATTGTATATCCTAACCTAAGGCAACCTAACATCTCGGATGTAATATTTTACAACATTCCTGGCATGTCGGTCCCTACTTCTCGGTGGAAACATTGTATACGTCTATAACGATATATATCCTAACCTAAGGCAACCTAACATCTCGGATGTAATAGTTGACAACATTCCAGGCGTGTCCGCCCGTACTTTTCGGTGGGAACATTGTATACGTCTATAACGTTATATATCCTAGCCTAAGGCCACCTAACATATCGAATGTAATATTTTACATCATTCGTGGCGTGTCGTCGCCTGCTTCTCGATGGGAACATTATATACGACTATAGCGTTGTGTAGCCTAACCTAACGCAACCTAACATCTGGGATGTAATATTCCTGGCGTGTCGTCGCCTACCTCTGGATGGGGACATTATATACGTCTACAACGTTATATATCCTAACCTAAGGCAACCTAACATCTCGGATGTAATAGTTGACAACATTCCTAGCGTGTCCGCCCGTACTTCTCGGTGGGAACGTTGTATACATCTATAACGTTATATATCCTAGCCTAAGGCGACCTAACATATCGAATGTAATATTTTACATCATTCCTGGCGTGTCGTCGCCTGCTTCTCGATGGGAACATTATATACGTCTATAACGTTGTGTATCCTAACCTAACGCAACCTAACATCTGGGATGTAATATTCCTGGCGTGTCGTCGCCTACTTCTGGATGGGGAGATTATATACGTCTATAACGTTATATATCCTAACCTAAGGCAACCTAACATCTCGTATGTAATAGTTGACAACATTCCTGGCGTGTCCACCCGTTCTTCTCGGTGGGAACATTATATACGTCTATAACGTTATATATCCTAGCCTAAGGCCACCTAACATGTCGAATGTAATATTTTACAACATTCCTGGCGTGTCGTCGCCTGCTTCTCGATGGGGACATTATATACATCTATAACATTGTATATCCTAACTTAAGGCAACCAAACATAGCGAATGTAATATTTTACAACATTCCTGGCGTGTTGTCGCCTACTTCTCGATGGGGACATTATATACATCTATAATCTTGTATATCCTAACCAAAGGCAGCCTAACATCTCGGATGTAGTATTTTACAACATTCCTGGCGTGTCGTCGCCTACTTCTGGATGGGGACATTATATACATCTATAACATTGTATATCCTAACCTAAGGCAACCTAACAACTCGGATGTAATATTTTACCACATTCCTGGCATGTCGGTCCCTACTTCTCGGTGGAAACATTGTATACGTCTATAACGATATATATCCTAACCTAGGGCAACCTAACATCTCGGATGTAATAGTTGACAACATTCCTGGCGTGTCCGCCCGTACTTCTCGGTGGGAACATTATATATGTCTATAACGATATATATCCTAACCTAAGGCAACCTAACACCTCGGATGGAATAGTTGACAACATTCCTGGCCTGTAGGCCCGTACTTCTCGGTGGGAACATTGTATACGTCTATATCGTTATATATCCTAGCCTAAGGCGACCTAACTTGTCGAATGTAATATTTTACATCATTCCTGGCGTGTCGTCGCCTGCTTCTCGATGGGGACATTATATAAATCTATAACATTGTATATCGTAACCTAAGGCAACCTAACATCTCGGATGTAATATTTTACAACATTCTGGCGTGTCGTCGCCTGCTTCTCGATGGGGAGATTATATACGTCTATAACGTTGTATGTCCTAACCTAACGCAACCTAACATTTGGGATGTAATATTTTACAACATTCCTTGCATGTCGGTGCCTACGTCTCGGTGGAAACATTATGTACGTCTATAACGATATATATCCTAACCTAAGGCAACCTAGCACCTCGGATGTAATAGTTGACAACATTCCTGGCGTGTAGACCCGTACATCTCGGCGGGAACATTGTATACGTCTATAACGTTATATATCGTAGCCTAAGGCGACCTAACATGTCGAATGTCATATTTTACATCATTCCTGGCGTGTCGTCGCCTGTTTCTCGATGGGAACATTATATACGTCTATAACGTTGTGTATCCTACCGTAACGCAACCTAACATCTGGGATGTAATATTCCTGGCGTGTCGTCGCCTACTTCTGGATGGGGACATTATATACGTCTATAACATTATATATCCTAACCTAAGGCAACCTAACATCTCGGATGTAATATTTTACAACATTCTGGCGTGTCGTCTCCTGCTTCTCGATGGGGACATTATATACGTCTACAATGTTGTATATCCTAACCTAACGCAACCTAACATCTGGGATGTAATATTTTACAAGATTCCTGGCATGTCGGTCCCCAAGTCTCGGTAGGAACATTATATACGTCTATAACGATATATATCCAAACCTAAGGGAACCTAACATCTCGGATGTAATATTTTACAACATTCCTGGCATGTCGGTCCCTACTTCTCGGTGGGAATATTATATACGTCTATAACGTTATATATCATAACCTAAGGCAACCTAACATCTGGGATGTAATATTTTACAACATTCCTGGCATATCGGTCCCTACTTATCGGTGGAAACATTGTATACGTCTATAACGATATATATCTTAGCCTAAGGCAACCTAACATCTCGGATGTAATATTTTACAACATTCTGGCGTGTCGTCGCCTACTTCTCGATGGGGACATTATATACGTCGATAACATAATATATCCTAGCCTAAGGCAACCTAACATGTCGAATGTAATATTTTACAACATTCCTGGCGTGTCGTCGCCTACTTCTCGATGGGGACATTATATACATCTATAACATTGTATATCGTAACCCAAGGCAACCTAACATCTCGGATGAAATATTTTACAACATTCCTGGCATATCGGTCCCTACTTCTCGGTGGAAACATTGTATACGCCTATAACGTTATATATCCTAGCCTAAGGCCACATAACATGTCGAATGTCATATTTTACAACATTCCTGGCGTGTCGTCGCCTGCTTCTCGATGGGGACATTATATACGTCAATAACGTTGTATATCCTAACCTAAAGCAACCTAACATCTGGGATGTAATATTTTACAAGATTCCTGGCATGTCGGTCCCCAAGTCTCGGTAGGAACATTATATACGTCTATAACGATATATACCCAAACCTAAGGGAACCTAACATCTCGGATGTAATATTTTACAACATTCCTGGCATGTCGGTCCCTACTTCTCGGTGGGAATATTATATACGTCTATAACGATATATATCTTAGCCTAAGGCAACCTAACATCTCGGATGTAATATTTTACAACATTCTGGCGTGTCGTCGCCTACTTCTCGATGGGGACATTATATACGTCGATAACATAATATATCCTAGCCTAAGGCAACCTAACATCTCGAATGTAATATTTTATAACATTCCTGGCGTGTCGCCGCCTGCTTCTCGATGGGGATATTATATACGTCTATAACGTTGTATATCCTAACCTAACGCAACCTAACATCTCGGATGTAATATTTTACAACATTCCTGGCATATCGGTCCCTACTTCTCGGTGGAAACATTGTATACGTCTATAACGATATATATCCTAGCGTAAGGCAACCTAACATCTCGGATGTAATATTTTACAACATTCCTGGCGTGTCGTCGCCTACTTCTCGATGGGGACATTATATACATCTATAACATTGTATATCGTAACCTAAGGCAACCTAACATCTCGGATGTAATATTTTACAACATTCTGGCGTGTCGTCGCCTGCTTCTCGATGGGGAGATTATATACGTCTATAACGTTGTATGTCCTAACCTAACGCAACCTAACATTTGGGATGTAATATTTTACAACATTCCTTGCATGTCAGTGCCTACGTCTCGGTGGGAACATTATATACGTCTATAACGATATATATCCTAACCTAAGGCAACCTAACACCTCGGATGTAATATTTTACAACATTCCTGACGCGTCGGCCCCTATTTTTCGGTGGGAACATTATATACGTCTATAAAGTTATATATCCTAGCCTAAGGCAACCTAACATGTCGAATGTAATACTTTACAACATTCCTGGCCTGTCGTCGCCAACTTCTCGATGGGGACATTATATACATCTATAACATTGTATATCCTAACCTAAGGCAACCTAACATCTCGGATATAATATTTTACAACATTCTGGCGTTTCGTCGCCTGCTTCTCGATGGGGAGATTATATACTTCTATAACGTTGTATATCCTAAACTAACGCAACCTAACATTTGGGATGTATTATTTTACAACATTCCTTGCATGTCGGTGCCTACGTCTCGGTGGGATCATTATATACGTCTATAACGATATATATCCTAACCTAAGGCAACCTAACACCTCGGATGTTATAGTTGACCACATTCCTGGCGTGTAGGTCCGTACTTCTCGGTGGGAACATTGTATACGTCTATAACGTTATATATCCTAGCTTAAGGCGACCTAACATATCGAATGTAATATTTTACATCATTCCTGGCGTGTCGTCGCCTGCTTCTCGATGGGAACATTATATACGTCTATAACGTTGTGTATCCTAACCTAACGCAACCTAACATCTGGGATGTAATATTCCTGGCGTGTCGTCGCCTACTTCTGGATGGGGACATTATATACGTCTATAACATTATATATCCTAACCTAAGGCAACCTAACATCTCGGATGTAATATTTTACAACATTCCTTGCATGTCGGTGCCTACGTCTCGGTGGGAACATTATATACGTCTATAACGATATATATCCTAACCTAAGGCAACCTAACACCTCGGATGTAATATTTTACAACATTCCTGACGCGTCGGCCCCTATTTTTCGGTGGGAACTTTATATACGTCTATATCGTTATATATCCTAGTCTAAGGCAAAATAACATGTCGAATGTAATATTTTACAACATTCCTGGCGTGTCGTCGCCTACTTCTCGATGGGGACATTATATACATCTATAACATTGTATATCGTAACCCAAGGCAACCTAACATCTCGGATGAAATATTTTACAACATTCCTGGCATATCGGTCCCTACTTCTCGGTGGAAACATTGTATACGTCTATAACGATATATATCCTAGCCTAAGGCAACCTAACATCTCGGATGTAATATTTTACAACATTCTGGCGTGTCGTCTCCTGCTTCTCGATGGGGACATTATATACGTCTACAATGTTGTATATCCTAACCTAACGCAACCTAACATCTGGGATGTAATATTTTACAAGATTCCTGGCATGTCGCTCCCCAAGTCTCGGTAGGAACATTATATACGTCTATAGCGATATATATCCAAACGTAAGGGAAGATAACATCTCGGATGTAATATTTTACAACATTCCTGGCATGTCGGTCCCTACTTCTCGATGGGGACATTATATACATCTATAACATTGTATATCGTAACCCAAGGCAACCTAACATCTCGGATGAAATATTTTACAACATTCCTGGCATATCGGTCCCTACTTCTCGGTGGAAACATTGTATACGCCTATAACGTTATATATCCTAGCCTAAGGCCACATAACATGTCGAATGTCATATTTTACAACATTCCTGGCGTGTCGTCGCCTGCTTCTCGATGGGGACATTATATACGTCTATAACGTTGTATATCCTAACCTAAAGCAACCTAACATCTGGGATGTAATATTTTACAAGATTCCTGGCATGTCGGTCCCCAAGTCTCGGTAGGAACATTATATACGTCTATAACGATATATATCCAAACCTAAGGGAACCTAACATCTCGGATGTAATATTTTACAACATTCCTGGCATGTCGGTCCCTACTTCTCGGTGGGAATATTATATACGTCTATAACGATATATATCTTAGCCTAAGGCAACCTAACATCTCGGATGTAATATTTTACAACATTCTGGCGTGTCGTCGCCTACTTCTCGATGGGGACATTATATACGTCGATAACATAATATATCCTAGCCTAAGGCAACCTAACATCTCGAATGTAATATTTTATAACATTCCTGGCGTGTCGCCGCCTGCTTCTCGATGGGGATATTATATACGTCTATAACGTTGTATATCCTAACCTAACGCAACCTAACATCTCGGATGTAATATTTTACAACATTCCTGGCATACCGGTCCCTACTTCTCGGTGGAAACATTGTATACGTCTATAACGATATATATCCTAGCGTAAGGCAACCTAACATCTCGGATGTAATATTTTACAACATTCCTGGCGTGTCGTCGCCTACTTCTCGATGGGGACATTATATACATCTATAACATTGTATATCCTAACCTAAGGCAACCTAACATCTCGGATGGAATATTTTACAACATTCCTGGCATATCGGTCCCTACTTATCGGTGGAAACATTGTATACGTCTATAACGATATATATCTTAGCCTAAGGCAACCTAGCATCTCGGATGTAATATTTTACAACATTATGGCGTGTCGTCGCCTACTTCTTGATGGGGTCATTATATACGTCTATAACATTGTATATCCTAACCTAAGGCAACCTAACATCTCGGATGTAATATTTTACAACATTCTGGCTTGTCAGTCCCCACGTCTCGATCTGGACATTATATACATTTATAACGATATATATCCAAACTTAAGGGAAACTAACATCTCGGATGTAATATTTTACAACATTCCTGGTGCTTCGGCTCCTACTTTTCGGTGGGAACATTATATACGTCTATGACGTTACATATCCTAACGTAAGGCAACATAACATCTCGGATGTTATATTTTACAACATTCCTGGCGTGTCGTCGCCTGCTTCTCGATGGGGACATTATATACGTCTATAACGTTGTATATCCTAGCCTAAGCAATCTAACATCTCGGATGTAATATTGTACAACATTCCTGGCATGTCGGTCCCTACGTCTCGGTGGGAACGTTATATACGTCTATAACGATATATATCCAAACTTAAGGGAAACTAACATCTCGGATGTAATATTTTACAACATTCCTGGCATGTCGGTCCCTACTTCTCGGTGGGAATATTATATACGTCTATAACGTTATATATCATAACCTAAGGCAACCTAACATCTGGGATGTAATATTTTACAACATTCCTGGAGTGTCGTCGCCTACTTCTGGCTAGGGTCATAATATACATCTATAACGTTGTATATCCTAACCTAAGGCAACCTAACATCTCGAATGTAATATTTTATAACATTCCTGGCGTGTCGCCGCCTGCTTCTCGATGGGGATATTATATACGTCTATAACGTTGTATATCCTAACCTAACGCAACCTAACATCTCGGATGTAATATTTTACAACATTCCTGGCATATCGGTCCCTACTTCTCGGTGGAAACATTGTATACGTCTATAACGATATATATCCTAGCGTAAGGCAACCTAACATCTCGGATGTAATATTTTACAACATTCCTGGCGTGTCGTCGCCTACTTCTCGATGGGGACATTATATACATCTATAACATTGTATATCGTAACCTAAGGCAACCTAACATCTCGGATGTAATATTTTACAACATTCTGGCGTGTCGTCGCCTGCTTCTCGATGGGGAGATTATATACGTCTATAACGTTGTATGTCCTAACCTAACGCAACCTAACATTTGGGATGTAATATTTTACAACATTCCTTGCATGTCAGTGCCTACGTCTCGGTGGGAACATTATATACGTCTATAACGATATATATCCTAACCTAAGGCAACCTAACACCTCGGATGTAATATTTTACAACATTCCTGACGCGTCGGCCCCTATTTTTCGGTGGGAACATTATATACGTCTATAAAGTTATATATCCTAGCCTAAGGCAACCTAACATGTCGAATGTAATACTTTACAACATTCCTGGCCTGTCGTCGCCAACTTCTCGATGGGGACATTATATACATCTATAACATTGTATATCCTAACCTAAGGCAACCTAACATCTCGGATATAATATTTTACAACATTCTGGCGTTTCGTCGCCTGCTTCTCGATGGGGAGATTATATACTTCTATAACGTTGTATATCCTAAACTAACGCAACCTAACATTTGGGATGTATTATTTTACAACATTCCTTGCATGTCGGTGCCTACGTCTCGGTGGGAACATTATATACGTCTATAACGATATATATCCTAACCTAAGGCAACCTAACACCTCGGATGTTATAGTTGACCACATTCCTGGCGTGTAGGTCCGTACTTCTCGGTGGGAACATTGTATACGTCTATAACGTTATATATCCTAGCTTAAGGCGACCTAACATATCGAATGTAATATTTTACATCATTCCTGGCGTGTCGTCGCCTGCTTCTCGATGGGAACATTATATACGTCTATAACGTTGTGTATCCTAACCTAACGCAACCTAACATCTGGGATGTAATATTCCTGGCGTGTCGTCGCCTACTTCTGGATGGGGACATTATATACGTCTATAACATTATATATCCTAACCTAAGGCAACCTAACATCTCGGATGTAATATTTTACAACATTCCTTGCATGTCGGTGCCTACGTCTCGGTGGGAACATTATATACGTCTATAACGATATATATCCTAACCTAAGGCAACCTAACACCTTGGATGTAATATTTTACAACATTCCTGACGCGTCGGCCCCTATTTTTCGGTGGGAACTTTATATACGTCTATATCGTTATATATCCTAGTCTAAGGCAAAATAACATGTCGAATGTAATATTTTACAACATTCCTGGCGTGTCGTCGCCTACTTCTCGATGGGGACATTATATACGTCGATAACATAATATATCCTAGCCTAAGGCAACCTAACATGTCGAATGTAATATTTTACAACATTCGTGGTGTGTCGTCGCCTACTTCTGGATGGGGTCATTATATACATCTATAACGTTGTATATCCTAACCTAAGGGAACCTAACACCTCGGGTGTAATATTTTACAACATTCCCGACGCGTCGGCCCCTATTTTTCGGTGAGAACATTATATACATTTATAACGGTATATATCCTAGCCTAAGGCAACCTAACATCTCGGATGTAATAGTTGACAACATTCCTGGCGTGTCCGCCCGTACTTCTCGGCGGGAAAATTATATACGTCTATAACGTGATATATCCTAGCCTAAGGCTACATACCATGTCGAATGTAATATTTTACAACATTCCTGGCGTGTCGTCGCCTGCTTCTCGATGGGGACATTATATACGTCTATAACGTTGTATATCCTAACCTAAAGCAACCTAACATCTGGGATGTAATATTTTACAAGATTCCTGGCATGTCGGTCCCCAAGTCTCGGTAGGGACATTATATACGTCTATAACGATATATATCCAAACCTAAGGGAACCTAACATCTCGGATGTAATATTTTACAACATTCCTGGCATGTCGGTCCCTAGTTCTCGGTGGGAATATTATATACGTCTATAACGTTATATATCATAACCTAAGGCAACCTAACATCTCGGATGTAATATTTTACAACATTCCTGGCATATGGGTCCCTACTTCTCGGTGGAAACATTGTATACGTCTATAACGATATATATCCTAGCCTAAGGCAACCTAACATCTCGGATGTAATATTTTATAACATTCCTGGCGTGTCGTCGCCTGCTTCTCGATGGGGACATTATATACGTCTATAACGTTGTATATCCTAACCTAACGCAACCTAACATCTCGGATGTAATATTTTACAACATTCCTGGCGTGTCGTCGCCTACTTCTGGAGAGGGTCATTATATACATCTATAACGTTGTATATCCTAACCTAAGGCAACCTAACATCTCGAATGTAATATTTTATAACATTCCTGGCGTGTCGTCGCCTGCTTCTCGATGGGGACATTATATACGTCTATAACGTTGTATATCCTAACCTAACGCAACCTAACACCTCGGATGTAATATTTTACAACATTCCTGACGCGTCGGCCCCTATTTTTCGGTGGGAACTTTATATACGTCTATATCGTTATATATCCTAGTCTAAGGCAACCTAACATCTCGGATGAAATATTTTACAACATTCCTGGCATATCGGTCCCTACTTCTCGGTGGAAATATTGTATACGTCTATAACGATATATATCCTAGCCTAAGGCAACCTAACATCTCGGATGTAATATTTTACAACATTCTGGCGTGTCGTCTCCTGCTTCTCGATGGGGACATTATATACGTCTACAATGTTGTATATCCTAACCTAACGCAACCTAACATCTGGGATGTAATATTTTACAAGATTCCTGGCATGTCGGTCCCCAAGTCTCGGTAGGAACATTATATACGTCTATAGCGATATATATCCAAACGTAAGGGATGATAACATCTCGGATGTAATATTTTACAACATTCCTGGCATGTCGGTCCCTACTTCTCGGTGGGAATATTATATACGTCTATAACGTTATATATCATAACCTAAGGCAACCTAACATCTCGGATGTAATATTTTACAACATTCCTGGCATATGGGTCCCTACTTCTCGGTGGAAACATTGTATACGTCTATAACGATATATATCCTAGCCTAAGGCAACCTAACATCTCGGATGTAATATTTTACAACATTCCTGGCGTGTCGTCGCCTACTTCTCGATGGAGACATTATATACATCTATAACATTGTATATCCTAACCTAAGGCAACCTAACATCTCGGATGTAATATTTTACAACATTCTGGCGTGTCGTCGCCTGCTTCTCGATGGGGAGATTATATACGTCTATAACGTTGTATATCCTAACCTAACGCAACCTAACATTTGGGATGTAATATTTTACAACATTCCTTGCATGTCGGTGCCTACGTCTCGGTGGGAACAGTATATACGTCTATAACGATATATATCCTAACCTAAGGCAACCTAACACCTCGGATGTAATAGTTGACAACATTCCTGGCGTGTAGGCCCGTACTTCTCGGCGGAAACATTGTATACGTCTATAACGTTATATATCCTAGCATAAGGCGACCTAACATATCGAATGTAATATTTTACATCATTCATGGCGTGTCGTCGCCTGCTTCTCGATGGGAACATTATATACGTCTATAACGTTGTGTATCCTAATCTAACGCAACCTAACATCTGGGATGTAATATTCCTGGCGTGTCGTCGCCTACTTCTGGATGGGGACATTATATACGTCTATAACGTTATATATCCTAACCTAAGGCAACCTAACATCTCGGATGTAATAGTTGAGAACATTCCTGGCGTGTCCGCCCGTACTTCTCGGTGGGAACATTATATACGTCTATAACGTTATATATCCTAGCCTAAGGCCACCTAACGTGTCGAATGTAAAATTTTACAGCATTCCTGACGCGTCGGCCCCTATTTTTCGGTGGCAACATTATATACGTCTATAACGTTATATATTCTAGTCTAAGGCAACCTAACATGTCGAATGTAATATTTTATAACATTCCTGGCGTGTCGTCGCCTGCTTCTCGATGGGGACATTATATACGTCTATAACGTTGTATATCCTAACCTAAAGCAACCTAACATCTCGGATGTAATATTTTACAACATTCCTGGCGTGTCGTCGCCTACTTCTCGATGGGGACATTATATACATCTATAACGTTATATATCCTAGTCTAAGGCAACCTAACATGTCGAATGTAATATTTTATAACATTCCTGGCGTGTCGTCGCCTGCTTCTCGATGGGGACATTATATACGTCTATAACGTTGTATATCCTAACCTAAAGCAACCTAACATCTCGGATGTAATATTTTACAACATTCCTGGCGTGTCGTCGCCTACTTCTCGATGGGGACATTATATACATCTATAACATTGTATATCGTAACCTAAGGCATCCTAACATCTCGGATGTAATATTTTACAACATTCTGGCGTGTCGTCGCCTGCTTCTCGATGGGGAGATTATATACGTCTATAACGTTGTATGTCCTAACCTAAAGCAACCTAACATCTCGGATGTAATATTTTACAACATTCCTGGCATGTCGGTCCCTACATCTCGGTGGGAACATACTATACGTCTATAACGTTGTTTATCCTAACCTAAGGGAACCTAACATCTCGGGTGTAATATTTTACAACATTCCTGACGCGTCGGCCCCTATTTTTCGGTGGGAACATTATATACGTCTATAACGTTATATATCCTAGCCTAAGGCAACCTAACATCTCGAATGTAATATTTTATAACATTCCTGGCGTGTCGTCGCCTACTTCTGGATAGGGACATTATATACGTCTATAACGTTATATATCCTGACCTAAGGGAACCTAACATCTCGGGTGTAATATTTGAAAACATTCCCGGCGTGTTAGCCCGTACTTCTCGGTGGGAACATCATATACGTCTATAGCGATATATATCATAGCCTAAGGCAACCTAACATCTCGGATGTAATATTTTACAACATTCCTGGCGCGTCGGCTCCTATTTTTCGGTGGGAACATTATATACGTCTATAACGTTATATATCCTAACCTAAGGGAATCTAACATCTCGGGTGTAATATTTTACAACATTCATGACACGTCGTCGCCTGCTTCTCGATGGGGACATTATATAAGTCTATAACGTTGTATATCCTAACCTAACGCAACCTAACATCTGGAATGTAATATTCCTGTCGTGTCGTCGCCTACTTCTGGATGGGGAGATTATATACGTCTATAACGTTATATATCCTAACCTAAGGCAACCTAACATCTCGGATGTAATAGTTGACAACATTCCTGGCGTGTCCGCCCGTACTTCTCGGTGGGAACACTATATACGTCTATAACGTTATATATCCTAGCCTAAGGCCACATAACATGTCGAATGTAATATTTTACAACATTCCTAGCGTGTCGTCGCCTGCTCCTCGATGGGGTCATTATATACGTCTACAACGTTGTATATCCTAACCTAACGCAACCTAACATCTGGGATGTAATATTTTACAACATTCCTGGCATGTCGGTCCCTACGTCTCGGTGGGAACGTTATATACGTCTATAACGACATATATCCGAACTTAAGGGAAACTAACATCTCGGATGTAATATTTTACAGCATTCCTGGCTCTTCGGCTCCTACTTTTCGGTGGGAACATTATATACGTCTATAACGTTACATATCCTAACGTAAGGCAACATAACATCTCGGATGTTATATTTTACAACATTCCTGGCGTGTGGTCGCCTGCTTCTTGATGGGGTCATTATATACGTCTATAACATTGTATATCCTAACCTAAGGCAACCTAACATCTCGGATGTAATATTTTACAACATTCTGGCTTGTCAGTCCCCACGTCTCGATCTGGACATTATATACATTTATAACGATATATATCCAAACTTAAGGGAAACTAACATCTCGGATGTAATATTTTACAACATTCCTGGTGCTTCGGCTCCTACTTTTCGGTGGGAACATTATATACGTCTATGACGTTACATATCCTAACGTAAGGCAACATAACATCTCGGATGTTATATTTTACAACATTCCTGGCGTGTCGTCGCCTGCTTCTCGATGGGGACATTATATACGTCTATAACGTTGTATATCCTAGCCTAAGCAATCTAACATCTCGGATGTAATATTGTACAACATTCCTGGCATGTCGGTCCCTACGTCTCGGTGGGAACGTTATATACGTCTATAACGATATATATCCAAACTTAAGGGAAACTAACATCTCGGATGTCATATTTTACCACATTCCTGGCGCTTCGGCCCCTATTTCTCGGTGGTAACATTATATACGTCTATAACGTTATATATCATAACCTAAGGCAACCTAAAATCTCTACCGTAATTGTTTACAACATTGCTGGCGTGTCGGCTCGTACTTCTCGGTGCGAACATTATATACGTCTATAACGTTATATATCCTAACGTAAGGCAACATACCATCTCGGATATAATATTTTACAACATTCCTGGCGTGTCGCCGCCTGCTTCTCGATGGGGAAATTATATACGTCTATAACGTTGTATATCCTAACCTAACGCAACCTAACATCCGGGATGTAATATTTTACAACATTCCTGGCATGTCGGCCCCTATCTCTCGGTGGGAATATTATATACGTCTATAACGTTATATATCATAACCTAAGGCAACTTAAAATCTCTACCGTAATAGTTTACGACGTTCCTGGCGTGTCGGTTCGTACTTCTCGGTGCGAACATTATATACGTCTATAACGTTATATATCCTAACGTAAGGCAACATAACATCTCGGATGTAATATTTTACAACATTCCTGGCCTGTCGTCGCCTGCTTCTCGATGGGGACATTACATACGTCTATAACGTTGTATATCCTAACCTAACGCAACCTAACATCTGGGATATAATATTGTACAACATTCCTGGCATGTCGGTCCCTACGTCTCGGTGGGAACGTTATATACGTCTATAACGATATATATCCAAACTTAAGGGAAACTAACATATCGGATGTCATATTTTACCACATTCCTGGCGCTTCGGCCCCTATTTCTCGGTGGTAACATTATATACGTCTATAACGTTATATATCATAACCTAAGGCAACCTAAAATCTCTACCGTAATAGTTTACAACATTCCTGGCGTGTCGGCTCGTACTTCTCGGTGCGAACATTATATACGACCATAACGTTATATATCCTAACGTAAGGCAACATAACATCTCGGATGTAATATTTTACAACATTCCTGGCCTGTCGTCGCCTGCTTCTCGATGGGGACATTACATACGTCTATAACGTTGTATATCCTAACCTAACGCAACCTAACATTTGGGATGTAATATTGTACAACATTCCTGGCATGTCGGTCCCTACGTCTCGGTGGGAACGTTATATACGTCTATAACGTTATATATCCAAACTTAAGGGAAACTAACATCTCGGATGTCATATTTTACCACATTACTGGCGCTTCGGCCCCTATTTCTAGGTGGTAACATTATATACGTCTATAACGTTATATATCATAACCTAAGGCAACCTACAGTCTCTACCGTAATAGTTTACAACATTCCTGGCGTGTCGGCTCGTACTTCTCGGTGCGAACATTATATACGTCTATAACGTTATATATCCTAACGTAAGGCAACATACCATCTCGGATATAATATTTTACAACATTCCTGGCGTGTCGTCGCCTGCTTCTCGGTGGGGTCATTATATACGTCTATAACGTTGTATATCCTAACCTAACGCAACCTAACATCTGGGATGTAATATTTTACAACATTCCTGGCATGTCGGTTCCTACGTCTCGGTGGGAACGTTATATACGTCTATAACGACATATATCCAAACTTAAGGGAAACTAACATCTCGGATTTAATATTTTACAACATTCGTGGCGATTCGGCTACTACTTTTCGGTGGGAACATTATATACGTCTATAACGTTACATATCCTAACGTAAGGCAACATAACATCTCGGATGTAATATTTTACAACATTCCTGGCGTGTCGTCGCCTGCTTCTCGATGGGGACATATATACGTCTATAGCGTTGTATATCCTAACCTAACGCAACCTAACATCTCGGATGTAATATTTTACAACATTCCTGGCATGTCGTCGCCTGCTTCTCGATGGGGACATTATATAAGTCTATATCGTTGTATATCCTAACCTAACGCAACCTAACATCTGGGATGTAAAATTTTACAACATTCCTGGCATGTCGGTCCCTACGTCTCGGTGGTAACATTACATACGTCTATAACGTTATATATCCTAGCCTAAGGCGGCCTAACATGTCGAATGTAATATTTTATATCATTCCTGGCGTGTCGGCCCGTAGTTCTCGGTGGTAACAATATATTCGTCTATAACGTTATGTATCCCAGCCTAAGGCAACCTAACATGCCGAATGTAATATTTTACAACATTCCTGGCGTGTCGTCGCCTACTTCTCGATGGGGACATTATATACGTCTATAACGTTGTATATCCTAACCTAACGCAACCTAACATCTCGTATGTAATATTTTACAACATTCCTGGCATGTCGGTCCCTACATCTCGGCGGGAACACACTATACGTCTATAACGTTGTATATCCTAACCTAACGCAACCTAACATTTGGGATGCAATATTTTACAACATTCCTGGCATGTCTGTTCCTACTTTTCGGTGGGAACATTATATACGTCTATAACGTTATATATCCTAGCCTAAGGCAACCTAAGATGTCGAATGTAATATTTTACAACATTCCTGGCGTGTCGTCGCCTACTTCAAGATGGGGACATTATATACATCTATAACATTGTATATCCTAACCTAAGGCAACCTAACATCTCGAATGTAATATTTTACAACATTCTGGCGTGTCGTCGCCTGTTTCTCGATGGGGAGATTATATACGTCCATAACGTTGTATATCCTAACCTAACGCAACCTAACATATGGGCTGCAATATTTTACAACATTCCTGGCATGTCGGTGCCTACGTCTCGGTGGGAACATTATATACGTCTATAACGATATATGTCCCAACCTAAGGCAACCTAACACCTCGGATGTAATAGTTGACAACATTCGTGGCGATTCGGCTACTACTTTTCGGTGGGAACATTATATACGTCTATAACGTTACATATCCTAACGTAAGGCAACATAACATCTCGGATGTAATATTTTACAACATTCCTGGCGTGTCGTCGCCTGCTTCTCGATGGGGACATATATACGTCTATAGCGTTGTATATCCTAACCTAACGCAACCTAACATCTCGGATGTAATATTTTACAACATTCCTGGCATGTCGTCGCCTGCTTCTCGATGGGGACATTATATAAGTCTATATCGTTGTATATCCTAACCTAACGCAACCTAACATCTGGGATGTAAAATTTTACAACATTCCTGGCATGTCGGTCCCTACGTCTCGGTGGTAACATTACATACGTCTATAACGTTATATATCCTAGCCTAAGGCGGCCTAACATGTCGAATGTAATATTTTATATCATTCCTGGCGTGTCGGCCCGTAGTTCTCGGTGGTAACAATATATTCGTCTATAACGTTATGTATCCCAGCCTAAGGCAACCTAACATGCCGAATGTAATATTTTACAACATTCCTGGCGTGTCGTCGCCTACTTCTCGATGGGGACATTATATACGTCTATAACGTTGTATATCCTAACCTAACGCAACCTAACATCTCGTATGTAATATTTTACAACATTCCTGGCATGTCGGTCCCTACATCTCGGCGGGAACACACTATACGTCTATAACGTTGTATATCCTAACCTAACGCAACCTAACATTTGGGATGCAATATTTTACAACATTCCTGGCATGTCTGTTCCTACTTTTCGGTGGGAACATTATATACGTCTATAACGTTATATATCCTAGCCTAAGGCAACCTAAGATGTCGAATGTAATATTTTACAACATTCCTGGCGTGTCGTCGCCTACTTCAAGATGGGGACATTATATACATCTATAACATTGTATATCCTAACCTAAGGCAACCTAACATCTCGAATGTAATATTTTACAACATTCTGGCGTGTCGTCGCCTGTTTCTCGATGGGGAGATTATATACGTCCATAACGTTGTATATCCTAACCTAACGCAACCTAACATATGGGCTGCAATATTTTACAACATTCCTGGCATGTCGGTGCCTACGTCTCGGTGGGAACATTATATACGTCTATAACGATATATGTCCCAACCTAAGGCAACCTAACACCTCGGATGTAATAGTTGACAACATTCCTGGCGTCTAGGCCCGTACTTCTCGGTGGGAACATTGTATACGTCTATAACGTTATATATCCTAGCCTAAGGCGACCTAACATGTCGAATGTAATATTTTACATCATTCCTGGCGTGTCGTCGCCTGCTCCTCGATGGGGTCATTATATACGTCTATAACGTTGTATATCCTAACCTAACGCAACCTAACATCTCGGATGTAATATTTTACAACATTCTGGCTTGTCGGTCCCCACGTCTCGATCTGGACATTATATACGTCTATAACGATATATATCCAAACTTAAGGGAAACTAACATCTCGGATGTAATATTTTATAACATTCCTGGCGCTTCGGCTCCTACTTTTCGGTGGGAACATTATATACGTCTATAACGTTGTATATCCTAACCTAACGCAACCTAACATCTGGGATGTAATATTTTACAACATTCCTGGCATGTCGGCCCCTATTTCTAGGTGGGAATATTATATACGTCTATAAATTTATATATCCTAGCCTAAGGCAACCTAACATCTCGAGTTTAATATTTTACAACATTCCTGACGCGTCGGCTCCTATTTCTCGGTGGGAACATTATATACGTCCATAACGTTATATATCATAACCTAAGGCAACCTAAAATCTCTACCGTAACAGTTTACAACATTCCTGGCGTGTCGGCTCGTGCTTCTCGGTGCGAACATTATATACGTCTATAACGATATATATCCAAACTTAAGGGAAACTAACATCTCGGATGTAATATTTTATAACATTCCTGGCGCTTCGGCTCCTACTTTTCGGTGGGAACATTATATACGTCTATAACGTTGTATATCCTAACCTAACGCAACCTAACATCTGGGATGTAATATTTTACAACATTCCTGGCGTGTCGTCGCCTACTTCTCGATGGGGACATTATATACATCTATAACATTGTATATCCTAACCTAAGGGAACCTAACACCTCGGGTGTAATATTTTACAACATTCCCGACGCGTCGGCCCCTATTTTTCGGTGAGAACATTATATACCTTTATAACGGTATATATCCTAGCCTAAGGCAACCTAACATCTCGGATGTAATAGTTGACAACATTCCTGGCGTGTCCGCCCGTACTTCTCGGCGGGAACATTATATACGTCTATAACGTGATATATCCTAGCCTAAGGCTACATACCATGTCGAATGTAATATTTTACAACATTCCTGGCGTGTCGTCGCCTGCTTCTCGGTGGGGTCATTATATACGTCTATAACGTTGTATATCCTAACCTAACGCAACCTAACATCTGGGATGTAATATTTTACAACATTCCTGGCATGTCGGTTCCTACGTCTCGGTGGGAACGTTATATACGTCTATAACGACATATATCCAAACTTAAGGGAAACTAACATCTCGGATTTAATATTTTACAACATTCGTGGCGATTCGGCTACTACTTTTCGGTGGGAACATTATATACGTCTATAACGTTACATATCCTAACGTAAGGCAACATAACATCTCGGATGTAATATTTTACAACATTCCTGGCGTGTCGTCGCCTGCTTCTCGATGGGGACATATATACGTCTATAGCGTTGTATATCCTAACCTAACGCAACCTAACATCTCGGATGTAATATTTTACAACATTCCTGGCATGTCGTCGCCTGCTTCTCGATGGGGACATTATATAAGTCTATATCGTTGTATATCCTAACCTAACGCAACCTAACATCTGGGATGTAAAATTTTACAACATTCCTGGCATGTCGGTCCCTACGTCTCGGTGGTAACATTACATACGTCTATAACGTTATATATCCTAGCCTAAGGCGGCCTAACATGTCGAATGTAATATTTTATATCATTCCTGGCGTGTCGGCCCGTAGTTCTCGGTGGTAACAATATATTCGTCTATAACGTTATGTATCCCAGCCTAAGGCAACCTAACATGCCGAATGTAATATTTTACAACATTCCTGGCGTGTCGTCGCCTACTTCTCGATGGGGACATTATATACGTCTATAACGTTGTATATCCTAACCTAACGCAACCTAACATCTCATATGTAATATTTTACAACATTCCTGGCATGTCGGTCCCTACATCTCGGCGGGAAAACACTATACGTCTATAACGTTGTATATCCTAACCTAACGCAACCTAACATTTGGGATGCAATATTTTACAACATTCCTGGCATGTCTGTTCCTACTTTTCGGTGGGAACATTATATACGTCTATAACGTTATATATCCTAGCCTAAGGCAACCTAAGATGTCGAATGTAATATTTTACAACATTCCTGGCGTGTCGTCGCCTACTTCAAGATGGGGACATTATATACATCTATAACATTGTATATCCTAACCTAAGGCAACCTAACATCTCGAATGTAATATTTTACAACATTCTGGCGTGTCGTCGCCTGTTTCTCGATGGGGAGATTATATACGTCCATAACGTTGTATATCCTAACCTAACGCAACCTAACATATGGGCTGCAATATTTTACAACATTCCTGGCATGTCGGTGCCTACGTCTCGGTGGGAACATTATATACGTCTATAACGATATATGTCCCAACCTAAGGCAACCTAACACCTCGGATGTAATAGTTGACAACATTCCTGGCGTCTAGGCCCGTACTTCTCGGTGGGAACATTGTATACGTCTATAACGTTATATATCCTAGCCTAAGGCGACCTAACATGTCGAATGTAATATTTTACATCATTCCTGGCGTGTCGTCGCCTGCTCCTCGATGGGGTCATTATATACGTCTATAACGTTGTATATCCTAACCTAACGCAACCTAACATCTCGGATGTAATATTTTACAACATTCTGGCTTGTCGGTCCCCACGTCTCGATCTGGACATTATATACGTCTATAACGATATATATCCAAACTTAAGGGAAACTAACATCTCGGATGTAATATTTTATAACATTCCTGGCGCTTCGGCTCCTACTTTTCGGTGGGAACATTATATACGTCTATAACGTTGTATATCCTAACCTAACGCAACCTAACATCTGGGATGTAATATTTTACAACATTCCTGGCATGTCGGCCCCTATTTCTAGGTGGGAATATTATATACGTCTATAAATTTATATATCCTAGCCTAAGGCAACCTAACATCTCGAGTTTAATATTTTACAACATTCCTGACGCGTCGGCTCCTATTTCTCGGTGGGAACATTATATACGTCCATAACGTTATATATCATAACCTAAGGCAACCTAAAATCTCTACCGTAACAGTTTACAACATTCCTGGCGTGTCGGCTCGTGCTTCTCGGTGCGAACATTATATACGTCTATAACGATATATATCCAAACTTAAGGGAAACTAACATCTCGGATGTAATATTTTATAACATTCCTGGCGCTTCGGCTCCTACTTTTCGGTGGGAACATTATATACGTCTATAACGTTGTATATCCTAACCTAACGCAACCTAACATCTGGGATGTAATATTTTACAACATTCCTGGCGTGTCGTCGCCTACTTCTCGATGGGGACATTATATACATCTATAACATTGTATATCCTAACCTAAGGGAACCTAACACCTCGGGTGTAATATTTTACAACATTCCCGACGCGTCGGCCCCTATTTTTCGGTGAGAACATTATATACCTTTATAACGGTATATATCCTAGCCTAAGGCAACCTAACATCTCGGATGTAATAGTTGACAACATTCCTGGCGTGTCCGCCCGTACTTCTCGGCGGGAACATTATATACGTCTATAACGTGATATATCCTAGCCTAAGGCTACATACCATGTCGAATGTAATATTTTACAACATTCCTGGCGTGTCGTCGCCTGCTTCTCGATGGGGACATTATATACGTCTATAACGTTGTATATCCTAACCTAAAGCAACCTAACATCTGGGATGTAATATTTTACAAGATTCCTGGCATGTCGGTCCCCAAGTCTCGGTAGGGACATTATATACGTCTATAACGATATATATTCAAACCTAAGGGAACCTAACATCTCGGGTGTAATATTTTACAACATTCCTGGCATGTCGGTCCCTACTTCTCGGTGGGAACATTATATACGTCTATAACGTTATATATCATAACCTAAGGCAACCTAACATCTCGGATGTAATATTTTACAACATTCCTGGCATATGGGTCCCTACTTCTCGGTGGAAACATTGTATACGTCTATAACGATATATATCCTAGCCTAAGGCAACCTAACATCTCGGATGTAATATTTTACAACATTCCTGGCGTGTCGTCGCCTACTTCTCGATGGAGACATTATATACATCTATAACATTGTATATCCTAACCTAAGGCAACCTAACATCTCGGATGTAATATTTTACAACATTCGGGCGTGTCGTCGCCTGCTTCTCGATGGGGAGATTATATACGTCTATAACGTTGTATATCCTAACCTAACGCAACCTAACATTTGGGATGTAATATTTTACAACATTCCTTGCATGTCGGTGCCTACGTCTCGGTGGGAACAGTATATACGTCTATAACGATATATATCCTAACCTAAGGCAACCTAACACCTCGGATGTAATAGTTGACAACATTCCTGGCGTGTAGGCCCGTACTTCTCGGCGGAAACATTGTATACGTCTATAACGTTATATATCCTAGCATAAGGCGACCTAACATATCGAATGTAATATTTTACATCATTCATGGCGTGTCGTCGCCTGCTTCTCGATGGGAACATTATATACGTCTATAACGTTGTGTATTCTAATCTAACGCAACCTAACATCTGGGATGTAATATTCCTGGCGTGTCGTCGCCTACTTCTGGATGGGGACATTATATACGTCTATAACGTTATATATCCTAACCTAAGGCAACCTAACATCTCGGATGTAATAGTTGAGAACATTCCTGGCGTGTCCGCCCGTACTTCTCGGTGGGAACATTATATACGTCTATAACGTTATATATCCTAGCCTCAGGCCACCTAACGTGTCGAATTTTAAAATTTTACAGCATTCCTGATGCGTCGGCCCCTATTTTTCGGTGGCAACATTATATACGTCTATAACGTTATATATCCTAGTCTAAGGCAACCTAACATGTCGAATGTAATATTTTATAACATTCCTGGCGTGTCGTCGCCTGCTTCTCGATGGGGACATTATATACGTCTATAACGTTGTATCTCCTAACCTAACGCAACCTAACATCTCGGATGTAATATTTTACAACATTCCTGGCGTGTCGTCGCCTACTTCTGGATAGGGTCATTATATACATCTATAACGTTGTATATCCTAACCTAAGGCAACCTAACATCTCGAATGTAATATTTTATAACATTCCTGGCGTGTCGTCGCCTGCTTCTCGATGGGGACATTATATACGTCTATAAAGTTGTATATCCTAACCTAACGCAACCTAACATCTCGGATGTAATATTTTACAACATTCCTGGCATGTCGGTCCCTACATCTCGGTGGGAACATACTATACGTCTATAACGTTGTTTATCCTAACCTAAGGGAACCTAACATCTCGGGTGTAAAATTTTACAACATTCCTGACGCGTCGGCCCCTATTTTTCGGTGGGAACATTATATACGTCTATAACGTTATATATCCTAGCCTAAGGCAACCTAACATGTCGAATGTAATATGTTACAACATTCCTGGCGTGTCGTCGCCTACTTCTCGATGGGGACATTATATACATCTATAACATTGTATATCCTAACCTAAGGGTACCTAACAACTCGGATGTAATATTTTACAACATTCTGGCGTTTCGTCGCCTGCTTCTCGATGGGGAGATTATATACTTATATAACGTTGTACATCCTAACCTAACGCAACCTAACATTTGGGATGTAATATTTTACAACATTCCTTGCATGTCGGTGCCAACGTCTCGGTGGGAACATTATATACGTCTATAACGATATATATCCTATCCTAAGGCAACCTAACACCTCGGATGTAATAGTTGACAACATTCCTGGCGTGTAGGCCCGTACTTCCCGGTGGGAACATTGTATACGTCTATAACGTTGTATATCCTAACCTAACGCAACCTAACATTTGGGATGTAATATTTTACAACATTCCTGGCATGTCGGTCCCTACTCCTCGGCGGAAACATTGTATACGTCTATAACGATATATATCCTAGTCTAAGGCAACCTAATATGTCAAATGTAATATTTTACAACATTCCTGGCGTGTCGTCGCCTACTTCTCGATGGGGACATTATATAAATCTATAACCTTGTATATCCTAACCTAAAGCAGCCTAACATCTCGGATGTAATATTTCACAACATTCCTGGCATGTCGGTCCCTACTTCTCGGTGGAAACATTGTATACGTCTATAACGATATATATGCTAACCTAAGGCAAACTAACATCTCGGATGTAATAGCTGACAACATTCCAGGCGTGTCAGCCCGTACTTCTCGGTGGGAACATTATATACGTCTATAACGCTATATATCTTAGCCTAAGGCGACCTAACATGTCGAATGTAATATTTTACAACATTCCTGGCCTGTCTTCTCCTGCTCCTCGATGGGGACATTATATACGTCTATAACGTTGTATATCCTAACCTAACGCAACCTAACATCTCGGATGTAATAGTTGACAACATTCCTGGCGTGTAGGCCCGTACTTCTCGGTGAGAACATTCTATACGTCTATAACGTTGTATATCCTAGCCTAAGGCGACCTAATATATCGAACGTAATATTTTACATCATTCCTGGCGTCTCATCGCCTGCTTCTCAATGGGAACATTATATACGTCTATAACGTTGTATATCCTAACATAAAGCAACCTAACATCTGGGATGTAATATTCCTGGCGTGTCGTCGCCTACTTCTGGATAGGGACATTATATACGTCTATAACGTTATATATCCTGACCTAAGGGAACCTAACATCTCGGGTGTAATATTTGAAAACATTTCCGGCGTGTTAGCCCGTACTTCTCGGTGGGAACATCATATACGTCTATAGCGATATATATCATAGCCTAAGGCAACCTAACATCTCGGATGTAATATTTTACAACATTCCTGGCGCGTCGGCTCCTATTTTTCGGTGGGAACATTATATACGTCTATAACGTTATATATCCTAACCTAAGGGAATCTAACATCTCGGGTGTAATATTTTACAACATTCATGACACGTCGTCGCCTGCTTCTCGATGGGGACATTATATAAGTCTATAACGTTGTATATCCTAACCTAACGCAACCTAACATCTGGAATGTAATATTCCTGTCGTGTCGTCGCCTACTTCTGGATGGGGAGATTATATACGTCTGTAACGTTATATATCCTAACCTAAGGCAACCTAACATCTCGGATGTAATAGTTGACAACATTCCTGGCGTGTCCGCCCGTACTTCTCGGTGGGAACATTATATACGTCTATAACGTTATATATCCTAGCCTAAGGCCACATAACATGTCGAATGTAATATTTTACAACATTCCTAGCGTGTCGTCGCCTGCTCCTCGATGGGGTCATTATATACGTCTACAACGTTGTATATCCTAACCTAACGCAACCTAACATCTGGGATGTAATATTTTACAACATTCCTGGCATGTCGGTCCCTACGTCACGGTGGGAACGTTATATACGTCTATAACGACATATATCCAAACTTAAGGGAAACTAACATCTCGGATGTAATATTTTACAGCATTCCTGGCTCTTCGGCTCCTACTTTTCGGTGGGAACATTATATACGTCTATAACGTTACATATCCTAACGTAAGGCAACATAACATCTCGGATGTTATATTTTACAACATTCCTGGCGTGTGGTCGCCTGCTTCTTGATGGGGTCATTATATACGTCTATAACATTGTATATCCTAACCTAAGGCAACCTAACATCTCGGATGTAATATTTTACAACATTCTGGCTTCTCAGTCCCCACGTCTCGATCTGGACATTATATACATTTATAACGATATATATCCAAACTTAAGGGAAACTAACATCTCGGATGTAATATTTTACAACATTCCTGGTGCTTCGGCTCCTACTTTTCGGTGGGAACATTATATACGTCTATGACGTTACATATCCTAACGTAAGGCAACATAACATCTCGGATGTTATATTTTACAACATTCCTGGCGTGTCGTCGCCTGCTTCTCGATGGGGACATTATATACGTCTATAACGTTGTATATCCTAGCCTAAGCAATCTAACATCTCGGATGTAATATTGTACAACATTCCTGGCATGTCGGTCCCTACGTCTCGGTGGGAACGTTATATACGTCTATAACGATATATATCCAAACTTAAGGGAAACTAACATCTCGGATGTCATATTTTACCACATTCCTGGCGCTTCGGCCCCTATTTCTCGGTGGTAACATTATATACGTCTATAACGTTATATATCATAACCTAAGGCAACCTAAAATCTCTACCGTAATTGTTTACAACATTGCTGGCGTGTCGGCTCGTACTTCTCGGTGCGAACATTATATACGTCTATAACGTTATATATCCTAACGTAAGGCAACATAACATCTCGGATGTAATATTTTACAACATTCCTGGCCTGTCGTCGCCTGCTTCTCGATGGGGACATTACATACGTCTATAACGTTGTATATCCTAACCTAACGCAACCTAACATCTGGGATATAATATTGTACAACATTCCTGGCATGTCGGTCCCTACGTCTCGGTGGGAACGTTATATACGTCTATAACGTTATATATCCAAACTTAAGGGAAACTAACATCTCGGATGTCATATTTTACCACATTACTGGCGCTTCGGCCCCTATTTCTCGGTGGTAACATTATATACGTCTATAACGTTATATATCATAACCTAAGGCAACCTAAAATCTCTACCGTAATAGTTTACAACATTCCTGGCGTGTCGGCTCGTACTTCTCGGTGCGAACATTATATACGTCTATAACGTTATATATCCTAACGTAAGGCAACATAACATCTCGGATGTAATATTTTACAACATTCCTGGCCTGTCGTCGCCTGCTTCTCGATGGGGACATTACATACGTCTATAACGTTGTATATCCTAACCTAACGCAACCTAACATCTGGGATGTAATATTTTACAACATTCCTGGCATGTCGGTTCCTACGTCTCGGTGGGAACGTTATATACGTCTATAACGACATATATCCAAACTTAAGGGAAACTAACATCTCGGATTTAATATTTTACAACATTCGTGGCGATTCGGCTACTACTTTTCGGTGGGAACATTATATACGTCTATAACGTTACATATCCTAACGTAAGGCAACATAACATCTCGGATGTAATATTTTACAACATTCCTGGCGTGTCGTCGCCTGCTTCTCGATGGGGACATATATACGTCTATAGCGTTGTATATCCTAACCTAACGCAACCTAACATCTCGGATGTAATATTTTACAACATTCCTGGCATGTCGTCGCCTGCTTCTCGATGAGGACATTATATAAGTCTATATCGTTGTATATCCTAACCTAACGCAACCTAACATCTGGGATGTAATATGTTACAACATTCCTGGCATGTCGGTCCCTACGTCTCGGTGGTAACATTACATACGTCTATAACGTTATATATCCTAGCCTAAGGCGGCCTAACATGTCGAATGTAATATTTTACATCATTCCTGGCGTGTCGGCCCGTAATTCTCGGTGGTAACAATATATTCGTCTATAACGTTATGTATCCTAGCCTAAGGCAACCTAACATGCCGAATGTAATATTTTACAACATTCCTGGCGTGTCGTCGCCTACTTCTCGATTGGGACATTATATACGTCTATAACGTTGTATATCCTAACCTAACGCAACCTAACATCTGGGATGTATCATTTTACAACATTCCTGGCATGTCGGTCCCTACGTCTCTGTGGGAACATCATATACGTCTATAGCGATATATATCCTAACCGAAGGCAACGTAACATCTCGGATGTAATATTTTACAACATTCCTGGCGCATCGGCTCCTATTTTTCGGTGGGAACATTATATACGTCTATAACGTTATATATCCTAACGTAAGGCAACATAAGATCTCGGATGCAATATTTTACAACATTCCTGACGCGTCGGCCCCTATATCTCGGTGGGAACATAATATACGTCTATAACGTTATATATCCTAGCCTAAGGTAACCTAACATGTCGGATGTAATATTTTACAACATTCCTGGCGTGTCGTCGCCTGCTTCTCGATGGGGACATTATATACGTCTATATCGTTGTATATCCTAACCTAACGCAACCTAACTTCTGGGATGTAATATTTTACAACATTCCCGGCATGTCGGACCCTACGTATCGGTGGTAACATTACATACGTCTATAACGTTATATATCCTAGCCTAAGGCGGACTAACATGTCGAATGTAATATTTTACATCATTCCTGGCGTGTCGGCCCGTAGTTCTCGGTGGTAACAATATATTCGTCTATAACGTTATGTATCCCAGCCTAAGGCAACCTAACATGCCGAATGTAATATTTTACAACATTCCTGGCGTGTCGTCGCCTACTTCTCGATGGGGACATTATATACGTCTATAACGTTGTATATCCTAACCTAACGCAACCTAACATCTCGTATGTAATATTTTACAACATTCCTGGCATGTCGGTCCCTACATCTCGGCGGGAACACACTATACGTCTATAACGTATATCCTAACCTAACGCAACCTAACATTTGGGATGCAATATTTTACAACATTCCTGGCATGTCTGTTCCTACTTTTCGGTGGGAACATTATATACGTCTATAACGTTATATATCCTAGCCTAAGGCAACCTAAGATGTCGAATGTAATATTTTACAACATTCCTGGCGTGTCGTCGCCTACTTCAAGATGGGGACATTATATACATCTATAACATTGTATATCCTAACCTAAGGCAACCTAACATCTCGAATGTAATATTTTACAACATTCTGGCTTGTCGGTCCCCACGTCTCGATCTGGACATTATATACGTCTATAACGATATATATCCAAACTTAAGGGAAACTAACATCTCGGATGTAATATTTTATAACATTCCTGGCGCTTCGGCTCCTACTTTTCGGTGGGAACATTATATACGTCTATAACGTTGTATATCCTAACCTAACGCAACCTAACATCTGGGATGTAATATTTTACAACATTCCTGGCATGTCGGCCCCTATTTCTCGGTGGGAATATTATATACGTCTATAACGTTATATATCCTAGCCTAAGGCAACCTAACATCTCGAGTTTAATATTTTACAACATTCCTGACGCGTCGGCCCCTATTTCTCGGTGGGAACATTATATACGTCCATAACGTTATATATCATAACCTAAGGCAACCTAAAATCTCTACCGTAACAGTTTACAACATTCCTGGCGTGTCGGCTCGTGCTTCTCGGTGCGAACATTATATACGTCTATAACGATATATATCCAAACTTAAGGGAAACTAACATCTCGGATGTAATATTTTATAACATTCCTGGCGCTTCGGCTCCTACTTTTCGGTGGGAACATTATATACGTCTATAACGTTGTATATCCTAACCTAACGCAACCTAACATCTGGGATGTAATATTTTACAACATTCCTGGCATGTCGGCCCCTATTTCTCGGTGGGAATATTATATACGTCTATAACGTTTTATATCCTAGCCTAAGGCAACCTAACATCACGAGTTTAATATTTTACAACATTCCTGACGCGTCGGCCCCTATTTCTCGGTGGGAACATTATATACGTCTATAACGTTATATATCATAACCTAAGGCAACCTAAAATCTCTACCGTAACAGTTTACAACATTCCTGGCGTGTCGGCTCGTACTTCTCGGTGCGAACATTATATACGTCTATAACGTTATATATCCTAACGTAAGGCAACATAACATCTCGGATGTAATATTTTACAACATACCTGGCGTGTCGTCGCCTGCTTCTCGATGGGGACATTATATACGTCTATAACGTTGTATATCCTAATCTAACGCAATCTAACATCTGGGATGTAATATTTTCCAACATTACTGGCATGTCGGTCCCTACGTCTCGGAGGGAACGTTATATACGTCTATAACGATATATGTCCAAACTTAAGGGAAACTAACATCTCGGGTGTCATATTTTACAACATTCCTGGCTCTTCGGCTCCTACTTTTTGGTGGGAACATTATATACGTCTATAACGTTACATATCCTAAGGTAAGGCAACATAACATCTCGGATGTTATATTTTACAACATTCCTGGCGTGTGGTCGCCTGCTTCTCGATGGGGTCATTATATACGTCTATAACATTGTATATCCTAACCTAAGGCAACCTAACATCTCGGATGTAATATTTTACAACATTCTGGCTTGTCAGTCCCCACGTCTCGATCTGGACATTATATACATTTATAACGATATATATCCAAACTTAAGGGAAACTAACATTTCGGATGTAATATTTTACAACATTCCTGGTGCTTCGGCTCCTACTTTTCGGTGGGAACATTATATACGTCTATAACGTTACATATCCTAACGTAAGGCAACATAACATCTCGGATGTTATATTTTACAACATTCCTGGCGTGTCGTCGCCTGCTTCTCGATGGGGACATTATATACGTCTATAACGTTGTATATCCTAGCCTAAGCAATCTAACATCTCGGATGTAATATTGTACAACATTCCTGGCATGTCGGTCCCTACGTCTCGGTGGGAACGTTATATACGTCTATAACGATATATATCCAAACTTAAGGGAAACTAACATCTCGGATGTCATATTTTACCACATTCCTGGCGCTTCAGCCCCTATTTCTCGGTGGTAACATTATATACGTCTATAACGTTATATATCATAACCTAAGGCAACCTAAAATCTCTACCGTAATTGTTTACAACATTGCTGGCGTGTCGGCTCGTACTTCTCGGTGCGAACATTATATACGTCTATAACGTTATATATCCTAACGTAAGGCAACATACCATCTCGGTTATAATATTTTACAACATTCCTGGCGTGTCGCCGCCTGCTTCTCGATGGGGAAATTATATACGTCTATAACGTTGTATATCCTAACCTAACGCAACCTAACATCCGGGATGTAATATTTTACAACATTCCTGGCATGTCGGCCCCTATTTCTCGGTGGGAATATTATATACGTCTATAACGTTATATATCCTAGCCTAAGGCAACCTAACATCTCGGGTTTAATATTTTACAACATTCCTGAAACGTCGGCCCCTATTTCTCGGTGGGAACATTATATACTTCTATAACGTTATATATCCTAACCTAAGGCAACCTAAATTCTCTACCGTAATAGTTTACAACATTCCTGGCGCTTCGGCTCCTACTTTTCGCTGGGAACGTTATATACGTCTATAACGTTACATATCCTAACGTAAGGCAACATAACATCTCGGATGTTATATTTTACAACATTCCTGGCGTGTCGTCGCCTGCTCCTCGATGGGGTCATTATATATGTCTATAACGTTGTATATCCTAACCTAACGCAACCTAACATCTCGGATGTAATATTTTACAACATTCTGGCTTGTCGGTCCCCACGTCTCGATCTGGACATTATATACGTCTATAACGATATATATCCAAACTTAAGGGAAACTAACATCTCGGATGTAATATTTTATAACATTCCTGGCGCTTCGGCTCCTACTTTTCGGTGGGAACATTATATACGTCTATAACGTTGTATATCCTAACCTAACGCAACCTAACATCTGGGATGTAATATTTTACAACATTCCTGGCATGTCGGCCCCTATTTCTCGGTGGGAATATTATATACGTCTATAACGTTTTATATCCTAGCCTAAGGCAACCTAACATCACGAGTTTAATATTTTACAACATTCCTGACGCGTCGGCCCCTATTTCTCGGTGGGAACATTATATACGTCTATAACGTTATATATCATAACCTAAGGCAACCTAAAATCTCTACCGTAACAGTTTACAACATTCCTGGCGTGTCGGCTCGTACTTCTCGGTGCGAACATTATATACGTCTATAACGTTATATATCCTAACGTAAGGCAACATAACATCTCGGATGTAATATTTTACAACATACCTGCCGTGTCGTCGCCTGCTTCTCGATGGGGACATTATATACGTCTATAACGTTGTATATCCTAATCTAACGCAATCTAACATCTGGGATGTAATATTTTCCAACATTACTGGCATGTCGGTCCCTACGTCTCGGAGGGAACGTTATATACGTCTATAACGATATATGTCCAAACTTAAGGGAAACTAACATCTCGGGTGTCATATTTTACAACATTCCTGGCTCTTCGGCTCCTACTTTTTGGTGGGAACATTATATACGTCTATAACGTTACATATCCTAACGTAAGGCAACATAACATCTCGGATGTTATATTTTACAACATTCCTGGCGTGTGGTCGCCTGCTTCTCGATGGGGTCATTATATACGTCTATAACATTGTATATCCTAACCTAAGGCAACCTAACATCTCGGATGTAATATTTTACAACATTCTGGCTTGTCAGTCCCCACGTCTCGATCTGGACATTATATACATTTATAACGATATATATCCAAACTTAAGGGAAACTAACATCTCGGATGTAATATTTTACAACATTCCTGGTGCTTCGGCTCCTACTTTTCGGTGGGAACATTATATACGTCTATAACGTTACATATCCTAACGTAAGGCAACATAACATCCGGGATGTAATATTTTACAACATTCCTGGCATGTCGGCCCCTATTTCTCGGTGGGAATATTATATACGTCTATAACGTTATATATCCTAGCCTAAGGCAACCTAACATCTCGGGTTTAATATTTTACAACATCCCTGAAACGTCGGCCCCTATTTCTCGGTGGGAACATTATATACTTCTATAACGTTATATATCCTAACCTAAGGCAACCTAAATTCTCTACCGTAATAGTTTACAACATTCCTGGCGCTTCGGCTCCTACTTTTCGCTGGGAACGTTATATACGTCTATAACGTTACATATCCTAACGTAAGGCAACATAACATCTCGGATGTAATATTTTACAACATTGCTGGCGTGTCGTCGCCTGCTTCTCGATGGGGACGTTATATACGTCTATAACGTTGCATATCCTAACCTAACGCAACCTAACATCTGGGATGTAATATTTTACAACATTCCTGGCATGTCGGTGCCTACGTCTCGGTGGGAACATTATATACGTCTATAACGATATATGTCCCAACCTAAGGCAACCTAACACCTCGGATGTAATAGTTGACAACATTCCTGGCGTCTAGGCCCGTACTTCTCGGTGGGAACATTGTATACGTCTATAACGTTATATATCCTAGCCTAAGGCGACCTAACATGTCGAATGTAATATTTTACATCATTCCTGACGTGTCGTCGCCTGCTTCTCGATGGGAACATTATATACGTCTATAACGTTGTGTATCCTAACCTAACGCAACCTAACATCTGGGATGTAATATTCCTGGCGTGTCGTCGCCTACTTCTGGATGGGGAGATTATATACGTCTATAACGTTACATATCCTAACGTAAGGCAACATAACATCTCGGATGTTATATTTTACAACATTCCTGGCGTGTCGTCGCCTGCTCCTCGATGGGGTCATTATATACGTCTATAACGTTGTATATCCTAACCTAACGCAACCTAACATCTCGGATGTAATATTTTACAACATTCTGGCTTGTCGGTCCCCACGTCTCGATCTGGACATTATATACGTCTATAACGATATATATCCAAACTTAAGGGAAACTAACATCTCGGATGTAATATTTTATAACATTCCTGGCGCTTCGGCTCCTACTTTTCGGTGGGAACATTATATACGTCTATAACGTTGTATATCCTAACCTAACGCAACCTAACATCTGGGATGTAATATTTTACAACATTCCTGGCATGTCGGCCCCTATTTCTCGGTGGGAATATTATATACGTCTATAACGTTATATATCCTAGCCTAAGGCAACCTAACATCTCGAGTTTAATATTTTACAACATTCCTAACGCGTCGGCCCCTATTTCTCGGTGGGAACATTATATACGTCCATAACGTTATATATCATAACCTAAGGCAACCTAAAATCTCTACCGTAACAGTTTACAACATTCCTGGCGTGTCGGCTCGTGCTTCTCGGTGCGAACATTATATACGTCTATAACGATATATATCCAAACTTAAGGGAAACTAACATCTCGGATGTAATATTTTATAACATTCCTGGCGCTTCGGCTCCTACTTTTCGGTGGGAACATTATATACGTCTATAACGTTGTATATCCTAACCTAACGCAACCTAACATCTGGGATGTAATATTTTACAACATTCCTGGCATGTCGGCCCCTATTTCTCGGTGGGAATATTATATACGTCTATAACGTTTTATATCCTAGCCTAAGGCAACCTAACATCACGAGTTTAATATTTTACAACATTCCTGACGCGTCGGCCCCTATTTCTCGGTGGGAACATTATATACGTCTATAACGTTATATATCATAACCTAAGGCAACCTAAAATCTCTACCGTAACAGTTTACAACATTCCTGGCGTGTCGGCTCGTACTTCTCGGTGCGAACATTATATACGTCTATAACGTTATATATCCTAACGTAAGGCAACATAACATCTCGGATGTAATATTTTACAACATACCTGGCGTGTCGTCGCCTGCTTCTCGATGGGGACATTATATACGTCTATAACGTTGTATATCCTAATCTAACGCAATCTAACATCTGGGATGTAATATTTTCCAACATTACTGGCATGTCGGTCCCTACGTCTCGGAGGGAACGTTATATACGTCTATAACGATATATGTCCAAACTTAAGGGAAACTAACATCTCGCGTGTCATATTTTACAACATTCCTGGCTCTTCGGCTCCTACTTTTTGGTGGGAACATTATATACGTCTATAACGTTACATATCCTAACGTAAGGCAACATAACATCCGGGATGTAATATTTTACAACATTCCTGGCATGTCGGCCCCTATTTCTCGGTGGGAATATTATATACGTCTATAACGTTATATATCCTAGCCTAAGGCCACATAACATGTCGAATGTAATATTTTACAACATTCCTGGCGTGTCGTCGCCTGCTTCTCGATGGGGACATTATATACGTCTATAACGTTGTGTATCCTAACCTAACGCAACCTAACATCTGGGATGTAATATTCCTGGCGTGTCGTCGCCTACTTCTGAATGGGGAGATTATATACGTCTATAACGTTATATATCCTAACCTAAGGCAACCTAACATCTCGGATGTAATAGTTGACAACATTCCTGGCGTGTTCGCCCGTACTTCTCGGTGGGAACATTATATACGTCTATAACGTTATATATCCTAGCCTAAGGCCACATAACATGTCGAATGTAATATTTTACAACATTCCTGGCGTGTCGTCGCCTGCTTCTCGATGGGGACATTATATACGTCTTTAACGTTGTATATCCTAACCTAAGGGAACCTAACATCTCGGGTGTAATATTTTACAACATTCCTGACGCGTCGGCCCCTATTTTTCGGTGGGAACATTATATACGTCTATAACGTTATATATCCTAGCCTAAGGCCACATAACATGTCGGATGTAATATTTTACAACATTCCTGACGCGTCGGCCCCTATTTTTCGGTGGGAACATTATATACGTCTATAACGTTATATATCCTAGCCTAAGGCAACCTAAGATGTGGAATGTAATATTTTACAACATTCCTGGCGTGTCGTCGCCTACTTCACGATGGGGACATTATATACATCTATAACATTGTATATCCTAACCTAAGGCAACCTAACATCTCGGATGTAATATTTTACAACATTCCTGGCATGTCGGTCCCTACATCTCGGCGGGAACACACTATACGTCTATAACGTTGTATATCCTAACCTAACGCAACCTAACATTTGGGATGCAATATTTTACAACATTCCTGGCATGTGTGTTCCTACTTTTCGGTGGGAACATTATATACGTCTATAACGTTGTATATCCTAGTCCAAGGCAACCTAACATGTCGAATGTAATATTTTACAACATTCCTGGCGTGTCGTCGCCTACTTCTCGATGGGGACATTACATACATCTATAACCTTGTATATCCTAACCTAAGGCAACCTAACATCTCGGATGTAATATTTTACAACATTCTGGCGTGTCGTCGCCTGCCTCTCGATGGGGACATTATATACGTCTATAACGTTGTATATCCTAACCTAACGCAACCTAACATTTGGGATGTAATATTTTACAACATTCCTGGCATGTCGGTGCCTACGTCTCGGTGGGAACATTATATACGTCTATAACGATAGATATCCTAACCTAAGGCAACCTAACACCTCGGATGTAATAGTTGACAACATTCCTGGCGTGTAGGCCCGTACTTCCCGGTGGTAACATTACATACGTCTATAACGTTATATATCCTAGCCTAAGGGCACCCAACATGTCGAATGTAATATTTTACAACATTCCTGACGCGTCGGCCCCTATTTTTCGGTGGGAACATTATATACGTCTATAACGTTATATATCCTAGTCTAAGGCAACCTAACATGTCCAATGTAATATTTTACAACATTCCTGGCGTGTCGTCGCCTACTTCTCGGCGGGAACACACTATACGTCTATAACGTTGTATATCCTAACCTAACGCAACCTAACATTTGGGATGCAATATTTTACAACATTCCTGGCATGTCGGTGCCTACGTCTCGGTGGGAACATTATATACGTCTATAACGATATATGTCCCAACCTAAGGCAACCTAACACCTCGGATGTAATAGTTGACAACATTCCTGGCGTCTAGGCCCGTACTTCTCGGTGGGAACATTGTATACGTCTATAACGTTATAAATCCTAGCCTAAGGCCACATAACATGTCGAATATAATATTTTACAACATTCCTGGCGTGTCGTCGCCTGCTTCTCGATGGGGACATTATATACGTCTATAACGTTGTGTATCCTAACCTAACGCAACCTAACATCTGGGATGTAATATTCCTGGCGTGTCGTCGCCTACTTCTGGATGGGGAGATTATATACGTCTATAACGTTATATATCCTAACCTAAGGCAACCTAACATCTCGGATGTAATGGTTTACAATATTCCTGGCGTGCCCGCCCGTACTTCTCGGTGGGAACATTATATACGTCTATAACGTTATATATCCTAGCCTAAGGCCACATAACATGTCGAATGTAATATTTTACAACATTCCTGGCGTGTCGTCGCCTGCTTCTCGATGGAGACATTATATACGTCTATAACGTTGTATATCCTAACCTAACGCAACCTAACATCTCGGATGTACTATTTTACAAAATTCCTGGCATGTCGGTCCCTACATCTCGGTGGGAACTTACTATACGTCTATAAAGTTGTATATCCTAACCTAAGGGAACCTAACATCTCGGGTGTAATATTTTACAACATTCCTGACTCGTCGGCCCCTATTTTTAGGTGGGAACATTATATACGTTTATAACGCTATATATCCTAGCCTAAGGCAACCTAAGATGTCGAATGTAATATTTTACAACATTCTGGCGTGTCGTCGCCTGCATCTCGATGGGGAGATTATATACGTCTATAACTTTGTATATCCTAACCTAACGCAACCTAAGATTTGGGATGTAATATTTTACAACATTCCTTGCATGTCGGAGCCTACGTCTCGGTGGGAACATTATATACGTCTATAACGTTATATATCCTAGCCTAAGGACACCTAACATGTCGAATGTAGTATTTTACAACATTCCTGACGCGTAGGCCCCTATTTTTCGGTGGGAACATTACATACGTCTATAACGTTATATATCCTAGTCTAAGGCAACCTGACATGTCGAATGTAATATTTTAAACACTCCTGTCGTGTAGTCGCCTACTTCTGGATGGGGACATTATATACATCTATAACTTTGTATATCCTAACCTAAGGCAGCCTAACATCTCGGATGTAATATTTTACAACATTCCTGGCATGTCGGTCCCTACATCTCGGTGGGAACATACTATACGTCTATAACGTTGTATATCCTAACCTAAGGCGACCTAACATGTCGGATGTAATAGTTGATAACATTCCTGGCGTGTCGGCCCGTACTTCTCGGTGGTAACATTACATACGTCTATAACGTTATATATCCTAGCCTAAGGCAACCTAACATGTCGAATGTAATATTTTACAACATTCTGGCGTGTCGTCGCCTGCTTCTCGATGGGGAGATTATATACGTCTATAACTTTGTATATCCTAACCTAACGCAACCTAAGATTGGGGATGTAATATTTTACAACATTCCTTGCATGTCGGTGGCTACGTCTCGGTGGGAACATTATATACGTCTATAACGTTATATATCCTAGCCTAAGGCAACCTAACATCTCGGATGTAATATTTTACAACATTCCTGGCGTGTCGTCGCCTGCTTCTCGATGGGGACATTATATACGTCTATAACGTTGTATATCCTAACCTAACGCAACCTAACATTTGGGATGTAATATTTTACAACATTCCTGGCATGTCGGTGCCTACGTCTCGGTGGGAACATTATATACGTCTATAACGATAGATATCCTAACCTAAGGCAACCTAACACCTCGGATGTAATAGTTGACAACATTCCTGGCGTGTAGGCCCGTACTTCCCGGTGGTAACATTACATACGTCTATAACGTTATATATCCTAGCCTAAGGGCACCCAACATGTCGAATGTAATATTTTACAACATTCCTGACGCGTCGGCCCCTATTTTTCGGTGGGAACATTATATACGTCTATAACGTTATATATCCTAGTCTAAGGCAACCTAACATGTCGAATGTAATATTTTACAACATTCCTGGCGTGTCGTCGCCTACTTCTCGGCGGGAACACACTATACGTCTATAACGTTGTATATCCTAACCTAACGCAACCTAACATTTGGGATGCAATATTTTACAACATTCCTGGCATGTCGGTGCCTACGTCTCGGTGGGAACATTATATACGTCTATAACGATATATGTCCCAACCTAAGGCAACCTAACACCTCGGATGTAATAGTTGACAACATTCCTGGCGTCTAGGCCCGTACTTCTCGGTGGGAACATTGTATACGTCTATAACGTTATAAATCCTAGCCTAAGGCCACATAACATGTCGAATATAATATTTTACAACATTCCTGGCGTGTCGTCGCCTGCTTCTCGATGGGGACATTATATACGTCTATAACGTTGTGTATCCTAACCTAACGCAACCTAACATCTGGGATGTAATATTCCTGGCGTGTCGTCGCCTACTTCTGGATGGGGAGATTATATACGTCTATAACGTTATATATCCTAACCTAAGGCAACCTAACATCTCGGATGTAATGGTTGACAATATTCCTGGCGTGCCCGCCCGTACTTCTCGGTGGGAACATTATATACGTCTATAACGTTATATATCCTAGCCTAAGGCCACATAACATGTCGAATGTAATATTTTACAACATTCCTGGCGTGTCGTCGCCTGCTTCTCGATGGAGACATTATATACGTCTATAACGTTGTATATCCTAACCTAACGCAACCTAACATCTCGGATGTACTATTTTACAAAATTCCTGGCATGTCGGTCCCTACATCTCGGTGGGAACTTACTATACGTCTATAAAGTTGTATATCCTAACCTAAGGGAACCTAACATCTCGGGTGTAATATTTTACAACATTCCTGACTCGTCGGCCCCTATTTTTAGGTGGGAACATTATATACGTTTATAACGCTATATATCCTAGCCTAAGGCAACCTAAGATGTCGAATGTAATATTTTACAACATTCTGGCGTGTCGTCGCCTGCATCTCGATGGGGAGATTATATACGTCTATAACTTTGTATATCCTAACCTAACGCAACCTAAGATTTGGGATGTAATATTTTACAACATTCCTTGCATGTCGGAGCCTACGTCTCGGTGGGAACATTATATACGTCTATAACGTTATATATCCTAGCCTAAGGACACCTAACATGTCGAATGTAGTATTTTACAACATTCCTGACGCGTAGGCCCCTATTTTTCGGTGGGAACATTACATACGTCTATAACGTTATATATCCTAGTCTAAGGCAACCTGACATGTCGAATGTAATATTTTAAACACTCCTGTCGTGTAGTCGCCTACTTCTGGATGGGGACATTATATACATCTATAACTTTGTATATCCTAACCTAAGGCAGCCTAACATCTCGGATGTAATATTTTACAACATTCCTGGCATGTCGGTCCCTACATCTCGGTGGGAACATACTATACGTCTATAACGTTGTATATCCTAACCTAAGGCGACCTAACATGTCGGATGTAATAGTTGATAACATTCCTGGCGTGTCGGCCCGTACTTCTCGGTGGTAACATTACATACGTCTATAACGTTATATATCCTAGCCTAAGGCAACCTAACATGTCGAATGTAATATTTTACAACATTCTGGCGTGTCGTCGCCTGCTTCTCGATGGGGAGATTATATACGTCTATAACTTTGTATATCCTAACCTAACGCAACCTAAGATTGGGGATGTAATATTTTACAACATTCCTTGCATGTCGGTGGCTACGTCTCGGTGGGAACATTATATACGTCTATAACGTTATATATCCTAGCCTAAGGCCACCTAACATGTCGAATGTAATATTTTACAACATTCCTGACGCGTAGGCCCCTATTTTTCGGTGGGAACATTACATACGTCTATAACGTTATATATCCTAGTCTAAGGCAACCTGACATGTCGAATGTAATATTTTACAACACTCCTGTCGTGTAGTCGCCTACTTCTGGATGGGGACATTATATACATCTATAACTTTGTATATCCTAACCTAAGGCAGCCTAACATCTCGGATGTAATATTTTACAATATTCCTGGCATGTCGGTCCCTACATCTCGGTGGGAACATACTATACGTCTATAACGTTGTATATCCTAACCTAAGGGAACCTAACATCTCGGGTGTAATATTTTACAACATTCCTGACGCGTCGGCCCCTATTTTTCGGTGGGAACATTATATACGTCTATAACGTTATATATCCTAGCCTAAGGCAACCTAAGATGTGGAATGTAATATTTTACAACATTCCTGGCGTGTCGTCGCCTACTTCACGATGGGGACATTATATACATCTATAACATTGTATATCCTAACCTAAGGCAACCTAACATCTCGGATGTAATATTTTACAACATTCCTGGCGTGTCGTCGCCTGCTTCTCGATGGGGACATTATATACGTCTATAACGTTGTATATCCTAACCTAACGCAACCTAACATCTCGGATGTAATATTTTACAACATTCTTGGCATGTCGGACCCTACATCTCGGTGGGAACATACTATACGTCTATAAAGTTGTATATCCTAACCTAAGGGAACATAACATCTCGGGTGTAATATTTTGCAACATTCCTGACTCATCGGCCCCTATTTTTAGGTGGGAACATTATATACGTCTATAACGCTATATATCCTATCCTAAGGCAACCTAAGATGTCGAATGTAATATTTTACAACATTCTGGCATGTCGTCGCCTGCTTCTCGATGGGGAGATTATATACGTCTATAACTTTGTATATCCTAACCTAACGCAACCTAAGATTTGGGATGTAATATTTTACAACATTCCTTGCATGTCGGTGCCTACGTCTCGGAGGGAACATTATATACGTCTATAACGTTATATATCCTAGCCTAAGGCAACCTAAGATGTCGAATGTAATATTTTACAACATTCTGGCGTGTCGTCGCCTGCTTCTCGATGGGAGCATTATATACGTCTATAACGTTGTGTATCCTAACCTAACGCAACCTAACATCTGGGATGTAATATTCCTGGCGTGTCGTCGCCTACTTCTGGATGGGGAGATTATATACGTCTATAACGTTATATATCCTAACCTAAGGCAACCTAACATCTCGGATGTAATAGTTGACAACATTCCTGGCGTGTCCGCCCGTACTTCTCGGTGGGAACATTATATACGTCTATAACGTTATATATCCTAGCCTAAGGCCACATAACATGTCGAATGTAATATTTTATAACATTCCTGGCGTGTCGTCGCCTGCTTCTCGATGGGGACATTATATACGTCTTTAACGTTGTATATCCTAACCTAAAGCAACCTAACATCTGGGATGTAATATTTTACAAGATTCCTGGCATGTCGGTCCCCAAGTCTCGGTAGGAAAATTATATACGTCTATAACGATATATATCCAAACCGAACGGAACCTAACATCTCGGATGTAATATTTTACAACATTCCTGGCGTGTCGTCGCCTGCTTCTCGATGGGGACATTATATACGTCTATAACGTTGTATATCCTAACCTAACGCAACCTAACATCTCGGATGTAATATTTTACAACATTCTTGGCATGTCGGACCCTACATCTCGGTGGGAACATACTATACGTCTATAAAGTTGTATATCCTAACCTAAGGGAACATAACATCTCGGGTGTAATATTTTACAACATTCCTGACTCGTCGGCCCCTATTTTTAGGTGGGAACATTATATACGTCTATAACGCTATATATCCTAGCCTAAGGCAACCTAAGATGTCGAATGTACTATTTTACAACATTCTGGCGTGTCGTCGCCTGCTTCTCGATGGGGAGATTATATACGTCTATAACTTTGTATATCCTAACCTAACGCAACCTAAGATTTGGGATGTAATATTTTACAACATTCCTTGCATGTCGGTGCCTACGTCTCGGTGGGAACATTATATACGTCTATAACGTTATATATCCTAGCCTAAGGCCGCCTAACATGTCGAATGTAATATTTTACAACATTCCTGACGCGTAGGCCCCTATTTTTCGGTGGGAATATTACATACGTCTATAACGTTATATATCCTAGTCTAAGGCAACCTGACATGTCGAATGTAATATTTTACAACACTCCTGTCGTGTAGTCGCCTACTTCTGGATGGGGACATTATATACATCTATAACTTTGTATATCCTAACCTAAGGCAGCCTAACATCTCGGATGTAATATTTTACAACATTCCTGGCATGTCGGTGCCTACGTCTCGGTGGGAACATTATATACGTCTATAACGATAGATATCCTAACCTAAGGCAACCTAACACCTCGGATGTAATAGTTGACAACATTCCTGGCGTGTAGGCCCGTACTTCCCGGTGGTAACATTACATACGTCTATAACGTTATATATCCTAGCCTAAGGGCACCTAACATGTCGAATGTAATATTTTACAACATTCCTGACGCGTCGGCCCTATTTTTCGGTGGGAACATTATATACGTCTATAACGTTATATATCCTAGTCTAAGGCAACCTAACATGTCGAATGTAATATTTTACAACATTCCTGGCGTGTCGTCGCCTACTTCTCGATGGGGACATTATATACGTCTATAAGGTTGTATATCCTAACCTAACGCAACCTAACATCTCGTATGTAATATTTTACAACATTCCTGGCATGTCGGTCCCTACATCTCGGCGGGAACACACTATACGTCTATAACGTTGTATATCCTAACCTAACGCAACCTAACATTTGGGATGCAATATTTTACAACATTCCTGGCATGTCGGTGCCTACGTCTCGGTGGGAACATTATAGACGTCTATAACGATATATGTCCCAACCTAAGGCAACCTAACACCTCGGATGTAATAGTTGACAACATTCCTGGCGTCTAGGCCCGTACTTCTCGGTGGGAACATTGTATACGTCTATAACGTTATAAATCCTAGCCTAAGGCCACATAACATGTCGAATATAATATTTTACAACATTCCTGGCGTGTCGTCGCCTGCTTCTCGATGGGAACATTATATACGTCTATAACGTTGTGTATCCTAACCTAACGCAACCTAACATCTGGGATGTAATATTCCTGGCGTGTCGTCGCCTACTTCTGGATGGGGAGATTATATACGTCTATAACGTTATATATCCTAACCTAAGGCAACCTAACATCTCGGATGTAATAGTTGACAACATTCCTGGCGTGTCCGCCCGTACTTCTCGGTGGGAACATTATATACGTCTATAACGTTGTATATCCTAACCTAAGGCAACCTAACATCTCGGATGTAATATTTTACAACATTCTGGCATGTCGTCGCCTGCTTCTCGATGGGGAGATTATATACGTCTACAACGTTGTATATCCTAACCTAACGCAACCTAACATTTGGGATGCAATATTTTACAACAATCCTGGCATGTCGGTGCCTACGTCTCGGTGGGAACATTATATACGTCTATAACGATATATATCCTAACCTAAGGCAACCTAAACCTCGGATGTAATAGTTGACAACATTCCTGGCGTGTAGGCCCGTACTTCTCGGTGGGAACATTGTATACGTCTATAACGTTATAAATCCTAGCCTAAGGCCACATAACATGTCGAATGTAATATTTTACAACATTCCTGGCGTGTCGTCGCCTGCTTCTCGATGGGGACATTATATACATCTATAACATTGTATATCCTAACCTAAGGCAACCTAACATCTCGGATGTAATATTTTACAACATTCTGGCGTGTCGTCGCCTGCTTCTCGATGGGGAGATTATATACGTCTATAACGTTGTATATCCTAACCTAACGCAACCTAACATTTGGGATGTAATATTTTACAACATTCGTTGCATGTCGGTGCCTACGTCTCGGTGGGAACATTATATACGTCTATAACGATATATATCCTAACCTAAGGCAACCTAAACCTCGGATGTAATAGTTGACAACATTCCTGGCGTGTAGGCCCGTACTTCTCGGTGGGAACATTGTATACGTCTATAACGTTATATATCCTAGCCTAGGGCGACCTAACATATCGAATGTAATATTTTACATCATTCCTGGCTTGTCGTCGCCTGCTTCTCGATGGGAACATTATATACGTCTATAACGTTTTGTATCCTAACCTAACGCAACCTAGCATCTGGGATGTAATATTCCTGGCGTGTCGTCGCCTACTTCTGGATGAGGACATTATATACGTCTATAACGTTATATATCCGAACCTAAGGCAACCTAACATCTCGGATGTAATAGTTGACAACATTCCTGGCGTGTCCACACGTACTTCTCGGTGGGAACATTATATACGTCTATAACGTTATATATCCTAGCCTAAGGCCACCTAACATGTCGAATGTAATATTTTACAACATTCCTGGCGTGTCGTCGCCTGCTTCTCGATGGGGAGATTATATACGTCTATAACGTTGTATATCCTAACCTAACGCAACCTAACATTTGGGATGTAATATTTTACAACATTCGTTGCATGTCGGTGCCTACGTCTCGGTGGGAACATTATATACGTCTATAACGATATATATCCTAACCTAAGGCAACCTAAACCTCGGATGTAATAGTTGACAACATTCCTGGCGTGTAGGCCCGTACTTCTCTGTGGGAACATTGTATACGTCTATAACGTTATATATCCTAGCCTAAGGCGACCTAACATATCGAATGTAATATTTTACATCATTCCTGGCTTGTCGTCGCCTGCTTCTCGATGGGAACATTATATATGTCTATAACGTTTTGTATCCTAACCTAACGCAACCTAGCATCTGGGATGTAATATTCCTGGCGTGTCGTCGCCTGATTCTCGATGGGGACATAATATACATCTATAACATTGTATATCCTAACCTAAGGCAACCTAACATCTCGGATGTAATATTTTACAACATTCTGGGGTGTCGTCGCCGGCTTCTCGATGGGGAGATTGTATACGTCTATAACGTTGTATATCCTAACCTAACGCAACCTAACATTTGGGATGTAATATTTTACAACACTCCTTGCATGTCGGTGCCTACGTCTCGGTGGGAACATCATATACGTCTATGACGATATATATCCTAACCCAAGGCAACCTAACACCTCGGATGTAATAGGTGACCACATTCCTGGCATGTAGGCACGTACTTCTCGGTGGGAACATTGTATACGCCTATAACGTTATATATCCTAGCCTAAGGCGACCTAACATGTCGAATGTAATATTTTACATCATTCCTGGCGTGTCGTCTCCTGCTTCTCGATGGGAACATTATATACGTCTATAACGTTATATATCATAACCTAAGGCAACCGAACATCTGGGATGTAATATTTTACAACATTGCTGGCATATCGGTCCCTACTTCTCGGTGGAAACATTGTATACGTCTATAACGATATATATCCTAGCCTAAGGCAACCTAACATATCGCATGTAATATTTTACAACATTCCTGGCGTGTCGTCGCCTTCTTCTCGATGGGGACATTATATACGTCGATAACGTTATATATCCTAGCCTAAGGCAACCTAACATCTCGGATGTAATAGTTGACAACATTCCTGGCGTGTCGTCGCCTGCTTCTCGATGGGGACATTATATACGTCTATAACGTTGTATATCCTAACCTAAAGCAACCTAACATCTGGGATGTAATATTTTACAACATTCCTGGCGTGTCGTCGCCTAGTTTGGATGGGGTCATTATATACATCTATAACGCTGTATATCCTAACCTAAGGCAACCTAACATGTCGAATGTAATATTTTACAACATTCCTGTCGTGTCGTCGCCTGCTTCTCGATGGGGAGATTATATACGTCTATAACGTTGTATATCCTAACCTAACGCAACCTAACATTTGGGATGTAATATTTTACAACATTCCTTGCATGTCGGTGCCTACGTCTCGGTGGGAACATTATATACGTCTATAACGATATATATCCTAACCTAAGGCAACCTAACACCTCGGATGTAATAGTTGACAACATTCCTGGCGTGCAGGCTCGTACTTCTCGGTGGGAACATTGTATACGTCTATAACGATATATATCCTAGCCTAAGGCGACCTAACATGTCGAATGTAATATTTTACATCATTCCTGGCGTGTCGTCGCCTGCTTCTCGATGGGAACATTACATGCGTCTATAACGTTATATATCATAACCTAAGGGAACCCAGCATCTCGGATGTAATATTTTAAAACATTCCTGGCATGTCGGTCCCTACTTCTCGGTGGGAATATTATATACGTCTATAACGTTATATATCATAACCTAAGGCAACCTAACATCTCGGATGTAATATTTTACAACATTCCTGGCATATCGGTCCCTATTTCTCGGTGGAAACATTGTGTACGTCTATAACGATATATAACCTAGCCTAAGGCAACCTAACATCTCGGATGTAATATTTTACAACATTCCTGGCGCGTCGGTTCCTATTTTTTGGTGGGAACATTATATACGTCTATAACGTTATATATCCTAACCTAAGGGACCCTAACATGTCGTATGTAATATTTCACAACATTCCTGGCGTGTCGTAGCCTGCTTCTCGATGGGGACATTATATACGTCTATAACGTTGTATATCCTAACTTAAAGCAACCTAACATCTGGGATGTAATATTTTACAACATTCCTGGCGTGTCGTCGCCTAGTTTGGATGGGGTCATTATATACATCTATAACGCTGTATATCCTAACCTAAGGCAACCTAACATCTCGGATGTAATATTTTACAACATTCCTGGCATGTCGGTCCCTACATCTCGGTGGGAACATACTATACGTCTATAACGTTGTATATCCTAACCTAAGGGAACCTAACATCTCGAGTGTAAACTTTTACAACATTCCTGACGCGTCGGGCCCTATTTTTCGGTGGGAACATTATATACGGCTATAACGTTATATATCCTAGCCTAAGGCAACCTAACATGTCGAATGTAATATTTTACAACATTCCTGTCGTGTCGTCACCTGGTTCTCGATGGGGAGATTATATACGTCTATAACGTTGTATATCCTAACCTAACGCAACCTAACATTTGGGATGTAATATTTTACAACATTCCTTGCATGTCGGTGCCTACGTCTCGGTGGGAACATTATATACGTCTATAACGATATATATCCTAACCTAAGGCAACCTAACACCTCGGATGTAATAGTTGACAACATTCCCGGCGTGTAGGCCCGTACTTCTCGGTGGGAACATTGTATACGTCTATAACGATATATATCCTAGCCTAAGGCGACCTAACATGTCGAATGTAATATTTTACATCATTCCTGGCGTGTCGTCGCCTGCTTCTCGATGGGAACATTACATACGTCTATAACGTTATATATCATAACCTAAGGCAACCGAACATCTGGAATGTAATATTTTACAACATTCCTGGCATATCAGTCCCTACTTCTCGGTGGAAACATTGTATACGTCTATAACGATATATATCCTAGCCTAGGGCAACCTAACATCTCGGATGTAATATTTTACAACATTCCTGGCGTGTCGTCGCCTACTTCTCGATGGGGACATTATATACGTCTATAACGTTATATATCCTAGCCTAAGGCAACCTAACATGTCGAATGTAATATTTTACAACATTCCTGGCGTGTCGTCGCCTACTTCTCGATGGGGACATTATATACATCTATAACATTGTATATCCTAACCCAAGGCAACCTAACATCTCGAATGGAATATTTTACAACATTCCTGGCATATCGGTCCCTACTTCTCGGTGGAAACATTGCATACGCCTATAACGATATATATCCTAGCCTAAGGCGACCTAACATATCGAATGTAATATTTTACATCATTCCTGGCGTGTCGTCGCCTGCTTCTCGATGGGAACATTATATACGTCTATAACGTTGTGTATACTAACCTAACGCAACCTAACATCTGGGATGTAATATTCCTGGCGTGTCGTCGCCTACTTCTGGATGGGGACATTATATACGTCTATAACATTATATATCCTAACCTAAGCCAACCTAACATCTCGGATGTAATATTTTACAACATTCCTGGCATGTCGGTTCCTACATCTCGGTGGGAACATACTATACGTCTATAACGTTGTATATCCTATCCTAAGGGAACATAACATCTCGGGTGTAATATTTTACAACATTCCTGACGCGTCGGCCCCTATTTTTCGGTGGGAACATTATATACGTCTATAACGTTATATATCCTAGCCTAAGGCGACCTAACATGTCGAATGTAATATTTTACAACATTCCTGGCGTGTCGTCTACTGCTTCTCGATGGGGACATTATATACGTCTATAATGTTGTATATCTTAACCTAACGCAACTTAACATCTGGGATGTAATATTTTACAGCATTCGTGGTGTGTCGTCGCCTACTTCTGGATGGGGTCATTATATACATCTATAACGTTGTATATCCTAACCTAAGGGAACCTAACACCTCGGGTGTAATATTTTACAACATTCCCGACGCGTCGGCCCCTATTTTTCGGTGAGAACATTATATACATTTATAACGGTATGTATCCTAGCCTAAGGCAACCTAACATCTCGGATGTAATAGTTGACAACATTCCTGGCGTGTCCGCCCGTACTTCTCGGTGGGAACATTATATACGTCTATAACGTGATATATCCTAGCCTAAGGCTACATAACATGTCGAATGTAATATTTTACAACATTCCTGGCGTGTCGTTGCCTGCTTCTCGATGGGGAGATTATATACGTCTATAACGTTGTATATCCTAACCTAACGCAACCTAACATTTGGGATGTAATATTTTACAACATTCCTTGCATGTCGGTGCCTACGTCTCGGTGGGAACAGTATATACGTCTATAACGATATATATCCTAACCTAAGGCAACCTAACACCTCGGATGTAATAGTTGACAACATTCCTGGCGTGTAGGCCCGTACTTCTCGGTGGGAACATTGTATACGTCTATAACGTTGTATATCCTAACCTAACGCAACCTAACATTTGGGATGTAATATTTTAGAACATTCCTGGCATGTCGGTCCCTACTCCTCGGCGGAAACATTGTATACGTCTATAACGATATATATCCTAGTCTAAGGCAACCTAATATGTCAAATGTAATATTTTACAACATTCCTGGCGTGTCGTCGCCTACTTCTCGATGGGGACATTATATAAATCTATAACCTTGTATATCCTAACCTAAAACAGCCTAACATCTCGGATGTAATATTTCACAACATTCCTGGCATGTCGGTCCCTACTTCTCGGTGGAAACATTGTATACGTCTATAACGATATATATGCTAACCTAAGGCAAACTAACATCTCGGATGTAATAGTTGACAACATTCCAGGCGTGTCAGCCCGTACTTCTCGGTGGGAACATTATATACGTCTATAACGCTATATATCCTAGCCTAAGGCGACCTAACATGTCGAATGTAATATTTTACAACATTCCTGGCCTGTCGTCTCCTGCTCCTCGATGGGGACATTATATACGTCTATAACGTTATATATCCTAACCTAAGGGAACCTAACATCTCGGGTGTAATATTTGAAAACATTCCCGGCGTGTTAGCCCGTACTTCTCGGTGGGAACATCATATACGTCTATAGCGATATATATCATAGCCTAAGGCAACCTAACATCTCGGATGTAATATTTTACAACATTCCTGGCGCGTCGGCTCCTATTTTTCGGTGGGAACATTATATACGTCTATAACGTTATATATCTTAACCTAAGGGAATCTAACATCTCGGGTGTAATATTTTACAACATTCATGACACGTCGTCGCCTGCTTCTCGATGGGGACATTATATAAGTCTATAACGTTGTATATCCTAACCTAACGCAACCTAACATCTGGGATGTAATATTCCTGTCGTGTCGTCGCCTACTTCTGGATGGGGACATTATATACGTTTATAACGTTGTGTATCCTAACCTAACGCAACCTAACATCTCGGATGTAATAGTTGACAACATTCCTGGCGTGTCCGCCAGTACTTCTCGATGGGGACATTATATACGTCTACAACGTTGTATATCCTAACCTAACGCAACCTAACACCTGGGATGTAATATTATGCAACCTTCCTGGCGTGTCGTCGTCTGCTTCTCGATGGGGACATTATGTACGTCTATAACGTTGTATATCCTAACCTAACGCAACCTAACATCTGGGATGTAATATTTTACAACATTCCTGGCGTTTCGTCGCCTGCTTCTCGATGGGGACATTATATACGTCTATAACGTTGTATATCCTAACCTAACGCAATCTAACATCTGGGATGTAATATTTTACAACATTCCTGGCGCGTCGGCTCCTACTTTTCGGTGGGAACATTATATACATCTATAACTTTGTATATCCTAGCCTAAGGCGACCTAACATCTCGGATGTAATATTTTACAACATTCCTGGCATGTCGGTCCCCACGTTTCGGTGGGAACATTATATACGTCTCTATCGATATATATCCTAACCTAAGGCAACCTAACATCTCGGATGTATTATTTTACAACACTCCTGGCTTGTCGGTCCCTACATCTCGGTGGGAAAATTATATACGTCTATAACGTTGTATATCCTAACCTAAGGCAATCTAACCTCAATACCGTAATATTTTACAACATTGCTGGCATGTCGGTACCTACATCTCGGTGGGAAAATTATATACGTCTATAACGTTGTATATCCTAACCTAAGGCAAACTAACCTCAATACCGTAATATTTTACAACATTGCTGGCGTGTCGTCGCCTACTTCTCGATGGGGACATTAAATACATCTATAACGTCATATATCCTAACCTAAGGGCACCTAACATCTCGGGTGTAATATTTTACAACATTCCTGACGCGTCGGCCGCTATTTCTCGGTGGGAATATTGTATACGTCTATAACGTTATATATCCTAGCCTAAGGCAACCTAACATCTCGGATGTAATATTTCACAACATTCCTGTCGTGTCGTCGCCTGCTTCTCGATGGGGACATTATATACGTCTATAACGTTGTATATTCTAACCTAACGCAACCTAACATCTGGGATGTAATATTTTACAACATTCCTGGCGTGTCGTCGCCTACTTCTGGATGGGGATATTATATACATCTATAACGTCATATATCCTATCCTAAGGGAACCTAACATCTCGGATGTAATATTTTACAACATTCCTGGCATGTCGGTCCCTACTTCTCGGTGGGAGCATACTATATGTCTGTAACGTTGTATATCCTAACCTAAGGGAACCTAACATCTCGGATGTAATATTTTAAAACTTTCCTGGCATGTCGGTCCCTGCGTGTCGGTGGGATCATTATATACGTCTATAACGATATATATCCTAACCTAAGGCAACCTAACATCTCGGATGTAATATTTTACAACATTCCTGGCATGTCGGTCACTAGGTCTCGGTGGGAACATTATATACGTCTGTAACGATATATACCCTAACTTAAGGCAACCTAACATCTCGGATTTAATATTTTACAACATTCCTGGCATGTACGTCCCTACTTCTCGGTGGGAACATTATATACGTCTATAACGTTGTATATTCTAACCTAACGCAACCTAACATTTGGGATGTAATATTTTACAACATTTCTGGCGTGTCGTCGCCTACTTCTGGATGGGGACATTATATACATCTATAACGTCATATATCCTAACCTAAGGCAACCTAACATATCGGATGTAATATTTTACAACATTCTGGCGTGTCGTCGCCTTCTTCTACATGGGGACATTATATACGTCTATAACCTTGTATATACTAACCTAACGCAACCTAACATCTGGGATGTAATATTTTACAACATTCCTGGCGTGTCGTCGCCTACTTCTGGATGGGGACATGATATACATCTATAACGTCATATATCCTAACCTAAGGGAACCTAACATATCGGGTGTAATATTTTACAACATTTCTGTCGTGTCGTCGCCTGCTTCTCGATGGGGACATTATATACGTCTATAACGTTGTATATTCTAACCTAACGCAACCTAACATCTGGGATGTAATATTTTACAACATTCCTGGCGTTTCGTCGCCTGCTTCTCGATGGGGACATTATATACGTCTATAACGTTGTATATTCTAACCTAACGCAATTTAACATCTGGGATGTAATATTTTACAACATTCCTGGCGCGTCGGCTCCTACTTTTCGGTGGGAACATTATATACGTCTATAACGATATATATCCTAACCTAAAGCAACCTAACATCTCGGATGTATTATTTTACAACACTACTGGCTTGTCGGTCCCTACATCTCGGTGGGAAAATTATATACGTCTATAACGTTGTATATCCTAACCTAAGGCAAACTAACCTCAATACCGTAATATTTTACAACATTGCTGGCGTGTCGTCGCCTACTTCTCGATGGGGACATTAAATACATCTATAACGTCATATATCCTAACCTAAGGGCACCTAACATCTCGGGTGTAATATTTTACAACATTCCTGACGCGTCGGCCGCTATTTCTCGGTGGGAATATTGTATACGTCTATAACGTTATATATCCTAGCCTAAGGCAACCTAACATCTCGGATGTAATATTTCACAACATTCCTGTCGTGTCGTCGCCTGCTTCTCGATGGGGACATTATATACGTCTATAACGTTGTATATTCTAACCTAACGCAACCTAACATCTGGGATGTAATATTTTACAACATTCCTGGCGTGTCGTCGCCTACTTCTGGATGGGGACATTATATACATCTATAACGTCATATATCCTAACCTAAGGGAACCTAACATCTCGGGTGTAATAATTTACAACATTCCTGGCGTGTCGTCGCCTACTTCTGGATGGGGACATTATATACATCTATAAAGTTATATATCCTAACCTAAGGGAACCTAACATCTCGGATGTAATATTTTAAAACTTTCCTGGCATGTCGGTCCCTGCGTGTCGGTGGGATCATTATATACGTCTATAACGATATATATCCTAACCTAAGGCAACCTAACATCTCGGATGTAATATTTTACAACATTCCTGGCATGTCGGTCACTAGGTCTCGGTGGGAACATTATATACGTCTGTAACGATATATACCCTAACCTAAGGCAACCTAACATCTCGGATTTAATATTTTACAACATTCCTGGCATGTAGGTCCCTACTTCTCGGTGGGAACATTATATACGTCTATAACGTTATATATCCTAGCCTAAGGCAACCTAACATGTCGAATGTAATATTTCACAACATTCCTGTCGTGTCGTCGCCTGCTTCTCGATGGGTACATTATATACGTCTATAACGTTGTATATTCTAACCTAACGCAACCTAACATTTGGGATGTAATATTTTACAACATTTCTGGCGTGTCGTCGCCTACTTCTGGATGGGGACATTATATACATCTATAACGTTATATATCCTAGCCTAAGGGAACCTAACATCTCGGGTGTAATATTTTACAACATTCCTGGCGTGTCGTCGCCTACTTCTCGATGGGGACATTATATACATCTATAACTTTGTATATCCTAACCTAAGGCAACCTAACATATCGGATGTAATATTTTACAACATTCTGGCGTGTCGTCGCCTTCTTCTACACGGGGACATTATATACGTCTAAAACCTTGTATATACTAACCTAACGCAACCTAACATCTGGGATGTAATATTTTACAACATTCCTGGCGTGTCGTCGCCTACTTCTGGATGGGGACATTATATACATCTATAACGTCATATATCCTAACCTAAGGGAACCTAACATCTCGGGTGTAATATTTTACAACATTCCAGTCGTGTCGTCGCCTGCTTCTCGATGGGGACATTCTATACGTCTATAACGTTGTATATCCTAACCTAAGGGAACCTATCATCTCGGGTGTAATATTTGGAACATTCCTGACGCGTCAGTCCCTATTTCTCGGTGGGAACATTATATACGTCTATAACGTTATATATCCTAGCCTAAGGCAACCAAACTTGTAGAATGTAATATTTTACAACATTCCTGGCGTGTCGTCGCCTACTTCTCGATGGGGACAATATATACATCTATAACGTTATATATCCTAGCCTAAGGGAACCTAACATCTCGGGTGTAATATTTTACAACATTCCTGGCGTGTCGTCGCCTACTTCTCGATGGGGACATTATATACATCTATAACTTTGTATATCCTAACCTAAGGCAACCTAACATATCGGATGTAATATTTTACAACATTCTGGCGTGTCGTCGCCTTCTTCTACATGGGGACATTATATACGTCTAAAACCTTGTATATACTAACCTAACGCAACCTAACATCTGGGATGTAATATTTTACAACATTCCTGGCGTGTCGTCGCCTACTTCTGGATGGGGACATTATATACATCTATAACGTCATATATCCTAACCTAAGGGAACCTAACATCTCGGGTGTAATATTTTACAACATTCCAGTCGTGTCGTCGCCTGCTTCTCGATGGGGACATTCTATACGTCTATAACGTTGTATATCCTAACCTAAGGGAACCTATCATCTCGGGTGTAATATTTGGAACATTCCTGACGCGTCAGTCCCTATTTCTCGGTGGGAACATTATATACGTCTATAACGTTATATATCCTAGCCTAAGGCAACCAAACTTGTAGAATGTAATATTTTACAACATTCCTGGCGTGTCGTCGCCTACTTCTCGATGGGGACAATATATACATCTATAACGTTGTATATCCTAACCTAAGGCAACCTAACATCTCGGATGTAGTATTTTACAACATTCCTGGCATGTCGGTCCCTACTTCTCGGTGGGAACATTGTGTACGTCTATAACGATATATATCCTAGCCTAAGGCAGCCTAACGTGCCGAATGTAATATTTTACTACATTTCTGTCGTGTCGTCGCCTGCTTCTCGATGGGGACATTATATACGTCTATAACGTTGTATATTCTAACCTAACGCAACCTAACATCTGGGATGTAATATTTTACAACAGTCCTGGCGTGTCGTCGCCTACTTCTGGATGGGGACATTATATACATCTATAACGTCATATATCCTAACCTAAGGGAACCTAACATCTCGGGTGTAATATTTTACAACATTCCTGTCGTGTCGTCGCCTGCTTCTCGATGGGGACATTCTATACGTCTATAACGTTGTATATCCTAACCTAAGGGAACCTAACATCTCGGGTGTAATATTTTAGAACATTCCTGACGCGTCAGTCCCCATTTCTCGGTGGGAACATTATATACGTCTATAACGTTACATATCCTAGCCTAAGGCAACCCAACTTGTAGAATGTAATATTTTACAACATTCCTGGCGTGTCGTCGCCTACTTCTCGATGGGGACAATATATACATCTATAACGTTGTATATCCTAACCTAAGGCAACCTAACATCTCGGATGTAGTATTTTACAACATTCCTGGCATGTCGGTCCCTACTTCTCGGTGGGAACATTGTGTACGTCTCTAACGATATATATCCTAGCCTAAGGCAACCTAACATGTCGAATGTAATATTTTACAACATTCCTGTCGTGTCGTCGCCTGCTTCTCGATGGGTACATTATATACGTCTATAACGTTGTATATTCTAACCTAACGCAACCTAACATTTGGGATGTAATATTTTACAACATTTCTGGCTTGTCGTCGCCTACTTCTGGATGGGGACATTATATACATCTATAACGTCATATATCCTAGCCTAAGGGAACCTAACATCTCGGGTGTAATATTTTACAACATTCCTGGCGTGTCGTCGCCTACTTCTCGATGGGGACATTATATACATCTATAACTTTGTATATTCTAACCTAAGGCAACCTAACATATCGGAAGTAATATTTTACAACATTCTGGCGTGTCGTCGCCTTCTTCTACATGGGGACATTATATACGTCTATAACCTTGTATATACTAACCTAACGCAACCTAACATCTGGGATGTAATATTTTACAACATTCCTGGCGTGTCGTCGCCTACTTCTGGATGGGGACATTATATACATCTATAACGTCATATATCCTAACCTAAGGGAACCTAACATCTCGGGTGTAATATTTTACAACATTCCTGTCGTGTCGTCGCCTGCTTCTCGATGGGGACATTCTATACGTCTATAACGTTGTATATCCTAACCTAAGGGAACCTAACATCTGGGATGTAATATTTTACAACATTCCTGGCATGTCGGTCCCTACGTCTCGGTGGGAACGTTATATACGTCTATAACGATATATATCCTAACCTAAGGGTACCTTACATCTCGGATGTAATATTTTACAACATTCCTGGCGCTTCGGCTGCTACTTTTCGGTGGGAACATTATATACGTCTATAACGTTACATATCCTAACGTATGGCAACATAACATCTCGGATGTTATATTTTACAACATTCCTGCCGATTCCGAGCCTGCTTCTCGATGGGGACATTATATACATCTATAACGTTGTATATCCTAACCGAAGGCAACCTAACCTCAATACCGTAATATTTTACAACATTGCTGGCGTGTCGTCGCCTACTTCTCGATGGGGACATTAAATACATCTATAACGTCATATATCCTAACCTAAGGGCACCTAACATCTCGGGTGTAATATTTTACAACATTCCTGACGCGTCGGCCGCTATTTCTCGGTGGGAATATTGTATACGTCTATAACGTTATATATCCTAGCCTAAGGCAACCTAACATCTCGGATGTAATATTTCACAACATTCCTGTCGTGTCGTCGCCTGCTTCTCGATGGGGACATTATATACGTCTATAACGTTGTATATTCTAACCTAACGCAACCTAACATCTGGGATGTAATATTTTACAACATTCCTGCCGTGTCGTCGCCTACTTCTGGATGGGGATATTATATACATCTATAACGTCATATATCCTATCCTAAGGGAACCTAACATCTCGGATGTAATATTTTACAACATTCCTGGCATGTCGGTCCCTACTTCTCGGTGGGAGCATACTATATGTCTGTAACGTTGTATATCCTAACCTAAGGGAACCTAACATCTCGGATGTAATATTTTAAAACTTTCCTGGCATGTCGGTCCCTGCGTGTCGGTGGGATCATTATATACGTCTATAACGATATATATCCTAACCTAAGGCAACCTAACATCTCGGATGTAATATTTTACAACATTCCTGGCATGTCGGTCACTAGGTCTCGGTGGGAACATTATATACGTCTGTAACGATATATACCCTAACTTAAGGCAACCTAACATCTCGGATTTAATATTTTACAACATTCCTGGCATGTACGTCCCTACTTCTCGGTGGGAACATTATATACGTCTATAACGTTATATATCCTAGCCTAAGGCAACCTAACATGTCGAATGTAATATTTCACAACATTCCTGTCGTGTCGTCGCCTGCTTCTCGATGGGTACATTATATACGTCTATAACGTTGTATATTCTAACCTAACGCAACCTAACATTTGGGATGTAATATTTTACAACATTTCTGGCGTGTCGTCGCCTACTTCTGGATGGGGACATTATATACATCTATAACGTCATATATCCTAACCTAAGGCAACCTAACATATCGGATGTAATATTTTACAACATTCTGGCGTGTCGTCGCCTTCTTCTACATGGGGACATTATATACGTCTATAACCTTGTATATACTAACCTAACGCAACCTAACATCTGGGATGTAATATTTTACAACATTCCTGGCGTGTCGTCGCCTACTTCTGGATGGGGACATGATATACATCTATAACGTCATATATCCTAACCTAAGGGAACCTAACATATCGGGTGTAATATTTTACAACATTTCTGTCGTGTCGTCGCCTGCTTCTCGATGGGGACATTATATACGTCTATAACGTTGTATATTCTAACCTAACGCAACCTAACATCTGGGATGTAATATTTTACAACATTCCTGGCGTTTCGTCGCCTGCTTCTCGATGGGGACATTATATACGTCTATAACGTTGTATATTCTAACCTAACGCAATTTAACATCTGGGATGTAATATTTTACAACATTCCTGGCGCGTCGGCTCCTACTTTTCGGTGGGAACATTATATACATCTATAACTTTGTATATCCTAATCTAATGCAACCTAACATCTCGGATGTAATATTTTACAACATTCCTGGCATGTCGGTCCCCACGTTTCGGTGGGAACATTATATACGTCTATAACGATATATATCCTAACCTAAAGCAACCTAACATCTCGGATGTATTATTTTACAACACTACTGGCTTGTCGGTCCCTACATCTCGGTGGGAAAATTATATACGTCTATAACGTTGTATATCCTAACCTAAGGCAAACTAACCTCAATACCGTAATATTTTACAACATTGCTGGCGTGTCGTCGCCTACTTCTCGATGGGGACATTAAATACATCTATAACGTCATATATCCTAACCTAAGGGCACCTAACATCTCGGGTGTAATATTTTACAACATTCCTGACGCGTCGGCCGCTATTTCTCGGTGGGAATATTGTATACGTCTATAACGTTATATATCCTAGCCTAAGGCAACCTAACATCTCGGATGTAATATTTCACAACATTCCTGTCGTGTCGTCGCCTGCTTCTCGATGGGGACATTATATACGTCTATAACGTTGTATATTCTAACCTAACGCAACCTAACATCTGGGATGTAATATTTTACAACATTCCTGGCGTGTCGTCGCCTACTTCTGGATGGGGACATTATATACATCTATAACGTCATATATCCTAACCTAAGGGAACCTAACATCTCGGGTGTAATATTTTACAACATTCCTGGCGTGTCGTCGCCTACTTCTGGATGGGGACATTATATACATCTATAAAGTTATATATCCTAACCTAAGGGAACCTAACATCTCGGATGTAATATTTTAAAACTTTCCTGGCATGTCGGTCCCTGCGTGTCGGTGGGATCATTATATACGTCTATAACGATATATATCCTAACCTAAGGCAACCTAACATCTCGGATGTAATATTTTACAACATTCCTGGCATGTCGGTCACTAGGTCTCGGTGGGAACATTATATACGTCTGTAACGATATATACCCTAACCTAAGGCAACCTAACATCTCGGATTTAATATTTTACAACATTCCTGGCATGTAGGTCCCTACTTCTCGGTGGGAACATTATATACGTCTATAACGTTATATATCCTAGCCTAAGGCAACCTAACATGTCGAATGTAATATTTCACAACATTCCTGTCGTGTCGTCGCCTGCTTCTCGATGGGTACATTATATACGTCTATAACGTTGTATATTCTAACCTAACGCAACCTAACATTTGGGATGTAATATTTTACAACATTTCTGGCGTGTCGTCGCCTACTTCTGGATGGGGACATTATATACATCTATAACGTTATATATCCTAGCCTAAGGGAACCTAACATCTCGGGTGTAATATTTTACAACATTCCTGGCGTGTCGTCGCCTACTTCTCGATGGGGACATTATATACATCTATAACTTTGTATATCCTAACCTAAGGCAACCTAACATATCGGATGTAATATTTTACAACATTCTGGCGTGTCGTCGCCTTCTTCTACACGGGGACATTATATACGTCTAAAACCTTGTATATACTAACCTAACGCAACCTAACATCTGGGATGTAATATTTTACAACATTCCTGGCGTGTCGTCGCCTACTTCTGGATGGGGACATTATATACATCTATAACGTCATATATCCTAACCTAAGGGAACCTAACATCTCGGGTGTAATATTTTACAACATTCCAGTCGTGTCGTCGCCTGCTTCTCGATGGGGACATTCTATACGTCTATAACGTTGTATATCCTAACCTAAGGGAACCTATCATCTCGGGTGTAATATTTGGAACATTCCTGACGCGTCAGTCCCTATTTCTCGGTGGGAACATTATATACGTCTATAACGTTATATATCCTAGCCTAAGGCAACCAAACTTGTAGAATGTAATATTTTACAACATTCCTGGCGTGTCGTCGCCTACTTCTCGATGGGGACAATATATACATCTATAACGTTATATATCCTAGCCTAAGGGAACCTAACATCTCGGGTGTAATATTTTACAACATTCCTGGCGTGTCGTCGCCTACTTCTCGATGGGGACATTATATACATCTATAACTTTGTATATCCTAACCTAAGGCAACCTAACATATCGGATGTAATATTTTACAACATTCTGGCGTGTCGTCGCCTTCTTCTACATGGGGACATTATATACGTCTAAAACCTTGTATATACTAACCTAACGCAACCTAACATCTGGGATGTAATATTTTACAACATTCCTGGCGTGTCGTCGCCTACTTCTGGATGGGGACATTATATACATCTATAACGTCATATATCCTAACCTAAGGGAACCTAACATCTCGGGTGTAATATTTTACAACATTCCAGTCGTGTCGTCGCCTGCTTCTCGATGGGGACATTCTATACGTCTATAACGTTGTATATCCTAACCTAAGGGAACCTATCATCTCGGGTGTAATATTTGGAACATTCCTGACGCGTCAGTCCCTATTTCTCGGTGGGAACATTATATACGTCTATAACGTTATATATCCTAGCCTAAGGCAACCAAACTTGTAGAATGTAATATTTTACAACATTCCTGGCGTGTCGTCGCCTACTTCTCGATGGGGACAATATATACATCTATAACGTTGTATATCCTAACCTAAGGCAACCTAACATCTCGGATGTAGTATTTTACAACATTCCTGGCATGTCGGTCCCTACTTCTCGGTGGGAACATTGTGTACGTCTATAACGATATATATCCTAGCCTAAGGCAGCCTAACGTGCCGAATGTAATATTTTACTACATTTCTGTCGTGTCGTCGCCTGCTTCTCGATGGGGACATTATATACGTCTATAACGTTGTATATTCTAACCTAACGCAACCTAACATCTGGGATGTAATATTTTACAACAGTCCTGGCGTGTCGTCGCCTACTTCTGGATGGGGACATTATATACATCTATAACGTCATATATCCTAACCTAAGGGAACCTAACATCTCGGGTGTAATATTTTACAACATTCCTGTCGTGTCGTCGCCTGCTTCTCGATGGGGACATTCTATACGTCTATAACGTTGTATATCCTAACCTAAGGGAACCTAACATCTCGGGTGTAATATTTTAGAACATTCCTGACGCGTCAGTCCCCATTTCTCGGTGGGAACATTATATACGTCTATAACGTTACATATCCTAGCCTAAGGCAACCCAACTTGTAGAATGTAATATTTTACAACATTCCTGGCGTGTCGTCGCCTACTTCTCGATGGGGACAATATATACATCTATAACGTTGTATATCCTAACCTAAGGCAACCTAACATCTCGGATGTAGTATTTTACAACATTCCTGGCATGTCGGTCCCTACTTCTCGGTGGGAACATTGTGTACGTCTCTAACGATATATATCCTAGCCTAAGGCAACCTAACATGTCGAATGTAATATTTTACAACATTCCTGTCGTGTCGTCGCCTGCTTCTCGATGGGTACATTATATACGTCTATAACGTTGTATATTCTAACCTAACGCAACCTAACATTTGGGATGTAATATTTTACAACATTTCTGGCTTGTCGTCGCCTACTTCTGGATGGGGACATTATATACATCTATAACGTCATATATCCTAGCCTAAGGGAACCTAACATCTCGGGTGTAATATTTTACAACATTCCTGGCGTGTCGTCGCCTACTTCTCGATGGGGACATTATATACATCTATAACTTTGTATATTCTAACCTAAGGCAACCTAACATATCGGAAGTAATATTTTACAACATTCTGGCGTGTCGTCGCCTTCTTCTACATGGGGACATTATATACGTCTATAACCTTGTATATACTAACCTAACGCAACCTAACATCTGGGATGTAATATTTTACAACATTCCTGGCGTGTCGTCGCCTACTTCTGGATGGGGACATTATATACATCTATAACGTCATATATCCTAACCTAAGGGAACCTAACATCTCGGGTGTAATATTTTACAACATTCCTGTCGTGTCGTCGCCTGCTTCTCGATGGGGACATTCTATACGTCTATAACGTTGTATATCCTAACCTAAGGGAACCTAACATCTGGGATGTAATATTTTACAACATTCCTGGCATGTCGGTCCCTACGTCTCGGTGGGAACGTTATATACGTCTATAACGATATATATCCTAACCTAAGGGTACCTTACATCTCGGATGTAATATTTTACAACATTCCTGGCGCTTCGGCTGCTACTTTTCGGTGGGAACATTATATACGTCTATAACGTTACATATCCTAACGTATGGCAACATAACATCTCGGATGTTATATTTTACAACATTCCTGCCGATTCCGAGCCTGCTTCTCGATGGGGACATTATATACATCTATAACGTTGTATATCCTAACCGAAGGCAACCTAACATATCGGATGTAATATTTTACAACATTCTGGCGTGTCGTCGCCTGCTTCTCCATGGGGACATTATATACGTCTATAACCTTGTATATACTAACCTAACGCAACCTAACATCTGGGATGTAATATTTTACAACATTCCTGGCGTGTCGTCGCCTACTTCTGGATGGGGACATTATATAGGTCTATAGCGATATATATCCTAACCTAAGGCAACCTAACATCTCGGATGTAATATTTGACAACATTCCTGGCGTGTCGTCGCCTGCTTCTCGATGGGGACATTCTATACGTCTATAACGTTGTATATCCTAACCTAAGGGAACCTAACATCTCGGGTGTAATATTTTAGAACATTCCTGACGCGTCAGTCCCTATTTCTCGGTGGGAACATTATATACGTCTATAACGTTATATATCCTAGCCTAAGGCAACCTAACTTGTAGAATGTAATATTTTACAACAGTCCTGGCGTGTCGTCGCCTACTTCTGGATGGGGACATTATATACATCTATAACCTTGTATATACTAACCTAACGCAACCTAACATCTGGGATGTAATATTTTACAATATTCCAGGCATGTCGGTCCCTACGTCTCCGTGGGTACATTATATACGTCTGTAACGTTGTATATCCTAACCTAACGCAACCTAACGTCTGGGATGTAATATTTTAAAACATTCCTGGCATGTCGGTCCCTACGTCTCGGTGGGAACATTATATACGTCTATAACGATATATATCCTAACCTAAGGCAACCTAACATCTCGGATGTAATATTTTACAACATTCCTGGCGCTTCGGCTGCTACTTTTCGGTGGGAACATTATATACGTCTATAACGTTACATATCCTAACGTATGGCAACATAACATCTCGGATGTTATATTTTACAACATTCCTGCCGATTCCGAGCCTGCTTCTCGATGGGGACATTATATACATCTATAACTTTGTATATCCTAACCTAAGGCAACCTAACATATCGGAAGTAATATTTTACAACATTCTGGCGTGTCGTCGCCTTCTTCTACATGGGGACATTATATACGTCTATAACCTTGTATATACTAACCTAACGCAACCTAACATCTGGGATGTAATATTTTACAACATTCCTGGCGTGTCGTCGCCTACTTCTGGATGGGGACATTATATACATCTATAACGTCATATATCCTAACCTAAGGGAACCTAACATCTCGGGTGTAATATTTTACAACATTCCTGTCGTGTCGTCGCCTGCTTCTCGATGGGGACATTCTATACGTCTATAACGTTGTATATCCTAACCTAAGGGAACCTAACATCTGGGATGTAATATTTTACAACATTCCTGGCATGTCGGTCCCTACGTCTCGGTGCGAACGTTATATACGTCTATAACGATATATATCCTAACCTAAGGGTACCTTACATCTCGGATGTAATATTTTACAACATTCCTGGCGCTTCGGCTGCTACTTTTCGGTGGGAACATTATATACGTCTATAACGTTACATATCCTAACGTATGGCAACATAACATCTCGGATGTTATATTTTACAACATTCCTGCCGATTCCGAGCCTGCTTCTCGATGGGGACATTATATACATCTATAACGTTGTATATCCTAACCGAAGGCAACCTAACATATCGGATGTAATATTTTACAACATTCTGGCGTGTCGTCGCCTGCTTCTCCATGGGGACATTATATACGTCTATAACCTTGTATATACTAACCTAACGCAACCTAACATCTGGGATGTAATATTTTACAACATTCCTGGCGTGTCGTCGCCTACTTCTGGATGGGGACATTATATAGGTCTATAGCGATATATATCCTAACCTAAGGCAACCTAACATCTCGGATGTAATATTTGACAACATTCCTGGCGTGTCGTCGCCTGCTTCTCGATGGGGACATTCTATACGTCTATAACGTTGTATATCCTAACCTAAGGGAACCTAACATCTCGGGTGTAATATTTTAGAACATTCCTGACGCGTCAGTCCCTATTTCTCGGTGGGAACATTATATACGTCTATAACGTTATATATCCTAGCCTAAGGCAACCTAACTTGTAGAATGTAATATTTTACAACAGTCCTGGCGTGTCGTCGCCTACTTCTGGATGGGGACATTATATACATCTATAACCTTGTATATACTAACCTAACGCAACCTAACATCTGGGATGTAATATTTTACAATATTCCAGGCATGTCGGTCCCTACGTCTCCGTGGGTACATTATATACGTCTGTAACGTTGTATATCCTAACCTAACGCAACCTAACGTCTGGGATGTAATATTTTAAAACATTCCTGGCATGTCGGTCCCTACGTCTCGGTGGGAACATTATATACGTCTATAACGATATATATCCTAACCTAAGGCAACCTAACATCTCGGATGTAATATTTTACAACATTCCTGGCGCTTCGGCTGCTACTTTTCGGTGGGAACATTATATACGTCTATAACGTTACATATCCTAACGTATGGCAACATAACATCTCGGATGTTATATTTTACAACATTCCTGCCGATTCCGAGCCTGCTTCTCGATGGGGACATTATATACATCTATAACGTTGTATATCCTAACCTAAGGCAACCTAACATATCGGATGTAATATTTTACAACATTCTGGCGTGTCGTCGCCTGCTTCTCCATGGGGACATTATATACGTCTATAACCTTGTATATACTAACCTAACGCAACCTAACATCTGGGATGTAATATTTTACAACATTCCTGGCGTGTCGTCGCCTACTTCTGGATGGGGACATTATATACGTCTATAGCGATATATATCCTAACCTAAGGCAACCTAACATCTCGGATGTAATATTTGACAACATTCCTGGCGTGTCGTCGCCTGCTTCTCGATGGGGACATTCTATACGTCTATAACGTTGTATATCCTAACCTAAGGGAACCTAACATCTCGGGTGTAATATTTTAGAACATTCCTGACGCGTCAGTCCCTATTTCTCGGTGGGAACATTATATACGTCTATAACGTTATATATCCTAGCCTAAGGCAACCTAACTTGTAGAATGTAATATTTTACAACAGTCCTGGCGTGTCGTCGCCTACTTCTGGATGGGGACATTATATACATCTATAACCTTGTATATACTAACCTAACGCAACCTAACATCTGGGATGTAATATTTTACAATATTCCTGGCATGTCGGTCCCTACGTCTCCGTGGGTACATTATATACGTCTGTAACGTTGTATATCCTAACCTAACGCAACCTAACGTCTGGGATGTAATATTTTAAAACATTCCTGGCATGTCGGTCCCTACGTCTCGGTGGGAACATTATATACGTCTATAACGATATATATCCTAACCTAAGGCAACCTAACATCTCGGATGTAATATTTTACAACATTCCTGGCGCTTCGGCTGCTACTTTTCGGTGGGAACATTATATACGTCTATAACGTTACATATCCTAACGTATGGCAACATAACAGCTCGGATGTTATATTTTACAACATTCCTGCCGTGTCGTCGCCTGCTTCTCGATGGGGACATTATATACGTCTATAACGTTGTATATCCTAACCTAACGCAACCTAACATCTGGGATGTAATATTTTACAACATTCCTGTCGTGTCGTCGCCTGCTTCTCGATGGGGACATTCTATACGTCTATAACGTTGTATATCCTAACCTAAGGGAACCTAACATCTCGGGTGTAATATTTTAGAACATTCCTGACGCGTCAGTCCCTATTTCTCGGTGGGAACATTATATACGTCTATAACGTTATATATCCTAACCTAAGGGAACCTTACATCTCGGATGTAATATTTTACAACATTCCTGGCATGTCGTGGCCCTACTTCTCGGTGGGAAAATTGTATACGTCTATAGCGATATATATCCTAGCCTAAGCCAACCTAACATGTCGAATGTAATATTTTACAACATTCCTGTCGTGTCGTCGCCTGCTTCTCGATGGGTACATTATATACGTCTATAACGTTGTATATTCTAACCTAACGCAACCTAACATCTGGGATGTAATATTTTACAACATTCCTGGCGTGTCGTCGCCTACTTCTGGATGGGGACATTATATACATCTATAACGTCATATATCCTAGCCTAAGGGAACCTAACATCTCGGGTGTAATATTTTACAACATTCCTGGCGTGTCGTCGCCTACTTCTCGATGGGGACATTCTATACGTCTATAACATTGTATATCCTAACCTAAGGGAACCTAACATCTCGGGTGTAATATTTTACAACATTCCTGGCGTGTCGTCGCCTACTTCTCGATGGGGACATTATATACATATATAACGTTGTATATCCTAACCTAAGGCAACTTAACATATCGGATGTAATATTTTACAACATTCCTGGCCTGTCGTCGCCTACTTCTCGATGGGGACAATATATACATCTATAACGTTGTATATCCTAACCTAAGGCAACCTAACATCTCGGATGTAGTATTTTACAACATTCCTGGCATGTCGGTCCCTACTTCTCGGTGGGAACATTGTGTACGTCTATAACGATATATATCCTAGCCTAAGGCAACCTGACATGTCGAATGTAATATTTTACTACATTCCTGTCGTGTCGTCGCCTGCTTCTCGATGGGGACATTATATACGTCTATAACGTTGTATATTCTAACCTATCGCTACCTAACATCAGGGATGTAATATTTTACAACAGTCCTGGCGTGTCGTCGCCTACTTCTGGATGGGGACATTATATACATCTATAACGTCATATATCCTAGCCTAAGGGAACCTAACGTCTCGGGTGCAATATTTTACAACATTCCTGGCGTGTCGTCGCCTACTTCTCGATGGGGACATTATATACATCTATAACGTTGTATATCCTAACCTAAGGCAACCTAACATATCGGATGTAATATTTTACAACATTCTGGCGTGTCGTCGCCTGCTTCTCCATGGGGACATTATATACGTCTATAACCTTGTATATACTAACCTAACGCAACCTAACATCTGGGATGTAATATTTTACAACATTCCTGGCGTGTCATCGCCTACTTCTGGATGGGGACATTATATACATCTATAACGTCATATATCCTAACCTAAGGGAACCTAACATCTCGGGTGTAATATTTTACAACATTCCTGGCGTGTCGTTGCCTACTTCTCGATGGGGACATTATATACATCTATAACGTTGTATATCCTAACCAAAGCAACCTGACATCTCGGATGTAATATTTTACAACATTCTGGCGTGTCGTCGCCTGCTTCTCGATGGGGACATTATATACGTCTATAACCTTGTATATACTAACCTAACGCAACCTAACGTCTGGGATGTAATATTTTAAAACATTCCTGGCATGTCGGTCCCTACGTCTCGGTGGGAACGTTATATACGTCTATAACGATATATATCCTAACCTAAGGGTACCTTACATCTCGGATGTAATTTTTTACAACATTCCTGGTATGTCGGGCCCTACTTCTCGGTGGGAACATTGTATACGTCTATAACGATATATATCCTAGCCTAAGGCAACCTAACATGAAGGAATGTAATATTTTAAAACATTCCTGTCGTGTCGTCGCCTGCTTCTCGATGGGGACATTATATACATCTATAAAGTCATATATCCTAACCTAAGGGAACCTAACATCTCGGGTGTAATATTTTACAACATTCCTGTCGTGTCGTCGCCTGCTTCTCGATGGGGACATTCTATACGTCTATAATGTTGTATATCCTAACCTAAGGGAACCTAACATCTCGGGTGTAATATTTTAGAACATTCCTGACGCGTCAGTCCCTATTTCTCGGTGGGAACATTATATACGTCTATAACGTTATATATCCTAGCCTAAGGCAACCTAACTTGTAGAATGTAATATTTTACAACAGTCCTGGCGTGTCGTCGCCTACTTCTGGATGGGGACATTATATACATCTATAACGTCATATATCCTAACCTAAGGGAAACAACATCTCGGGTGTAATATTTTACAACATTCCTGGCGTGTCGTTGCCTACTTCTCGATGGGGACATTATATACATCTATAACGTTGTATATCCTAACCTAAGGCAACCTGACATCTCGGCTGTAATATTTTACAACATTCTGGCGTGTCGTCGCCTGCTTCTCGATGGGGACATTATATACGTCTATAACCTTGTATATACTAACCTAACGCAACCTAACATCTGGGATGTAATATTTTACAACATTCCTGGCATGTCGGTCCCTACGTCTCCGTGGGTACATTATATACGTCTGTAACGTTGTATATCTTAACCTAACGCAACCTAACGTCTGGGATGTAATATTTTAAAACATTCCTGGTATGTCGGTCCCTACGTCTCGGTGGAAACATTATATACGTCTATAACGATATATATCCTAACCTAAGGCAACCTAACATCTCGGATGTAATATTTTACAACATTCCTGGCATGTCGGTCCCTACGTCTCCGTGGGTACATTATATACGTCTGTAACGTTGTATATCCTAACCTAACGCAACCTAACGTCTGGGATGTAATATTTTAAAACATTCCTGGCATGTCGGTCCCTACGTCTCGGTGGGAACATTATATACGTCTATAACGATATATATCCTAACCTAAGGCAACCTAACATCTCGGATGTAATATTTGACAACATTCCTGGCGTGTTAACCCGCACTTCTCGGTGGGAACATCATATACGTCTATAGCGATATATATCCTAGCCTAAGGCGACCTAACATGTCGAATGTAATATTTTACATCATTCCTGACGTGTCGGCCCCTATTTCTCGGTGGGAACATTATATACGTCTATAACGTTATATATGCTAGCCTAAGGCAACCTAACATGTCGAATGTAATATTTTACAACATTCCTGTCGTGTCGTCGCCTACTTCTCGATGGGGACATTATATACATCTATAACGTTGTATATCATAACCTAAGGCAACCTAACATCTCGGATGTAATATTTTACAACATTCCTGGTATGTCGGGCCCTACTTCTCGGTGGGAACATTGTATACGTCTATAACGTTATATATCCTAGCCTAAGGCAACCCAACTTGTAGAATGTAATATTTTACAACATTCCTGGCGTGTCGTCGCCTACTTCCCGATGGGGACAATATATACATCTATAACGTTGTATATCCTAACCTAAGGCAACCTAACATCTCGGATGTAGTATTTTACAACATTCCTGGCCTGTCGGTCCCTACTTCTCGGTGGGAACATTGTGTACGTCTATAACGATATATATCCTAGCCTAAGGCAACCTGACATGTCGAATGTAATATTTTACTACATTCCTGTCGTGTCGTCGCCTGCTTCTCGATGGGGACATTATATACGTCTATAACGTTGTATATTCTAACCTATCGCAACCTAACATCAGGGATGTAATATTTTACAACAGTCCTGGCGTGTCGTCGCCTACTTCTGGATGGGGACATTATATACATCTATAACGTCATATATCCTAACCTAAGGGAACCTAACATCTCGGGTGTAATATTTTACAACTTTCCTGGCGTGTCGTTGCCTACTTCTCGATGGGGACATTATATACATCTATAACGTTGTATATCATAACCTAAGGCAACCTAACATCTCGGATGTAATATTTTACAACAGTCCTGGCGTGTCGTCGCCTACTTCTGGATGGGGACATTATATACATCTATAACGTCATATATCCTAACCTAAGGGAACCTAACATCTCGGGTGTAATATTTTACAAATTTCCTGGCGTGTCGTTGCCTACTTCTCGATGGGGACATTATATACATCTATAACGTTGTATATCCTAACCTAAGGCAACCTAACATATCGGATGTAATATTTTACAACATTCTGGCGTGTCGTCGCCTGCTTCTCCATGGGGACATTATATACGTCTATAACCTTGTATATACTAACCTAACGCAACCTAACATCTGGGATGTAATATTTTACAACATTCCTGGCGTGTCGTCGCCTACTTCTGGATGGGGACATTATATACATCTATAACGTCATATATCCTAACCTAAGGGAACCTAACATCTCGGGTGTAATATTTTACAGCATTCCTGTCGTGTCGTCGCCTGCTTCTCGATGGGGACATTCTATACGTCTATAACGTTGTATATCCTAACCTAAGGGAACCTAATATCTCGGGTGTAATATTTTAGAACATTCCTGACGGGTCAGTCCCTATTTCTCGGTGGGAACATTATATACGTCTATAACGTTATATATCCTAGCCTAAGGCAACCTAACTTGTAGAATGTAATATTTTACAACAGTCCTGGCGTGTCGTCGCCTACTTCTGGATGGGGACATTATATACATCTATAACGTCATATATCCTAACCTAAGGGAAACAACATCTCGGGTGTAATATTTTACAACATTCCTGGCGTGTCGTTGCCTACTTCTCGATGGGGACATTATATACATCTATGACGTTGTATATCCTAACCTAAGGGAACCTAACATCTCGGGTGTAATATTTTAGAACATTCCTGACGCGTCAGTCCCTATTTCTCGGTGGGAACATTATATACGTCTATAACGTTATATATCCTAGCCTAAGGCAACTTAACTTGTAGAATGTAATATTTTACAACATTCCTGGCGTGTCTTCGCCTACTTCTCGATGGGGACATTATATACATCTATAACGTTGTATATCCTAACCTAAGGCAACCTAACAACTCGGATGTAATATTTTACAACATTCCTGTCATGTCGGGCCCTACTTATCGTTGGGAACATTGTGTACGTCTATAACGATATATATCCTAGCCTAAGGCAACCTAACATGTCGAATGTAATATTTTACTACATTCCTGTCGTGTCGTCGCCTGCTTCTCGATGGGGACATTATATACGTCTATAACGTTGTATATTCTAACCTAACGCAACCTAACATCTGGGATGTAATATTTTACAACATTCCTGGCGTGTCGTCGCCTACTTCTGGATGGGGACATTATATACATCTATAACGTCATATATCCTAACCTAAGGGAACCTATCATCTCGGGTGTAATATTTTACAACATTCCTGACGGGTCGGCCCGTAGTTCACGGTGGTAACATTATATACGCCTATAACGTTATATATCCTAGCCTAAAGCAACCTAACATCTCGGATGTAATATTTTACAACATTCCTGGCGTGTCGTCGTCTACTTCTCGATGGGGACATTATATACATCTATAACGTTGTATATCCTAACCTAAGGCAACCTAACATCTCGGATGTAATATTTTACAACATTCCTGGCATGTCGGTCCCTACTTCTTGGTGGAAACATTGTATACGTCTATAGCTATATATATACTACTCTAAGGCAACCTAACATCTCGGATGTAATATTTTACAGCATTCCTGACGCGTCGGTTCCTATTTCTCGGTGGGAACATTATATACGTCTATAACGTTATATATCCTAGCCTACGGCGCCTAACTTGTCGAATGTAATATTTTACAACATTCCTGGCGTGTCGTCGCCTACTTCTCGATGGGGACATTATATACATCTATGACGTTGTATATCCTAACCTAAGGGAACCTAACATCTCGGGTGTAATATTTTAGAACATTCCTGACGCGTCAGTCCCTATTTCTCGGTGGGAACATTATATACGTCTATAACGTTATATATCCTAGCCTAAGGCAACCCAACTTGTAGAATGTAATATTTTACAACATTCCTGGCGTGTCGTCGCCTACTTCTCGATGGGGACATTATATACATCTATAACGTTGTATATCCTAACCTAAGGCAACCTAACATCTCGGATGTAGTATTTTACAACATTCCTGTCATGTCGGCCCCTACTTCTCGGTGGGAACGTTATATACGTCTATAACGATATATATCCTAACCTAAGGGAACCTTACATCTCGGATGTAATATTTTACAACATTCCTGGCATGTCGGGCCCTACTTCTCGGTGGGAACATTGTATACGTCTATAACGATATATATCCTACCCTAAGGCAACCTAACATGTCGAATGTAATATTTTACAACATTCCTGTCGTGTCGTCGCCTGCTTCTCGATGGGTACATTATATACGTCTATAACGTTGTATATTCTAACCTAACGCAACCTAACATCTGGGATGTAATATTTTACAACATTCCTGGCGTGTCGTCGCCTACTTCTGGATGGGGACATTATATACATCTATAACGTCATATATCCTAGCCTAAGGGAACCTAACATCTCGGGTGTAATATTTTACAACAATCCTGGCGTGTCGTCGCCTACTTCTCGATGGGGACATTATATACATCTATAACGTTGTATATCCTAACCTAAGGCAACCTAACATATCGGATGTAATATTTTACAACATTCTGGCGTGTCGTCGCCTGCTTCTCCATGGGGACATTATATACGTCTATAACCTTGTATATACTAACCTAACGCAACCTAACATCTGGGATGTAATATTTTACAACATTCCTGGCGTGTCGTCGCCTACTTCTGGATGGGGACATTATATACATCTATAACGTCATATATCCTAACCTAAGGGAACCTAACATCTCGGGTGTAATATTTTACAGCATTCCTGTCGTGTCGTCGCCTGCTTCTCGATGGGGACATTCTATACGTCTATAACGTTGTATATCCTAACCTAAGGGAACCTAATATCTCGGGTGTAATATTTTAGAACATTCCTGACGCGTCAGTCCCTATTTCTCGGTGGGAACATTATATACGTCTATAACGTTATATATCCTAGCCTAAGGCAACCTAACTTGTAGAATGTAATATTTTACAACAGTCCTGGCGTGTCGTCGCCTATTTCTGGATGGGGACATTATATACATCTATAACGTCATATATCCTAACCTAAGGGAAACAACATCTCGGGTGTAATATTTTACAACATTCCTGGCGTGTCGTTGCCTACTTCTCGATGGGGACATTATATACATCTATAACGTTGTATATCCTAACCTAAGGGAACCTAACATCTCGGGTGTAATATTTTAGAACATTCCTGACGCGTCAGTCCCTATTTCTCGGTGGGAACATTATATACGTCTATAACGTTATATATCCTAGCCTAAGGCAACCCAACTTGTAGAATGTAATATATTACAACATTCCTGGCGTGTCGTCGCCTACTTCTCGATGGGGACATTATATACATCTATAACGTTGTATATCCTAACCTAAGGCAACCTAACATCTCGGATGTAGTATTTTACAACATTCCTGGCATGTCGGGCCCTACTTCTCGGTGGGAACATTGTATACGTCTATAACGATATATATCCTACCCTAAGGCAACCTAACATGTCGAATGTAATATTTTACAACATTCCTGTCGTGTCGTCGCCTGCTTCTCGATGGGTACATCATATACGTCTATAACGTTGTATATTCTAACCTAACGCAACCTAACATCTGGGATGTAATATTTTACAACATTCCTGGCGTGTCGTCGCCTACTTCTGGATGGGGACATTATATACATCTATGACGTCATATATCCTAGCCTAAGGGAACCTAACATCTCGGGTGTAATATTTTACAACATTCCTGGCGTGTCGTCGCCTACTTATCGGTGGGAACATTATATACGTCTATAACGTTATATATCCTAGCCTAAGGCAACATAACTTGTAGAATGTAATATTTTACAACATTCCTGGCGTGTCGTCGCCTACTTCTCGATGGGGACGCAGGCAACGACACGCCAGGAATGTTGTAAAATATTACATCCGAGATGTTAGGTTGCCTTAGGTTAGGATATACAACGTTATAGATGTATATAATGTCCCCATCGAGAAGTAGGCGACGACACGCCAGGAATGTTGTAAAATATTACATTCGACAAGTTAGGCGCCGTAGGCTAGGATATATAACGTTATAGACGTATATAATGTTCCCACCGAGAAATAGGAACCGACGCGTCAGGAATGTTGTAAAATATTACATCCGAGATGTTAGGTTGCCTTAGAGTAGTATATATATAGCTATAGACGTATACAATGTTTCCACCAAGAAGTAGGGACCGACATGCCAGGAATGTTGTAAAATATTACATCCGAGATGTTAGGTTGCCTTAGGTTAGGATATACAACGTTATAGATGTATATAATGTCCCCATCGAGAAGTAGGCGACGACACGCCAGGAATGTTGTAAAATATTACATCCTAACCTAAGGCAACCTAACATCTCGGATGTAATATTTTACAACATTCCTGGCATGTCGGTCCCTACTTCTTGGTGGAAACATTGTATACGTCTATAGCTATATATATACTACTCTAAGGCAACCTAACATCTCGGATGTAATATTTTACAACATTCCTGACGCGTCGGTTCCTATTTCTCGGTGGGAACATTATATACGTCTATAACGTTATATATCCTAGCCTACGGCGCCTAACTTGTCGAAAGTAATATTTTACAACATTCCTGGCGTGTCGTCGCCTACTTCTCGATGGGGACATTATATACATCTATAAAGTAATATATCCTAACCTAAGGGAACCTAACATCTCGGGTGTAATATTTTACAACATTCCTGTCGTGTCGTCGCCTGCTTCTCGATGGGGACATTCTATACGTCTATAACGTTGTATATCCTAACCTAAGGGAACCTAACATCTCGGGTGGAATATTTTAGAACATTCCTGACGCGTCAGTCCCTATTTCTCGGTGGGAACATTATATACGTCTATAACGTTATATATCCTAGCCTAAGGCAACCTAACTTGTAGAATGTAATATTTTACAACAGTCCTGGCGTGTCGTCGCCTACTTCTGGATGGGGACATTATATACATCTATAACGTCATATATCCTAACCTAAGGGAAACAACATCTCGGGTGTAATATTTTACAACATTCCTGGCGTGTCGTTGCCTACTTCTCGATGGGGACATTATATACATCTATAACGTTGTATATCCTAACCTAAGGCAACCTGACATCTCGGATGTAATATTTTACAACATTCCTGGCGTGTCGTCGCCTACTTCTCGATGGGGACATTATATACGTCTATAACGTTATATATACTAACCTAACGCAACCTAACATCTGGGATGTAATATTTTACAACATTCCTGGCATGTCGGTCCCTACGTCTCCGTGGGTACATTATATACGTCTGTAACTTTGTATATCCTACCCTAACGCAACCTAACATCTGGGATGTAATATTTTACAACATTCCTGGCATGTCGGTCCCTACGTCTCAGTGGGAACATTATATACGTATATAACGATATATATCCTAACCTAAGGCAACCTAACATCTCGGATGTAATATTTTACAACATTCCTGGCGTGCTGGCGCGTACTTCTCGGTGGGAACATCATATACGTCTGTAGCGATATATATCCTAAACGAAGGCAACCTAATATTTCGGATGTAATATTTTACAACATTCTTGGCATGTCGGTCCCTACTTCTCGGTGGAAACATTGTATACGTCTATAACGATATATATCCTAGCCTAAGGCAACCTAACATCTCAGATGTAATATTTTACAACATTCTGGCGTGTCGTCGCCTGCTTCTCGATGGGGACATTATATACGTCTATAACGTTGTATATCCTAACCTAACGCAACCTAATATCTGGGATGTAATATTTTACAACATTCAAGGCATGTCGATCACTACGCTTCGATGGGAACATTATATACGTCTGTAACGATATATATCCTGACCAAAGGCAACCTAACATCTCGGATGTAATAGTTGACAACATTCCTGACGCGTCGGCCCCTATTTCTCGGTGGGAACATTATATACGTCTCTATCTTTGTATATCCTAACCTAAGGGAACCTAACACCTCGGGTGTAACATTCTACAACATTCCTGGCGCGTCTGCGCCTACTTCGCGGTGGGAGCATTATATACGTCTATAACTTTATATATCCCAACCTAAGGCAACCTAACTTCTCGGATGTAATATTTTACTACATTCCTGGCACGTCGGCCCCTACTTCTCTGTGGTAACATTATATACGCCTATAACGCTACATATCCTAGTCTAAGGCAACATAACATCTCGGATGTAGTATTTCACAACATTCCTGGCGGGTCGGCCCCACTTCTCGGTGGGAACATTATATACGTCCATAACGTAATATAAACTAACCTAACCCATCTAGCCCCTCGCTGGTAATTTTTTACAGAATCCCGGTCGTGTCGGCCCGTACTTCTCGGCGGGGACATTATATACGTCTATAACGCTGTATATATTACCATAAGGCAACCTAACATCTGGAATGTAGTATTTCAAAACATTCCTGGCGGGTCGGCCCCACTTCTCGGTGGGAATATTATTTACCTCTATAACGTAACATAACCTACCCTAACCCATCTAGTTCCTCGCTGGTAATGTTTTATAGAATCCTGGCTGTGTCGGCCCGTACACCTCGGTGGGGACATTATATACGTCTATAACGTTGTATATCCTAACCTAAGGCATCCTAACATCTCGGATGTAGTATTTTCCAACATTCCTGGCGGGTCGGCCCCTATTTCTCGGTGGGAACATTATATACATCTATAACGTTATATATCCTAGCCTAAGGCGACCTAACATGTCGAATGTAATATTTTACATCATTCCTGACGTGTCGAACCATAGTTCTCGGTGGTAACATCATATACGTCTATAACGTTATATATCCTAGCCTAAGGCAACCTAACACCTCGGATGTAATATTTTACAACATTCCTGGCGTGTCGTCACCTGCTCCTCGATGGGGACATTATATACATCTATATCGCTGTATATCCTAACCTAAGCCAACCTAACACCTGGGATGTAATATTTTACAAGATTCCTGGCACGTCGATCCCCACGTCTCGGTGGGAACATTATATGCGTCTATAACGATATATATCCTAACCTAAAGCATACTAACATCTCGGATGTAATATTTTGCAACATTCCTGGCATGTCGGTCCCTACATCTCGATGGGAACTTTCTATACGTCTATAACGTTGAATATCCTAACCTAAGGGAACCTAACATCTCGGGTGTAATATTTTACAACATTCCTGGCGGGTCGGAACCTACTTCTCGGTGGGAACATTATATACTTTTATAACGCAATGTAACCTAACCTAACCCATCTAGACCCTCGCTGGTAATGTTTTACAGAATCTCGTTCGTGTCGCCCGTACGTCTCTGTGCGGACATTATATGCGTCTGTATCGTTATATATCCTAACCTAAGGCAACCTAACATCTCGAATGTTGTATTTTACTACATTCCAGGCGGGTCGGCCGCTACTTCTTGGTGGGAACATTATATACGTCTATAACGTAATAGATCCTAACCTAACCCATCTAGACCCTCGCTGGAAATGTTTTACAGAATCCCGTTCGTGTCGTCCCGTACGTCTCGGTGCGGGCATTATATACGTCTATAACGTTACATATCCTTACCTAAGGCAACCTAACATCTCGATTGTAGTATTTCCCAACATTTCTGGCGGGTCGGTCCCTATTTCTCGGTGGGAACATTATATACGACCATAACGTAATATAACATAACCTGAACCATCTAGACCCTCGCTGGTAATGTTTTACAGAATCCCGTTCGTGTCTACCCGTACGTCTCGGTGCGGACATTGTATACGTCTATAACGTTATATATCCTAACCTAAGGCATCCTAACATCTCGGATTTAGCAGTTTCCAACATTCATGGCGGGTCGGCCGCTACTTCTCGGTGGGAACATTCCATACGTCTATAACGTTGTATATCCTAGCATAAGGGAACCTAACATCTGGGGTGTAATATTTTACAACATTCCTGACGCGTCGGCCCCTATTTCTCGGTGGGAACATTATATACATCTATAACGTTATATATCCTAGCCTAAGGCGACCTAACATGTCGAATGTAATATTTTACATCATTCCTGACTTGTCGAACCATAGTTCTCGGTGGTAACATCATATACGTCTATAACGTTATATATCCTAGCCTAAGGCAACCTAACACCTCGGATGTAATATTTTATAACATTCCTGGCGTGTCGTCACCTGCTCCTCGATGGGGACATTATATACATCTATATCGCTGTATATCCTAACCTAAGCCAACCTAACACCTGGGATGTAATATTTTACAAGATTCCTGGCACGTCGATCCCCACGTCTCGGTGGGAACATTATATACGTCTATAACGATATATATCCTAACCTAAAGCATACTAACATCTCGGATGTAATATTTTGCAACATTCCTGGCATGTTGGTCCCTACATCTCGATGGGAACTTTCTATACGTCTATAACGTTGAATATCCTAACCTAAGGGAACCTAACATCTCGGGTGTAATATTTTACAACATTCCTGGCGGGTCGGAACCTACTTCTCGGTGAGAACATTATATACGTCTATAACGTACTATAACCTAACCTAACCCATCTAGCCCCTCGCTGATAATGTTCTACAGAATCCCCGTCGTGTCGGCCCGTACTTCCCGGTGGGGACATTATGTACGTCTACTACGTTATATATCCTAACCTAAGACAACTTAACATCTCGAATGTAGTATTTCACAACATTTCTGGCGGGTCGGCCCCTACTTCTCGGTGGGAACATTATATACTTTTATAACGCAATGTAACCTAACCTAACCCATCTAGACCCTCGCTGGTAATGTTTTACAGAATCTCGTTCGTGTCGCCCGTACGTCTCTGTGCGGACATTATATGCGTCTGTATCGTTATATATCCTAACCTAAGGCAACCTAACATCTCGAATGTTGTATTTTACTACATTCCAGGCGGGTCGGCCGCTACTTCTTGGTGGGAACATTATATACGTCTATAACGTAATAGATCCTAACCTAACCCATCTAGACCCTCGCTGGAAATGTTTTACAGAATCCCGTTCGTGTCGTCCCGTACGTCTCGGTGCGGGCATTATATACGTCTATAACGTTACATATCCTTACCTAAGGCAACCTAACATCTCGATTGTAGTATTTCCCAACATTTCTGGCGGGTCGGTCCCTATTTCTCGGTGGGAACATTATATACGACCATAACGTAATATAACATAACCTGAACCATCTAGACCCTCGCTGGTAATGTTTTACAGAATCCCGTTCGTGTCTACCCGTACGTCTCGGTGCGGACATTGTATACGTCTATAACGTTATATATCCTAACCTAAGGCATCCTAACATCTCGGATGTAGCAGTTTCCAACATTCATGGCGGGTCGGCCGCTACTTCTCGGTGGGAACATTAGATACGTCTATAACGTAATAGAACCTAACCTAATCCATCTAGACCCTCGGTGGTAATATTTTACAGAATCCCGGGCGTGTCGGCCCGTACTTCTCGGTGGGGACATGATGTACGTCTACTACGTTATATATCCTAACCTAAGACAACTTAACATCTCGAATGTAGTATTTCACAACATTTCTGGCGGGTCGGCCCCTACTTCTCGGTGGGAACATTATATACTTCTATAACTTTATATATCGCAACCTAAGGCATCCTAACATCTCGGATGTAGTATTTTCCAACATTCCTGGCGGGTCGGCCCCTACTTCTCGGTGGGAACATTATATACGTCTATAACGTAATAGATCCTAACCTAACCCATCTAGACCCTCGCTGGTAATGTTTGACAGAATCCCGTTCGTGTCGTGCCCTACGTCTCGGTGCGGACATTATATACGTCTATAACGTTATTTTCCTATCCTAAGGCAACCTAACCTCTCGAATGTAGTATTTTCCCACATTTCTGGGGGGTCGGCCCCTACTTCTCGGTGGGAACATTATAAACCTCTATAACGTAATATAACCTAACCTAACCCAGCTAGACCGTCGCTGGTAATGTTTCACAGAATCCCGTTCGTGTCGTCCCGTACATCACGGCGCGGACATTATATACGTCTATAAGGTTATATATCCTATCCTAAGGCAACCTAACATCTCGGATGTAGTATTTTCCAACATTTCTGGAGGGTCGGCCCCTACTTCTCGGTGGGCACATTATATACGTCTATAACGTTATATATCCTAACCTGAGGCAACCTAACTTGTCGAATGTAATATTTTACCTCATTCCCGGCACTTCGGCCCCTACTTCTCGTGGGGTACGTTATATACGTCTATATCGCTATATATCCTAGCTTAAGGCAACCTAACATGTCGAATGTAATATTTTACAACATTCCCGTCACTTCGGTCCCTACTTCTCTGTGGTAACATTATATACGTCTATAACTTTATATATCCTAGCCTGAGGCAACCTAACATCTCGGATGTAATATTTTACTACATACCTGGCACGTCGGCCCCTACTTCTCGGTGGGAACATTATATACGTCTATAACGCTATATATCCTAGCCTATGGCAACCTAACATGTCGAATGTAATATTTTACAACATTCCTAGCGCGTCGGCCCCTACTTCACGGTGGGAACAGTATATACGTCTATACCGTTATATATCGTAAACAAGGCAACCTATCATCTCTACCGTAATATTTTACAACATTCCTGGCTTGCAAGTGCCTAGTTCTCTGTGGTAACATTATATACGTCTATAACGTTGTATATCCTAACCTAACGCAACCTATAATCTGGGATGTAATATTTTACAACATTCCTGGCATGTCGGTCCCTACGTCTCGGTGGGAACGTTATATACGTCTATAACGATGTATATCCTAACCTAAGGAAACCTTACATCTCGGATGTAATATTTTACAACATTCCTGGCATGTCGGGCCCTACTTCTCGGTGGGAACATTGTATACGTCTATAACGATATATACCATAGCCTAAGGCAACCTAACATGTCGAATGTAATATTTTACAACATTCCTGTCGTGTCGTCGCCTGCTTCACGATGGGGACATTATATACGTCTATAACGTTGTATATTCTAACCTAACGCAACCTAACATTTGGGATGTAATATTTTACAACATTGCTGACGCGTCAGCCCCTATTTCTTGGTGGGATCATTGTATACGTCTATAACGTTGTATATCCTAACCTAAGGGAACCTAACTTCTCGGGTGTAATATTTTACAACATTCCTGGCATGTCGGTCCCTACTTCTCGGTGGGAACATTGTATACGTCTATAACGATATATATGCTAGCCTAAGGCAACCTAACATGTCGAATGTAATATTTTGCAACATTCCTGTCGTGTCGTCGCCTGCTTCTCGATGGGGACATTATATACGTCTATAACGTTGTATATTCTAACATAACGCAACCTAACATCTAGGATGTAATATTTTACAACATTCCTGGCATGTCGGTCCCTACGTCTCCGTGGGTACATTATATACGTCTGTAACGTTGTATATCCTAACCTAACGCAACCTAACATCTGGGATGCAATATTTTAAAACATTCCTGGCATGTCGGTCCCTACGTCTCGGCGGGAACATTATATACGTCTATAACGATATATATCCTAACCTAAGGCAACCTAACATCTCGGATGTAATATTTTACAACATTCCTGGCGCTTCGGCTGCTACGTTTCGGTGGGAACATTATATACGTCTATAACGTTACATAGCCTAACGCATGGCAAAATAACATCTCGGATGTTATATTTTACAACATTCGTGGCGTGTCGTCGCCTGCTTCTCGATGGGGACATTATAGACGTCTATAACCTTGTATATACTAACCTAACGCAACTTAACATCTGGGATGTAACATTTTACTACATTCCTGGCGTGTCGTCGCCTACTTCTGGATGGGGACATTATATACATCTATAACGTTATATATCCTAACCAAAGGCAACCTAACATCTCGGATGTAATAGTTGGCAACATTCCTGGCGTGTCGGCCCCTATTTCTCGGTGGGAACATTATATACGTCTATAGCGTTATATATCCTAGCCTATGGCGACCTAACATGTCGAATGTAATATTTTACATCATTCCCTCCGTGTCGGCCCGTAGTTCTCTGTGGTAACATTACATACGACTATAACGGTATATATCCTAGCCTAAGGCAACCTGACATCTCGGATGTAATATTTTACAACATTCCTGGCATGTCGGTCCCTACGTCTCGGTGGGAACGTTATATACGTCTATAACGATGTATATCCTAACCTAAGGGAACCTTACATCTCGGATGTAATATTTTACAACATTCCTGGCATGTCGGTCCCTACGTCTCGGTGGGAACGTTATATACGTCTATAACGATGTATATCCTAACCTAAGGGAACCTTACATCTCGGATGTAATATTTTATAACATTCCTGGCATGTCAGTCCCTACTTCTCGGTGGGAGCATTGTATACGTCTATAACGATATATATCCTAGCCTATGGCAACCTAACATCTCGGATGTAATATTTTACAACATTCTGGCGTCTCGTCGCCTGCTTCTCGATGGGGACATTATATACGTCTATAACCTTGTATATAATAACCTAACGCAACTTAACATCTGGGATGTCATATTTTACCACATTCCTGGCATGTCGGTCCCTACGTCTCCGTGGTTACATTATATACGTCTATAACGTTGTATATTCTAACCTAACGCAACCTAACATCTGGGATGTAACATTTTACTACATTCCTGGCGTGTCGTCGCCAACTTCTGGATGGGGACATTATATACATCTATAACGTTATATATCTTAACCTAAGGGAACCTAACATCTCGGATGTAATATTTTACAACATTCCTGGCGCTTCGGCTGCTACTTTTCGGTGGGAACATTATATACGTCTATAACGTTACATATCCTAACGTATGGCAACAAAACATCTCGGATGTTACATTTTACAACATTCCTGACGTGTCGTCGCCTGCTTCTCGATGGGGACTTTATATACTTCTATAACGTTGTATATCCTAACCTAACGCAACCAAACATCTGGGGTGTAATATTTTACAACATTCCTGGCATGTCAGTCCCTACGTGTCGGTGGGAACGTTATATACGTCTATAACGATATATATCCTAACCTAAGGGAACTTTACATCTCGGATGTAATATTTTACAACATTCCTGGCATGTCGGGCCCTACTTCTCGGTGGGAACATTGTATACGTCTATAACGATATATATGCTAGCCTAAGGCAACCTAACATGTCGAATGTAATATTTTACAACATTCCTGTCGTGCCGTCGCCTGCTTCTCGATGGGGACATTATATACGTCTATAACGTTGTATATTCTAACCTAACGCAACCTAACATCTGGGATGTAATATTTTACAACATTCCTGGCATGTCGGTCCCTACGTCTCCGTGGGTACATTATATACGTCTGTAACGTTGTATATCCTAACCTAACGCAACCTAACATCTGGGATGCAATATTTTAAAACATTCCTGGCATGTCGGTCCCTACGTCTCGGTGGGAATATTATATACGTCTATAACGATATATATCCCAACCTAAGGCAACCTAACATCTCGGATGTAATATTTTACAACATTCCTGGCGCTTCGGCTGCTACGTTTCGGTGGGAACATTATATACGTCTATAACGTTACATAGCCTAACGCATGGCAAAATAACATCTCGGATGTTATATTTTACAACATTCCTGGCGTGTCGTCGCCTGCTTCTCGATGGGGACTTTATATACGTCGATAACGTTGTATATCCTAACCTAACGCAACCTAACATCTGGGATGTAATATTTTACAACATTCTTGGCATGTCGGTCCCTACGTCTCGGTGGGAACGTTATATACGTCTATAACGATATATATCCTAACCTAGGGGAACCTTACATATCGGATGTAATATTTTACAACATTCCTGGCATGTCGGTCTCTACTTCTCGGTGGGAACATTGTATACGTCTATAACGATATATATCCTAGCCTACGGCAACCTAACTTGTCGAATGTAATATTTTACAACATTCCTGGCGTGTGGTCGCCTACTTCTCGATGGGGACATTATATACATCTATAACGTTGTATATCCTAACCTAAGGCAACCTAACATCTCGGATGTAATATTTTACAACATTCTGGCGTGTCGGCGCCTGCTTATCGATGGGGACATTATATACGTCTGTAACGTTGTATATACTAACCTAACGCAACCTAACATTTGGGATGTAATATTTTACAACATTGCTGACGCGTCAGCCCCTATTTCTTGGTGGGATCATTCTATACGTCTATAACGTTGTATATCCTAACCTAAGGGAACCTAACATCTCGGGTGTAATATTTTACAGCATTCCTGGCATGTCGGTCCTTACTTCTCGGTGGGAACATTGTATACGTCTATAACGATATATATGCTAGCCTAAGGCAACCTAACATGTCGAATGTAATATTTTACAACATTCTTGGCATGTCGGTCCCTACGTCTCGGTGGGAACGTTATATACGTCTATAACGATATATATCCTAACCTAGGGGAACCTTACATCTCGGATGTAATATTTTACAACATTCCTGGCATGTCGGTCTCTACTTCTCGGTGGGAACATTGTATACGTCTATAACGATATATATCCTAGCCTAAGGCAACCTAATATGTCGAATGTAATCTTTTACAACATTCCTAGCGTGTCGTCGCCTGCTTCTCGATGGGGACATTATAGACGTCTATAACCTTGTATATACTAACCTAACGCAACTTAACATCTGGGATGTAACATTTTACTACATTCCTGGCGTGTCGTCGCCTACTTCTGGATGGGGACATTATATACATCTATAACGTTATATATCCTAACCAAAGGCAACCTAACATCTCGGATGTAATAGTTGGCAACATTCTTGGCGTGTCGGCCCCTATTTCTCGGTGGGAACATTATATACGTCTATAGCGTTATATATCCTAGCCTATGGCGACCTAACATGTCGAATGTAATATTTTACATCATTCCCTCCGTGTCGGCCCGTAGTTCTCTGTGGTAACATTACATACGACTATAACGGTATATATCCTAGCCTAAGGCAACCTGACATCTCGGATGTAATATTTTACAACATTCCTGGCATGTCGGTCCCTACGTCTCGGTGGGAACGTTATATACGTCTATAACGATGTATATCCTAACCTAAGGGAACCTTACATCTCGGATGTAATATTTTACAACATTCCTGGCATGTCAGTCCCTACTTCTCGGTGGGAGCATTGTATACGTCTATAACGATATATATCCTAGCCTATGGCAACCTAACATCTCGGATGTAATATTTTACAACATTCTGGCGTCTCGTCGCCTGCTTCTCGATGGGGACATTATATACGTCTATAACCTTGTATATAATAACCTAACGCAACTTAACATCTGGGATGTCATATTTTACCACATTCCTGGCATGTCGGTCCCTACGTCTCCGTGGTTACATTATATACGTCTATAACGTTGTATATTCTAACCTAACGCAACCTAACATCTGGGATGTAACATTTTACTACATTCCTGGCGTGTCGTCGCCAACTTCTGGATGGGGACATTATATACATCTATAACGTTATATATCTTAACCTAAGGGAACCTAACATCTCGGATGTAATATTTTACAACATTCCTGGCGCTTCGGCTGCTACTTTTCGGTGGGAACATTATATACGTCTATAACGTTACATATCCTAACGTATGGCAACAAAACATCTCGGATGTTACATTTTACAACATTCCTGACGTGTCGTCGCCTGCTTCTCGATGGGGACTTTATATACTTCTATAACGTTGTATATCCTAACCTAACGCAACCAAACATCTGGGGTGTAATATTTTACAACATTCCTGGCATGTCAGTCCCTACGTGTCGGTGGGAACGTTATATACGTCTATAACGATATATATCCTAACCTAAGGGAACTTTACATCTCGGGTGTAATATTTTACAACATTCCTGACGCGTCGGCCCCTATTTCTCGGTGGGAACATTATATACGTCTATAACGTTATATATTATAACCTAAGGCAACCTAACATCTCTACCGTAATATTTTACAACATTCCTGGCGTGACGGCTCCTACTTCTCGATGGGGACATTATATACGTCTATAACGTTGTATATCCTAACCTAAGGCAACCTAACATCTCGGAAGTAATATTTGACAACATTCCTCGCGTGTCCGCCCGTACTTCTCGGTCGGAACATTATATACGTCTATAACGTTATGTATCCTAGACTAACGCGACCTAACATGTCGTGTGTAATATTTTACATCATTCATGGCGTGTCGTCGCCTACTTCTCGATGGGGACATTGTATACGTCTATAACGGTATATATCCTAGCCTAAGGCAACCTAACATATCGGATATAATATTTTACACCATTCTGGCTTGTCGGTCCCCACGTCTCGATCTGGACATTATATACGTCTATAACGATACATATCCTAACCTAAAGCAACCTAACATCTCGGATGTAATATTTTACAACATTCCTGGCATGTCGTTCCCTACTTCTCGGTGGGAAAATTATATACGTCTGTAACGTTATATATCATAACCTAAGGCAACCTTACCTCTGTACCGTAATATTTTAGAACAATCCTGGCGCTACGGCACCTACTTCCCGATAGGGACATTATATACGTCTATAACGATGTATATCCTAACCTAAGGCAAGCTAACATCTCGGATGTAATAGTTGATAACATTCCTTGCGTGTCGGCCCGTACTTCTCGGTGGGAACATTATATACGTCTGTAACGTTATATATCATAACCTAAGGCAACCTTACCTCTCTACCGTAATATTTTAGAACGATCCTGGCGATACGGCACCTACTTCACGATAGGGACATTATATACGTCTATAACGTTGTATATCCTAACGTAAGGCAATATAACATCTCGGATGTAATATTTTACAACATTCCTGTCGTGTCGTCGCCTGTTTCTCGATGGGGACACTATATACGTCTATAACGATATATATCCTAACCTAAGGGAACCTAACATCTCGGGTGTAATGTTTTACAACATTCCTGACACGTCGTCGCCTGCTTCTCGATGGGGACATTATATACGTCTATAACGTTGTATATTCTAACCTAACGCAACCTAACATCTGGGATGTAATATTTGACAACATTCCAGGCGTGTCATAGCCTACTTTTGGATGGGGACATTATATACGTCTATAACGTTGTATATCCTAACCTAAGGCAACCTAAAATCTGGGATGTATTATTTTACAACATTCCTGGCATGTCGGTACCTACGTCTCGGTGGGAACATTCTATATGTCTATAACGTTGTATATCCTAACCTAAGGGAACCTAACATCTCGGGTGTAATATTAATCCTGACGCGTCGGCCCCTATTTCTTGGTGGGAACATTATATACGTCTATAACGTTATATATTATAACCTAAGGCAACCTAACATCTCTACCGTAATATTTTACAACATTCCTGGCGTGACGGCTCCTACTTCTCGATGGGGACATTATATACGTCTATAACGTTGTATATCCTAACCTAAGGCAACCTAACATCTCGGAAGTAATATTTGACAACATTCCTCGCGTGTCCGCCCGTACTTCTCGGTCGGAATATTATATACGTCTATAACGTCATATATCCTAGCCTAAGGGAACCTAACATCTCGGGTGTAATGTTTTACAACATTCCTGACACGTCGTCGCCTGCTTCTCGATGGGGACATTATATACGTCTATAACGTTGTATATCCTAACCTAAGCAACCTAACATCTGGGATGTAATATTTTACAAGATTCCTGGCATGCCGGTCCCCACGTCTCGGTAGGAACATTTTATACGTCTATAACAATATATATCCTAACCTGCAGCAACCTAACATCTCGGATGTAATATTTTACATCATTCCTGGCGCGTCGGCTCCTACTTTTCGGTGGAAACATTATATACGTCTATAACGTTATATATCCTAACGTAAGGCAACATAACGTCTTGGATGTAATATTTTACAACATTCCTGGCATGTCGGTCACTACGTCTCGGTGGGAACGTTATATACGTCTATAACGTTGTATATCCTAACCTAAGGTAACCCAACATCTCGGACGTAATATTTGACAACATTCCTGGCGTGTCGGACCGTACGTCGCGGTCGGAACATTCTATACGTCTATAACGTTGTATATCCTAACCTAAGGGAACCTAACATCTCGGGTGTAATATTTTACAACATTGCTGGCATGTCGGTCCCTACGTCTCGGTGGGGACATTATATACGTCTATAACGATATATATCCTAACCTAAGGCAACCTAACATCTCGGACGTAATAGTTGGCAACATTCCTGGCGTGTCGGCCCCTATTTCTCGGTGGGAACATTATATACGTCTATAGCGTTATATATCCTACCCTATGGCGACCTAACATGTCGAATGTAATATTTTACATCATTCCCTCCGTGTCGGCCCGTAGTTCTCGGTGGTAACATTACATACGACTATAACGGTATATATCGTAGCCTAAGGCAACCTAACATCTCGGATGTAATAGGTGGCAACATTCCTGGCTTGTCGGCCCCTATTTCTCGGTGGGAACATTATATACGTCTATAGCGTTATATATCCTAGCCTATGGCGACCTAACATGTCGAATGTAATATTTTACATCATTCACTCCGTGTCGGCCCGTAGTTCTCGGTGGTAACATTACATACGACTATAACGGTATATATCCTAGCCTAAGGCAACCTAACATCTCGGATGTAATATTTTACAACATTCCTGGCATTTCGACCCGTACTTCTCGGTGGGAACATTATATACGTCTACATCGTTATGTATCATAACCTAAGGCAACCTAACATCTCGAATGTAGTATTTTCCAACATTCCTGTCGGGTCGGCCCCTACTTCTCGGGAGGAACATTATATACGTCTATAACCTAATATAACCTAACCTAACGCATTTAGACTCTCGCTGGTAATGTTTTACAGAATCCCGTTCGTGTCGTACCGTACATTACGGGGTGGACACTGTATAAGTCTATAACGTTATATATCCTAACCTAAGGCAACCTAACAACTCGAATGTAGTATATTACCACATTCCAGGCGGGTCGGCCCCTACTTCTCGGTGGGTTCATTATATACGTGTATATCGTAATATAGCCTAAGTTAACCCATCTAGCTCCTCGGCGGTAATGTTTTACAGAATCCCGTTCGTGTCGTCCCGTACGTCTCGGTGCGGACATTGTATAAGTCTATAACGTTATATGTACTAACCTAAGACAACCTAACATCTGGCATGTAGTATTTTGCAACATTCCTGGCGTGTCGGCCCCTACTTCTCGCTGGGAACATTATATAAGTCTATATCGTAATATAACCTAACCTAACCCATTTTGCCTCTCGGTGATACGGTTTTACAGAATCCCGTTCGTGTCGTACCGTACGTCTCGGTGCGGACATTGTATAAGTCTATAACGTTATATATCTTAACCTAAGGCAACCTAACAACTCGAATGTAGTATTTTACCACATTCCAGGCGGATCGGCCCCTACATCTCGGTGGGAACATTATATACGTCTATAATGTAATATAACCTAACCTAACCGATTTACCCCCTCGCTGGTAATGTTTTACTGAATCCAGTACGTGTCGTCTCGTTCGTCTCGGTAGGGACGTTGTATGCGTCTATAACATTATATATCCTAACCTAAGGCAACCTAACATCTGGGATGTAGTATTTTACAACATTCCTGGCGGGTCGGCCTCTACTTTTCGCTGGGAACATTATATAAGTCTATATCGTAATATAACCTAACCTAACCCATTTTGCCTCTCGGTGATACGGTTTTACAGAATCCCGTTCATGTCGTACCGTACGTCTCGGTGCGGACATTGTATAAGTCTATAACGTTATATATCTTAACCTAAGGCAACCTAACAACTCGAATGTAGTATTTTACCACATTCCAGGCGGATCGGCCCCTACATCTCGGTGGGAACATTATATACGTGTATAATGTAATATAACCTAACCTAACCGATTTACCCCCTCGCTGGTAATGTTTTACAGAATCCAGTACGTGTCGTCTCGTTCGTCTCGGTAGGGACGTTGTATGCGTCTATAACATTATATATCCTAACCTAAGGCAACCTAACATCTGCGATGTAGTATTTTACAACATTCCTGGCGGGTCGGCCTCTACTTTTCGGTGGGAACATTATATACGTCTATAACGTAATATAGCCTAACCTAACCCATTTTGCCCCTCGGTGATAATATTTTACAGAATCCCGGTCGTGTCGTCCCGTACTTCTCGGTGGGGTCACTATATAGATCTCTAAAGTTATACATCCTAACCTGAGGCTACCTTAGATCTCGGATGTAGTAATTTACAACATTCCTGGCGGGTTGGAACCTACTTCTCGGTGGGATCATTATATACGTCTATAACGTAATATATCCTAACCTAACCCATCTAGCCCATCGCTGGTAATGTTTTCCAGAATCCCGTTCGTATCGTACCGTACATTTCGGTGCGGACATTATATACGTCTACAACGTTATACATCCCAACCTGAGGCTACCTAACATCTCGGATGTAGTATTTTCCAACATTCCTGGCGGATCGGCCCCTACTTCTCGGTGGGAACATTATATACGTCCATAACGTAATATAACCTAACCTAACCCATCTAGACCCTCGCTGGTAATGTTTTACAGAATCCCGGTAGTGTCGGCCCGTACTTCTCGGTGGGGACATTGTATGCGTATATAACGATATATATCCTAACCTAAGGCAACCTAACATCTCGAATGTAGTATTTCACAACATTCCTGGCGGGTCGGCCCCACTTCTCGGTAGGGACATTATATAAGTCTATATCGTAATATATCCTAACCTAACCCATCTAGACCCTCGCTGGTCATGTTTCACAGAATCCCGTTCGTGTCGTCCCGTACCTCACGGTGCGGACATTATATACGTCTATAACGTTATATATCCTAACCTAAGACAACCTAACATCTCGGATGTAGTATTTTACAACATTCCTGGCGGGGCGGAACCTACTTCTCGGTGTGATCATTATATAAGTCTATATCATAGTATAACCTAACCTAACCAATCTAGACCCTCGCTGGTAATGTTTTGTAGAATCCCGGTCATGTCGTCCCGTACTTCTCGGTGGGGACACTATATAGATCTCTAACGTTATACATCCTAACCTAAGGCAATCTAACATCTCGAATCTAGTATTTTACAACATTCCATGATGTTCGGCCCCTACTTCTGAGTGGGAACATTATATACGTCTATGTCGTAATATAACCTAACCTAACCCATTTTGCCCCTCGGTGATAATGTTTTACAGAATCCCCGTCGTGTCGGCCCGTACTTCTCGGTGGGGACATCATATGCGTCAATAACGTTTAATATCCAATCCTAAGGCAACCTAACATCTCGGATGTAGTATTTTCCAAATTCCTGGCGGGTCGGCCCCTACTTCTCGGTGGGCACATTATATACGTCCATAACGTAATATAACACAACCTAACCCATCTAGACTCTCGCTGGTAATGCTTTACAGAATCCCCGTCGTGTCGGCCCAACTTCTCGGTGGGAACATTATATACGCCTATAACATAATATAACCTACCCTAACCCATCTAGCCGCTCGCTGGTAATGTTTTACAGAATCCAGTACGTGTCGTCTCGTTCGTCTCGGTAGGGACATTGTATGCGTCTATAACGTTATATATCCTAACCTAAGGCAACCTAACATCTGGGATGTTGTATTTTACAACATTCCTGGCGGGTCGGCCTCTACTTTTCGGTGGGAACATTGTATACGTCTATAACGTTTTATATCCTCACCTAAGGCAAACTAACATCTCGAATGTAGTATTTTACAACATTCCTGGTATGTCGGTCCCTACATCTCCGTGGGAACGCTCTATACGTCTATAACGTTGTATATCCTAACCTAAGGGAACCTAACATTTCGGGTGTAATATTTTACAACATTCCTGACGCGTCGGCCCCTATTTCTCGGTGGGAATATTATATACGTCTATAACGTTACATTTCCTAGCCTAAGGCAACCTAACATGTCGAATGTAATATTTTACAACATTCTGGCGTGTCGTCGCCTGCTTCTCGAAGGGGACATTATATACGTCTATAACGTTGTATATCCCAACCTGACGTAACCTAACATCTGGGATGTAATATTTTACAACATTCCTGACGCGTCGGCCCCTATTTCTCGGTGGGAACATTATATACGTCTATCACGTTACATATCCTAGCCTAAGGCAACCTAACATATCGGATGTAATATTTTACAACATTCTGGCGTGTCGTCGCCTGCTTCTCGATGGGCACATTAGATACGTCTATAACGTTGTATATCCTAACCTAAGGGAACCTAACATCTCGGATGTAATATTTTACAACATTCTGGCGTGTCGTCGCCAGCTTCTCGATGGGGACATTATATACGTCTATAACGTTGTATATCCTAACCCAAAGCAACCTATCTTCTGGGATGTAATATTTTACAACCTTTCTGTCATGTCGGTCGCCACGTCTCGGTGGGAACATTATATAAGTCTATAACGATATATATCCTAACCTAAAGCAACCTAACAACTCGGATGTAATAGTTTACCACATTCCTGGCAGTCCCTACATCTCGGTGGGAACATTCTATACGTCTATAACGTTGTATATCCTAACCTAAGGGAACCTAACATTTCGAGTGTAATATTTTACAACATTCGTGGCGCGTCGGCCCCTATTTCTCGGTGGGCATATTATATACGTCTATAACGTTACATATCCTAGCCTAAGGCAACCTAACATATCGGATGTAATATTTTACAACATTCTGGCGTGTCGTCGCCTGCTTCTCGATGGGGACATTAGATACGTCTATAACGTTGTATATCCTAACCCAAAGCAACCTATCTTCTGGGATGTAATATTTTACAACATTCTGGCGTGTCGTCGCCTTCTTCTCGAAGGGGACATTATATACGTCTATTACGTTGTATATCCTAACCTAACGCAACCTAACATCTGGGATGTAATATTTTACAACATTCCTGACGCGTCGGCCCCTATTTCTCGGTGGAAACATTACATACGTCTATCATGTTATATATCCTAGCCTTAATATTTGTAAGTCTATAACGATATATACCCTAACCTAATGCAACCTAACAACTGGGATGTAATATTTTACAACATTCCTGGCATGTCGGTCCATACATCTCGGCGGGAACATTCTATACGTCTATAACGTTGTATATCCTAACCTAAGGGAACCTAACATTTCGGGTGTAATATTTTACAACATTCCTGACGCGTCGGCCCCTACTTCTCTGTGGTAACATTATATACGTCTATAACGTTGTATATGCTAACCTAAGGGAACCTAACATCTCGGGTGTAATATTTTACAACATTCCTGTCGCGTCGGCCCCTATTTCTCGGTGGGAATATTATATACGTCTATAACGTTATATATCCTAGCCTAAGGCAACCTAACATCTCGGGTGTAATATTTTACAACATTCCTGTCGCGTCGGCCCCTATTTCTCGGTGGGAATATTATATACGTCTATAACGTTATATATCCTAGCCTAAGGCAACCTAACATGTCGAATGTAATATTTTACAACATTCTGGCGTGTCGTCGCCTGCTTCTCGAAGGGGACATTATATACGTCTATAACGTTGTATATCCTAACCTAACGCAACCTAACATCTGGGATGTAATATTTTACAGCATTCCTGACGCGTCGGTCCCTACTTCTCGGTGGGAACATTGTGTACGTCTATAACGGAGTATGTCCTAGCCTAAGGCAACCTAACATCTCGGATGAAATATTTTACGACATTCCTGGCGTGTCGTCGCCTGCTTCTCGAAGGGGACATTATATACGTCTATAACGTTGTATATCCTAACCTAACGCAACCTAATATCTGGGATGTAATATTTTACAACATTCCTGACGCGTCGGCCCTTATTTCTCGGTGTGCACATTATATACGTCAATAACGTTATATATCCTAGCCTAAGGCAACCTAACATCTGGGATGTAATATTTTACAACATTCTGGCGTTTCGGTCCCCACGTCTCGATATGGACATTATATGCGTCTATAACGATATATATCCTAACCTAAAGCAACCTAACATCTCGGGTGTAATATTTTACAACAGTCCTGACGCGTCGGCCCCTATTTCTCGGTGGGAACATTATATATGTATATAACGTTATATATCCTAGCCTAAGGCGACCTACTATGTCGAATGTAATATTTTACGTCATTCCTGGCGTGTCGGCCCGTAGATCTCGGTGATAACATTATATGCGTGTATAACATTATATATCCTAGCCTAAGGAAACCTAGCATGTCAAATGTTATATTTTACAACACTCCTGGCGTGTCGTCGCCGACTTCTGGATGAGGACATTATATACATCTATAACTTTGTATATCCTAACCTAAGGCAACCTAACATCTCGGATGTAATATTTGACAACATTCCTGGCATGTCGGTCCCTACATCTCGGTGGGAACATTCTATACGTCTATAACGTTGTATATCCTAACCTAAGGGAACCTAACATCTCGGGTGTAATATTTTACAACATTCCTGACGCGTCAGCCCCTATTTCTCGGTGGGAATATTATATACGTCTATAACGTTATATATTCTAGCCTAAGGCATCCTAACATGTCGAATGTAATATTTTACAACATTCTGGCGTGTCGTCGCCCGCTTCTTGAAGGGGACATTATATACGTCTATAACGTTGTATATCCTAACCTAACGCAACCTAACATCTGGGTTGTTTTATTTTACAACATTCCTGACGCGTCGGTCCCTACTTCTCGGTGGGAACATTGTATACGTCTATAACGATATATGTCCTAACCTAAAGCAACCTAACAACTCGGATGTAATATTTTACAACATTCCTGGCATGTCGGTCCCTACATCTCGGTGGGAACATTCTATACGTCTATAACGTTGTATATCCTAACCTAAGGGAACCTAACATTTCGGGTGTAATATTTTTCAACATTCCTGACGCGTCGGCCCCTATTTCTCGGTGGGAATATTATATACGTCTATAACGTTACATATCCTAGCCTAAGGCAACCTAACATGTCGAATGTAATATTTTACAACATTCTGGCGTGTCGTCGCCTGCTTCTCGAGGGGGACATTATATACGTCTATAACGTTGTATATCCTAACCTGACGTAACCTAACATCTGGGATGTAATATTTTACAACATTCCTGACGCGTCGGCCCCTATTTCTCGGTGGGAACATTATATACGTCTATCACGTTACATATCCTAGCCTAAGGCAACCTAACATATCGGATGTAATATTTTACAACATTCTGGCGTGTCGTCGCCTTCTTCTCGAAGGGGACATTATATACGTCTATTACGTTGTATATCCTAACCTAACGCAACCTAACATCTGGCATGTAATATTTTACAACATTCCTGACGCGTCGGCCCCTATTTCTCGGTGGAAACATTACATACGTCTATCATGTTATATATCCTAGCCTTAATATTTTTAATTCTATAACGATATATACCCTAACCTAAAGCAACCTAACAACTCGGATGTAATATTTTACAACATTCCTGGCATGTCGGTCCATACATCTCGGTGGGAACATTCTATACGTCTATAACGTTGTATATCCTAACCTAAGGGAACCTAACATTTCGGGTGTAATATTTTGCAACATTCCTGACGCGTCGGCCCCTATTTCTCGGTGGGAACATTATATACGTCTATCACGTTATATATCCTAGCCTAAGGCAACCTCACATGTCGAATGTAATATTTTACAACATTCTGGCGTGTCGTCGCCTGCTTCTCGAAGGGGACATTATATACGTCTATAACGTTGTATATCCTAACCTAACGCAACCTAACATCTGGGATGTAATATTTTACAGCATTCCTGACGCGTCGGTCCCTACTTCTCGGTGGGAACATTGTGTACGTCTATAACGGAGTATGTCCTAGCCTAAGGCATCCTAACATGTCGAATGTAATATTTTACAACATTCTGGCGTGTCGTCGCCCGCTTCTTGAAGGGGACATTATATACGTCTATAACGTTGTATATCCTAACCTAACGCAACCTAACATCTGGGTTGTTTTATTTTACAACATTCCTGACGCGTCGGTCCCTACTTCTCGGTGGGAACATTGTATACGTCTATAACGATATATGTCCTAACCTAAAGCAACCTAACAACTCGGATGTAATATTTTACAACATTCCTGGCATGTCGGTCCCTACATCTCGGTGGGAACATTCTATACGTCTATAACGTTGTATATCCTATCCCAAAGCAACCTATCTTCTGGGATGTAATATTTTACAACCTTTCTGGCATGTCGGTCCCCATGTCTCGGTGGGAACATTATATAAGTCTATAACGATATATATCCTAACCTAAAGCAATCTAACAACTCGGATGTAATAGTTTACCACATTCCTGGCGGTCCCTACATCACGGTGGGAACATTCTATGCGTCCATAACGTTGTATATCCTAACCTAAGGGAACCTAACATTTCGAGTGTAATATTTTACAACATTCCTGACGCGTCGGCCCCTGTTTCTCGGTGGGAATATTATGTACATCTATAACGTTACATATCCTAGCCTAAGGCAACCTAACATGTCGAATGTAATATTTTACAACATTCTGGCGTGTCGTCGCCTTCTTCTCGAAGGGGACATTATATACGTCTATTACGTTGTATATCCTAACCTAACGCAACCTAACATCTCGGATGTAATATTTTACAACATTCCTGACGCGTCCGCCCCTATTTCTCGGTGGAAACATTACATACGTCTATCATGTTATATATCCTAGCCTTAATATTTTTAATTCTATAACGATATATACCCTAACCTAAAGCAACCTAACAACTCGGATGTAATATTTTACAACATTCCTGGCATGTCTGTCCATACATCTCGGTGGGAACATTCTATACGTCTATAACGTTGTATATCCTAACCTAAGGGAACCTAACATTTCGGGTGTAATATTTTGCAACATTCCTGACGCGTCGGCCCCTATTTCTCGGTGGGAACATTATATACGTCTATCACGTTATATATCCTAGCCTAAGGCAACCTCACATGTCGAATGTAATATTTTACAACATTCTGGCGTGTCGTCGCCTGCTTCTCGAAGGGGACATTATATACGTCTATAACGTTGTATATCCTAACCTAACGCAACCTAACATCTGGGATGTAATATTTTACAGCATTCCTGACGCGTCGGCCCTTATTTCTCGGTGTGCACATTATATACGTCAATAACGTTATATATCCTAGCCTAAGGCAACCTAACATCTCGGATGTAATATTTTACAACATTCTGGCGTGTCGGTCCCCACGTCTCGATATGGACATTATATGCGTCTATAACGATATATATCCTAACCTAAAGCAACCTAACATCTCGGGTGTAATATTTTACAACATTCCTGACGCGTCGGCCCCTATTTCTCGGTGGGAATATTATATACGTCTATAACGTTACATATCCTAGCCTAAGGCAACCTAACATGTCGAATGTAATATTTTACAACATTCTGGCGTGTCGTCGCCTGCTTCTCGAGGGGGACATTATATACGTCTATAACGTTGTATATCCTAACCTGACGTAACCTAACATCTGGGATGTAATATTTTACAACATTCCTGACGCGTCGGCCCCTATTTCTCGGTGGGAACATTATATACGTCTATCACGTTACATATCCTAGCCTAAGGCAACCTAACATATCGGATGTAATGTTTTACAACATTCTGGCGTGTCGTCGCCTGCTTCTCGATGGGGACATTAGATACGTCTATAACGTTGTATATCCTAACCTAAGGGAACCTAACATCTCGGATGTAATATTTTACAACATTCTGGCGTGTCGTCGCCTTCTTCTCGAAGGGGACATTATATACGTCTATTACGTTGTATATCCTAACCTAACGCAACCTAACATTGGCATGTAATATTTTACAACATTCCTGACGCGTCGGCCCCTATTTCTCGGCGGAAACATTACATACGTCTATCATGTTATATATCCTAGCCTTAATATTTTTAATTCTATAACGATATATACCCTAACCTAAAGCAACCTAACAACTCGGATGTAATATTTTACAACATTCCTGGCATGTCGGTCCATACATCTCGGTGGGAACATTCTATACGTCTATAACGTTGTATATCCTAACCTAAGGGAACCTAACATTTCGGGTGTAATATTTTGCAACATTCCTGACGCGTCGGCCCCTATTTCTCGGTGGGAACATTATATACGTCTATCACGTTATATATCCTAGCCTAAGGCAACCTCACAACTCGGATGTAATATTTTACAACATTCCTGGCATGTCGGTCCCTACATCTCGGTGGGAACATTCTATACGTCTATAACGTTGTATATCCTAACCTAAGGGAAACTTACATTTCGGGTGTAATATTTTACAACATTCCTGACGCGTCGGCCCCTATTTCTCGGTGGGAATATTATATACGTCTATAACGTTACATATCCTAGCCTAAGGCAACCTAACATGTCGAATGTAATATTTTACAACATTCTGGCGTGTCGTCGCCTGCTTCTCGAAGGGGACATTATATACGTCTGTAACGTTGTATATCCTAACCTGACGTAACCTAACATCTGGGTTGTTTTATTTTACAACATTCCTGGCGCGTCGGTCCCTACTTCTCGGTGGGAACATTGTATACGTCTATAACGTGGTATATCCTAACCTAAGGGAACCTAACATTTCGGGTGTAATATTTTACAACATTCCTGACGCGCCGGCCCCTATTTCTCGGTGGGAATATTATATACGTCTATAACGTTGTATATCCTAACCTAAGGGAACCTAACATTTCGGGTGTAATATTTTGCAACATTCCTGACGCGTCGGTCCCTATTTCTCGGGGGGAATATTATATACGTCTATAACGTTACATATCCTAGCCTAAGGCAACCTAACATGTCGAATGTAATATTTTACAACATTCTGGCGTGTCGTCGCCTGCTTCTCAAAGGGGACATTATATACGTTTATAACGTTGTATATCCTAATCTAAGGGAACCTAACATCTCGGACGTAATATTTTACAACATTCTGGCGTGTCGTCGCCTTCTTCTTGATGGGGACATTATATACGTCTATAACGTTGTATATCCTAACCCAAAGCAACCAAACATCTGGGATGTAATATTTTACAACATTCCTGGCATGTCGGTCCCCACGTCTCGGCGGGAACATTATATAAGTCTATAACGATATATATCCAAACCTAAAGCAACCAAACAACTCGTATGTACTATTTTAGAACATTCCTGGCATGTCGGTCCCTACATCTCGGTGGGAACATTCTATACGTCTATAACGTTGTATATCCTAACCTAATGGAACCTAACATTTCGGGTGTAATATTTTACAACATTCCTGACGCGTCGGCCCCTATTTCTCGGTGGGAATATTATATACGTCTATAACGTTACATATCCTAGACTAAGGCAACCTAACATGTCGAATGTAATATTTTACAACATTCTGGCGTGTCGTCGCCTTCTTCTCTAAGGGGACATTATATACGTCTATTACGTTGTATATCCTAACCTAACGCAACCTAACATCTCGGATGTAATATTTTACAACATTCCTGACGCGTCCGCCCCTATTTCTCGGTGGAAACATTATATACGTCTATCACGTTACATATCCTAGCCTAAGGCAACCTAACATATCGGATGTAATATTTTACAACATTCTGGCGTGTCGTCGCCTGCTTCTCGATGGGGACATTAGATACATCTATAACGTTGTATATCCTAACCCAAAGCAACCTATCTTCTGGGATGTAATATTTTACAACATTCTGGCGTGTCGTCGCCTTCTTCTCGAAGGGGACATTATATACGTCTATTACGTTGTATATCCTAACCTAACGCAACCTAACTTCTGGCATGTAATATTTTACAACATTCCTGACGCGTCGGCCCCTATTTCTCGGTGGAAACATTACATACGTCTATCGTGTTATATATCCTAGCCTTAATATTTGTAAGTCTATAACGATATATACCCTAACCTAAAGCAACCTAACAACTGGGATGTAATATTTTACAACATTCCTGGCATGTCGGTCCATACATCTCGGTGGGAACATTCTATACGTCTATAACGTTGTATATCCTAACCTAAGGGAACCTAACATTTCGGGTGTAATATTTTACAACATTCCTGACGCGTCGGCCCCTACTTCTCTGTGGTAACATTATATACGTCTATAACGTTGTATATGCTAACCTAAGGGAACCTAACATCTCGGGTGTAATATTTTACAACATTCCTGTCGCGTCGGCCCCTATTTCTCGGTGGGAATATTATATACGTCTATAACGTTACATATCCTAGACTAAGGCAACCTAACATGTCGAATGCAATATTTTACAACATTCTGGCGTGTCGTCGCCTGCTTCTCGAAGGGGACATTATATACGTCTATAACGTTGTATATCCTAACCTAACGCAACCTAACATCTGGGATGTAATATTTTACAGCATTCCTGACGCGTCGGTCCCTACTTCTCGGTGGGAACATTGTGTACGTCTATAACGGAGTATGTCCTAGCCTAAGGCAACCTAACATCTCGGATGAAATATTTTACAACATTCCTGGCGTGTCGTCGCCTGCTTCTCGAAGGGGACATTATATACGTCTATAACGTTGTATATCCTAACCTAACGCAACCTAATATCTGGGATGTAATATTTTACAACATTCCTGACGCGTCGGCCCTTATTTCTCGGTGTGCACATTATATACGTCAATAACGTTATATATCCTAGCCTAAGGCAACCTAACATCTCGGATGTAATATTTTACAACATTCTGGCGTGTCGTCGCCTGCTTCTCGATCGGGACATTATATACGTCTATAACGTTATTATCCTAACCCAAAGCAACCTATCTTCTGGGATGTAATATTTTACAACCTTTCTGGCATGTCGGTCCCCACGTCTCGGTGGGAACATTATATAAGTATATAACGATATATATCCTAACCTAAAGCAACCTAACAACTCGGATGTAATAGTTTACCACATTCCTGGCGGTCCCTACATCTCGGTGGGAACATTCTATACGTCTATAACGTTGTATATCCTAACCTAAGGGAACCTAACATTTCGGGTGTAATATTTTGCAACATTCCTGACGCGTCGGCCCCTATTTCTCGGTGGGAATATTATATACGTCTATAACGTTACATATCCTAGACTAAGGCAACCTAACATGTCGAATGCAATATTTTACAACATTCTGGCGTGTCGTCGCCTTCTTCTCGAAGGGGACATTATATACGTCTATTACGTTGTATATCCTAACCTAACGCAACCTAACATCTGGTATGTAATATTTTACAACATTCCCGACGCATTGGCCCCTATTTCTCGGTGGAAACATTACATACGTCTATCATGTTATATATCCTAGCCTAAGGCAACCTAACATATCGGATGTAATATTTTACAACATTCTGGCGTGTCGTCGCCTGCTTCTCGATGGGGACATTAGATACGTCTATGACGTTGTACATCCTAACCTAAGGCAACCTAACATATCGGATGTAATATTTAACAACATTCCTGGCATGTTGGTCCCTACTTCTCGGTGGCAAAATTGTATACGTCTATAACGATATATACTAGCCTAAGGCAACCTAACATCTCGGATGTAATATTTTACAACATTCTGGCTTGTCGGTCCCCACGTCCCGATCTGGACATTATATGCGTCTATAACGATATATATCCTAACCTAAAGCAACCTAACATCTTGGGTGTAATATTTTACAACAGTCCTGACGCGTCGGCCCCTATTTCTCGGTGGGAACATTATATATGTCTGTAACGTTATATATCCTAGCCTAAGGCGACCTACTATGTCGAATGTAATATTTTACGTCATTCCTGGCGTGTCGGCCCGTAGATCTCGGTGATAACATTATATGCGTGTATAACATTATATATCCTAGCCTAAGGAAACCTAACATGTCAAATGTAATATTTTACAACACTCCTGGCGTGTCGTCGCCTACTTCTGGATGAGGACATTATATACATCTATAACTTTGTATATCCTAACCTAAGGCAACCTAACATCTCGGATGTAATATTTGACAACATTCCTGGAATGTCGGTCCCCTCGTCTCAGTGGGAACATTATATAAGTCTATAACGTTGTATGTCCTAACTTAACGCAACCTAACATCTCGGATGTAATATTTTACAACATTCCTGGCATGTCGTCGCCTGCTTCTTGAATGGGACATTATATACGTTTATAACGTTGTATATCCTAACCTAACGCAACCTAACATCTGGGTTGTTTTATTTTACAACATTCCTGACGCGTCGGTCCCTACTTCTCGGTGGGAACATTGTATACGTCTATAACGATATATGTCCTAGCCTAAGGTAACATAACATCTCGGATGTAATATTTTACAACATTCCTGGCGTGTCGTCGCCTGCTTCTCGATGGGGACATTATATACGTCTATAACGTTGTATATCCTAACCCAAAGCAACCTATCTTCTGGGATGTAATATTTTACAACCTTTCTGGCATGTCGGTCCCCATGTCTCGGTGGGAACATTATATAAGTCTATAACGATATATATCCTAACCTAAAGCAATCTAACAACTCGGATGTAATAGTTTACCACATTCCTGGCGGTCCCTACATCACGGTGGGAACATTCTATGCGTCTATAACGTTGTATATCCTAACCTAAGGGAACCTAACATTTCGAGTGTAATATTTTACAACATTCCTGACGCGTCGGCCCCTATTTCTCGGTGGGAATATTATGTACATCTATAACGTTACATATCCTAGACTAAGGCAACCTAACATGTCGAATGTAATATTTTACAACATTCTGGCGTGTCGTCGCCTTCTTCTCGAAGGGGACATTATATACGTCTATTACGTTGTATATCCTAACCCAACGCAACCTAACATCTGGTATGTAATATTTTACAACATTCCTGACGCGTGGGTCCCTACACCTCGGTGGGAACATTCTATACGTCTATAACGTTGTATATCCTAACCTAAGGGATCCTAACATTTCGGGTGTAATATTTTACAACATTCCTGACGCGTCGGCCCCTATTTCTCGGTGGGAATATTATATACGTCTATAACGTTGTATATCCTAACCTAAGGGAACCTAACATTTCGGGTGTAATATTTTGCAACATTCCTGACGCGTCGGTCCCTATTTCTCGGGGGGAATATTATATACGTCTATAACGTTACATATCCTAGCCTAAGGCAACCTAACATGTCGAATGTAATATTTTACAACATTCTGGCGTGTCGTCGCCTGCTTCTCAAAGGGAACATTATATACGTCTATAACGTTGTATATCCTAACCGAACGCAACCTAACATCTGGGATGAAATATTTTACAACAACCATGACGCGTCGGCCCCTATTTCTCGGTGGGAACATTATATACGTCTATCACGTTATATATCCTAGCATAAGCCAACCTAACATCTCGGGTGTAATATTTTACAACATTCCTGACGCGTCGGCCCCTATTTCTCGGTGGGAATATTATATACGTCTATAACGTTATATATCCTAGCCTAAGGCAACCTAACATGTCGAATGTAATATTTTACAACATTCTGGCGTGTCGTCGCCTTCTTCTTGATGGGGACATTATATACGTCTATAACGTTGTATATCCTAACCCAAAGCAACCAAACTTCTGGGATGTAATATTTTACAACATTCCTGGCATGTCGGTCCCCACGTCTCGGCGGGAACATTATATAAGTCTATAACGATATATATCCAAACCTAAAGCAACCAAACAACTCGTATGTACTATTTTAGAACATTCCTGGCATGTCGGTCCCTACATCTCGGTGGGAACATTCTATACGTCTATAACGTTGTATATCCTAACCTAAGGGAACCTAACATTTCGGGTGTAATATTTTACAACATTCCTGACGCGTCGGCCCCTATTTCTCGGTGGGAATATTATATACGTCTATAACGTTGTATATCCTAACCTAAGGGAACCTAACATTTCGGGTGTAATATTTTGCAACATTCCTGACGTGTCGGTCCCTATTTCTCGGGGGGAATATTATATACGTCTATAACGTTACATATCCTAGCCTAAGGCAACCTAACATGTCGAATGTAATATTTTACAACATTCTGGCGTGTCGTCGCCTGCTTCTCAAAGGGGACATTATATACGTCTATAACGTTGTATATCCTAACCCAACGCAACCTAATGTCTGGGATGTAATATTTTACAACAACCATGACGCGTCGGCCCCTATTTCTCGGTGGGAACATTATATACGTCTATCACGTTATATATCCTAGCATAAGGCAACCTAACATCTCGGGTGTAATATTTTACAACATTCCTGACGCGTCGGCCCCTATTTCTCGGTGGGAATATTATATAAGTCTATAACGATATATATCCTAAGCTAAAGCAACCTAACATCTCGGATGTAATATTTTACAACATTCCTGGCGTGTCGTCGCCTGCTTCTCGATGGGGACATTATATACGTCTATAACGTTGTATATCCTAACCCAAAGCAACCAAACTTCTGGGATGTAATATTTTACAACATTCCTGGCATGTCGGTCCCCACGTCTCGGTGGGAACATTATATAAGTCTATAACGATATATATCCTAACCTAAAGCTACCTAACAACTCGGATGTAATATTTTAGAACATTCCTGGCATGTCGGTCCCTACATCTCGGTGGGGACATTCTATACGTCTGTAACGTTGTATATACTAACCTAAGAGAACCTAACATCTCGGGTCTAATATTTTACAACATTCCTGACGCGTCGGCCCCTATTTCTCGGTGGGAATATTATATACGTCTATAACGTTATATATCCTAGCCTAAGGCATCCCAACATGTCGAATGTAATAATTTACAACATTCTGGCGTGTCGTCGCCTGCTTCTCGAAGGGGACATTATATACGTCTATAACGTTGTATATCCTAACCTAACGCAGCCTTACATCTGGGATGTAATATTTTACAACATTCCTGGCATGTCGTTCCCCACGTCTCGGTTTGAACATTATATAAGTCTATAACGATATATATCCTAACCTAAAGCAAACTAACAACTCGTGTGTACTATTTTATAACATTCCTGGCGTGTCGTCGCCTGCTTCCCGATGGGGACATTATATACGTCTATAACGTTATATATCCTAGCCTAAGGCAACCTAACATATCGGATGTAATATATTACAACATTCCTGACGCGTCGGCCCCTATTTCTCGGTGGGAATATTATATACGTCTATAACGTTATATATCCTAGCCTAAGGCAACCTAACATGTCGCATGTAATATTGTACAACATTCCTGGCGTGTCGTCGCCTGCTTTACGATGGGGACATTATATACGTCTATAACGTTGAACATCCTAACCTAAGGCAACCTAACATTTCGGATGTAATATTTAACAACATTCCTGGCATGTCGGTCCGATCGTCTTGGTGGGAACATTATATAAGTCTATAACGATATATATCCTAACCTAAAGCAACCTAACAACTCGGAGGTAATATTTTAGAACATTCCTGGCATGTCGGTCCCTACATCACCGTGGGGACATTCTATACGTCTATAACGTTGTATATCCTAACCTAAGGGAACCTAACATTTCGGGTGTGATATTTTACAACATTCCTGACGCGTCGGCCCCTATTTCTCGGTAAGAATATTATATACGTCTATAACGTTATATATCCTAACGTAAGGAAACATAACATCTCGGATGTAATATTTTACAACATTCCTGGCGTGTCGTCGCCTGCTTCTCGATGGGGACATTATATACGTCTATAACGTTGTATATCCTAACCCAAAGCAACCTAACTTCTCTGATGTAATATTTTGCAACATTCCTGGCATGTCGGTCCCCACGTCTCGGTGGGAACATTTTATAAGTCTATAACAATATATATCCTAACCTAAAGCAAGCTAACATCTCGGATGTAATATTTTACAACATTCCTGGCATGTCGGTCCATACTTCTCGGTGGGAACATTATATACGTCTATAACGTTGTATATGCTAACCTAAGGGCACCTAACATCTCGGGTGTAATATTTTACAACATTCCTGACGCGTCGGCCCCTATTTCTTGGTGGGAACATTCTATACGTCTATAAAGTTGTATATCCTAACCTAAGGGAACCTAACATTTCGGGTGTAATATTTTACAACATTCCTGACGCGTCGGCCCCTATTTCTCGGTGGGAATATTACATACGTCTATAACGTTACATATCCTAGCCTAAGGCAACCTAACATGTCGAATGTAATATTTTACAACATTCTGGAGTGTCGTCGCCTGCTTCTCAAAGGGGACATTATATACGTCTATAACGTTGTATATCCTAACCTAACGCAACCTAACATCTGGGATGTAATATTTTACAACATTCCTGACGCGTCGGCCCCTATTTCTCGGTGTGAACACTATATACGTCTATAACGTTATATATCCTAGCCTAAGGCAACCTAACATGTCGAAAGTAATATTTTACAACATTCCTGGCGTGTCGTCGCCTACTTCGCGATGGGGACATTATATACATCTATAACGTTGTATATCCTAACCTACGGCAACCTAACATTTCGGATGTAATCTTTTACAACATTCCTGGCATGTCGGTCCCTACTTCTCGGTGGGAACATTCTATAAGTCTATAACGTTGTATATCCTAACCTAAGGGAACCTAACATCTCGGGTGTAATATTTTACAACATTCCTGACGCGTCGGCCCTTATTTCTCGGTGGGAATATTATATACGTCTATAACGTTATATATCCTAGCCTAAGGCAACCTGACATCTCGGATGTAATATTTTACAACATTCCTGGCGTGTCGTCGCCTGCTTCTCGATGGGGACATTATATACGTCTATTACGTTGTATATTCTAACCTAACGCAACCTAACATCTGGGATGTAATATTTTACAACATTCCTGACGCGTCGGCCCCTATTTCTCGGTGGAAACATTACATACGTCTATCATGTTATATATCCTAGCCTTAATATTTGTAAGTCTATAACGATATATACCCTAACCTAATGCAACCTAACAACTGGGATGTAATATTTTACAACATTCCTGGCATGTCGGTCCATACATCTCGGCGGGAACATTCTATACGTCTATAACGTTGTATATCCTAACCTAAGGGAACCTAACATTTCGGGTGTAATATTTTACAACATTCCTGACGCGTCGGCCCCTACTTCTCTGTGGTAACATTATATACGTCTATAACGTTGTATATGCTAACCTAAGGGAACCTAACATCTCGGGTGTAATATTTTACAACATTCCTGTCGCGTCGGCCCCTATTTCTCGGTGGGAATATTATATACGTCTATAACGTTATATATCCTAGCCTAAGGCAACCTAACATCTCGGGTGTAATATTTTACAACATTCCTGTCGCGTCGGCCCCTATTTCTCGGTGGGAATATTATATACGTCTATAACGTTATATATCCTAGCCTAAGGCAACCTAACATGTCGAATGTAATATTTTACAACATTCTGGCGTGTCGTCGCCTGCTTCTCGAAGGGGACATTATATACGTCTATAACGTTGTATATCCTAACCTAACGCAACCTAACATCTGGGATGTAATATTTTACAGCATTCCTGACGCGTCGGTCCCTACTTCTCGGTGGGAACATTGTGTACGTCTATAACGGAGTATGTCCTAGCCTAAGGCAACCTAACATCTCGGATGAAATATTTTACGACATTCCTGGCGTGTCGTCGCCTGCTTCTCGAAGGGGACATTATATACGTCTATAACGTTGTATATCCTAACCTAACGCAACCTAATATCTGGGATGTAATATTTTACAACATTCCTGACGCGTCGGCCCTTATTTCTCGGTGTGCACATTATATACGTCAATAACGTTATATATCCTAGCCTAAGGCAACCTAACATCTGGGATGTAATATTTTACAACATTCTGGCGTTTCGGTCCCCACGTCTCGATATGGACATTATATGCGTCTATAACGATATATATCCTAACCTAAAGCAACCTAACATCTCGGGTGTAATATTTTACAACAGTCCTGACGCGTCGGCCCCTATTTCTCGGTGGGAACATTATATATGTCTATAACGTTATATATCCTAGCCTAAGGCGACCTACTATGTCGAATGTAATATTTTACGTCATTCCTGGCGTGTCGGCCCGTAGATCTCGGTGATAACATTATATGCGTGTATAACATTATATATCCTAGCCTAAGGAAACCTAGCATGTCAAATGTTATATTTTACAACACTCCTGGCGTGTCGTCGCCGACTTCTGGATGAGGACATTATATACATCTATAACTTTGTATATCCTAACCTAAGGCAACCTAACATCTCGGATGTAATATTTGACAACATTCCTGGCATGTCGGTCCCTACATCTCGGTGGGAACATTCTATACGTCTATAACGTTGTATATCCTAACCTAAGGGAACCTAACATCTCGGGTGTAATATTTTACAACATTCCTGACGCGTCAGCCCCTATTTCTCGGTGGGAATATTATATACGTCTATAACGTTATATATTCTAGCCTAAGGCATCCTAACATGTCGAATGTAATATTTTACAACATTCTGGCGTGTCGTCGCCCGCTTCTTGAAGGGGACATTATATACGTCTATAACGTTGTATATCCTAACCTAACGAAACCTAACATCTGGGTTGTTTTATTTTACAACATTCCTGACGCGTCGGTCCCTACTTCTCGGTGGGAACATTGTATACGTCTATAACGATATATGTCCTAACCTAAAGCAACCTAACAACTCGGATGTAATATTTTACAACATTCCTGGCATGTCGCTCCCTACATCTCGGTGGGAACATTCTATACGTCTATAACGTTGTATATCCTAACCTAAGGGAACCTAACATTTCGGGTGTAATATTTTACAACATTCCTGACGCGTCGGCCCCTATTTCTCGGTGGGAATATTATATACGTCTATAACGTTACATATCCTAGCCTAAGGCAACCTAACATGTCGAATGTAATATTTTACAACATTCTGGCGTGTCGTCGCCTGCTTCTCGAGGGGGACATTATATACGTCTATAACGTTGTATATCCTAACCTGACGTAACCTAACATCTGGGATGTAATATTTTACAACATTCCTGACGCGTCGGCCCCTATTTCTCGGTGGGAACATTATATACGTCTATCACGTTACATATCCTAGCCTAAGGCAACCTAACATATCGGATGTAATGTTTTACAAAATTCTGGCGTGTCGTCGCCTGCTTCTCGATGGGGACATTAGATACGTCTATAACGTTGTATATCCTAACCTAAGGGAACCTAACATCTCGGATGTAATATTTTACAACATTCTGGCGTGTCGTCGCCTTCTTCTCGAAGGGGACATTATATACGTCTATTACGTTGTATATCCTAACCTAACGCAACCTAACATCTGGCATGTAATATTTTACAACATTCCTGACGCGTCGGCCCCTATTTCTCGGTGGAAACATTACATACGTCTATCATGTTATATATCCTAGCCATAATATTTTTAATTCTATAACGATATATACCCTAACCTAAAGCAACCTAACAACTCGGATGTAATATTTTACAACATTCCTGGCATGTCGGTCCATACATCTCGGTGGGAACATTCTATACGTCTATAACGTTGTATATCCTAACCTAAGGGAACCTAACATTTCGGGTGTAATATTTTGCAACATTCCTGACGCGTCGGCCCCTATTTCTCGGTGGGAACATTATATACGTCTATCACGTTATATATCCTAGCCTAAGGCAACCTCACATGTCGAATGTAATATTTTACAACATTCTGGCGTGTCGTCGCCTGCTTCTCGAAGGGGACATTATATACGTCTATAACGTTGTATATCCTAACCTAACGCAACCTAACATCTGGGATGTAATATTTTACAGCATTCCTGACGCGTCGGTCCCTACTTCTCGGTGGGAACATTGTGTACGTCTATAACGGAGTATGTCCTAGCCTAAGGCATCCTAACATGTCGAATGTAATATTTTACAACATTCTGGCGTGTCGTCGCCCGCTTCTTGAAGGGGACATTATATACGTCTATAACGTTGTATATCCTAACCTAACGCAACCTAACATCTGGGTTGTTTTATTTTACAACATTCCTGACGCGTCGGTCCCTACTTCTCGGTGGGAACATTGTATACGTCTATAACGATATATGTCCTAACCTAAAGCAACCTAACAACTCGGATGTAATATTTTACAACATTCCTGGCATGTCGGTCCCTACATCTCGGTGGGAACATTCTATACGTCTATAACGTTGTATATCCTATCCCAAAGCAACCTATCTTCTGGGATGTAATATTTTACAACCTTTCTGGCATGTCGGTCCCCATGTCTCGGTGGGAACATTATATAAGTCTATAACGATATATATCCTAACCTAAAGCAATCTAACAACTCGGATGTAATAGTTTACCACATTCCTGGCGGTCCCTACATCACGGTGGGAACATTCTATGCGTCCATAACGTTGTATATCCTAACCTAAGGGAACCTAACATTTCGAGTGTAATATTTTACAACATTCCTGACGCGTCGGCCCCTATTTCTCGGTGGGAATATTATGTACATCTATAACGTTACATATCCTAGCCTAAGGCAACCTAACATGTCGAATGTAATATTTTACAACATTCTGGCGTGTCGTCGCCTTCTTCTCGAAGGGGACATTATATACGTCTATTACGTTGTATATCCTAACCTAACGCAACCTAACATCTCGGATGTAATATTTTACAACATTCCTGACGCGTCCGCCCCTATTTCTCGGTGGAAACATTACATACGTCTATCATGTTATATATCCTAGCCTTAATATTTTTAATTCTATAACGATATATACCCTAACCTAAAGCAACCTAACAACTCGGATGTAATATTTTACAACATTCCTGGCATGTCGGTCCATACATCTCGGTGGGAACATTCTATACGTCTATAACGTTGTATATCCTAACCTAAGGGAACCTAACATTTCGGGTGTAATATTTTGCAACATTCCTGACGCGTCGGCCCCTATTTCTCGGTGGGAACATTATATACGTCTATCACGTTATATATCCTAGCCTAAGGCAACCTCACATGTCGAATGTAATATTTTACAACATTCTGGCGTGTCGTCGCCTGCTTCTCGAAGGGGACATTATATACGTCTATAACGTTGTATATCCTAACCTAACGCAACCTAACATCTGGGATGTAATATTTTACAGCATTCCTGACGCGTCGGCCCTTATTTCTCGGTGCGCACATTATATACGTCAATAACGTTATATATCCTAGCCTAAGGCAACCTAACATCTCGGATGTAATATTTTACAACATTCTGGCGTGTCGGTCCCCACGTCTCGATATGGACATTATATGCGTCTATAACGATATATATCCTAACCTAAAGCAACCTAACATCTCGGGTGTAATATTTTACAACATTCCTGACGCGTCGGCCCCTATTTCTCGGTGGGAATATTATATACGTCTATAACGTTACATATCCTAGCCTAAGGCAACCTAACATGTCGAATGTAATATTTTACAACATTCTGGCGTGTCGTCGCCTGCTTCTCGAGGGGGACATTATATACGTCTATAACGTTGTATATCCTAACCTGACGTAACCTAACATCTGGGATGTAATATTTTACAACATTCCTGACGCGTCGGCCCCTATTTCTCGGTGGGAACATTATATACGTCTATCACGTTACATATCCTAGCCTAAGGCAACCTAACATATCGGATGTAATGTTTTACAACATTCTGGCGTGTCGTTGCCTGCTTCTCGATGGTGACATTAGATACGTCTATAACGTTGTATATCCTAACCTAAGGGAACCTAACATCTCGGATGTAATATTTTACAACATTCTGGCGTGTCGTCGCCTTCTTCTCGAAGGGGACATTATATACGTCTATTACGTTGTATATCCTAACCTAACGCAACCTAACATTGGCATGTAATATTTTACAACATTCCTGACGCGTCGGCCCCTATTTCTCGGCGGAAACATTACATACGTCTATCATGTTATATATCCTAGCCTTAATATTTTTAATTCTATAACGATATATACCCTAACCTAAAGCAACCTAACAACTCGGATGTAATATTTTACAACATTCCTGGCATGTCGGTCCATACATCTCGGTGGGAACATTCTATACGTCTATAACGTTGTATATCCTAACCTAAGGGAACCTAACATTTCGGGTGTAATATTTTGCAACATTCCTGACGCGTCGGCCCCTATTTCTCGGTGGGAACATTATATACGTCTATCACGTTATATATCCTAGCCTAAGGCAACCTCACAACTCGGATGTAATATTTTACAACATTCCTGGCATGTCGGTCCCTACATCTCGGTGGGAACATTCTATACGTCTATAACGTTGTATATCCTAACCTAAGGGACACTTACATTTCGGGTGTAATATTTTACAACATTCCTGACGCGTCGGCCCCTATTTCTCGGTGGGAATATTATATACGTCTATAACGTTACATATCCTAGCCTAAGGCAACCTAACATGTCGAATCTAATATTTTACAACATTCTGGCGTGTCGTCGCCTGCTTCTCGAAGGGGACATTATATACGTCTGTAACGTTGTATATCCTAACCTGACGTAACCTAACATTTGGGTTGTTTTATTTTACAACATTCCTGGCGCGTCGGTCCCTACTTCTCGGTGGGAACATTGTATACGTCTATAACGTTGTATATCCTAACCTAAGGGAACCTAACATTTCGGGTGTAATATTTTACAACATTCCTGACGCGTCGGCCCCTATTTCTCGGTGGGAATATTATATACGTCTATAACGTTGTATATCCTAACCTAAGGGAACCTAACATTTCGGGTGTAATATTTTGCAACATTCCTGACGCGTCGGTCCCTATTTCTCGGGGGGAATATTATATACGTCTATAACGTTACATATCCTAGCCTAAGGCAACCTAACATGTCGAATGTAATATTTTACAACATTCTGGCGTGTCGTCGCCTGCTTCTCAAAGGGGACATTATATACGTCTATAACGTTGTATATCCTAATCTAAGGGAACCTAACATCTCGGACGTAATATTTTACAACATTCTGGGGTGTCGTCACCTTCATCTTGATGGGGACATTATATTCGTCTATAACGTTGTATATCCTAACCCAAAGCAACCAAACATCTGGGATGTAATATTTTACAACATTCCTGGCATGTCGGTCCCCACGTCTCGGCGGGAACATTATATAAGTCTATAACGATATATATCCTAGACTAAGGCAACCTAACATGTCGAATATAATATTTTACAACATTCTGGCGTGTCGTCGCCTTCTTCTCGAAGGGGACATTATATACGTCTATTACGTTGTATATCCTAACCTAACGCAACCTAACATCTGGGTTGTTTTATTTTACAACATTCCTGACGCGTCGGTCCCTACTTCTCGGTGGGAACATTGTATACGTCTATAACGATATATGTCCTAACCTAAAGCAACCTAACAACTCGGATGTAATATTTTACAACATTCTGGCGTGTCGTCGCCTGCTTCTCGATGGGGACATTAGATACGTCTATAACGTTGTATATCCTAACCTAAGGGAACCTAACATCTCGGATGTAATATTTTACAACATTCTGGCGTGTCGTCGCCTTCTTCTCGAAGGGGACATTATATACGTCTATAACGTTGTATGTCCTAACCCAAAGCAACCTATCTCCTGGGATGTAATATTTTACAACCTTTCTGGCATGTCGGTCCCCATGTCTCGGTGGGAACATTATGTAAGTCTATAACGATATATATCCTAACCTAAAACAATCTAACAACTCGGATGTAATAGTTTACCACATTCCTGGCGGTCCCTACATCACGGTGGGAACATTCTATGCGTCTATAACGTTGTATATCCTAACCTAAGGGAACCTAACATTTCGAGTGTAATATTTTACAACATTCCTGACGCGTCGGCCCCTATTTCTCGGTGGGAATATTACGTACATCTATAACGTTACATATCCTAGACTAAGGCAACCTAACATATCGAATGTAATATTTTACAACATTCTGGCGTGTCGTCGCCTTCTTCTCGAAGGGGACATTATATACGTCTATTACGTTGTATATCCTAACCCAACGCAACCTAACATCTGGGATGTAATATTTTACAACATTCCTGACGCGTCGGTCCCTACATCTCGGTGGGAACATTCTATACGTCTATAACGTTGTATATCCTAACCTAAGGGAACCTAACATTTCGGGTGTAATATTTTACAACATTCCTGACGCGTCGGCCCCTATTTCTCGGTGGGAATATTATATACGTCTATAACGTTGTATATCCTAACCTAAGGGAACCTAACATTTCGGGTGTAATATTTTGCAACATTCCTGACGCGTCGGTCCCTATTTCTCGGGGGGAATATTATATACGTCTATAACGTTACATATCCTAGCCTAAGGCAACCTAACATGTCGAATGTAATATTTTACAACATTCTGGCGTGTCGTCGCCTGCTTCTCAAAGGGGACATTATATACGTTTATAACGTTGTATATCCTAATCTAAGGGAACCTAACATCTCGGACGTAATATTTTACAACATTCTGGCGTGTCGTCGCCTTCTTCTTGATGGGGACATTATATACGTCTATAACGTTGTATATCCTAACCCAAAGCAACCAAACATCTGGGATGTAATATTTTACAACATTCCTGGCATGTCGGTCCCCACGTCTCGGCGGGAACATTATATAAGTCTATAACGATATATATCCAAACCTAAAGCAACCAAACAACTCGTATGTACTATTTTAGAACATTCCTGGCATGTCGGTCCCTACATCTCGGTGGGAACATTCTATACGTCTATAACGTTGTATATCCTAACCTAATGGAACCTAACATTTCGGGTGTAATATTTTACAACATTCCTGACGCGTCGGCCCCTATTTCTCGGTGGGAATATTATATACGTCTATAACGTTACATATCCTAGACTAAGGCAACCTAACATGTCGAATGTAATATTTTACAACATTCTGGCGTGTCGTCGCCTTCTTCTCTAAGGGGACATTATATACGTCTATTACGTTGTATATCCTAACCTAACGCAACCTAACATCTCGGATGTAATATTTTACAACATTCCTGACGCGTCCGCCCCTATTTCTCGGTGGAAACATTATATACGTCTATCACGTTACATATCCTAGCCTAAGGCAACCTAACATATCGGATGTAATATTTTACAACATTCTGGCGTGTCGTCGCCTGCTTCTCGATGGGGACATTAGATACGTCTATAACGTTGTATATCCTAACCCAAAGCAACCTATCTTCTGGGATGTAATATTTTACAACATTCTGGCGTGTCGTCGCCTTCTTCTCGAAGGGGACATTATATACGTCTATTACGTTGTATATCCTAACCTAACGCAACCTAACTTCTGGCATGTAATATTTTACAACATTCCTGACGCGTCGGCCCCTATTTCTCGGTGGAAACATTACATACGTCTATCGTGTTATATATCCTAGCCTTAATATTTGTAAGTCTATAACGATATATACCCTAACCTAAAGCAACCTAACAACTGGGATGTAATATTTTACAACATTCCTGGCATGTCGGTCCATACATCTCGGTGGGAACATTCTATACGTCTATAACGTTGTATATCCTAACCTAAGGGAACCTAACATTTCGGGTGTAATATTTTACAACATTCCTGACGCGTCGGCCCCTACTTCTCTGTGGTAACATTATATACGTCTATAACGTTGTATATGCTAACCTAAGGGAACCTAACATCTCGGGTGTAATATTTTACAACATTCCTGTCGCGTCGGCCCCTATTTCTCGGTGGGAATATTATATACGTCTAGAACGTTATATATCCTAGCCTAAGGCAACCTAACATCTCGGGTGTAATATTTTACAACATTCCTGTCGCGTCGGCCCCTATTTCTCGGTGGGAATATTATATACGTCTATAACGTTATATATCCTAGCCTAAGGCAACCTAACATGTCGAATGTAATATTTTACAACATTCTGGCGTGTCGTCGCCTGCTTCTCGAAGGGGACATTATATACGTCTATAACGTTGTATATCCTAACCTAACGCAACCTAACATCTGGGATGTAATATTTTACAGCATTCCTGACGCGTCGGTCCCTACTTCTCGGTGGGAACATTGTGTACGTCTATAACGGAGTATGTCCTAGCCTAAGGCAACCTAACATCTCGGATGAAATATTTTACAACATTCCTGGCGTGTCGTCGCCTGCTTCTCGAAGGGGACATTATATACGTCTATAACGTTGTATATCCTAACCTAACGCAACCTAATATCTGGGATGTAATATTTTACAACATTCCTGACGCGTCGGCCCTTATTTCTCGGTGTGCACATTATATACGTCAATAACGTTATATATCCTAGCCTAAGGCAACCTAACATCTCGGATGTAATATTTTACAACATTCTGGCGTGTCGTCGCCTGCTTCTCGATCGGGACATTATATACGTCTATAACGTTATTATCCTAACCCAAAGCAACCTATCTTCTGGGATGTAATATTTTACATCCTTTCTGGCATGTCGGTCCCCACGTCTCGGTGGGAACATTATATAAGTATATAACGATATATATCCTAACCTAAAGCAACCTAACAACTCGGATGTAATAGTTTACCACATTCCTGGCGGTCCCTACATCTCGGTGGGAACATTCTATACGTCTATAACGTTGTATATCCTAACCTAAGGGAACCTAACATTTCGGGTGTAATATTTTGCAACATTCCTGACGCGTCGGCCCCTATTTCTCGGTGGGAATATTATATACGTCTATAACGTTACATATCCTAGCCTAAGGCAACCTAACATATCGGATGTAATATTTTACAACATTCTGGCGTGTCGTCGCCTGCTTCTCGATGGGGACATTAGATACGTCTATGACGTTGTACATCCTAACCTAAGGCAACCTAACATCTCGGACGTAATATTTTACAACATTCTGGGGTGTCGTCACCTTCATCTTGATGGGGACATTATATTCGTCTATAACGTTGTATATCCTAACCCAAAGCAACCAAACATCTGGGATGTAATATTTTACAACATTCCTGGCATGTCGGTCCCCACGTCTCGGCGGGAACATTATATAAGTCTATAACGATATATATCCTAGACTAAGGCAACCTAACATGTCGAATATAATATTTTACAACATTCTGGCGTGTCGTCGCCTTCTTCTCGAAGGGGACATTATATACGTCTATTACGTTGTATATCCTAACCTAACGCAACCTAACATCTGGGTTGTTTTATTTTACAACATTCCTGACGCGTCGGTCCCTACTTCTCGGTGGGAACATTGTATACGTCTATAACGATATATGTCCTAACCTAAAGCAACCTAACAACTCGGATGTAATATTTTACAACATTCTGGCGTGTCGTCGCCTGCTTCTCGATGGGGACATTAGATACGTCTATAACGTTGTATATCCTAACCTAAGGGAACCTAACATCTCGGATGTAATATTTTACAACATTCTGGCGTGTCGTCGCCTTCTTCTCGAAGGGGACATTATATACGTCTATAACGTTGTATGTCCTAACCCAAAGCAACCTATCTCCTGGGATGTAATATTTTACAACCTTTCTGGCATGTCGGTCCCCATGTCTCGGTGGGAACATTATGTAAGTCTATAACGATATATATCCTAACCTAAAGCAATCTAACAACTCGGATGTAATAGTTTACCACATTCCTGGCGGTCCCTACATCACGGTGGGAACATTCTATGCGTCTATAACGTTGTATATCCTAACCTAAGGGAACCTAACATTTCGAGTGTAATATTTTACAACATTCCTGACGCGTCGGCCCCTATTTCTCGGTGGGAATATTACGTACATCTATAACGTTACATATCCTAGCCTAAGGCAACCTAACATGTCGAATGTAATATTTTACAACATTCTGGCGTGTCGTCGCCTGCTTCTCGAAGGGGACATTATATACGTCTATAACGTTGTATATCCTAACCTAACGCAACCTAACATCTGGGATGTAATATTTTACAGCATTCCTGACGCGTCGGTCCCTACTTCTCGGTGGGAACATTGTGTACGTCTATAACGGAGTATGTCCTAGCCTAAGGCAACCTAACATCTCGGATGAAATATTTTACAACATTCCTGGCGTGTCGTCGCCTGCTTCTCGAAGGGGACATTATATACGTCTATAACGTTGTATATCCTAACCTAACGCAACCTAATATCTGGGATGTAATATTTTACAACATTCCTGACGCGTCGGCCCTTATTTCTCGGTGTGCACATTATATACGTCAATAACGTTATATATCCTAGCCTAAGGCAACCTAACATCTCGGATGTAATATTTTACAACATTCTGGCGTGTCGTCGCCTGCTTCTCGATCGGGACATTATATACGTCTATAACGTTATTATCCTAACCCAAAGCAACCTATCTTCTGGGATGTAATATTTTACATCCTTTCTGGCATGTCGGTCCCCACGTCTCGGTGGGAACATTATATAAGTATATAACGATATATATCCTAACCTAAAGCAACCTAACAACTCGGATGTAATAGTTTACCACATTCCTGGCGGTCCCTACATCTCGGTGGGAACATTCTATACGTCTATAACGTTGTATATCCTAACCTAAGGGAACCTAACATTTCGGGTGTAATATTTTGCAACATTCCTGACGCGTCGGCCCCTATTTCTCGGTGGGAATATTATATACGTCTATAACGTTACATATCCTAGCCTAAGGCAACCTAACATATCGGATGTAATATTTTACAACATTCTGGCGTGTCGTCGCCTGCTTCTCGATGGGGACATTAGATACGTCTATGACGTTGTACATCCTAACCTAAGGCAACCTAACATATCGGATGTAATATTTAACAACATTCCTGGCATGTTGGTCCCTACTTCTCGGTGGCAAAATTGTATACGTCTATAACGATATATACTAGCCTAAGGCAACCTAACATCTCGGATGTAATATTTTACAACATTCTGGCTTGTCGGTCCCCACGTCCCGATCTGGACATTATATGCGTCTATAACGATATATATCCTAACCTAAAGCAACCTAACATCTTGGGTGTAATATTTTACAACAGTCCTGACGCGTCGGCCCCTATTTCTCGGTGGGAACATTATATATGTCTGTAACGTTATATATCCTAGCCTAAGGCGACCTACTATGTCGAATGTAATATTTTACGTCATTCCTGGCGTGTCGGCCCGTAGATCTCGGTGATAACATTATATGCGTGTATAACATTATATATCCTAGCCTAAGGAAACCTAACATGTCAAATGTAATATTTTACAACACTCCTGGCGTGTCGTCGCCTACTTCTGGATGAGGACATTATATACATCTATAACTTTGTATATCCTAACCTAAGGCAACCTAACATCTCGGATGTAATATTTGACAACATTCCTGGAATGTCGGTCCCCTCGTCTCAGTGGGAACATTATATAAGTCTATAACGTTGTATGTCCTAACTTAACGCAACCTAACATCTCGGATGTAATATTTTACAACATTCCTGGCATGTCGTCGCCTGCTTCTTGAATGGGACATTATATACGTTTATAACGTTGTATATCCTAACCTAACGCAACCTAACATCTGGGTTGTTTTATTTTACAACATTCCTGACGCGTCGGTCCCTACTTCTCGGTGGGAACATTGTATACGTCTATAACGATATATGTCCTAGCCTAAGGTAACATAACATCTCGGATGTAATATTTTACAACATTCCTGGCGTGTCGTCGCCTGCTTCTCGATGGGGACATTATATACGTCTATAACGTTGTATATCCTAACCCAAAGCAACCTATCTTCTGGGATGTAATATTTTACAACCTTTCTGGCATGTCGGTCCCCATGTCTCGGTGGGAACATTATATAAGTCTATAACGATATATATCCTAACCTAAAGCAATCTAACAACTCGGATGTAATAGTTTACCACATTCCTGGCGGTCCCTACATCACGGTGGGAGCATTCTATGCGTCTATAACGTTGTATATCCTAACCTAAGGGAACCTAACATTTCGAGTGTAATATTTTACAACATTCCTGACGCGTCGGCCCCTATTTCTCGGTGGGAATATTATGTACATCTATAACGTTACATATCCTAGACTAAGGCAACCTAACATGTCGAATGTAATATTTTACAACATTCTGGCGTGTCGTCGCCTTCTTCTCGAAGGGGACATTATATACGTCTATTACGTTGTATATCCTAACCCAACGCAACCTAACATCTGGTATGTAATATTTTACAACATTCCTGACGCGTGGGTCCCTACATCTCGGTGGGAACATTCTATACGTCTATAACGTTGTATATCCTAACCTAAGGGATCCTAACATTTCGGGTGTAATATTTTACAACATTCCTGACGCGTCGGCCCCTATTTCTCGGTGGGAATATTATATACGTCTATAACGTTGTATATCCTAACCTAAGGGAACCTAACATTTCGGGTGTAATATTTTGCAACATTCCTGACGCGTCGGTCCCTATTTCTCGGGGGGAATATTATATACGTCTATAACGTTACATATCCTAGCCTAAGGCAACCTAACATGTCGAATGTAATATTTTACAACATTCTGGCGTGTCGTCGCCTGCTTCTCAAAGGGAACATTATACACGTCTATAACGTTGTATATCCTAACCGAACGCAACCTAACATCTGGGATGAAATATTTTACAACAACCATGACGCGTCGGCCCCTATTTCTCGGTGGGAACATTATATACGTCTATCACGTTATATATCCTAGCATAAGCCAACCTAACATCTCGGGTGTAATATTTTACAACATTCCTGACGCGTCGGCCCCTATTTCTCGGTGGGAATATTATATACGTCTATAACGTTATATATCCTAGCCTAAGGCAACCTAACATGTCGAATGTAATATTTTACAACATTCTGGCGTGTCGTCGCCTTCTTCTTGATGGGGACATTATATAGTCTATAACGTTGTATATCCTAACCCAAAGCAACCAAACTTCTGGGATGTAATATTTTACAACATTCCTGGCATGTCGGTCCCCACGTCTCGGCGGGAACATTATATAAGTCTATAACGATATATATCCAAACCTAAAGCAACCAAACAACTCGTATGTACTATTTTAGAACATTCCTGGCATGTCGGTCCCTACATCTCGGTGGGAACATTCTATACGTCTATAACGTTGTATATCCTAACCTAAGGGAACCTAACATTTCGGGTGTAATATTTTACAACATTCCTGACGCGTCGGCCCCTATTTCTCGGTGGGAATATTATATACGTCTATAACGTTGTATATCCTAACCTAAGGGAACCTAACATTTCGGGTGTAATATTTTGCAACATTCCTGACGTGTCGGTCCCTATTTCTCGGGGGGAATATTATATACGTCTATAACGTTACATATCCTAGCCTAAGGCAACCTAACATGTCGAATGTAATATTTTACAACATTCTGGCGTGTCGTCGCCTGCTTCTCAAAGGGGACATTATATACGTCTATAACGTTGTATATCCTAACCCAACGCAACCTAATGTCTGGGATGTAATATTTTACAACAACCATGACGCGTCGGCCCCTATTTCTCGGTGGGAACATTATATACGTCTATCACGTTATATATCCTATCATAAGGCAACCTAACATCTCGGGTGTAATATTTTACAACATTCCTGACGCGTCGGCCCCTATTTCTCGGTGGGAATATTATATAAGTCTATAACGATATATATCCTAAGCTAAAGCAACCTAACATCTCGGATGTAATATTTTACAACATTCCTGGCGTGTCGTCGCCTGCTTCTCGATGGGGACATTATATACGTCTATAACGTTGTATATCCTAACCCAAAGCAACCAAACTTCTGGGATGTAATATTTTACAACATTCCTGGCATGTCGGTCCCCACGTCTCGGTGGGAACATTATATAAGTCTATAACGATATATATCCTAACCTAAAGCTACCTAACAACTCGGATGTAATATTTTAGAACATTCCTGGCATGTCGGTCCCTACATCTCGGTGGGGACATTCTATACGTCTGTAACGTTGTATATACTAACCTAAGGGAACCTAACATCTCGGGTCTAATATTTTACAACATTCCTGACGCGTCGGCCCCTATTTCTTGGTGGGAACATTCTATACGTCTATAACGTTGTATATCCTAACCTAAGGGAACCTAACATTTCGGGTGTAATATTTTACAACATTCCTGACGCGTCGGCCCCTATTTCTCGGTGGGAATATTACATACGTCTATAACGTTACATATCCTAGCCTAAGGCAACCTAACATGTCGAATGTAATATTTTACAACATTCTGGCCTGTCGTCGCCTGCTTCTCGAAGGGGACATTAAATACGTCTATAACGTTGTATATCCTAACCTAACGCAACCTAACATCTGGGTTGTTTTATTTTACAACATTCCTGACGCGTCGGTCCCTACTTCTCGGTGGGAACATTGTATACGTCTATAACGATATATGTCCTAGCCTAAGGTAACCTAACATCTCGGATGTAATATTTTACAACATTCCTGGCGTGTCGTCGCCTGCTTCTCGATGGGGACATTATATACGTCTATAACGTTGTATATCCTAAGCCAACGCAACCTAACATCTGGGATGTAATATTTTACAACATTCATGACGCGTAGGCCCCTATTTCTCGGTGGGAACATTATATACGTCTATCACGTTATATATCCTAGCATAAGGCAACCTAACATATCGGATGTAATATTTTACAACAGTCCTGACGCGTCGGCCCCTATTTCTTGGTGGGAATATTATATACGTCTATAACGTTATATATCCTAGCCTAAGGCAACCTAACATGTATAATGTAATATTTTACAACATTCTGGAGTGTCGTCGCCTGCTTCTCAAAGGGGACATTATATACGTCTATAACGTTGTATATCCTAACCTAACGCAACCTAACATCTGGGATGTAATATTTTACAACATTCCTGACGCGTCGGCCCCTATTTCTCGGTGTGAACACTATATACGTCTATAACGTTATATATCCTAGCCTAAGGCAACCTAACATGTCGAAAGTAATATTTTACAACATTCCTGGCGTGTCGTCGCCTACTTCTGGATGGGGACATTATATACATCTATAACGTTGTACATCCTAACCTAAGGCAACCTAACATATCGGATGTAATATTTTACAACATTCCTGACGCGTCGGCCCTTATTTCTCGGTGGGAATATTATATACGTCTATAACGTTATATATCCGAACGTAAGGCAACATAACATCTCGGATGTAATATTTTGCAACATTCCTGGCGTGTCGTCGCCTGCTTCTCGATGGGGACATTATATACGTCTATAACGTTGTATATCCTTACCTAACGCAACCTAACATCTGGGATGTAATATTTTACAACATTCCTGACCCTTCGGCCCCTATTTCTCGGTGGGAATATTATATACGTCTATAACGTTATATATCCTAGCCTAAGGCAACCCAACATGTCGAATGTAATATTTTACAACATTCTGGCGTGTCGTCGCCTGCTTCTCGAAGGGGACATTATATACGTCTATAACGTTGTATATCCTATCCTAACGCAACCTAACATCTGGGATGTAATATTTTACAACATTCCTGACGCGTCGGCCCCTATTTCTCGGTGTGAACATTATATACGTCTATCACGTTATATATCCTAGCCTAAGGCAACCTAACATGTCGAAAGTAATATTTTACAACATTCCTGGCGTGTCGTCGCCTACTTCGCGATGGGGACATTATATACATCTATAACGTTGTATATCCTAACCTAAGGGAACCTAACATATCGGATGTAATATTTTACAACATTCCTGACGCGTCGGCCCCTATTTCTCGGTGGGAATATTATATACGTCTATAACGTTATATATCCTAACGTAAGGCAACATAACATCTCGGATGTAATATTTTACAACATTCCTGGCGTGTCGTCGCCTGCTTCTCGATGGGGACATTATATACGTCTATAACGTTGTATATCCTAACCCAAAGCAACCTAACTTCTGGGATGTAATATTTTACAACATTCCTGACGCGTCGGCCCCCACGTCTTGGTGGGAACATTATATAAGTCTATAACGATATATATCCCAACCTAAAGCAACCTAACAACTCGGAGGTAATATTTTAGAACATTCCTGGCTTGTCGGTCCCTACATCTCGGTGGGGACATTCTATACGTCTATAACGTTGTATATCCTAACCTAAGGGAACCTAACATTTCGGGTGTGATATTTTACAACATTCCTGACGCGTCGGCCCCTATTTCTCGCTGGAATATTATATACGTCTATAACGTTATATATCCTAACGTAAGGCAACATAACATCTCGGATGTAATATTTTACAACATTCCTGGCGTGTCGTCGCCTGCTTCTCGATGGGGACATTATATACGTCTATAACGTTGTATATCCTTACCTGACGCAACCTAACATCTGGGATGTAATATTTTACAACATTCCTGACGCGTCGGCCCCTATTTCTCGGTGGGAATATTATATACGTCTATAACGTTATATATCCTAGCCTAAGGCAACCCAACATGTCGAATGTAATATTTTACAACATTCCTGGCGTGTCGTCGCCTACTTCGCGATGGGGACATTATATACATCTATAACGTTGTATATCCTAACCTAAGGCAACCTAATATCTCGGATGTAATATTTTACAACATTCCTGGCATGTCGGTCCCTACTTCTCGGTGGGAACATTCTATACGTCTATAACGTTGTATATCCTAACCTAAGGGAACCTAACATCTCGGGTGTAATATTTTACAACATTCCTGACGCGTCGGCCCCTATTTCTCTGTGGGAACATTATATACGTCTATAACGTTATATATCCTAGCCTAAGGCGACCTAACATGTCGAATGTAATATTTTACATCATTCCTGACGTGTCGGCCCGTAGTTCTCGGTGATAACATTATATACGTCTATAAGGATAGATATCCTAGCCTAAGGCAACCTATAATGTCGCATGTAATATTGTACAACATTCCTGGCGTGTCGTCACCTACTTCTGGATGGGGACATTATATACATCTATAACGTTGTACATCCTAACCTAAGGCAACCTAACATTTCGGATGTAATATTTAACAACATTCCTGGCATGTCGGTCCCTACTTCTCGGTGGCAAAATTGTATACGTCTATAACGATATATATACTAGCCTAAGGCAACCTAACATCTCGGATGTAATATTTTACAACATTCTGGCGTGTCGGTCCCCACGTCTCGATCTGGACATTATATACGTCTATAACGATATATATCCTAACCTAAAGCAACCTAACATCTCGGGTGTAATATTTTACAACATTCCTGACGCGTCTGCCCCTATTTCTCGGTGGGAACATTATATATGTCTATAACGTTATATATCCTAGGCTAAGGCGACCTACTATGTCGAATGTAATATTTCACAGCATTCCTGGCGTGTTGGCCCGTAGTTCTCGGTGATAACATTATATGCGTGTATAACATTATATATCCTAGCCTAAGGAAACCTAACATGTCAAATGTAATATTTTACAACACTCCTGGCGTGTCGTCGCCTACTTCTGGATGAGGACATTATATACATCTATAACTTTGTATATCCTAACCGAAGACAACATAACATCTCGGATGTAATATTTGACAACATTCCTGGCTTGTCGTCGCCTGCTTCTCGATGGGGACATTATATACGTCTATAACGTTGTATATCCTAACCCAAAGCAACCTAACTTCTGGGATGTAATATTTTGCAACATTCCTGGCATGTCGGTCCCCACGTCTCGGTGGGAACATTATATAAGTCTATAACGATATATATCCTAACCTAAAGCAAGCTAACATCTCGGATGTAATATTTTACAACATTCCTGGCATGTCGGTCCCTACTTCTCGGTGGGAACATTATATACGTCTATAACGTTGTATATGCTAACCTATGGGAACCTAACATCTCGGGTGTAATATTTTACAACATTCCTGACGCGTCGGCCCCTATTTCTTGGAGGGAATATTATAAACGTCTATAACGTTATATATCCTAGCCTAATGCAACCTAACATGTCGAATGTAATATTTTACAACATTCTGGCGTGTCGTCACCTGCTACTCGAAGGGGACATTATATACGTCTATAACGTTGTATATCCTAACCTACCGCAACCTAACATCTGGGATGTAATATTTTACAACATTCCTGGCATGTCGGTCCCCACGTCTCGGTGGGAACATTATATAAGTCTATAACGTTATATATCCTAACCTAAAGCAACCTAACAACTCGTGTGTAATATTTTATAACATTCCTGGCGTGTCGTCGCCTGCTTCTCGATGGGGACATTATATACGTCTATAACGTTCTATATCCTAACCCAAAGCAACCTAACTTCTGGGATGTAATATTTTACAACATTCCTGGCATGTCGGTCCCCACGTCTCGGTGGGAACATTCTATACGTCTATAACGTCGTATATCCTAACCTAAGGGAACCTAACATTTCGGGTGTAATATTTTACAACATTCCTGACGCGTCGGCCCCTATTTCTCGGTGGGAATATTATATACGTCTATAACGTTGTATATCCTAACCTAAGGGAACCTAACATTTCGGGTGTGATATTTTACCACATTCCTGACGCGTCGGCCCCTATTTCTCGCTGGGAATATTATATACGTCTATAACGTTATATATCCTAACGTAAGGCAACATAGCATCTCGGATGTAATATTTTACAACATTCCTGGCGTGTCGTCGCCTGCTTCTCGATGGGGACATTATATACGTCTATAACGTTGTATATCATTACCTAACGTAACCTAACATCTGGGATGTAATATTTTACAACATTCCTGACGCGTCGGCCCCTATTTCTCGGTGGGAATATTATATACGTCTATAACGTTATATATCCTAACGTAAGGCAACATAACATCTCGGATGTAATATTTTACAACATTCCTGGCGTGTCGTCGCCTGCTTCTCGATGGGGACATTATATACGTCTATAACGTTGTATATCCTTACCTAACGCAACCTAACATCTGGGATGTAATATTTTACAACATTCCTGACGCGTCGGCCCCTATTTCTCGGTGGGAATATTATATACGTCTATAACGTTATATATCCTAGCCTAAGGCAACCCAACATGTCGAATGTAATATTTTACAACATTCTGGCGTGTCGTCGCCTGCTTCTCGAAGGGGACATTATATACGTCTATAACGTTGTATATCCTATCCTAACGCAACCTAACATCTGGGATGTAATATTTTACAACATTCCTGACGCGTCGGCCCCTATTTCTCGGTGTGAACATTATATACGTCTATCACGTTATATATCCTAGCCTAAGGCAACCTAACATGTCGAAAGTAATATTTTACAACATTCCTGGCGTGTCGTCGCCTACTTCGCGATGGGGACATTATATACATCTATAACGTTGTATATCCTAACCTAAGGGAACCTAACATATCGGATGTAATACTTTACAACATTCCTGACGCGTCGGCCCCTATTTCTCGGTGGGAATATTATATACGTCTATAACGTTATATATCCTAACGTAAGGCAACATAACATCTCGGATGTAATATTTTACAACATTCCTGGCGTGTCGTCGCCTGCTTCTCGATGGGGACATTATATACGTCTATAACGTTGTATATCCTAACCCAAAGCAACCTAACTTCTGGGATGTAATATTTTACAACATTCCTGACGCGTCGGCCCCCACGTCTTGGTGGGAACATTATATAAGTCTATAACGATATATATCCCAACCTAAAGCAACCTAACAACTCGGAGGTAATATTTTAGAACATTCCTGGCTTGTCGGTCCCTACATCTCGGTGGGGACATTCTATACGTCTATAACGTTGTATATCCTAACCTAAGGGAACCTAACATTTCGGGTGTGATATTTTACAACATTCCTGACGCGTCGGCCCCTATTTCTCGCTGGAATATTATATACGTCTATAACGTTATATATCCTAACGTAAGGCAACATAACATCTCGGATGTAATATTTTACAACATTCCTGGCGTGTCGTCGCCTGCTTCTCGATGGGGACATTATATACGTCTATAACGTTGTATATCCTTACCTAACGCAACCTAACATCTGGGATGTAATATTTTACAACATTCCTGACGCGTCGGCCCCTATTTCTCGGTGGGAATATTATATACGTCTATAACGTTATATATCCTAGCCTAAGGCAACCCAACATGTCGAATGTAATATTTTACAACATTCCTGGCGTGTCGTCGCCTACTTCGCGATGGGGACATTATATACATCTATAACGTTGTATATCCTAACCTAAGGCAACCTAATATCTCGGATGTAATATTTTACAACATTCCTGGCATGTCGGTCCCTACTTCTCGGTGGGAACATTCTATACGTCTATAACGTTGTATATCCTAACCTAAGGGAACCTAACATCTCGGGTGTAATATTTTACAACATTCCTGACGCGTCGGCCCCTATTTCTCTGTGGGAACATTATATACGTCTATAACGTTATATATACTAGCCTAAGGCGACCTAACATGTCGAATGTAATATTTTACAACATTCCTGGCGTGTCGTCACCTACTTCTGGATGGGGACATTATATACATCTATAACGTTGTACATCCTAACCTAAGGCAACCTAACATTTCGGATGTAATATTTAACAACATTCCTGGCGTGTCGGCCCGTAGTTCTCGGTGATAACATTATATGCGTGTATAACATTATGTATCCTAGCGTAAGGAAACCTAACATGTCAAATGTAATATATTACAACACTCCTGGCGTGTCGTCGCCTACTTCTGAATGAGGACATTATATACATCTATAACTTTGTATATCCTAACCTAAGACAACATAACATCTCGGATGTAATATTTGACAACATTCCTGGCTTGTCGTCGCCTGCTTCTCGATGGGGACATTATATACTTCTATAAAGTTGAATATCCTAACCCAAAGCAACCTAACTACTGGGATGTAATATTTTACAACATTCCTGGCATGTCGGTCCCTACTTCTCGGTGGGAACATTCTATACGTCTATAACGTTGTATATCCTAACCTAAGGGAACCTAAGATCTCGGGTGTAATATTTTACATCATTCCTGACGTGTCGGCCCGTAGTTCTCGGTGGTAACATTATATACGTCTATAAGGTTAGATATCCTAGCCTAAGGCAACCTAACATGTCGCATGTAATATTGTACAACATTCCTGGTGTGTCGACACCTACTTCTGGATGGAGACATTATATACATCTATAACGTTGTACATCCTAACCTAAGGCAACCTAACATATCGGATGTAATATTTTACAACATTCCTGGCATGTCGGTCCCCACGTCTCGGTGGGAACATTATATACGTCTATAACGTCGTATATCCTAACCTAAGGGAACCTAACATTTCGGGTGTAATATTTTACAACATTCCTGACGCGTCGGCCCCTATTTCTCGGTGGGAATATTATATACGTCTATAACGTTATATATCCTAACGTAAGGCAACATAACATCTCGGATGTAATATTTTACAACATTCCTGGCGTGTCGTCGCCTGCTTCTCGATGGGGACATTATATACGTCTATAACGTTGTATATCCTAACCCAAAGCAACATAACTTCTGGGATGTAATGTTTTACAACATTCCTGGCATGTCGGTCCCCACGTCTCGGTGGGAACATTATATAAGTCTATAACGATATATATCCTGACCTAAAGCAACCTACCATCTCGGAGGTAATATTTTAGAACATTCCTGGCATGTCGGTCCCTACATCTCGGTGGGGACATTCTATACGTCTATAGCGTTGTATATCCTAACCTAAGGGAACCTAACATTTCGGGTGTAATATTTTGCAACATTCCTGACGCGTCGGTCCCTATTTCTCGGTGGGAATATTATATACGTCTATAACGTTATATATCCTAGCCTAAGGCAACCTAACATATCGGATGTAATATTTTACAACATTCCTGACGTGTCGGCCCCTATTTCTCGGTGTGAACATTATATACGTCTATAACGATACATATCCTAGCCTAAGGCAACCTAACATGTCGAAAGTAATATTTTACAACATTCCTGGCGTGTCGTCGCCTACTTCGCGATGGGGACAATATAAACATCTATAACGTTGTATATCCTAACCCAACGCAACCTAACATCTGGGATGTAATATTTTACAACACTCATGACGCGTCGGCCCCTATTTATCTGTGGGAACATTATATACGTCTATCACGTTATACATCCTAGCCTAAGGCAACCTAACATATCGGATGTAATATTTTACAACATTCCTGACGCGTCGGCCCCTATTTCTCGGTGGGAATATTATATACGTCTATAACGTTATATATCCTAACGTAAGGCAACATAACATCTCGGATGTAATATTTTACAACATTCCTGACGCGTCGGCCCTTATTTCTCGGTGGGAATATTATATACGTCTATAACGTTATACATCCTAGCCTAAGGCAACCTAACATATCGGATGTAATATTTTACAACATTCCTGACGCGTCGGCCCCTATTTCTCGGTGGGAATATTATATACGTCTATAACGTTATATATCCTAACGTAAGGCAACATAACATCTCGGATGTAATATTTTACAACATTCCTGACGCGTCGGCCCTTATTTCTCGGTGGGAATATTATATACGTCTATAACGTTATATATCCTAGCCTAAGGCAACCTAACATCTCGGATGTAATATTTTACAACATTCCTGGCGTGTCGTCGCCTGCTTCTCGATGGGGACATTATATACGTCTATAACGTTGTATATCCTTACCTAACGCAACCTAACATCTGGGATGTAATATTTTACAACATTCCTGACGCGTCGGCCCCTATTTCTCGGTGGGAATATTATATACGTCTATAACGTTATATATCCTAGCCTAAGGCAACCCAACATGTCGAATGTAATATTTTACAACATTCCTGGCGTGTCGTCGCCTACTTCGCGATGGGGACATTATATACATCTATAACGTTGTATATCCTAACCTAAGGCAACCTAATATCTCGGATGTAATATTTTACAACATTCCTGGCATGTCGGTCCCTACTTCTCGGTGGGAACATTCTATACGTCTATAACGTTGTATATCCTAACCTAAGGGAACCTAACATCTCGGGTGTAATATTTTACAACATTCCTGACGCGTCGGCCCCTATTTCTCTGTGGGAACATTATATACGTCTATAACGTTATATATCCTAGCCTAAGGCGACCTAACATGTCGAATGTAATATTTTACATCATTCCTGACGTGTCGGCCCGTAGTTCTCGGTGATAACATTATATACGTCTATAAGGATATATATCCTAGCCTAAGGCAACCTATAATGTCGCATGTAATATTGTACAACATTCCTGGCGTGTCGTCACCTACTTCTGGATGGGGACATTATATACATCTATAACGTTGTACATCCTAACCTAAGGCAACCTAACATTTCGGATGTAATATTTAACAACATTCCTGGCATGTCGGTCCCTACTTCTCGGTGGCAAAATTGTATACGTCTATAACGATATATATACTAGCCTAAGGCAACCTAACATCTCGGATGTAATATTTTACAACATTCTGGCGTGTCGGTCCCCACGTCTCGATCTGGACATTATATACGTCTATAACGATATATATCCTAACCTAAAGCAACCTAACATCTCGGGTGTAATATTTTACAACATTCCTGACGCGTCTGCCCCTATTTCTCGGTGGGAACATTATATATGTCTATAACGTTATATATCCTAGGCTAAGGCGACCTACTATGTCGAATGTAATATTTCACAGAATTCCTGGCGTGTTGGCCCGTAGTTCTCGGTGATAACATTATATGCGTGTATAACATTATATATCCTAGCCTAAGGAAACCTAACATGTCAAATGTAATATTTTACAACACTCCTGGCGTGTCGTCGCCTACTTCTGGATGAGGACATTATATACATCTATAACTTTGTATATCCTAACCGAAGACAACATAACATCTCGGATGTAATATTTGACAACATTCCTGGCTTGTCGTCGCCTGCTTCTCGATGGGGACATTATATACGTCTATAACGTTGTATATCCTAACCCAAAGCAACCTAACTTCTGGGATGTAATATTTTGCAACATTCCTGGCATGTCGGTCCCCACGTCTCGGTGGGAACATTATATAAGTCTATAACGATATATATCCTAACCTAAAGCAAGCTAACATTTCGGATGTAATATTTTACAACATTCCTGGCATGTCGGTCCCTACTTCTCGGTGGGAACATTATATACGTCTATAACGTTGTATATGCTAACCTATGGGAACCTAACATCTCGGGTGTAATATTTTACAACATTCCTGACGCGTCGGCCCCTATTTCTTGGTGGGAATATTATAAACGTCTATAACGTTATATATCCTAGCCTAAGGCAACCTAACATGTCGAATGTAACATTTTACAACATTCTGGCGTGTCGTCGCCTGCTACTCGAAGGGGACATTATATACGTCTATAACGTTGTATATCCTAACCTACCGCAACCTAACATCTGGGATGTAATATTTTACAACATTCCTGGCATGTCGGTCCCCACGTCTCGGTGGGAACATTATATAAGTCTATAACGTTATATATCCTAACCTAAAGCAACCTAACAACTCGTGTGTAATATTTTATAACATTCCTGGCGTGTCGTCGCCTGCTTCTCGATGGGGACATTATATACGTCTATAACGTTCTATATCCTAACCCAAAGCAACCTAACTTCTGGGATGTAATATTTTACAACATTCCTGGCATGTCGGTCCCCACGTCTCGGTGGGAACATTCTATACGTCTATAACGTCGTATATCCTAACCTAAGGGAACCTAACATTTCGGGTGTAATATTTTACAACATTCCTGACGCGTCGGCCCCTATTTCTCGGTGGGAATATTATATACGTCTATAACGTTATATATCCTAGCCTAAGGCAACCTAACATGTCGAAAGTAATATTTCACAACATTCCTGGCGTGTCGTCGCCTACTTCGCGATGGGGACATTATATACATCTATAACGTTGTATATCCTAACCTAAGGGAACCTAACATCTCGGGTGTAATATTTTACAACATTCCTGACGCGTCGGCCCCTATTTCTCTGTGGGAACATTATATACGTCTATAACGTTATATATCCTAGCCTAAGGCGACCTAACATGTCGAATGTAATATTTTACAACATTCCTGGCGTGTCGTCACCTACTTCTGGATGGGGACATTATATACATCTATAACGTTGTACATCCTAACCTAAGGCAACCTAACATTTCGGATGTAATATTTAACAACATTCCTGGCGTGTCGGCCCGTAGTTCTCGGTGATAACATTATATGCGTGTATAACATTATGTATCCTAGCGTAAGGAAACCTAACATGTCAAATGTAATATTTTACAACACTCCTGGCGTGTCGTCGCCTACTTCTGAATGAGGACATTATATACATCTATAACTTTGTATATCCTAACCTAAGACAACATAACATCTCGGATGTAATATTTGACAACATTCCTGGCGTGTCGTCGCCTGCTTCTCGATGGGGACATTATATACGTCTATAACGTTGTATAGCCTAACCCAAAGCAACCTAACTTCTGGGATGTAATATTTTACAACATTCCTGGCATGTCGGTCCCCACGTCTCGGTGGGAACATTATATAAGTCTATAACGATATATATCCTAACCTAAAGCAAGCTAACATCTCGGATGTAATATTTTACAACATTCCTGGCATGTCGGTCCCTACTTCTCGGTGGGAACATTCTATACGTCTATAACGTTGTATATCCTAACCTAAGGGAACCTAACATCTCGGGTGTAATATTTTACATCATTCCTGACGTGTCGGCCCGTAGTTCTCGGTGGTAACATTATATACGTCTATAAGGTTAGATATCCTAGCCTAAGGCAACCTAACATGTCGCATGTAATATTGTACAACATTCCTGGTGTGTCGTCACCTACTTCTGGATGGAGACATTATATACATCTATAACGTTGTACATCCTAACCTAAGGCAACCTAACATATCGGATGTAATATTTTACAACATTCCTGGCATGTCGGTCCCCACGTCTCGGTGGGAACATTATATACGTCTATAACGTCGTATATCCTAACCTAAGGGAACCTAACATTTCGGGTGTAATATTTTACAACATTCCTGACGCGTCGGCCCCTATTTCTCGGTGGGAATATTATATACGTCTATAACGTTATATATCCTAACGTAAGGCAACATAACATCTCGGATGTAATATTTTACAACATTCCTGGCGTGTCGTCGCCTGCTTCTCGATGGGGACATTATATACGTCTATAACGTTGTATAGCCTAACCCAAAGCAACCTAACTTCTGGGATGTAATATTTTACAACATTCCTGGCATGTCGGTCCCCACGTCTCGGTAGGAACATTATATAAGTCTATAACGATATTTATCCTAACCTAAAGCAACCTAACAACTCGTGTGTAATATTTTACAACATTCCTGGCATGTCGGTCCATACATCTCGGTGGGAACATTCTATACGTCTATAACGTTGTATATCCTAACCTAAGGGGACCTAACATTTCGGATGTAATATTTTGCAACATTCCTGACGCGTCGGCCCCTATTTCTCGGTGGGAATATTATATACGTCTATAACGTTACATATCCTAGCCTAAGGCAACCTAACATGTCGAATGTAATATTTTACAATATTCTGGCGTGTCGTCGCCTGCTTCTCAAAGGGGACATTATATACGTCTATAACGTTGTATATCCTAACCCAAAGCAACATAACTTCTGGGATGTAATATTTTACAACATTCCTGGCATGTCGGTCCCCACGTCTCGGTGGGAACATTATATAAGTCTATAACGATATATATCCTGACCTAAAGCAACCTAACATCTCGGAGGTAATATTTTAGAACATTCCTGGCATGTCGGTCCCTACATCTCGGTGGGGACATTCTATACGTCTATAGCGTTGTATATCCTAACCTAAGGGAACCTAACATTTCGGGTGTAATATTTTGCAACATTCCTGACGCGTCGGTCCCTATTTCTCGGTGGGAATATTATATACGTCTATAACGTTATATATCCTAGCCTAAGGCAACCTAACATATCGGATGTAATATTTTACAACATTCCTGACGTGTCGGCCCCTATTTCTCGGTGTGAACATTATATACGTCTATAACGATACATATCCTAGCCTAAGGCAAACTAACATGTCGAAAGTAATATTTTACAACATTCCTGGCGTGTCGTCGCCTACTTCGCGATGGGGACAATATAAACATCTATAACGTTGTATATCCTAACCCAACGCAACCTAACATCTGGGATGTAATATTTTACAACACTCATGACGCGTCGGCCCCTATTTATCTGTGGGAACATTATATACGTCTATCACGTTATACATCCTAGCCTAAGGCAACCTAACATATCGGATGTAATATTTTACAACATTCCTGACGCGTCGGCCCCTATTTCTCGGTGGGAATATTATATACGTCTATAACGTTATATATCCTAACGTAAGGCAACATAACATCTCGGATGTAATATTTTACAACATTCCTGACGCGTCGGCCCTTATTTCTCGGTGGGAATATTATATACGTCTATAACGTTATATATCCTAGCCTAAGGCAACCTAACATCTCGGATGTAATATTTTACAACATTCCTGGCGTGTCGTCGCCTGCTTCTCGATGGGGACATTATATACGTCTAAATCGTTGTATATCCTAACCCAAAGCAACTTAACTTCTGGGATGTAATATTTTGCAACATTCCTGGCATGTCGGTCCCCACGTCTCGGTGGGAACATTATATAAGTCTATAACGATATATATCCTAACCTAAAGCAACCTAACATCTCGGATGTCATATTTTACAACATTCCTGGCATGTCGGTCCCTACATCTCGGTGGGAACATTCTATACGTCTATAACGCCGTATATCCTAACCTAAGAGAACCTAACATTTCGGGTGTAATATTTTACAACATTCCTGACGCGTCGGCCCCTATTTCGCGGTGGGAATATTATATACTTCTATAACGTTATATATCCTAACGTAAGGCAACATAACATCACGGATGTAATATTTTACAACATTCCTGACGCGTCGGCCCCCATTTCTCGGTGGGAATATTATATACGTCTACAACGTTATATATCCTAGCCTAAGGCGACCTAACATGTCGAATGTAATATTTTACATCATTCCTGTCGTGTCGGCCCGTAGTTCTCGGTGGTAACATTATATACGTCTATAAGGTTAGATATCCTAGCCTAAGGCAACCTAACATGTCGCATGTAATATTGTACAACATTCCTGGCATGTCGGACCCCACGTCTCGGTGGGAACATTATATAAGTCTATAACGATATATATCCTAACCTAAAGCAACCTAACAACTCGTGTGTAATATTTTACAACATTCCTGGCATGTCGGTCCATACATCTCGGTGGGAACATTCTATACGTCTATAACGTTGGATATCCTAACCTAAGGCAACCTAACATATCGGATGTAATATTTTACAACATTCTGGCGTGTCGTCGCCTTCTTCTTGATGGGGACATTATATAAGTCTATAACGTTGTATATCCTAACCGAAAGCAACCAAACTTCTGGGATGTAATATTTTACAACATTCCTGGCATGTCGGTCCCTACGTCTCGGTGGGAACACTATATAAGTCTATAATGATATATATCCTAACCTAAAGCAACCAAACAACTCGAATGTAATATTTTAGAACATTCCTGGCATGTCGGTCCCTACATCTCGGTGGGAACATTCTATACGTCTATAACGTTGTATATCCTAACCTAAGGGAACCTAACATTTCTGGTGTAATATTTTACAACATTCCTGACGCGTCGGCCCCTATTTCTCGGTGGGAATATTATATACGTCTATAACGTTGTATATCCTAACCTAAGGGAACCTAACATTTCGGGTGTAATATTTTGCAACATTCCTGGCGCGTCGGCCCCTATTTCTCGGGGGGAATATTATATACGTCTATAACGTGACATATCCTAGCGTAAGGCAACCTAACATGTCGAATGTAATATTTTACAACATTCCTGTCGTGTCGGCCCGTCGTTCTCGGTGGTAACATTATATACGTCTATAAGGTTAGATATCCTAGCCTAAGGCAACCTAACATGTCGCATGTAATATTGTACAACATTCCTGGTGTGTCGTCAACTACTTCTGGATGGGGACATTATATACATCTATAACGTTGTACATCCTAACCTAAGGCAACCTAACATATCGGATGTAATATCTTACAACATTCCTGACGCGTCGGCCCCTATTTCTCGGTGGGAATATTATATACGTCTATAACGTTATATATCCTAGCCTAAGGCAACCTAACATCTCGGATGTAATATTTTACAACATTCCTGGCGTGTCGTCGCCTGCTTCTCGATGGGGACATTATATACGTCTATAACGTTGTATATCCTAACCCAAAGCAACATAACTTCTGGGATGTAATATTTTACAACATTCCTGGCATGTCGGTCCCCACGTCTCGGTGGGAACATTATATAAGTCTATAACGATATATATCCTAACCCAAAGCAACCTAACTTCTGGGATGTAATATTTTACAACATTCCTGGCATGTCGGTCCCCACGTCTCGGTGGGAACATTATATAAGTCTATAACGATATATATCCTAACCTAAAGCAACCTAACAACTCGGATGTAATATTTTAGAACATTCCTGGCATGTCGGTCCCTACATCTCGGTGTGGACATTCTATACGTCTATAACGTTGTATATCCTAACCTAAGGGAACCTAACATTTCGGGTGTAATATTTTGCAACATTCCTGACGCGTCGGCCCCTATTTCTCGGTGGGAATATTATATACGTCTATAACGTTATATATCCTAGCCTAAGGCAACCCAACATGTCGAATGTAATAATTTACAACATTCTGGCGTGTCGTCGCCTGCTTCTCGAAGGGGACATTATATACGTCTATAACGTTCTATATCCTAACCTAACGCAACCTAACATCTGGGATGTAATATTTTACAACATTCCTGACGCGTCGGCCCCTATTTCTCGGTGTGAACATTATATACGTGTATAACGTTACATATCCTAGCCTAAGGCAACCTAACATGTCGAATGTAATATTTTACAATATTCTGGAGTGTCGTCGCCTGCTTCTCAAAGGGGACATTATATACGTCTATAACGTTGTATATCCTAACCCAAAGCAACATAACTTCTGGGATGTAATATTTTACAACATTCCTGGCATGTCGGTCCCCACGTCTCGGTGCGAACATTATATAAGTCTATAACGATATATATCCTAACCTAAAGCAACCTAACATCTCGGAGGTAATATTTTAGAACATTCCTGGCATGTCGGTCCCTGCATCTCGGTGGGGACATTCTATACGTCTATAGCGTTGTATATCCTAACCTAAGGGAACCTAACATTTCGGGTGTAATATTTTGCAACATTCCTGACGCGTCGGCCCCTATTTCTCGGTGGGAATATTATATACGTCTATAACGTTATATATCCTAGCCTAAGGCAACCTAACATATCGGATGTAATATTTTACAACATTCCTGACGCGTCGGCCCCTATTTCTCGGTGGGAATATTATATACGTCTATAACGTTATATATCCTAGCCTAAGGCAACCCAACATGTCGAATGTAATATTTTACAACATTCTGGCGTGTCGTCGCCTGCTTCTCGAAGGGGACATTATATACGTCTATAACGTTCTATATCCTAACCTAACGCAACCTAACATCTGGGATGTAATATTTTACAACATTCCTGACGCGTCGGCCCCTATTTCTCGGTGTGAACATTATATACGTCTATAACGTTACATATCCTAGCCTAAGGCAACCTAACATGTCGAAAGTAATATTTTACAACATTCCTGGCGTGTCGTCGCCTACTTCGCGATGGGGACATTATAAACATCTATAACGTTGTATATCCTAACCTAAGGCAACCTAACATCTCGGATGTAATATTTTACAACATTCCTGGCGTGTCGTCGCCTGCTTCTCGATGGGGACATTATATACGTCTATAACGTTGTATATCCTAACCCAAAGCAACCTAACTTCTGGGGTGTAATATTTTACAACATTCCTGGCATGTCGGTCCCCACGTCTCGGTGGGAACATTATATAAGTCTATAACGATATATATCCTAACCAAAAGCTACCTAACAACTCGGATGTAATATTTTAGAACATTCCTGGCATGTCGGTCCCTACATCTCGGTAGAGACATTCTATACGTCTATAGCGTTGTATATACTAACCTAAGGGAACCTAACATCTCGGGTGTAATATTTTACAACATTCCTGACGCGTCGGCCCCTATTTCTCGGTGGCAATATTATATACGTCTATAACGTTATATATCCTAGCCTAAGGCAACCCAACATGTCGAATGTAATAATTTACAACATTCTGGCGTGTCGTCGCCTGCTTCTCGAAGGGGACATTATATACGTCTATAACGTTGTATATCCTAACCTAACGCAACCTAACATCTGGGATGTAATATTTTACAACATTCCTGGCATGTCGGTCCCCACGTCTCGGTGGGAACATTATATAAGTCTATAACGATATATATCCTAACCTAAAGCAACCTAACAACTCGTGTGTACTATTTTATAACATTCCTGGCGTGTCGTCGCCTGCTTCGCGATGGGGACATTATATACGTCTATAACGTTATATATCCTAGCCTAAGGCAACCTAACATATCGGATGTAATATTTTACAACATTCCTGACGCGTCGGCCCCTATTTCTCGGTGGGAATATTATATACGTCTATAACGTTATATATCCTAGCCTAAGGCAACCTAACATGTCGCATGTAATATTGTACAATATTCCTGGCGTGTCGTCGCCTGCTTCTCGATGGGGACACTATATACGTCTATAACGTTGTACATCCTAACCTAAGGCAACCTAACATTTTAGATGTAATATTTAACAACATTCCTGGCATGTCGGTCCCCACGTCTTGGTGGGAACATTATATAAGTCTATAACGATATATATCCTAACCTAAAGCAACCTAACAACTCGGAGGTAATATTTTAGAACATTCCTGGCATGTCGGTCCCTACATCTCGGTGGGGACATTCTATACGTCTATAACGTTGTATATCCTAACCTAAGGGAACCTAACATTTCGGGCGTGATATTTTACAACATTCCTGACGCGTCGGCCCCTATTTCTCGGTGGGAATATTATATACGTCTATAACGTTACATATCCTAGCCTAAGGCAACCCAACATGTCGAATGTAATAATTTACAACATTCTGGCGTGTCGTCGCCTGCTTCTCGAAGGGGACATTATATACGTCTATAACGTTCTATATCCTAACCTAACGCAACCTAACATCTGGGATGTAATATTTTACAACATTCCTGACGCGTCGGCCCCTATTTCTCGGTGTGAACATTATATACGTGTCTAACGTTACATATCCTAGCCTAAGGCAACCTAACATGTCGAATGTAATATTTTACAATATTCTGGCGTGTCGTCGCCTGCTTCTCAAAGGGGACATTATATGCGTCTATAACGTTGTATATCCTAACCCAAAGCAACATAACTTCTGGGATGTAATATTTTACAACATTCCTGGCATGTCGGTCCCCACGTCTCGGTGCGAACATTATATAAGTCTATAACGATATATATCCTAACCTAAAGCAACCTAACATTTCGGAGGTAATATTTTAGAACATTCCTGGCATGTCGGTCCCTGCATCTCGGTGGGGACATTCTATACGTCTATAGCGTTGTATATCCTAACCTAAGGGAACCTAACATTTCGGGTGTAATATTTTGCAACATTCCTGACGCGTCGGCCCCTATTTCTCGGTGGGAATATTATATACGTCTATAACGTTATATATCCTAGCCTAAGGCAACCTAACATATCGGATGTAATATTTTACAACATTCCTGACGCGTCGGCCCCTATTTCTCGGTGGGAATATTATATACGTCTATAACGTTATATATCCTAGCCTAAGGCAACCCAACATGTCGAATGTAATATTTTACAACATTCTGGCGTGTCGTCGCCTGCTTCTCGAAGGGGACATTATATACGTCTATAACGTTCTATATCCTAACCTAACGCAACCTAACATCTGGGATGTAATATTTTACAACATTCCTGACGCGTCGGCCCCTATTTCTCGGTGTGAACATTATATACGTCTATAACGTTACATATCCTAGCCTAAGGCAACCTAACATGTCGAAAGTAATATTTTACAACATTCCTGGCGTGTCGTCGCCTACTTCGCGATGGGGACATTATAAACATCTATAACGTTGTATATCCTAACCTAAGGCAACCTAACATCTCGGATGTAATATTTTACAACATTCCTGGCGTGTCGTCGCCTGCTTCTCGATGGGGACATTATATACGTCTATAACGTTGTATATCCTAACCCAAAGCAACCTAACTTCTGGGGTGTAATATTTTACAACATTCCTGGCATGTCGGTCCCCACGTCTCGGTGGGAACATTATATAAGTCTATAACGATATATATCCTAACCTAAAGCAACCTAACAACTCGTGTGTACTATTTTATAACATTCCTGGCGTGTCGTCGCCTGCTTCGCGATGGGGACATTATATACGTCTATAACGTTATATATCCTAGCCTAAGGCAACCTAACATATCGGATGTAATATTTTACAACATTCCTGACGCGTCGGCCCCTATTTCTCGGTGGGAATATTATATACGTCTTTAACGTTATATATCCTAGCCTAAGGCAACCTAACATGTCGCATGTAATATTGTACAATATTCCTGGCGTGTCGTCGCCTGCTTCTCGATGGGGACATTATATACGTCTATAACGTTGTACATCCTAACCTAAGGCAACCTAACATTTTAGATGTAATATTTAACAACATTCCTGGCATGTCGGTCCCCACGTCTTGGTGGGAACATTATATAAGTCTATAACGATATATATCCTAACCTAAAGCAACCTAACAACTCGGAGGTAATATTTTAGAACATTCCTGGCATGTCGGTCCCTACATCTCGGTGGGGACATTCTATACGTCTATAACGTTGTATATCCTAACCTAAGGGAACCTAACATTTCGGGCGTGATATTTTACAACATTCCTGACGCGTCGGCCCCTATTTCTCGGTGGGAATATTATATACGTCTATAACGTTACATATCCTAGCCTAAGGCAACCCAACATGTCGAATGTAATAATTTACAACATTCTGGCGTGTCGTCGCCTGCTTCTCGAAGGGGACATTATATACGTCTATAACGTTGTATATCCTAACCTAACGCAACCTAACATCTGGGATGTAATATTTTACAACATTCCTGGCATGTCGGTCCCCACGTCTCGGTGGGAACATTATATAAGTCTATAACGATATATATCCTAACCTAAAGCAAGCTAACATCTCGGATGTAATATTTTACAACATTCCTGGCATGTCGGTCCCTACATCTCGGTGGGGACATTCTATACGTCTATAACGTTGTATATCCTAACCTAAGGGATCCTAACATTTCGGGTGTAATATTTTGCAACATTCCTGACGCGTCGGCCCCTACTTCTCGGTAGGAATATTATATACGGCTATAACGTTGTATATCCTAACCCAAAGCAACATAACTTCTGGGATGTAATATTTTACAACATTCCTGGCATGTCGGTCCCCACGTCTCGGTGGGAACATTATATAAGTCTATAACGATATATATCCTAACCCAAAGCAACCTAACTTCTGGGATGTAATATTTTACAACATTCCTGGCATGTCGGTCCCCACGTCTCGGTGGGAACATTATATAAGTCTATAACGATATATATCCTAACCTAAAGCAACCTAACAACTCGGATGTAATATTTTAGAACATTCCTGGTATGTCGGTCCCTACATCTCGGTGTGGACATTCTATACGTCTATAACGTTGTATATCCTAACCTAAGGGAACCTAACATTTCGGGTGTAATATTTTGCAACATTCCTGACGCGTCGGCCCCTATTTCTCGCTGGCAATATTATATACGTCTATAACGTTATATATCCTAGCCTAAGGCAACCCAACATGTCGAATGTAATAATTTACAACATTCTGGCGTGTCGTCGCCTGCTTCTCGAAGGGGACATTATATACGTCTATAACGTTCTATATCCTAACCTAACGCAACCTAACATCTGGGATGTAATATTTTACAACATTCCTGACGCGTCGGCCCCTATTTCTCGGTGTGAACATTATATACGTGTATAACGTTACATATCCTAGCCTAAGGCAACCTAACATGTCGAATGTAATATTTTACAATATTCTGGCGTGTCGTCGCCTGCTTCTCAAAGGGGACATTATATACGTCTATAACGTTGTATATCCTAACCCAAAGCAACATAACTTCTGGGATGTAATATTTTACAACATTCCTGGCATGTCGGTCCCCACGTCTCGGTGGGAACATTATATAAGTCTATAACGATATATATCCTAACCTAAAGCAAGCTAACATCTCGGATGTAATATTTTACAACATTCCTGGCATGTCGGTCCCTACATCTCGGTGGGGACATTCTATACGTCTATAACGTTGTATATCCTAACCTAAGGGATCCTAACATTTCGGGTGTAATATTTTGCAACATTCCTGACGCGTCGGCCCCTACTTCTCGGTAGGAATATTATATACGTCTATAACGTTATATATCCTAGCCTAAGGCAACCTAATATATCGGATGTAATATTTTACAACATTCCTGACGCTTCGGCCCCTATTTCTCGGTGGGAATATTATATACGTCTATAACGTTATATATCCTAGCCTAAGGCAACCTAACATGTCGAATGTAATATTTTACAACATTCTGGCGTGTCGTCGCCTGCATCACAAAGGGGACATTATATACGTCTATAACGTTGTATATCCTAACCTAACGCAACCTATCATCTGGGATGTAATATTTTACAACATTCCTGACGCGTCGGCCCCTATTTCTCGGTGGGAATATTATATACGTCTACAACGTTATATATCCTAGCCTAAGGCGACCTAACATGTCGAATGTAATATTTTACATCATTCCTGTCGTGTCGGCCCGTAGTTCTCGGTGGTAACATTATATACGTCTATAAGGTTAGATATCCTAGCCTAAGGCAACCTAACATGTCGCATGTAATATTGTATAACATTCGTGGTGTGTCGTCACCTACTTCTGGATGGGGACATTATATACATCTATAACGTTGTACATCCCAACCTAAGGCAACCTAACATATCGGATGTAATATTGTACAACATTCCTGGTGTGTCGTCACCTACTTCTGGATGGGGACATTATATACGTCTATAACGTTATATATCCTAGCCTAAGGCAACCTAACATCTCGGATGTAATATTTTACAACATTCCTGGCGTGTCGTCGCCTGCTTCTCGATGGGGACATTATATACGTCTATAACGTTGTATATCCTAACCCAAAGCCACCTAACTTCTGGGATGTAATATTTTACAACATTCCTGGCATGTCGGCCCCACGTCTCGGTGGGAACATTATATAAGTCTATAACGATATATATCCTAACCTAAAGCAACCTAATAACTCGGATGTAATATTTTAGAACATTCCTGGCATGTCGGTCCCTACATCTCGGTGGGGACATTCTATACGTCTATAACGTTGTATATCCTAACCTAAGGGATCCTAACATTTCGGGTGTAATATTTTGCAACATTCCTGACGCGTCGGCCCCTACTTCTCGGTAGGAATATTATATACGTCTATAACGTTATATATCCTAGCCTAAGGCAACCTAATATATCGGATGTAATATTTTACAACATTCCTGACGCTTCGGCCCCTATTTCTCGGTGGGAATATTATATACGTCTATAACGTTATATATCCTAGCCTAAGGCAACCTAACATGTCGAATGTAATATTTTACAACATTCTGGCGTGTCGTCGCCTGCATCACAAAGGGGACATTATATACGTCTATAACGTTGTATATCCTAACCTAACGCAACCTATCATCTGGGATGTAATATTTTACAACATTCCTGACGCGTCGGCCCCTATTTCTCGGTGGGAATATTATATACGTCTACAACGTTATATATCCTAGCCTAAGGCGACCTAACATGTCGAATGTAATATTTTACATCATTCCTGTCGTGTCGGCCCGTAGTTCTCGGTGGTAACATTATATACGTCTATAAGGTTAGATATCCTAGCCTAAGGCAACCTAACATGTCGCATGTAATATTGTATAACATTCGTGGTGTGTCGTCACCTACTTCTGGATGGGGACATTATATACATCTATAACGTTGTACATCCCAACCTAAGGCAACCTAACATATCGGATGTAATATTGTACAACATTCCTGGTGTGTCGTCACCTACTTCTGGATGGGGACATTATATACGTCTATAACGTTATATATCCTAGCCTAAGGCAACCTAACATCTCGGATGTAATATTTTACAACATTCCTGGCGTGTCGTCGCCTGCTTCTCGATGGGGACATTATATACGTCTATAACGTTGTATATCCTAACCCAAAGCAACCTAACTTCTGGGATGTAATATTTTACAACATTCCTGGCATGTCGGCCCCACGTCTCGGTGGGAACATTATATAAGTCTATAACGATTTATATCCTAACCTAAAGCAACCTAATAACTCGGATGTAATATTTTAGAACATTCCTGGCATGTCGGTCCCTACATCTCGGTGTGGACATTCTATACGTCTATAACGTTGTATATCCTAACCTAAGGGAACCTAACATTTCGGGTGTAATATTTTGCGTCATTCCTGACGCGTCGGGACCTATTTCTCGGTGAGAATATTATATACGTCTATAACGTTATATATCCTAGCCTAAGGCAACCTAACATGTCGAATGTAATATTCTACAACATTCTGGCGTGTCGTCGCCTGCTTCTCAAAGGGGACATCATATACGTCTATAACATTGTATATCCTAACCCAAAGCAACCTAACTTCTGGGATGTAATATTTTACAACATTCCTGGCATGTCGGTCCCCACGTCTCGGTGGGAACATTATATAAGTCTATAACGATATATATCCTAACCTAAAGCTACCTAACAACTCGGATGTAATATTTTAGAACATTCCTGGCATGTCGGTCCCTACATCTCGGTAGGGACATTCTATACGTCTATAGCGTTGTATATACTAACCTAAGGGAACCTAACATCTCGGGTGTAATATTTTACAACATTCCTGACGCGTCGGCCCCTATTTCTCGGTGGCAATATTATATACGTCTATAACGTTATATATCCTAGCCTAAGGCAACCCAACATGTCGAATGTAATATTTTACAACATTCTGGCGTGTCGTCGCCTGCTTCTCGAAGGGGACATTATATACGTCTATAACGTTCTATATCCTAACCTAACGCAACCTAACATCTGGGATGTAATATTTTACAACATTCCTGACGCGTCGGCCCCTATTTCTCGGTGGGAATATTATATACGTCTATAACGTTACATATCCTAGCCTAAGGCAACCCAACATGTCGAATGTAATAATTTACAACATTCTGGCGTGTCGTCGCCTGCTTCTCGAAGGGGACATTATATACGTCTATAACGTTGTATATCCTAACCTAACGCAACCTAACATCTGGGATGTAATATTTTACAACATTCCTGGCATGTCGGTCCCCACGTCTCGGTGGGAACATTATATAAGTCTATAACGATATATATCCTAACCTAAAGCAAGCTAACATCTCGGATGTAATATTTTACAACATTCCTGGCATGTCGGTCCCTACATCTCGGTGGGGACATTCTATACGTCTATAACGTTGTATATCCTAACCTAAGGGATCCTAACATTTCGGGTGTAATATTTTGCAACATTCCTGACGCGTCGGCCCCTACTTCTCGGTAGGAATATTATATACGTCTATAACGTTATATATCCTAGCCTAAGGCAACCTAATATATCGGATGTAATATTTTACAACATTCCTGACGCTTCGGCCCCTATTTCTCGGTGGGAATATTATATACGTCTATAACGTTATATATCCTAGCCTAAGGCAACCTAACATGTCGAATGTAATATTTTACAACATTCTGGCGTGTCGTCGCCTGCATCACAAAGGGGACATTATATACGTCTATAACGTTGTATATCCTAACCTAACGCAACCTATCATCTGGGATATAATATTTTACAACATTCCTGACGCGTCGGCCCCTATTTCTCGGTGGGAATATTATATACGTCTACAACGTTATATATCCTAGCCTAAGGCGACCTAACATGTCGAATGTAATATTTTACATCATTCCTGTCGTGTCGGCCCGTAGTTCTCGGTGGTAACATTATATACGTCTATAAGGTTAGATATCCTAGCCTAAGGCAACCTAACATGTCGCATGTAATATTGTATAACATTCGTGGTGTGTCGTCACCTACTTCTGGATGGGGACATTATATACGTCTATAACGTTATATATCCTAGCCTAAGGCAACCTAACATCTCGGATGTAATATTTTACAACATTCCTGGCGTGTCGTCGCCTGCTTCTCGATGGGGACATTATATACGTCTATAACGTTGTATATCCTAACCCAAAGCAACCTAACTTCTGGGATGTAATATTTTACAACATTCCTGGCATGTCGGCCCCACGTCTCGGTGGGAACATTATATAAGTCTATAACGATATATATCCTAACCTAAAGCAACCTAATAACTCGGATGTAATATTTTAGAACATTCCTGGCATGTCGGTCCCTACATCTCGGTGTGGACATTCTATACGTCTATAACGTTGTATATCCTAACCTAAGGGAACCTAACATTTCGGGTGTAATATTTTGCGTCATTCCTGACGCGTCGGCCCCTATTTCTCGGTGGGAATATTATATACGTCTATAACGTTGTATATCCTAACCGAAAGCAACCAAACTTCTGGGATGTAATATTTTACAACATTCCTGGCATGTCGGTCCCCACGTCTCGGTGGGAACATTATATAAGTCTATAACGATATATATCCTAACCTAAAGCAACCTAACAACTCGAATGTAATATTTTAGAATATTCCTGGCATGTCGGTCCCTACATCTCGGTGGGAACATTCTATACGTCTATAACGTCGTATATCCTAACCTAAGGGAACCTAACATTTCGGGTGTAATATTTTACAACATTCTTGACGCGTCGGCCCCTATTTCTCGGTGGGAATATTATATACTTCTATAACGTTATATATCCTAACGTAAGGCAACATAACATCACGGATGTAATATTTTACAACATTCCTGACGCGTCGGCCCCTATTTCTCAGTGGGAATATTATATACGTCTATAACGTTATACATCCTAGCCTAAGGCAACTTAACATGTCGAATGTAATATTTTACAACATTCTGGCGTGTCGTCGCCTGCTTCTCGATGGGGACATTAGATACGTCTATAACTTTGTATATCCTAACCTAAGGGAACCTAACATCTCGGACGTAATATTTTACAACATTCTGGCGTGTCGTCGCCTTCTTCTTGATGGGGACATTATATACGTCTATAACGTTGTATATCCTAACCGAAAGCAACCAAACTTCTGGGATGTAATATTTTACAACATTCCTGGCATGTCGGTCCGCACGTCTCGGTGGGAACATTATATAAGTCTATAACGATATATATCCTAACCTAAAGCAACCAAACAACTCGAATGTAATATTTTAGAACATTCCTGGCATGTCGGTCCCTACATCTCGGTGGGAAAATTCTATACGTCTATAACGTTGTATATCCTAACCTAAGGGAACCTAACATTTCGGGTGTAATATTTTACAACATTCCTGATGCGTCGGCCCCTATTTCTCGGTGGGAATATTATATACGTCTATAACGTTGTATATCCTAACCTAAGGGAACCTAACATTTCGGGTGTAATATTTTGCAACATTCCTGACGCGTCGGCCCCTATTTCTCGGGGGGAATATTATATACGTCTATAACGTGACATATCCTAGCCTAAGGCAACCTAACATGTCGAATGTAATATTTTACAACATTCTGGCGTGTCGTCGCCTGCTTCTCAAAGGGGACATTATATACGTCTATAACGTTGTATATCCTAACCTAACGCAACCTAACATCTGGGATGTAATATTTTACAACATTCCTGACGCGTCGGTCCCTACATCTCGGTGTGGACATTCTATACGTCTATAACGTTGTATATCCTAACCTAAGGGAACCTAACATTTCGGGTGTAATATTTTGCGTCATTCCTGACGCGTCGGCCCCTATTTCTCGGTGGGAATATTATATACGTCTATAACGTTGTATATCTTAACCCCAGCAACCTAACTTCTGGGATGTAATATTTTACAACATTCCTGGCATGTCGGTTCCCACGTCTCGGTGGGAACATTATATAAGTCTATAACGATATATATCCTAACCTAAAGCAACCTAACAACTCGGATGTAATATTTTAGAACATTCCTGGCATGTCGGTCCCTACATCTCGGTGTGGACATTCTATACGTCTATAACGTTGTATATCCTAACCTAAGGGAACCTAACATTTCGGGTGTAATATTTTGCAACATTCCTGACGCGTCGGCCCCTATTTCTCGGTGGGAATATTATATACGTCTATAACGTTATATATCCTAGCCTAAGGCAACCTAACATATCTGATGTAATATTTTACAACATTCCTGACGCGTCGGCCCCTATTTCTCGGTGGGAATATTATATACGTCTATAACGTTATATATCCTAGCCTAAGGCAACCTAACATATCTGATGTAATATTTTACAACATTCCTGACGCGTCGGTCCCTACATCTCGGTGTGGACATTCTATACGTCTATAACGTTGCATATCCTAACCTAAGGGAACCTAACATTTCGGGTGTAATATTTTGCGTCATTCCTGACGCGTCGGCCCCTATTTCTCGGTGGGAATATTATATACGTCTATAACGTTATATATCCTAGCCTAAGGCAACCTAACATGTCGAATGTAATATTTTACAACATTCTGGCGTGTCGTCGCCTGCTTCTCAAAGGGGACATTATATACGTCTATAACATTGTATATCCTAACCCAAAGCAACCTTACTTCTGGGATGTAATATTTTACAACATTCCTGGCATGTCGGTCCCCACGTCTCGGTGGGAACATTATATAAGTCTATAACGATATATATCCTAACCTAAAGCAACCTAACAACTCGAATGTAATATTTTAGAATATTCCTGGCATGTCGGTCCCTACATCTCGGTGGGAACATTCTATACGTCTATAACGTCGTATATCCTAACCTAAGGGAACCTAACATTTCGGGTATAATATTTTACCACATTCTTGACGCGTCGGCCCCTATTTCTCGGTGGGAATATTATATACTTCTATAACGTTATATATCCTAACGTAAGGCAACATAACATCACGGATGTAATATTTTACAACATTCCTGACGCGTCGGCCCCTATTTCTCAGTGGGAATATTATATACGTCTATAACGTTATACATCCTAGTCTAAGGCAACTTAACATGTCGAATGTAATATTTTACAACATTCTGGCGTGTCGTCGCCTGCTTCTCGATGGGGACATTAGATACGTCTATAACTTTGTATATCCTAACCTAAGGGAACCTAACATCTCGGACGTAATATTTTACAACATTCTGGCGTGTCGTCGCCTTCTTCTTGATGGGGACATTATATACGTCTATAACGTTGTATATCCTAACCGAAAGCAACCAAACTTCTGGGATGTAATATTTTACAACATTCCTGATATGTCGGTCCGCACGTCTCGGTGGGAACATTATATAAGTCTATAACGATATATATCCTAACCTAAAGCAACCAAACAACTCGAATGTAATATGTTAGAACATTCCTGGCATGTCGGTCCCTACATCTCGGTGGGAACATTCTATACGTCTATAACGTTGTATATCCTAACCTAAGGGAACCTAACATTTCGGGTGTAATATTTTACAACATTCCTGATGCGTCGGCCCCTATTTCTCGGTGGGAATATTATATACGTCTATAACGTTGTATATCCTAACCTAAGGGAACCTAACATTTCGGGTGTAATATTTTGCAACATTCCTGACGCGTCGGCCCCTATTTCTCGGGGGGAATATTATATACGTCTATAACGTGACATATCCTAGCCTAAGGCAACCTAACATGTCGAATGTAATATTTTACAACATTCTGGCGTGTCGTCGCCTGCTTCTCAAAGGGGACATTATATACGTCTATAACGTTGTATATCCTAACCTAACGCAACCTAACATCTGGGATGTAATATTTTACAACATTCCTGACGCGTCGGTCCCTACATCTCGGTGTGGACATTCTATACGTCTATAACGTTGTATATCCTAACCTAAGGGAACCTAACATTTCGGGTGTAATATTTTGCGTCATTCCTGACGCGTCGGCCCCTATTTCTCGGTGGGAATATTATATACGTCTATAACGTTGTATATCTTAACCCAAAGCAACCTAACTTCTGGGATGTAATATTTTACAACATTCCTGGCATGTCGGTTCCCACGTCTCGGTGGGAACATTATATAAGTCTATAACGATATATATCCTAACCTAAAGCAACCTAACAACTCGGATGTAATATTTTAGAACATTCCTGGCATGTCGGTCCCTACATCTCGGTGTGGACATTCTATACGCCTATAACGTTGTATATCCTAACCTAAGGGAACCTAACATTTCGGGTGTAATATTTTGCAACATTCCTGACGCGTCGGCCCCTATTTCTCGGTGGGAATATTATATACGTCTATAACGTTATATATCCTAGCCTAAGGCAACCTAACATATCTGATGTAATATTTTACAACATTCCTGACGCGTCGGCCCCTATTTCTCGGTGGGAATATTATATACGTCTATAACGTTATATATCCTAGCCTAAGGCAACCTAACATATCTGATGTAATATTTTACAACATTCCTGACGCGTCGGTCCCTACATCTCGGTGTGGACATTCTATACGTCTATAACGTTGCATATCCTAACCTAAGGGAACCTAACATTTCGGGTGTAATATTTTGCGTCATTCCTGACGCGTCGGCCCCTATTTCTCGGTGGGAATATTATATACGTCTATAACGTTATATATCCTAGCCTAAGGCAACCTAACATGTCGAATGTAATATTTTACAACATTCTGGCGTGTCGTCGCCTGCTTCTCAAAGGGGACATTATATACGTCTATAACATTGTATATCCTAACCCAAAGCAACCTTACTTCTGGGATGTAATATTTTACAACATTCCTGGCATGTCGGTCCCCACGTCTCGGTAGGAACATTATATAAGTCTATAACGATATATATCCTAACCTAAAGCAACCTAACAACTCGTGTGTAATATTTTACAACATTCCTGGCATGTCGGTCCATACATCTCGGTGGGAACATTCTATACGTCTATAACGTTGTATATCCTAACCCAAAGCAACCTAACTTCTGGGATGTAATATTTTGCAACATTCCTGGCATGTCGGTCCCCACGTCTGGGTGGGAACATTATATAAGTCTATAACGATATATATCCTTACCTAAAGCAACCTAACAACTCGTGTGTAATATTTTATAACATATCTGGCGTGTCGTCGCCTGCTTCTCGATGGGGACATTATATACGTCTATAACGTTGTATATCCTAACCCAAAGCAACCTAACTTCTGGGATGTAATATTTTACAACATTCCTGGCATGTCGGTCCCCACGTCTCGGTGGGAACATTATATAAGTCTATAACGATATATATCCTGTCCTAAAGCAACCTAACAACTCGGATGTAATATTTTAGAACATTCCTGGCATGTCGGTCCCTACATCTCGGTGGGGACATTCTATACGTCTATAACGTTGTATATCCTAACCTAAGGGATCCTAACATTTCGGATGTAATATTTTACAACATTCCTGGCATGTCGGTCCCTACTTCTCGGTGGGAATATTATATACGTCTATAACGTTATATATCCTAGCCTAAGGCAACCTAACATATCTGATGTAATATTTTACAACATTCCTGACGCGTCGGCCCCTATTTCTCGGTGGGAATATTATATACGTCTATAACGTTATATATCCTAGCCTAAGGCAACCTAACATATCTGATGTAATATTTTACAACATTCCTGACGCGTCGGTCCCTACATCTCGGTGTGGACATTCTATACGTCTATAACGTTGCATATCCTAACCTAAGGGAACCTAACATTTCGGGTGTAATATTTTGCGTCATTCCTGACGCTTCGGCCCCTATTTCTCGGTGGGAATATTATATACGTCTATAACGTTATATATCCTAGCCTAAGGCAACCTAACATGTCGAATGTAATATTTTACAACATTCTGGCGTGTCGTCGCCTGCGTCTCAAAGGGGACATTATATACGTCTATAACATTGTATATCCTAACCCAAAGCAACCTTACTTCTGCGATGTAATATTTTACAACATTCCTGGCATGTCGGTCCCCACGTCTCGGTAGGAACATTATATAAGTCTATAACGATATATATCCTAACCTAAAGCAACCTAACAACTCGTGTGTAATATTTTACAACATTTCTGGCATGTCGGTCCATACATCTCGGTGGGAACATTCTATACGTCTATAACGTTGTTTATCCTAACCCAAAGCAACCTAACTTCTGGGATGTAATATTTTGCAACATTCCTGGCATGTCGGTCCCCACGTCTGGGTGGGAACATTATATAAGTCTATAACGATATATATCCTTACCTAAAGCAACCTAACAACTCGTGTGTAATATTTTATAACATACCTGGCGTGTCGTCGCCTGCTTCTCGATGGGGACATTATATACGTCTATAACGTTGTATATCCTAACCCAAAGCAACCTAACTTCTGGGATGTAATATTTTACAACATTCCTGGCATGTCGGTCCCCACATCTCGGTGGGAACATTATATAAGTCTATAACGATATATATCCTGTCCTAAAGCAACCTAACAACTCGGATGTAATATTTTACAACATTCCTGACGCGTCGGTCCCTACATCTCGGTGTGGACATTCTATACGTCTATAACGTTGTATATCCTAACCTAAGGGAACCTAACATTTCGGGTGTAATATTTTGCGTCATTCCTGACGCGTCGGCCCCTATTTCTCGGTGGGAATATTATATACGTCTATAACGTTGTATATCTTAACCCAAAGCAACCTAACTTCTGGGATGTAATATTTTACAACATTCCTGGCATGTCGGTTCCCACGTCTCGGTGGGAACATTATATAAGTCTATAACGATATATATCCTAACCTAAAGCAACCTAACAACTCGGATGTAATATTTTAGAACATTCCTGGCATGTCGGTCCCTACATCTCGGTGTGGACATTCTATACGCCTATAACGTTGTATATCCTAACCTAAGGGAACCTAACATTTCGGGTGTAATATTTTGCAACATTCCTGACGCGTCGGCCCCTATTTCTCGGTGGGAATATTATATACGTCTATAACGTTATATATCCTAGCCTAAGGCAACCTAACATATCTGATGTAATATTTTACAACATTCCTGACGCGTCGGCCCCTATTTCTCGGTGGGAATATTATATACGTCTATAACGTTATATATCCTAGCCTAAGGCAACCTAACATATCTGATGTAATATTTTACAACATTCCTGACGCGTCGGTCCCTACATCTCGGTGTGGACATTCTATACGTCTATAACGTTGCATATCCTAACCTAAGGGAACCTAACATTTCGGGTGTAATATTTTGCGTCATTCCTGACGCGTCGGCCCCTATTTCTCGGTGGGAATATTATATACGTCTATAACGTTATATATCCTAGCCTAAGGCAACCTAACATGTCGAATGTAATATTTTACAACATTCTGGCGTGTCGTCGCCTGCTTCTCAAAGGGGACATTATATACGTCTATAACATTGTATATCCTAACCCAAAGCAACCTTACTTCTGGGATGTAATATTTTACAACATTCCTGGCATGTCGGTCCCCACGTCTCGGTAGGAACATTATATAAGTCTATAACGATATATATCCTAACCTAAAGCAACCTAACAACTCGTGTGTAATATTTTACAACATTCCTGGCATGTCGGTCCATACATCTCGGTGGGAACATTCTATACGTCTATAACGTTGTATATCCTAACCCAAAGCAACCTAACTTCTGGGATGTAATATTTTGCAACATTCCTGGCATGTCGGTCCCCACGTCTGGGTGGGAACATTATATAAGTCTATAACGATATATATCCTTACCTAAAGCAACCTAACAACTCGTGTGTAATATTTTATAACATATCTGGCGTGTCGTCGCCTGCTTCTCGATGGGGACATTATATACGTCTATAACGTTGTATATCCTAACCCAAAGCAACCTAACTTCTGGGATGTAATATTTTACAACATTCCTGGCATGTCGGTCCCCACGTCTCGGTGGGAACATTATATAAGTCTATAACGATATATATCCTGTCCTAAAGCAACCTAACAACTCGGATGTAATATTTTAGAACATTCCTGGCATGTCGGTCCCTACATCTCGGTGGGGACATTCTATACGTCTATAACGTTGTATATCCTAACCTAAGGGATCCTAACATTTCGGATGTAATATTTTACAACATTCCTGGCATGTCGGTCCCTACTTCTCGGTGGGAATATTATATACGTCTATAACGTTATATATCCTAGCCTAAGGCAACCTAACATATCTGATGTAATATTTTACAACATTCCTGACGCGTCGGCCCCTATTTCTCGGTGGGAATATTATATACGTCTATAACGTTATATATCCTAGCCTAAGGCAACCTAACATATCTGATGTAATATTTTACAACATTCCTGACGCGTCGGTCCCTACATCTCGGTGTGGACATTCTATACGTCTATAACGTTGCATATCCTAACCTAAGGGAACCTAACATTTCGGGTGTAATATTTTGCGTCATTCCTGACGCTTCGGCCCCTATTTCTCGGTGGGAATATTATATACGTCTATAACGTTATATATCCTAGCCTAAGGCAACCTAACATGTCGAATGTAATATTTTACAACATTCTGGCGTGTCGTCGCCTGCGTCTCAAAGGGGACATTATATACGTCTATAACATTGTATATCCTAACCCAAAGCAACCTTACTTCTGCGATGTAATATTTTACAACATTCCTGGCATGTCGGTCCCCACGTCTCGGTAGGAACATTATATAAGTCTATAACGATATATATCCTAACCTAAAGCAACCTAACAACTCGTGTGTAATATTTTACAACATTTCTGGCATGTCGGTCCATACATCTCGGTGGGAACATTCTATACGTCTATAACGTTGTTTATCCTAACCCAAAGCAACCTAACTTCTGGGATGTAATATTTTGCAACATTCCTGGCATGTCGGTCCCCACGTCTGGGTGGGAACATTATATAAGTCTATAACGATATATATCCTTACCTAAAGCAACCTAACAACTCGTGTGTAATATTTTATAACATACCTGGCGTGTCGTCGCCTGCTTCTCGATGGGGACATTATATACGTCTATAACGTTGTATATCCTAACCCAAAGCAACCTAACTTCTGGGATGTAATATTTTACAACATTCCTGGCATGTCGGTCCCCACATCTCGGTGGGAACATTATATAAGTCTATAACGATATATATCCTGTCCTAAAGCAACCTAACAACTCGGATGTAATATTTTAGAACATTCCTGGCATGTCGGTCCCTACATCTCGGTGTGGACATTCTATACGTCTATAACGTTGTATATCCTAACCTAAGGGAACCTAACATTTCGGGTGTAATATTTTGCGTCATTCCTGACGCGTCGGGACCTATTTCTCGGTGAGAATATTATATACGTCTATAACGTTATATATCCTAGCCTAAGGCAACCTAACATGTCGAATGTAATATTCTACAACATTCTGGCGTGTCGTCGCCTGCTTCTCAAAGGGGACATTATATACGTCTATAACATTGTATATCCTAACCCAAAGCAACCTAACTTCTGGGATGTAATATTTTACAACATTCCTGGCATGTCGGTCCCCACGTCTCGGTGGGAACATTATATAAGTCTATAACGATATATATCCTAACCTAAAGCAACCTAACAACTCGTGTGTACTATTTTATAACATTCCTGGCGTGTCGTCGCCTGCTTCTCGAAGGGGACATTATATACGTCTATAACGTTGTATATCCTAACCTAACGCAACCTAACATCTGGGATGTAATATTTTACAACATTCCTGGCATGTCGGTCCACACGTCTCGGTGGGAACATTATATAAGTCTATAACGATATATATCCTAACCTAAAGCAAGCTAACATCTCGGATGTAATATTTTACAACATTCCTGGCATGTCGGTCCCTACATCTCGGTGGGGACATTCTATACGTCTATAACGTTGTATATCCTTTTTTTTTTTTTTTTTTTTTTTTTTTTTTTTTTTTTTTTTTTTTTTTCGCAGGGAAATCCTCATGGATACCGTGGATTTTTTGGGAAATCCGCGGTTATGTCGGACTCTTACCGACTAAAACCCTGCGGTGGTCTTCCTACACTTGTAGCGGGTAGCCGGGAACTCTTTCGAACGCGTCCAGCATCCCGCCTCGTGTCTGAGTTCTTTGAACTCTCTGTTCATAGCTGGCGTGCGAGTTCATACTTTAGATTGGCAACGACTGCAACCACCACAGTCGTTTGCCTCTCCTCGGTCGAGCGCGTGCCGGATAGACTTGACCCAAATCCTGTCTAGCCGGCGCTCGGCTGCTCTTTCTGTTTTTTCTTATTTACTTTTTCTTTGCGCAATCTTTTCTATTACGCTTGTGTGCGAATGCATGCATTCCTCACGCGTACCTCTTTGTCGAATTTCTTACGCCTGTCTTCAATCTTCGAAGTCGTCTTCCTCTTCTCCCGCTTGCGGCGTTTGAGATGGACGGCGGCGGCGAAGCTCCGCTCCCCGGTGGGTACTTTGGAGCGACTCTCGCGCCCTGACGGACGAGAGTCCCCTACCTTGGAGTGGAACGTGGCAAACGTCTACAACGCCGACCACGTAAGGCTCGTCGAGCAGAAAGCGTGCGCTCTCTTTCGCGCTCGGCGGCTTCCTTCGCAGCCATCACTTTGTCGCAAAACAAGGTAACGGCTCGCCAGTATCTCTCCCCTTCCAGCATCTTCGGCAGGATGCTGGTCGGCGAGAGATCCCGTCCGATCTCTGCCACGAGAGCGTGGCGCAGCGTTTGCCACGCTGGACAGCGTTCCAACGTGTGCTGCGCAGAGTCGTCTCCGTCTCCGCAATGGTGACATTCAGCCGTGGCCTCTTTTCCGATCTTGCAGAGGTACTGACCGAAGCATCCATGTCCAGTCAGCACCTGCGTCACTCTGAAGGTGAGCTGCCCTCTCCTGTTTTCTACCCAGTTTTCCAAGATGGGTAGAGTCGCTCCCACGATCCTGTGATTGGTCGCAGGTGCGAGTTTCTCCTTCCATTTAGAGAAAGTGAAGCGTCTCGCTTCTCTTCTAATCTCGTCCCTTGTCGGAGCAGGTGCACCTTCTTCTTCTACCTGGCGCGTTGTGCGAAGGGTTTCGTACACTATGAGGTCTTCCTGCGCCAGGTATTCCAGGGGTGCGAGACCCGCCAGCATTGTTGCCGCGTCGTAGGAAATCGTGCGATATCCTCTTATGACCCGAATGGCTATTCTTCGCCACGCGCTTCGCAGCAGCTGCAGCTTTCTACCTCCTTTGTTAAGCGCGTCGCTCCATACCGGGGCTCCGTAAAGCGCAATGCTTTTTATCACCCCAGCATAGACTTTCCTTACTTTCTCGCCCGGTCCGTGCAGATTCGGCATGATGCGGCTTAGATAATTTGCCGCAGCATCCAGTCGAACGGCCTGACGAGCGAAGTGGAGACCAAAGTTCCATTTATCGTCGAGGAGCAGTCCGAGATACTTCATCTCGCTCCCCACTGTAACTTTGGATGGTCCAATGTTGACCACTTCGTTTCCTCCTCGCGGGTCTCTTCTTCGTCCCTTGAAGCACAGGATTTCAGATTTCTCCGGTGCCATCTGGAGCCCCATCTTCTTGATCGTATTAGCCACGACCGCAACTGCCACTTCGGCCCGGCAGATTGCGCGTTGCCGGCACGTGTCGACTGCCAACACCATCGTGTCATCCGCGTAGCACGTGAGATGCACGCTGGACGGCATTGGCAGCTTCAGGACCGCGTCGTACCCGAGATTCCAGAGAAGCGGTCCGAGGACCGATCCCTGGGGAACGCCGCGATCAATCTTCTTTTTCTCGATTCCATGCCGGCTATCGTAGAGAACCGCGCGGTCGCTCAGGTAATTTTCCACGACCCTTCGCAGGTATCGCGGAAACCCGTGCTTTTCAAGCGCTCTACGTATCGTACTCCATTCGAGGGAGTTGAACGCATTCTTAATATCTAAAGATATCGCGATTACGACTCCCCCGGCGGCGATCGCCTTTTCGGCGAAACTTTTCACTTGTCGAATCGCGTCAATCGTCGATCGTCCTTCTCGGAAGCCGAATTGGTTCTCGGCTAAGTTCGGCCCGGTTCGCGACAGGTGCTCGACGTGGCGGTTGTGGATTATCCTTTCAAATAATTTTCCGACCTCGTCGAGCAAAACTATCGGCCTGTACGCTGCCGGTGAATCCTCCGATTTTCCCGGCTTTCGGAGCAACACTAATCTGCCGGTTTTCCATCTTGCTGGAAACGTACCCGTCTTCAAGCATGCTGTAAATAACTTCCGCAATCTTGAATTCAGGACACTGAGTGCCATCGACCAGGCACGGCCGGGAATTCCGTCCGGTCCGGGTGCGGTGTTCTTCTTTGTCATGCGCTTTATGGCGCGAGCCATTTCCTCCTCGGTGACGTCGTTGTCCAGCGACCAGATGATCGGGTCGATGTGTGCTGAAATTTGCGAGTTGCTCGCCGACGTAGCCTCTTCCGGTGGGAAGAGCGTGTCGACAACTCGCTTCAAGAACGGCGTCTCCATCGTCTCCGTTAACGGGGGCGCCCACGGTCGTAATTTATTCATTACTATCTTGTACGGCCGCCCCCACGGATCCTCGCGCAGTGTTTCCAGCAGCCCGTCCCATGCTCGTGCCTTTGATGTCTTTATGGCCGCCTGCAGCTCTATTTTCTTCTCCTTGTAAACTTCATAGAGCTGCGATTTCCTCACCGAATCGGGATTCCTCCGTTTCCGGTATCTCGTATATTGCCTCCGTGCGTTTGTGCTCTCCGCACGGAGAAGAGCGATCTCGTTCCTCCACCAATATACGGGTTTACGAGTGGGGTTCGACCTTATTTTCGGCATGCTTGCGTTGCACACCGATGTCAACGTCCTCGTAAACCATTCTGCTTCTCGCTCGACTACGGCCGCTTCGGTCGGTTCGCTCGGCCAGGTAGCGGCGAGGGTTGCCGCCATAAACATATCTTCGTCGATTTTTCGCAACGACCATCTATTTTGCTTCTGGTCCGCTGCCCTTCTTCCTTGTACCGTGGATATGTCGATCCTTATATATAAGTGATCAGATAAAGTTTCGATCGGATCCACTTTCCAGCTCGTGACTCTTCGAGATGCTGCGTCGTTCGCGAACGAGAGGTCGACCTTGCTCTCGCCCTGTGGACGCACGCACGTACTGGCAGATCCTTGATTCAACAGTCTGAGATTCGCGGATGCTGCCCAGTCCATCGTCGAGTGTCCACGCTGAGTCGTTCTGGAAGAGCGCCACATAGTCGCGTGCGCGTTGAAATCTCCCAGTACGAATGTCGGTTGCGAGGCGTGATTTCGCACTACACCCTCCACTTCGTCCAGGAGCTGATCGAAATCTTGCAACGACCAACTCGGCGGCGCGTATATTCCAATGACGACGCAATCCGACCACGATACTGCGACGTAACCACGCCCTTGCGCGATGGCTGTGATCGGTCTGATGCGTGTCGGCGTCGCCTGAATTATTGCAACCGTCTTCTCCCTGTTTGCTATCCATGACGGCTTGTCGTGGATTAAATACGGCTCCGCGGCAACCACTAATTCAACCACGCCGCTTTGCAGGCTTTCGAGCATAAGATCTTGTGCTCTCGCGGCGTGATTTAAATTAGTTTGCAGGATCTGGCATTTCATATTGAAAGTTACGCCAGATCCATCGCCTCCTCGCGGCTGGTGCTCGCCTTCAGAGTTTCGCGCTCCTTCTCCTCTTCGTGGTTGTGTTTGGCTGCTGCTGCAGCTTTTTCCTTCTTTTCCTCAGGTTTCTTATCCTTACCTGAGGATTTAGCGCTCGATTGAGTAGCGTTCTTCTGTCCTTTTTTTGCCGGCGGCGGGACAGTGCAGGCTTTGCTACCTGCTCTGTGTCCATGCGGGCGGTTCGCCGACTTGCATACCGGGCACGTCGGTGCCTTCTCATTGCATTCCGCAGCGCGGTGTCCCTTCTCACCGCACCGGTAACACGCCTCCGTTCGGTCCACGGTCGCGGAGCATTTCGCGATTACGTGCCCGATTTCCCAACATTTGAAGCAGGTAAGTTGTCGTGCTTCGATGGGTTCAACGCGGACGGACGTCCATCCGACCTTTACTTTACCGTTTTCGGTAACCTTCTTTGCGGCGGCGACCGGGCATTGCATAAGCATCGTGCCCATGCCGTTATACGCCGTCCTCCTGGGACCGGTTTTTATCTCGTCGGCGGTGCAGCCGCCTTGTGCGGCGACTGCTTCGACGACCTCACCGACCGTGATCGAGTCTTCCATCCTGAAGATCCTCAGGGCCGCTCTCTTGCAGGGGCGCGTGATTTTTACACCCCTCGTGATCGCGAATAGCCCGGTTAACTTGTTGGCGAGCGCGTTCGCCTTCTCTTCTTTACCTTCGCCGCTTATTTCGAGAATAAGCGCTCCGGTCAGCGCTTTCCTGGGTTTGACCTCACCGATTCCCAGGTCCGACAGTTTGATCTTCTGCCGCGCCGTTGTCATAAGCTCGGCGTATGTCGATTTACTGGCCTCCTCTATAGTGATTACGACAGCGGCCGTGCTCGGGGTTTTCATCACTATCGGCTTTTCTTTTGGCATCGACTTCGCAGCTGCTACCTTCTTGCCTGCCCTCACGGTCTTGTTTACGGTGGCCGTCGTCTCCTTTTTCGACTTTCTGCCGAGGACTTTCGTCCACGGCGTCTCCGTCTCCTTCTTGTTCTGCGGAGCAGGTGCGCTCGCTGCTGGACACTTCCCTTCGCTCTCCTTCCGAACCTGCTCCTTTTGAATCTCTTCCATCCTCTTCTGGATGGGTGATTTCTTTGTTTCCGCTTTCGCGGATTTTTTGACCGGTGGAAGGTGCATTGCCTCTCTCTTCCCAGCGGACTTCTCCTTCTTTATGATTGCGGCGCTTGTTCCCTCTTTCGCGGGTTCTTCGCGTCGCGCAACATTTCGTGCCTCCGACCGCGGACGATCCTCCTTCGGAGCGAAGCGCTTCTCCGCCTTCTCCCAAAATTGTGTAAGCCGTTCGTTGACAACGGCCCCAATCTGCTCCATTAGCAGTACGAGACCGGTGTCGGGAATGCTGGCTTCCTCCTGCTTCGTAGTCAGCGATTGCCGTCGTGTTCTTTTATCACTACGCTCGGCGATCTCCATGCTTTTGATCGCCGGCGATAATTGGCTGTTTGCCGTATTTTCGAGGGCGGTCAGCCTCTCCTTGAGAAGGGCATTCTCCTTCTCCAGTTTTTCAGCCTTAGCTTTAATAAGGCTGAATTCCTGATCTCCTGCTGTTCCGGCGATGGCGCGGCTGGCGCGTTGTTCAGCTTCCGTAGTCGCCGCTCGCAGGATTCGAACGCTGACGCGCATCGACCGTTTAATTGTGCCCTTCAGCTGCGACGACTTCGCAGCGGCATATTCAATTTTGGCCGCCGATTCCAGAGCCCAGGCTGCCAGATCCTCTATCGGCATTTTCCTGGCCTCTTCGTCAAAAACTTCCTGATCCGGAATAGGATTTGACGTCCTTGATGGTGGCGGCGGCATGCAATCACCGTAGAGGAGCTCTCGCTCTAGAGCGTCCTCTGCATCCTTCTCGGCAGCTTTATCGGCTAGCAGTTTGGCTTCCGCCAATTTTATGTATTCCTCCGTTGTGGGGGGGCGTCCCCTCTTCTTCAGATGCTTCGTTGACTCGGACGGCGTCGTCGAGAGCAACGAAGCGAGTGACGTGTCCGAATCGTATTCGGACGTCTCCGCCTTTGACCTCTTCACGCTCCTGCGCGTGCGTGGAATTCTCCTCTCTGGTTCCCGCAGCATCCTGCCTTCCGTCCTCTCCGACTTGCTGCTGCCGCCGGTTCTGCAACTGATAAGGCCACTCGGGCCGGCCCCCTCTCCCCCACTCGCCACGGTCGCGTAATCGCGCGTCGCCATGCTTGGTTACCCAAGCAGGGCTTCGCACGATAATTAATTTGCCGACGAGTCGGTCGCGCAAACGCTATTCTCCTCCGTGGAGTAAATCACACCGCGGACCTCACTTGCTCCGCCGTGTGGGAACGTTCGCACTTCCCACGTTCAGCGCAGACCGGTTGTCTGTCTCTGTCCCGCACACAGTTCAACCGTCACTCTCTCTTTGTCTCTCTATTCGTCCTCTTACTCGCTCTTGCGTTCGCTTCGATTTCCGCGAACAGTTCACGGAGCGACGCCAGAGTTCAAGATTCGCGCTTTAAGAGTCTCTAGCACTTACCTTTTTTGTCTTCTTTGTCGCAATCTCCTGGAATAATCCGAGATTGATTACGGCTGGTAGCCTCTTTCTCGCCGAGTTCCCGCGTCGCACTTTTACACCGTTTTTTGCACTAATGTTATCGAAAATCAGTGTTTCTACAATCGTGCTTAACGACCGGAAGCGCTGAAAGTGCGGGAACACGTCGAAAAGGCCGGGAGAAGCCCTTGTTTCGCGACTGCCGTCTCGACGCGGCGTACGTGCCACGCCTGACTGTCAAGATGGCGGCGGCGACGCCTCGTTTTCTCCCGATGCTTTTCCACGTATTATCGCACCTTTTTCTCCTGTGCCCGCAACCACGGGAGCCACCTCACAGTCACTTTTGCCGCAAAGAGCACTTTAAGTTCGCAAACAAGCAGCAATCGCCGGAAAGAACGCCCTAATCGCGGTGGAACGCGTACGTGCCACGGCTGCGCGGCAATATGGCGGCGGTGACGCCCTGTTACTTTCCGCCGATTTCCGCCTCCGATTTCCGCCACGTCACCGAAAGCGAACAAAGGACACGCAGAGCGTATATTCCTTTCTATCGCGTTATTCTTGCTACTAGCTTCTAGTTCTTACACTAGAAGTTTTCACAATCCTCCTCGGAAGGATATAAACCGAAGTATATATCCTTTATCGCCTAAAAAGTCGCGTCGTACAACTCAGGTAGCGGAGCGCACCGAAACACGTCCGCTCTCTACGGCTGCTCGAACGAGACTCCAACGTTGTATATCCTAACCTAAGGGATCCTAACATTTCGGGTGTAATATTTTGCAACATTCCTGACGCGTCGGCCCCTACTTCTCGGTAGGAATATTATATACGTCTATAACGTTATATATCCTAGCCTAAGGCAACCTAACATATCGGATGTAATATTTTACAACATTCCTGACGCTTCGGCGCCTATTTCTCGGTGGGAATATTATATACGTCTATAACGTTATATATCCTAGCCTAAGGCAACCTAACATGTCGAATGTAATATTTTACAACATTCTGGCCTGTCGTCGCCTGCATCACAAAGGGGACATTATATACGTCTATAACGTTGTATATCCTAACCTAACGCAACCTAACATCTGGGATGTAATATTTTACAACATTCCTGACGCGTCGGCCCCTATCTCTCGGTGGGAATATTATATACGTCTACAACGTTATATATCCTAGCCTAAGGCGACCTAACATGTCGAATGTAATATTTTACATCATTCCTGTCGTGTCGGCCCGTAGTTCTCGGTGGTAACATTATATACGTCTATAAGGTTAGATATCCTAGCCTAAGGCAACCTAACATGTCGCATGTAATATTGTACAACATTCCTGGTGTGTCGTCACCTACTTCTGGATGGGGACATTATATACATCTATAACGTTGTACATCCCAACCTAAGGCAACCTAACATATCGGATGTAATATTGTACAACATTCCTGGTGTGTCGTCACCTACTTCTGGATGGGGACATTATATACGTCTATAACGTTATATATCCTAGCCTAAGGCAACCTAACATCTCGGATGTAATATTTTACAACATTCCTGGCGTGTCGTCGCCTGCATCTCGATGGGGACATTATATACGTCTATAACGTTGTATATCCTAACCCAAAGCAACCTAACTTCTGGGATGTAATATTTTACAACATTCCTGGCATGTCGGCCCCACGTCTCGGTGGGAACATTATATAAGTCTATAACGATATATATCCTAACCTAAAGCAACCTAATAACTCGGATGTAATATTTTAGAACATTCCTGGCATGTCGGTCCCTACATCTCGGTGTGGACATTCTATACGTCTATAACGTTGTATATCCTAACCTAAGGGAACCTAACATTTCGGGCGTAATATTTTGCGTCATTCCTGACGCGTCGGCCCCTATTTCTCGGTGGGAATATTATATACGTCTATAACGTTATATATCCTAGCCTAAGGCAACCTAACATGTCGAATGTAATATTCTACAACATTCTGGCGTGTCGTCGCCTGCTTCTCAAAGGGGACATTATATACGTCTATAACATTGTATATCCTAACCCAAAGCAACCTAACTTCTGGGATGTAATATTTTACAACATTCCTGGCATGTCGGTCCCCACGTCTCGGTGGGAACATTATATAAGTCTATAACGATATATATCCTAACCTAAAGCAACCTAACAACTCGAATGTAATATTTTAGAATATTCCTGGCATGTCGGTCCCTACATCTCGGTGGGAACATTCTATACGTCTATAACGTCGTATATCCTAACCTAAGGGAACCTAACATTTCGGGTGTAATATTTTACAACATTCTTGACGCGTCGGCCCCTATTTCTCGGTGGGAATATTATATACTTCTATAACGTTATATATCCTAACGTAAGGCAACATAACATCACGGATGTAATATTTTACAACATTCCTGACGCGTCGGCCCCTATTTCTCAGTGGGAATATTATATACGTCTATAACATTATACATCCTAGCCTAAGGCAACTTAACATGTCGAATGTAATGTTTTACAACATTCTGGCGTGTCGTCGCCTGCTTCTCGATGGGGACATTAGATACGTCTATAACTTTGTATATCCTAACCTAAGGGAACCTAACATTTCGGGTGTAATATTTTGCAACATTCCTGACGCGTCGGCCCCAATTTCTCGGGGGGGAATATTATATACGTCTATAACGTGACATATCCTAGCCTAAGGCAACCTAACATGTCGAATGTAATATTTTACAACATTCTGGCGTGTCGTCGCCTGCTTCTCAAAGGGGACATTATATACGTCTATAACGTTGTATATCCTAACCTAACGCAACCTAACATCTGGGATGTAATATTTTACAACATTCCTGACGCGTCGGTCCCTACATCTCGGTGTGGACATTCTATACGACTATAACGTTGTATATCCTAACCTAAGGGAACCTAACATTTCGGGTGTAATATTTTGCGTCATTCCTGACGCGTCGGCCCCTATTTCTCGGTGGGAATATTATATACGTCTATAACGTTGTATATCTTAACCCAAAGCAACCTAACTTCTGGGATGTAATATTTTACAACATTCCTGGCATGTCGGTTCCCACGTCTCGGTGGGAACATTATATAAGTCTATAACGATATATATCCTAACCTAAAGCAACCTAACAACTCGGATGTAATATTTTAGAACATTCCTGGCATGTCGGTCCCTACATCTCGGTGTGGACATTCTATACGTCTATAACGTTGTATATCCTAACCTAAGGGAACCTAACATTTCGGGTGTAATATTTTGCACCATTCCTGACGCGTCGGCCCCTATTTCTCGGTGGGAATATTATATACGTCTATAACGTTATATATCCTAGCCTAAGGCAACCTAACATATCTGATGTAATATTTTACAACATTCCTGACGCGTCGGCCCCTATTTCTCGGTGGGAATATTATATACGTCTATAACGTTATATATCCTAGCCTAAGGCAACCTAACATATCTGATGTAATATTTTACAACATTCCTGACGCGTCGGTCCCTACATCTCGGTGTGGACATTCTATACGTCTATAACGTTGCATATCCGAACCTAAGGGAACCTAACATTTCGGGTGTAATATTTTGCGTCATTCCTGACGCGTCGGCCCCTATTTCTCGGTGGGAATATTATATACGTCTATAACGTTATATATCCTAGCCTAAGGCAACCTAACATGTCGAATGTAATATTTTACAACATTCTGGCGTGTCGTCGCCTGCTTCTCAAAGGGGACATTATATACGTCTATAACATTGTATATCCTAACCCAAAGCAACCTTACTTCTGGGATGTAATATTTTACAACATTCCTGGCATGTCGGTCCCCACGTCTCGGTAGGAACATTATATAAGTCTATAACGATATATATCCTAACCTAAAGCAACCTAACAACTCGTGTGTAATATTTTACAACATTCCTGGCATGTCGGTCCATACATCTCGGTGGGAACATTCTATACGTCTATAACGTTGTATATCCTAACCCAAAGCAACCTAACTTCTGGGATGTAATATTTTGCAACATTCCTGGCATGTCGGTCCCCACGTCTGGGTGGGAACATTATATAAGTCTATAACGATATATATCCTTACCTAAAGCAACCTAACAACTCGTGTGTAATATTTTATAACATATCTGGCGTGTCGTCGCCTGCTTCTCGATGGGGACATTATATACGTCTATAACGTTGTATATCCTAACCCAAAGCAACCTAACTTCTGGGATGTAATATTTTACAACATTCCTGGCATGTCGGTCCCCACGTCTCGGTGGGAACATTATATAAGTCTATAACGATATATATCCTGTCCTAAAGCAACCTAACAACTCGGATGTAATATTTTAGAACATTCCTGGCATGTCGGTCCCTACATCTCGGTGGGGACATTCTATACGTCTATAACGTTGTATATCCTAACCTAAGGCAACCTAACATATCGGATGTAATATTTTACAACATTCCTGACGCGTCGGCCCCTACTTCTCGGTGGGAATATTATATACGTCTATAACGTTATATATCCTAGCCTAAGGCAACCTAACATGTCGAATGTAATATTTTATAACATTCTGGCGTGTCGTCGCCTGCTGCTCAAAGGGGACATTATATACGTCTATAACGTTGTATATCCTAACCTAAGGCAACCTAACATATCGGATGTAATATTTTACAACATTCCTGACGCTTCGGCGCCTATTTCTCGGTGGGAATATTATATACGTCTATAACGTTATATATCCTAGCCTAAGGCAACCTAACATGTCGAATGTAATATTTTACAACATTCTGGCGTGTCGTCGCCTGCATCACAAAGGGGACATTATATACGTCTATAACGTTGTATATCCTAACCTAACGCAACCTAACATCTGGGATGTAATATTTTACAACATTCCTGACGCGTCGGCCCCTATTTCTCGGTGGGAATATTATATACCTCTACAACGTTATATATCCTAGCCTAAGGCGACCTAACATGTCGAATGTAATATTTTACATCATTCCTGTCGTGTCGGCCCGTAGTTCTCGGTGGTAACATTATATACGTCTATAAGGTTAGATATCCTAGCCTAAGGCAACCTAACATGTCGCATGTAATATTGTACAACATTCCTGGTGTGTCGTCACCTACTTCTGGATGGGGACATTATATACATCTATAACATTGTACATCCCAACCTAAGGCAACCTAACATATCGGATGTAATATTGTACAACATTCCTGGTGTGTCGTCACCTACTTCTGGATGGGGACATTATATACGTCTATAACGTTATATATCCTAGCCTAAGGCAACCTAACATCTCGGATGTAATATTTTACAACATTCCTGGCGTGTCGTCGCCTGCTTCTCGATGGGGACATTATATACGTCTATAACGTTGTATATCCTAACCCAAAGCAACCTAACTTCTGGAATGTAATATTTTACAACATTCCTGGCATGTCGGCCCCACGTCTCGGTGGGAACATTATATAAGTCTATAACGATATATATCCTAACCTAAAGCAACCTAATAACTCGGATGTAATATTTTAGAACATTCCTGGCATGTCGGTCCCTACATCTCGGTGTGGACATTCTATACGTCTATAACGTTGTATATCCTAACCTAAGGGAACCTAACATTCCGGGTGTAATATTTTACAACATTCCTGATGCGTCGGCCCCTATTTCTCGGTGGGAATATTATATACGTCTATAACGTTGTATATCCTAACCTAAGGGAACCTAACATTTCGGGTGTAATATTTTGCAACATTCCTGACGCGTCGGCCCCTATTTCTCGGGGGGAATATTATATACGTCTATAACGTGACATATCCTAGCCTAAGGCAACCTAACATGTCGAATGTAATATTTTACAACATTCTGGCGTGTCGTCGCCTGCTTCTCAAAGGGGACATTATATACGTCTATAACGTTGTATATCCTAACCTAACGCAACCTAACATCTGGGATGTAATATTTTACAACATTCCTGACGCGTCGGTCCCTACATCTTGGTGTGGACATTCTATACGTCTATAACGTTGTATATCCTAACCTAAGGGAACCTAACATTTCGGGTGTAATATTTTGCGTCATTCCTGACGCGTCGGCCCCTATTTCTCGGTGGGAATATTATATACGTCTATAACGTTGTATATCTTAACCCAAAGCAACCTAACTTCTGGGATGTAATATTTTACAACATTCCTGGCATGTCGGTCCCCACGTCTCGGTGGGAACATTATATAAGTCTATAACGATATATATCCTGTCCTAAAGCAACCTAACAACTCGGATGTAATATTTTAGAACATTCCTGGCATGTCGGTCCCTACATCTCGGTGGGGACATTCTATACGTCTATAACGTTGTATATCCTAACCTAAGGGATCCTAACATTTCGGATGTAATATTTTACAACATTCCTGGCATGTCGGTCCCTACTTCTCGGTGGGAACATTCTATACGTCTATAACGTTGTATATCCTAACCTAAGGGAACCTAACATCTCGGGTGTAATATTTTACATCATTCCTGACGTGTCGGCCCGTAGTTCTCGGTGGTAACATTATATAAGTCTATAAGGTTAGATATCCTAGCCTAAGGCAACCTAACATGTCGCATGTAATATTGTACAACATTCCTGGCGTGTCGTCACCTACTTCTGGATGGGGACATTATATACATCTATAACGTTGTACATCCTAACCTAAGGCAACCTAACATATCGGATGTAATATTTTACAACATTCCTGACGCGTCGGCCCCTATTTCTCGGTGGGAATATTATATACGTCTATAACGTTATATATCCTAGCCTAAGGCAACCTAACATTTCGGGTGTAATATTTTGCGTCATTCCTGACGCGTCGGCCCCTATTTCTCGGTGGGAATATTATATACGTCTATAACGTTGTATATCTTAACCCAAAGCAACCTAACTTCTGGGATGTAATATTTTACAACATTCCTGGCATGTCGGTTCCCACGTCTCGGTGGGAACATTATCTAAGTCTATAACGATATATATCCTGTCCTAAAGCAACCTAACAACTCGGATGTAATATTTTAGAACATTCCTGGCATGTCGGTCCCTACATCTCGGTGTGGACATTCTATACGTCTATAACGTTGTATATCCTAACCTAAGGGAACCTAACATTTCGGGTGTAATATTTTGCAACATTCCTGACGCGTCGGCCCCTATTTCTCGGTGGGAATATTATATACGTCTATAACGTTATATATCCTAGCCTAAGGCAACCTAACATATCTGATGTAATATTTTACAACATTCCTGACGCGTCGGCCCCTATTTCTCGGTGGGAATATTATATACGTCTATAACGTTATATATCCTAGCCTAAGGCAACCTAACATATCTGATGTAATATTTTACAACATTCCTGACGCGTCGGTCCCTACATCTCGGTGTGGACATTCTATACGTCTATAACGTTGCATATCCTAACCTAAGGGAACCTAACATTTCGGGTGTAATATTTTGCGTCATTCCTGACGCGTCGGCCCCTATTTCTCGGTGGGAATATTATATACGTCTATAACGTTATATATCCTAGCCTAAGGCAACCTAACATGTCGAATGTAATATTTTACAACATTCTGGCGTGTCGTCGCCTGCTTCTCAAAGGGGATATTATATACGTCTATAACGTTGTATATCCTAACCCAAAGCAACCTAACTTCTGGGATGTAATATTTTACAACATTCCTGGCATGTCGGTTCCCACGTCTCGGTGGGAACATTATATAAGTCTATAACGATATATATCCTAACCTAAAGCAACCTAACAACTCGGATGTAATATTTTAGAACATTCCTGGCATGTCGGTCCCTACATCTCGGTGTGGACATTCTATACGTCTATAACGTTGTATATCCTAACCTAAGGGAACCTAACATTTCGGGTGTAATATTTTGCAACATTCCTGACGCGTCGGCCCCTATTTCTCGGTGGGAATATTATATACGTCTAGAACGTTATATATCCTAGCCTAAGGCAACCTAACATATCTGATGTAATATTTTACAACATTCCTGACGCGTCGGCCCCTATTTCTCGGTGGGAATATTATATACGTCTATAACGTTATATATCCTAGCCTAAGGCAACCTAACATGTCGAATGTAATATTTTATAACATTCTGGCGTGTCGTCGCCTGCTTCTCAAAGGGGACATTATATACGTCTATAACGTTGTATATCCTAACCTAAGGCAACCTAACATATCGGATGTAATATTTTACAACATTCCTGGCGTGTCGTCGCCTGCTTCTCAATGGGGACATTATATACGTCTATAACGTTGTATATCCTAACCCAAAGCAACCTAACTTCTGGGATGTAATATTTTACAACATTCCTGGCATGTCGCTCCCCACGTCTCGGTAGGAACATTATATAAGTCTATAACGATATATATCCTAACCTAAAGCAACCTAACAACTCGTGTGTAATATTTTACAACATTCCTGGCATGTCGGTCCATACATCTCGGTGGGAACATTCTATACGTCTATAACGTTGTATATCCTAACCCAAAGCAACCTAACTTCTGGGATGTAATATTTTGCAACATTCCTGGCATGTCGGTCCCCACGTCTGGGTGGGAACATTATATAAGTCTATAACGATATATATCCTAACCTAAAGCAACCTAACAACTCGTGTGTAATATTTTATAACATACCCGGCGTGTCGTCGCCTGCTTCTCAATGGGGACATTATATACGTCTATAACGTTGTATATCCTAACCCAAAGCAACCTAACTTCTGGGATGTAATATTTTACAACATTCCTGGCATGTCGGTCCCCACGTCTCGGTGGGAACATTATATAAGTCTATAACGATATATATCCTGTCCTAAAGCAACCTAACAACTCGGATGTAATATTTTAGAACATTCCTGGCATGTCGGTCCCTACATCTCGGTGGGGACATTCTATACGTCTATAACGTTGTATATCCTAACCTAAGGGATCCTAACATTTCGGATGTAATATTTTACAACATTCCTGGCATGTCGGTCCCTACTTCTCGGTGGGAACATTCTATACGTCTATAACGTTATATATCCTAGCCTAAGGCAACCTAACATGTCGAATGTAATATTTTATAACATTCTGGCGTGTCGTCGCCTGCTTCTCAAAGGGGACATTATATACGTCTATAACGTTGTATATCCTAACCTAAGGCAACCTAACATATCGGATGTAATATTTTACAACATTCCTGGCGTGTCGTCGCCTGCTTCTCAATGGGGACATTATATACGTCTATAACGTTGTATATCCTAACCCAAAGCAACCTAACTTCTGGGATGTAATATTTTACAACATTCCTGGCATGTCGCTCCCCACGTCTCGGTAGGAACATTATATAAGTCTATAACGATATATATCCTAACCTAAAGCAACCTAACAACTCGTGTGTAATATTTTACAACATTCCTGGCATGTCGGTCCATACATCTCGGTGGGAACATTCTATACGTCTATAACGTTGTATATCCTAACCCAAAGCAACCTAACTTCTGGGATGTAATATTTTGCAACATTCCTGGCATGTCGGTCCCCACGTCTGGGTGGGAACATTATATAAGTCTATAACGATATATATCCTAACCTAAAGCAACCTAACAACTCGTGTGTAATATTTTATAACATACCTGGCGTGTCGTCGCCTGCTTCTCAATGGGGACATTATATACGTCTATAACGTTGTATATCCTAACCCAAAGCAACCTAACTTCTGGGATGTAATATTTTACAACATTCCTGGCATGTCGGTCCCCACGTCTCGGTGGGAACATTATATAAGTCTATAACGATATATATCCTGTCCTAAAGCAACCTAACAACTCGGATGTAATATTTTAGAACATTCCTGGCATGTCGGTCCCTACATCTCGGTGGGGACATTCTATACGTCTATAACGTTGTATATCCTAACCTAAGGGATCCTAACATTTCGGATGTAATATTTTACAACATTCCTGACGCGTCGGTCCCTACATTTCGGTGTGGACATTCTATACTTCTATAACGTTGCATATCCTAACCTAAGGGAACCTAACATTTCGGGTGTAATATTTTGCGTCATTCCTGACGCGTCGGCCCCTATTTCTCGGTGGGAATATTATATAAGTCTATAACGATATATATCCTAACCTAAAGCAACCTAACAACTCGTGTGTAATATTTTATAACATACCTGGCGTGTCGTCGCCTGCTTCTCAATGGGGACATTATATACGTCTATAACGTTGTATATCCTAACCCAAAGCAACCTAACTTCTGGGATGTAATATTTTACAACATTCCTGGCATGTCGGTCCCCACGTCTCGGTGGGAACATTATATAAGTCTATAACGATATATATCCTGTCCTAAAGCAACCTAACAACTCGGATGTAATATTTTAGAACATTCCTGGCATGTCGGTCCCTACATCTCGGTGGGGACATTCTATACGTCTATAACGTTGTATATCCTAACCTAAGGGATCCTAACATTTCGGATGTAATATTTTACAACATTCCTGGCATGTCGGTCCCTACTTCTCGGTGGGAACATTCTATACGTCTATAACGTTATATATCCTAGCCTAAGGCAACCTAACATGTCGAATGTAATATTTTATAACATTCTGGCGTGTCGTCGCCTGCTTCTCAAAGGGGACATTATATACGTCTATAACGTTGTATATCCTAACCTAAGGCAACCTAACAGATCGGATGTAATATTTTACAACATTCCTGGCGTGTCGTCGCCTGCTTCTCAATGGGGACATTATATACGTCTATAACGTTGTATATCCTAACCCAAAGCAACCTAACTTCTGGGATGTAATATTTTACAACATTCCTGGCATGTCGCTCCCCACGTCTCGGTAGGAACATTATATAAGTCTATAACGATATATATCCTAACCTAAAGCAACCTAACAACTCGTGTGTAATATTTTACAACATTCCTGGCATGTCGGTCCATACATCTCGGTGGGAACATTCTATACGTCTATAACGTTGTATATCCTAACCCAAAGCAACCTAACTTCTGGGATGTAATATTTTGCAACATTCCTGGCATGTCGGTCCCCACGTCTGGGTGGGAACATTATATAAGTCTATAACGATATATATCCTAACCTAAAGCAACCTAACAACTCGTGTGTAATATTTTATAACATACCTGGCGTGTCGTCGCCTGCTTCTCAATGGGGACATTATATACGTCTATAACGTTGTATATCCTAACCCAAAGCAACCTAACTTCTGGGATGTAATATTTTACAACATTCCTGGCATGTCGGTCCCCACGTCTCGGTGGGAACATTATATAAGTCTATAACGATATATATCCTGTCCTAAAGCAACCTAACAACTCGGATGTAATATTTTAGAACATTCCTGGCATGTCGGTCCCTACATCTCGGTGGGGACATTCTATACGTCTATAACGTTGTATATCCTAACCTAAGGGATCCTAACATTTCGGATGTAATATTTTACAACATTCCTGGCATGTCGGTCCCTACTTCTCGGTGGGAACATTCTATACGTCTATAACGTTGTATATCCTAACCTAAGGGAACCTAACATCTCGGGTGTAATATTTTACATCATTCCTTACGTGTCGGCCCGTAGTTCTCGGTGGTAACATTATATAAGTCTATAAGGTTAGATATCCTAGCCTAAGGCAACCTAACATGTCGCATGTAATATTGTACAACATTCCTGGCGTGTCGTCACCTACTTCTGGATGGGGACATTATATACATCTATAACGTTGTACATCCCAACCTAAGGCAACCTAACATATCGGATGTAATATTGTACAACATTCCTGGTGTGTCGTCACCTACTTCTGGATGGGGACATTATATACGTCTATAACGTTATATATCCTAGCCTAAGGCAACCTAACATCTCGGATGTAATATTTTACAACATTCCTGGCGTGTCGTCGCCTGCATCTCGATGGGGACATTATATACGTCTATAACGTTGTATATCCTAACCCAAAGCAACCTAACTTCTGGGATGTAATATTTTACAACATTCCTGGCATGTTGGCCCCACGTCTCGGTGGGAACATTATATAAGTCTATAACGATATATATCCTAACCTAAAGCAACCTAACAACTCGTGTGTAATATTTTACAACATTCCTGGCATGTCGGTCCATACATCTCGGTGGGAACATTCTATACGTCTATAACGTTGTATATCCTAACCCAAAGCAACCTAACTTCTGGGATGTAATATTTTGCAACATTCCTGGCATGTCGGTCCCCACGTCTGGGTGGGAACATTATATAAGTCTATAACGATATATATCCTAACCTAAAGCAACCTAACAACTCGTGTGTAATATTTTATAACATACCTGGCGTGTCGTCGCCTGCTTCTCAATGGGGACATTATATACGTCTATAACGTTGTATATCCTAACCCAAAGCAACCTAACTTCTGGGATGTAATATTTTACAACATTCCTGGCATGTCGGTCCCCACGTCTCGGTGGGAACATTATATAAGTCTATAACGATATATATCCTGTCCTAAAGCAACCTAACAACTCGGATGTAATATTTTAGAACATTCCTGGCATGTCGGTCCCTACATCTCGGTGGGGACATTCTATACGTCTATAACGTTGTATATCCTAACCTAAGGGATCCTAACATTTCGGATGTAATATTTTACAACATTCCTGGCATGTCGGTCCCTACTTCTCGGTGGGAACATTCTATACGTCTATAACGTTGTATATCCTAACCTAAGGGAACCTAACATCTCGGGTGTAATATTTTACATCATTCCTTACGTGTCGGCCCGTAGTTCTCGGTGGTAACATTATATAAGTCTATAAGGTTAGATATCCTAGCCTAAGGCAACCTAACATGTCGCATGTAATATTGTACAACATTCCTGGCGTGTCGTCACCTACTTCTGGATGGGGACATTATATACATCTATAACGTTGTACATCCCAACCTAAGGCAACCTAACATATCGGATGTAATATTGTACAACATTCCTGGTGTGTCGTCACCTACTTCTGGATGGGGACATTATATACGTCTATAACGTTATATATCCTAGCCTAAGGCAACCTAACATCTCGGATGTAATATTTTACAACATTCCTGGCGTGTCGTCGCCTGCATCTCGATGGGGACATTATATACGTCTATAACGTTGTATATCCTAACCCAAAGCAACCTAACTTCTGGGATGTAATATTTTACAACATTCCTGGCATGTTGGCCCCACGTCTCGGTGGGAACATTATATAAGTCTATAACGATATATATCCTAACCTAAAGCAACCTAATAACTCGGATGTAATATTTTAGAACATTCCTGGCATGTCGGTCCCTACATCTCGGTGTGGACATTCTATACGTCTATAACGTTGTATATCCTAACCTAAGGGAACCTAACATTTCGGGCGTAATATTTTGCGTCATTCCTGACGCGTCGGCCCCTATTTCTCGGTGGGAATATTATATACGTCTATAACGTTATATATCCTAGCCTAAGGCAACCTAACATGTCGAATGTAATATTCTACAACATTCTGGCGTGTCGTCGCCTGCTTCTCAAAGGGGACATTATATACGTCTATAACATTGTATATCCTAACCCAAAGCAACCTAACTTCTGGGATGTAATATTTTACAACATTCCTGGCATGTCGGTCCCCACGTCTCGGTGGGAACATTATATAAGTCTATAACGATATATATCCTAACCTAAAGCAACCTAACAACTCGAATGTAATATTTTAGAATATTCCTGGCATGTCGGTCCCTACATCTCGGTGGGAACATTCTATACGTCTATAACGTCGTATATCCTAACCTAAGGGAACCTAACATTTCGGGTGTAATATTTTACAACATTCTTGACGCGTCGGCCCCTATTTCTCGGTGGGAATATTATATACTTCTATAACGTTATATATCCTAACGTAAGGCAACATAACATCACGGATGTAATATTTTACAACATTCCTGACGCGTCGGCCCCTATTTCTCAGTGGGAATATTATATACGTCTATAACATTATACATCCTAGCCTAAGGCAACTTAACATGTCGAATGTAATATTTTACAACATTCTGGCGTGTCGTCGCCTGCTTCTCGATGGGGACATTAGATACGTCTATAACTTTGTATATCCTAACCTAAGGGAACCTAACATTTCGGGTGTAATATTTTGCAACATTCCTGACGCGTCGGCCCCTATTTCTCGGGGGGAATATTATATACGTCTATAACGTGACATATCCTAGCCTAAGGCAACCTAACATGTCGAATGTAATATTTTACAACATTCTGGCGTGTCGTCGCCTGCTTCTCAAAGGGGACATTATATACGTCTATAACGTTGTATATCCTAACCTAACGCAACCTAACATCTGGGACGTAATATTTTACAACATTCCTGACGCGTCGGTCCCTACATCTCGGTGTGGACATTCTATACGTCTATAACGTTGTATATCCTAACCTAAGGGAACCTAACATTTCGGGTGTAATATTTTGCGTCATTCCTGACGCGTCGGCCCCTATTTCTCGGTGGGAATATTATATACGTCTATAACGTTGTATATCTTAACCCAAAGCAACCTAACTTCTGGGATGTAATATTTTACAATATTCCTGGCATGTCGGTTCCCACGTCTCGGTGGGAACATTATATAAGTCTATAACGATATATATCCTAACCTAAAGCAACCTAACAACTCGGATGTAATATTTTAGAACATTCCTGGCATGTCGGTCCCTACATCTCGGTGTGGACATTCTATACGTCTATAACGTTGTATATCCTAACCTAAGGGAACCTAACATTTCGGGTGTAATATTTTGCAACATTCCTGACGCGTCGGCCCCTATTTCTCGGTGGGAATATTATATACGTCTATAACGTTATATATCCTAGCCTAAAGCAACCTAACATATCTGATGTAATATTTTACAACATTCCTGACGCGTCGGCCCCTATTTCTCGGTGGGAATATTATATACGTCTATAACGTTATATATCCTAGCCTAAGGCAACCTAACATATCTGATGTAATATTTTACAACATTCCTGACGCGTCGGTCCCTACATCTCGGTGTGGACATTCTATACGTCTATAACGTTGCATATCCTAACCTAAGGGAACCTAACATTTCGGGTGTAATATTTTGCGTCATTCCTGACGCGTCGGCCCCTATTTCTCGGTGGGAATATTATATACGTCTATAACGTTATATATCCTAGCCTAAGGCAACCTAACATGTCGAATGTAATATTTTACAACATTCTGGCGTGTCGTCGCCTGCTTCTCAAAGGGGACATTATATACGTCTATAACATTGTATATCCTAACCCAAAGCAACCTTACTTCTGGGATGTAATATTTTACAACATTCCTGGCATGTCGGTCCCCACGTCTCGGTAGGAACATTATATAAGTCTATAACGATATATATCCTAACCTAAAGCAACCTAACAACTCGTGTGTAATATTTTACAACATTCCTGGCATGTCGGTCCATACATCTCGGTGGGAACATTCTATACGTCTATAACGTTGTTTATCCTAACCCAAAGCAACCTAACTTCTGGGATGTAATATTTTGCAACATTCCTGGCATGTCGGCCCCACGTCTCGGTGGGAACATTATATAAGTCTATAACGATATATATCCTGTCCTAAAGCAACCTAACAACTCGGATGTAATATTTTAGAACATTCCTGGCATGTCGGTCCCTACATCTCGGTGGGGACATTCTATACGTCTATAACGTTGTATATCCTAACCTAAGGGATCCTAACATTTCGGATGTAATATTTTACAACATTCCTGGCATGTCGGTCCCTACTTCTCGGTGGGAACATTCTATACGTCTATAACGTTGTATATCCTAACCTAAGGGAACCTAACATCTCGGGTGTAATATTTTACATCATTCCTGACGTGTCGGCCCGTAGTTCTCGGTGGTAACATTATATAAGTCTATAAGGTTAGATATCCTAGCCTAAGGCAACCTAACATGTCGCATGTAATATTGTACAACATTCCTGGCGTGTCGTCACCTACTTCTGGATGGGGACATTATATACATCTATAACGTTGTACATCCTAACCTAAGGCAACCTAACATATCGGATGTAATATTTTACAACATTCCTGACGCGTCGGCCCCTATTTCTCGGTGGGAATATTATATACGTCTATAACGTTACATATCCTAGCCTAAGGCAACCTAACATCTCGGATGTAATATTTTACCACATTCCTGGCGTGTCGTCGCCTGCTTCTCGATGGGGACATTATATACGTCTATAACGTTGTATATCCTAACCCAAAGCAACCTAACTTCTGGGATGTAATATTTTACAACATTCCTGGCATGTCGGTTCCCACGTCTCGGTGGGAACATTATATAAGTCTATAACGATATATATCCTAACCTAAAGCAACCTAACAACTCGGATGTAATATTTTAGAACATTCCTGGCATGTCGGTCCCTACATCTCGGTGTGGACATTCTATACGTCTATAACGTTGTATATCCTAACCTAAGGGAACCTAACATTTCGGGTGTAATATTTTGCAACATTCCTGACGCGTCGGCCCCTATTTCTCGGTGGGAATATTATATACGTCTAGAACGTTATATATCCTAGCCTAAGGCAACCTAACATATCTGATGTAATATTTTACAACATTCCTGACGCGTCGGCCCCTATTTCTCGGTGGGAATATTATATACGTCTATAACGTTATATATCCTAGCCTATGGCAACCTAACATGTCGAATGTAATATTTTATAACATTCTGGCGTGTCGTCGCCTGCTTCTCAAAGGGGACATTATATACGTCTATAACGTTGTATATCCTAACCTAAGGCAACCTAACATATCGGATGTAATATTTTACAACATTCCTGGCGTGTCGTCGCCTGCTTCTCAATGGGGACATTATATACGTCTATAACGTTGTATATCCTAACCCAAAGCAACCTAACTTCTGGGATGTAATATTTTACAACATTCCTGGCATGTCGCTCCCCACGTCTCGGTAGGAACATTATATAAGTCTATAACGATATATATCCTAACCTAAAGCAACCTAACAACTCGTGTGTAATATTTTACAACATTCCTGGCATGTCGGTCCATACATCTCGGTGGGAACATTCTATACGTCTATAACGTTGTATATCCTAACCCAAAGCAACCTAACTTCTGGGATGTAATATTTTGCAACATTCCTGGCATGTCGGTCCCCACGTCTGGGTGGGAACATTATATAAGTCTATAACGATATATATCCTAACCTAAAGCAACATAACAACTCGTGTGTAATATTTTATAACATACCTGGCGTGTCGTCGCCTGCTTCTCAATGGGGACATTATATACGTCTATAACGTTGTATATCCTAACCCAAAGCAACCTAACTTCTGGGATGTAATATTTTACAACATTCCTGGCATGTCGGTCCCCACGTCTCGGTGGGAACATTATATAAGTCTATAACGATATATATCCTGTCCTAAAGCAACCTAACAACTCGGATGTAATATTTTAGAACATTCCTGGCATGTCGGTCCCTACATCTCGGTGGGGACATTCTATACGTCTATAACGTTGTATATCCTAACCTAAGGGATCCTAACATTTCGGATGTAATATTTTACAACATTCCTGGCATGTCGGTCCCTACTTCTCGGTGGGAACATTCTATACGTCTATAACGTTGTATATCCTAACCTAAGGGAACCTAACATCTCGGGTGTAATATTTTACATCATTCCTGACGTGTCGGCCCGTAGTTCTCGGTGGTAACATTATATAAGTCTATAAGGTTAGATATCCTAGCCTAAGGCAACCTAACATGTCGCATGTAATATTGTACAACATTCCTGGCGTGTCGTCACCTACTTCTGGATGGGGACATTATATACATCTATAACGTTGTACATCCTAACCTAAGGCAACCTAACATATCGGATGTAATATTTTACAACATTCCTGACGCGTCGGCCCCTATTTCTCGGTGGGAATATTATATACGTCTATAACGTTATATATCCTAGCCTAAGGCAACCTAACATCTCGGATGTAATATTTTACAACATTCCTGGCGTGTCGTCGCCTGCTTCTTGATGGGGACATTATATACGTCTATAACGTTGTATATCCTAACCCAAAGCAACCTAACTTCTGGGATGTAATATTTTACAACATTCCTGGCATGTCGGTTCCCACGTCTCGGTGGGAACATTATCTAAGTCTATAACGATATATATCCTGTCCTAAAGCAACCTAACAACTCGGATGTAATATTTTAGAACATTCCTGGCATGTCGGTCCCTACATCTCGGTGTGGACATTCTATACGTCTATAACGTTGTATATCCTAACCTAAGGGAACCTAACATTTCGGGTGTAATATTTTGCAACATTCCTGACGCGTCGGCCCCTATTTCTCGGTGGGAATATTATATACGTCTAGAACGTTATATATCCTAGCCTAAGGCAACTTAACATATCTGATGTAATATTTTACAACATTCCTGACGCGTCGGCCCCTATTTCTCGGTGGGAATATTATATACGTCTATAACGTTATATATCCTAGCCTAAGGCAACCTAACATGTCGAATGTAATATTTTATAACATTCTGGCGTGTCGTAGCCTGCTTCTCAAAGGGGACATTATATACGTCTATAACGTTGTATATCCTAACCTAAGGCAACCTTACATATCGGATGTAATATTTTACAACATTCCTGGCGTGTCGTCGCCTGCTTCTCGATGGGGACATTATATACGTCTATAACGTTGTATATCCTAACCCAAAGCAACCTAACTTCTGGGATGTAATATTTTACAACATTCCTGGCATGTCGGTCCCCACGTCTCGGTAGGAACATTATATAAGTCTATAACGATATATATCCTAACCTAAAGCAACCTAACAACTCGTGTGTAATATTTTACGACATTCCTGGCATGTCGGTCCATACATCTCGGTGGGAACATTCTATACGTCTATAACGTTGTATATCCTAGCCCAAAGCAACCTAACTTCTGGGAAGTAATATTTTGCAACATTCCTGGCATGTCGGTCCCCACGTCTGGGTGGGAACATCATATAAGTCTATAACGATATATATCCTAACCTAAAGCAACCTAACAACTCGTGTGTAATATTTTATAACATACCTGGCGTGTCGTCGCCTGCTTCTCGATGGGGACATTATATACGTCTATAACGTTGTATATCCTAACCCAAAGCAACCTAACTTCTGGGATGTAATATTTTACAACATTCCTGGCATGTCGGTCCACACGTCTCGGTGGGAACATTATATAAGTCTATAACGATATATATCCTGTCCTAAAGCAACCTAACAACTCGGATATAATATTTTAGAACATTCCTGGCATGTCGGTCCCTACATCTCGGTGGGGACATTCTATACGTCTATAACGTTGTATATCCTAACCTAAGGAATCCTAACATTTCGGATGTAATATTTTACAACATTCCTGGCATGTCGGACCCTACTTCTCGGTGGGAACATTCTATACGTCTATAACGTTGTATATCCTAACCTAAGGGAACCTAACATCTCGGGTGTAATATTTTACATCATTCCTGACGTGTCGGCCCATAGTTCTCGGTGGTAACATTAAATAAGTCTATAAGGTTAGATATCCTAGCCTAAGGCAACCTAACATGTCGCATGTAATATTGTACAACATTCCTGGCGTGTCGTCACCTACTTCTGGATGGGGACATTATATACATCTATAACGTTGTACATCCTAACCTAAGGCAACCTAACATATCGGATGTAATATTTTACAACATTCCTGACGCGTCGGCCCCTATTTCTCGGTGGGAATATTATATACGTCTATAACGTTATATATCCTAGCCTAAGGCAACCTAACATGTCGAATGTAATATTTTACAACATTCCTGGCGTGTCGTCGCCTGCTTCTCAGTGGGGACATAATATACGTCTATAACGTTGTATATCCTAACCTAAGGGAACCTAACATTTCGGGTGTAATATTTTACAACATTCCTGACGCGTCGGCCCCTATTTCTCGGTGGGAATATTATATACTTCTATAACGTTATATATCCTAACGTAAGGCAACATAACATCACGGATGTAATATTTTACAACATTCTGGCGTGTCGTCGCCTGCTTCTCGATGGGGACATTAGATACGTCTATAACTTTGTACATCCTAACCTAAGGGAACCTAACATCTCGGACGTAATATTTTACAACATTCTGGCGTGTCGTCGCCTTCTTCTTGATGGGGACATTATATACGTCTATAACGTTGTATATCCTAACCGAAAGCAACCAAACATCTGGGATGTAATATTTTACAACATTCGTGACGCGTCGGCCCCTATTTCTCGGTGGGAATATTATATACGTCTACAACGTTATATATCCTAGCCTAAGGCGACCTAACATGTCGAATGTAATATTTTACATCATTCCTGTCGTGTCGGCCCGTAGTTCTCGGTGGTAACATTATATACGTCTATAAGGTTAGATATCCTAGCCTAAGGCAACCTAACATCTCGGATGTAACATTTTACAACATTCCTGGCATGTCGGTCCCTACTTCTCGGTGGAAACAATGTATACGTCTATAACGATATATATCCTAGCCTAAGGCAACACAACATGTAGAATGTAATATTTTACAACATTCCTGGTGTGTCGTCGCCTACTTCTCGATGGGGACATTATATACATCTATAACGTTGTATATTCTAACCTAACGCAACCTAACATCTGGGATGTAATATTTTACAACATTCCTGACGTGTCGCCGCCTACTTCTGGATGGGGTCATTATATACATCTATAACGTCATATATCCTAACCTAAGGGAACCTAACATCTCGGGTGTCATATTTTACAACATTCCTGACGCGTCGGATGCTATTCCTCGGTGGGAATATTGTATACGTCTATAACGTTATATATCCTAGCCTAAGGCGACCTAACATCTCGGATGTAATATTTGATAACATTCCTGGCGTGTTAACCCGCACTTCTCGGTGGGAACATCATATACGTTTATAGCGATATATATCCTAGCCTAAGGCGACCTAACATGTCGAATGTAATATTTTACATCATTCCTGACGTGTCGGCCCGTAGTTCACGGTGGTAACATTATATACGCTTACAACGTTATATATGCTAGCCTAAGGCAACCTGACATCTCGGATGTAATATGTGACAACATTTCTGGCGTGTGAGCGCGTACTTCTCGGTGGGAACATGATATACGTCTGTAACGTTATATTTCCTGTCGTAAGGCAACATAACATCTCGGATGTACTATTTTACAACATTCCTGGTGGGTCGTCGCCCGCTTCTCGATGGGGACATTATATACGTCTATAACGTTGAATATCCTAACCTAAAGCAACCTAACATCTGGGATGTAATATTTTACAAGATCCCTGGCATGTCGGTCCCCACGTCTCGGTGGGAACATTATATACGTCTATAACGATATATATCATAACCTAAAGCAACCTAACATCTCGGATGTAATATTTTACATCATTCCTGGCATGTCGGTCCCTACTTCTCGGTGGAAACAATGTATACGTCTATAACGATATATATCCTAGCCTAAGGCAACCCAACATGTCGAATGTAATATTTTACAACATTCCTGTCGTGTCGTCGCCTGCTTCTCGATGGGGACATTATATACGTCTATAACGTTGTATATTCTAACCTAACGCAACCTAACATCTGGGATGTAATATTTTACAACATTCCTGGCGTGTCGTCGCCTACTTCTCGATGGGGACATTATATACATCTATAACGTTGTATATCCTAACCTGAGGCAACCTAACATCTGGGATGTAATATTTTACAAGATCCCTGGCATGTCGGTCCCCACGTCTCGGTGGGAACATTATATAAGTCTATAACGATATATATCCTAACCTAGGGCAACCTTTCATCTCGGATGTAATATTTTACAACATTCCTGGCATGTCGGTCCCTACTTCTCGGTGGAAACAATGTATACGTCTATAACGATATATATCCTAGCCTAAGGCAACCCAACATGTAGAATGTCATATTTTACAACATTCCTGGCGTGTCGTCGCCTACTTCTCGATGGGGACATTATATACATCTATAACGTTGTATATCCTAACCTAAAGCAACCTAACATCTCGGATGTAATATTTTACAACATTCCTGGCATGTCGGTCCCTACTTCTCGGTGGGAACATTGTATACGTCTATAACGATATATATTCTAGCCTAAGGCAACCTAACATGTCGAATGTAATATTTTACAACATTCCTGTCGTGTCGTCGCCTGCTTCTCGATGGGGACATTATATACGTCTATAACGTTGTATATTCTAACCTAACGCAACCTAACATCTGGGATGTAATATTTTACAACATTCCTGGCGTGTCGTCGCCTACTTCTGGATGTGGACATTATATACATCTATAACGTCATATATCCTACCGTAAAGGAACCTAACATATCGGATGTAATATTTTGATACTTTCCTGGCATGTCGGTCCCTACGTCTCGGTGGGATCATTATATACGTCTATAACGATATATATCCTAACCTAAGGCAACCTAACATCTCGGATGTAATATTTTACAACATTCCTGGCATGTCGGTCCCTACTTCTCGGTGGGAACATTCTATACGTCTATATCGTTGTATATCCTAACCTAAGGGAACCTAACATCTCGGGTGTAATATTTTACAACATTGCTGACGAGTCGGCCCCTACTTCTCGGTGGGAACATTCTATACGTCTATAACGATATATATCCTAACCTAAGGCAACCTAACATCTCGGATGTAATATTTTACAACATTCCTGGCGCTTCGGCTGCTACTTTTCGGTGGGAACATAATATACGTCTATAACGTTGTATATCCTAACCTAAGGCAACCTAACATCTCGGATGTAATATTTTACAACATTCCTAGCATGTCGGTCCCTACTTCTCGGTGGGAACATTGTATACGTCTATAACGATATATATTCTAGCCTAAAGCAACCTAACATGTCGAATGTAATATTTTACAACATTCTTGTCGAGTCGTCGTCTGCTTCTCGATGGGGACATTATATACGTCTATAACGTTGTATATTCTAACCTAACGCAACCTAACATCTGGGATGTTATATTTTACAACATTCCTGGCGTGTCGTCGCCTACTTCTGGATGGGGACATTATATACATCTATAACGTCATATATCCTAACCTAAGGGAACCTAACATCTCGGGTGTAATATTTTACAACATTCCTGGCGTGTCGTCGCCTACTTCTCGATGGGAACATTATATACGTCTATAACGTTATATATCCTAGCCTAAGGCAACCTAACTTGTAGAATGTAATATTTTACAACATTCCTGGCGTGTCGTCGCCTACTTCTCTATGGGAACATTATATACATCTATAACGTTGTATATCCTAACCTAAGGCAACCTAACATCTCGGATGTAATATTTTACCACATTCCTGTCATGTCGGTCCCTACTTCTCGGTGGGAACATTGTATACGTCTATAACGATATATATCCTAGCCTAAGTCAACCTAACATGTCGAATGTAATATTTTACAACATTCCTGTCGTGTCGTCGCCTGCTTCTCGATGGGAACATTATATACATCTATAACGTTGTATATCCTAACCTAAGGCAACCTAACATCTCGGATGTAATATTTTACCACATTCCTGTCATGTCGGTCCCTACTTCTCGGTGGGAACATTGTATACGTCTATAACGATATATATCCTAGCCTAAGGCAACCTAACATGTCGAATGTAATATTTTACAACATTCCTGTCGTGTCGTCGCCTGCTTCTCGATGGGGACGTTATATACGTCTATAACGTTGTATATTCTAACCTAACGCAACCTAACATCTGGGATGTAATATTTTACTACATTCCTGGCGTGTCGTCGCCTACTTCTGGATCTGGACATTATATACATCTATAACGTCATATATCCTAACCTAAAGGAACCTAACATATCGGATGTAATATTTTGATACTTTCCTGGCATGTCGGTCCCTACGTCTCGGTGGGATCATTATATACGTCTATAACGATATATATCCTAACCTAAGGCAACCTAACATCTCGGATGTAATATTTTACAACATTCCTGGCATGTCGGTCACTACATCTCGGTGGGAACATTATATACGTCTGTAACGATATATACCCTTTTTTTTTTTTTTTTTTTTTTTCGCAGGGAAATCCTCATGGATACCGTGGATTTTTTGGGAAATCCGCGGTTATGTCGGACTCTTACCGACTAAAACCCTGCGGTGGTCTTCCTACACTTCTAGCGGGTAGCCGGGAACTCTTTCGAACGCGTCCAGCATCCCGCCTCGTGTCTGAGTTCTTTGAACTCCCTGTTCATAGCTGGCGTGCGAGTTCATATTTTAGATTGGCAACGACTGCAACCACCACAGTCGTTTGCCGCTCCTCGGTCGAGCGCGTGCCGGATAGATTTGACCCAAACCCTGTCTATCCGGCGCTCGGTTGCTCTTTCTGTTTTTTCTTATTTTTTTTTCTTTGCGCAATCTTTTCTATTACGCTTGTGTGCAAATGCATGCATTCCTCACGCGTACCTCTTTGTCGAATTTCTTGCGCCTGTCTTCAATCTTCGAAGTCGTCTTCCTCTTCTCCCGCTTGTGGCGTTTGAGATGGACGGCGGCAGCGAAGCTCCGCTCCCCGGTGGGTACTTTGGAGCGACTCTCGCGCCCTGACGGACGAGAGTCCCCTACCTTGGAGTGGAACGTGGCAAACGTCTACAACGCCGACCACGTAAGGCTCGTCGAGCAGAAAGCGTGCGCTCTCTTTCGCGCTCGGCGGCTTCCTTCGCAGCCATCACTTTGTCGCAAAACAAGGTAACGGCTCGCCAGTATCTCTCCCCTTCCAGCATCTTCGGCAGGATGCTGGTCGGCGAGAGATCCCGTCCGATCTCTGCCACGAGAGCGTGGCGCAGCGTTTGCCACGCTGGACAGCATTCCAACGTGTGCTGCGCAGAGTCGTCTCCGTCTCCGCAATGGTGACATTCAGCCGTGGCCTCTTTTCCGATCTTGCAGAGGTACTGACCGAAGCATCCATGTCCAGTCAGCACCTGCGTCACTCTGAAGGTGAGCTGCCCTCTCCTGTTTTCTACCCAGTTTTCCAAGATGGGTAGAATCGCTCCCACGATCCTGTGATTGGTCGCAGGTGCGAGTTTCTCCTTCCATTTAGAGAAAGTGAAGCGTCTCGCTTCTCTTCTAATCTCGTCCCTTGTCGGAGCAGGTGCACCTTCTTCTTCTACCTGGCGCGTTGTGCGAAGGGTTTCGTACACTATGAGGTCTTCCTGCGCCAGGTATTCCAGGGGTGCGAGACCCGCCAGCATTGTTGCCGCGTCGTAGGAAATCGTGCGATATCCTCTTATGACCCGAATGGCTATTCTTCGCCACGCGCTTCGCAGCAGCTGCAGCTTTCTGCCTCCTTTGTTAAGCGCGTCGCTCCATACCGGGGCTCCGTAAAGCGCAATGCTTTTTATCACCCCAGCATAGACTTTCCTTACTTTCTCGTCCGGTCCGTGCAGATTCGGCATGATGCGGCTTAGATAATTTGCCGCAGCATCCAGTCGAACGGCCTGACGAGCGAAGTGGAGACCAAAGTTCCATTTATCGTCGAGGAGCAGTCCGAGATACTTCATCTCGCTCCCCACTGTAACTTTGGATGGTCCGATGTTGACCACTTCGTTTCCTCCTCGCGGGTCTCTTCTTCGTCCCTTGAAGCACAGGATTTCAGATTTCTCCGGTGCCATCTGGAGCCCCATCTTCTTGATCGTATTAGCCACGACCGCAACTGCCACTTCGGCCCGGCAGATTGCGCGTTGCCGGCACGTGTCGACTGCCAACACCATCGTGTCATCCGCGTAGCACGTGAGATGCACGCCGGACGGCATTGGCAGCTTCAGGACCGCGTCGTACCCGAGATTCCAGAGAAGCGGTCCGAGGACCGATCCCTGGGGAACGCCGCGATCAATCTTCTTTTTCTCGATTCCATGCCGGCTATCGTAGAGAACCGCGCGGTCGCTCAGGTAATTTTCCACGACCCTTCGCAGGTATCGCGGAATCCCGTGCTTTTCAAGCGCTCTACGTATCGTACTCCATTCGAGGGAGTTGAACGCATTCTTAATATCTAAAGATATCGCGATTACGACTCCCCCGGCGGCGATCGCGTTTTCGGCGAAACTTTTCACTTGTCGAATGGCGTCAATCGTCGATCGTCCTTCTCGGAAGCCGAATTGATTCTCGGCTAAGTTCGGCCCGGTTCGCGACAGGTGCTCCACGAGGCGGTTGTGGATTATCCTTTCAAATAATTTTCCGACCTCGTCGAGCAAAACTATCGGCCTGTACGCTGCCGGTGAATCCTCCGGTTTTCCCGGCTTTCGGAGCAACACTAATCTGCCGGTTTTCCATCTTGCTGGCAACGTACCCGTCTTCAAGCATGCTGTAAATAACTTCCGCAATCTTGAATTCAGGACACTGAGTGCCATCGACCAGGCACGGCCGGGAATTCCGTCCGGTCCGGGCGCGGTGTTCTTCTTTGTCATGCGCTTTATGGCGCGAGCCATTTCCTCCTCGGAACGATATATACCCTAACCTAAGGCAACCTAACATCTCGGATGTAATATTTTACAACATTCCTGGTATGTCGGTCCCTACTTCTCGGTGGGAACATTCTATACGTCTATAACGTTGTATGTCCTAACCTAAGGGAACCTAACATCTCGGGTGTAATATTTTACAACATTGCTGACGCGTCGGCCCCTACTTCTCGGTGGGAACATTCTATACGTCTATAACGATATATATCCTAACCTAAGGCAACCTAACATCTCGGATGTAATATTTTACAACATTCCTGGCGCTTCGGCTGCTACTTTTCGGTGGGAACATTATATACGTCTATAACGTTACATATCCTAACGTATGGCAACATAACATCTCGGATGTTATATACTACAACATTCCTGGCGTGTCGTCGCCTGCTTCTCGATGGGGACTTTATGTACGTCTATAACGTTGTATATCCTAACCTAATGCAACCTAACATCTGGGATGTAATATTTTACAACATTCCTGGCATGTCGGTCCCTACGTCTCGGTGGGAACGTTATATACGTCTATAACGATATATATCCTAACCTAAGGGAACCTTACATCTCGGATGTAATATTTTACAACATTCTGGCGTGTCGTCGCCTGCTTCTCGATGGGGACATTATATACGTCTATAACCTTATATATACTAACCTAACGCAACCTAACATCTGGGATGTAATATTTTACAACATTCCTGGTAGGTCGTCGCCCGCTTCTCGATGGGGAGATTATATACGTCTATAACGTTGAATATCCTAACCTAAAGCAACCTAAATCTGGGATGTAATATTTTACAACATCCCTGGCATGTCGGTCCCCACGTCTCGGTGGGAACATTATATACGTCTATAACGATATATATCCTAACCTAAGGCAACCTAACATCTCGGATGTAATATTTTACAACATTCCTGGCATGTCGGTCCCTACTTCTCGGTGGGAACATTGTATACGTCTATAGCGATATATATTCTAGCCTAAGGCTACCTAACATGTCGAATGTAATATTTTACAACGTTCCTGTCGTGTCGTCGCCTGCTTCTCGATGAGGACATTATATACGTCTATAATGTTGTATATTCTAACCTAACGCAACCTAACATCTGGGATGTTATATTTTACAACATTCCTGGCGTGTCGTCGCCTACTTCTGGATGGGGACATTATATACATCTATAACGTCATATATCCTAACCTAAGGGAACCTAACATCTCGGGTGTAATATTTTACAACATTCCTGGCGTGTCGTCGCCTACTTCTCGATGGGAACATTATATACGTCTATAACGTTATATATCCTAGCCTAAGGCAACCTAATTTGTAGAATGTAATATTTTACAACATTCCTGGCGTGTCGTCGCCTACTTCTCTATGGGAACATTGTATACGTCTATAACGATATATATCCTAGCCTATGGCAACCTAACATGTCGAATGTAATATTTTACAACATTCCTGTCGTGTCGTCGCCTGCTTCTCGATGGGGACATTATATACGTCTATAACGTCATATATCCTAACCTAAGGGAACCTAACATCTCGGGTATAATATTTTACAACATTCCTGGCGTGTCGTCGCCTACTTCTCGATGGGAACATTATATACGTCTATAACGTTATATATCCTAGCCTAAGGCAACCTAACTTGTAGAATGTAATATTTTACAACATTCCTGGCGTGTCGTCGCCTACTTCTCTATGGGATTATTATATACGTCTATAACCATATATATCCTAACCTAAGGCAACCTAACATCTCGGATGTAATATTTTACAACATTCCTGGCATGTCGGTCACTACATCTCGGTGGGAACATTATATACGTCTGTAACGATATATACCCTAACCTAAGGCAACCTAACATCTCGGATGTAATATTTTACCACATTCCTGTCATGTCGGTCCCTACTTCTCGGTGGGAACATTGTATACGTCTATAACGATATATATCCTAGCCTAAGGCAACCTAACATGTCGAATGTAATATTTTACAACATTCCTGTCGTGTCGTCGCCTGCTTCTCGATGGGGACATTATATACGTCTATAACGTTGTATATTCTAACCTAACGCAACCTAACATCTGGGATGTAATATTTTACAACATTCCTGGCGTGTCGTCGCCTGCTTCTGGATGTGGACATTATATACATCTATAACGTCATATATCCTAACCTAAAGGAACCTAACATATCGGATGTAATATTTTGATACTTTCCTGGCATGTCGGTCCCTACGTCTCGGTGGGATCATTATATACGTCTATAAGGATATATTTCCTAACCTAAGGCAACCTAACATCTCGGATGTAATACTTTACAACATTCCTGGAATGTCCGTCACTACATCTCGGTGGGAACATTATATACGTCTGTAACGATATATACCCTAACCTAAGGCAACCTAACATCTCGGATGTAATATTTTACAACATTCTGGCGTGTCGTCGCCTGCTTCTCGATGGGGACATTATATACGTCTATAACCTTGTATATACTAACCTAACGCAACCTAACATCTGGGATGTAATATTTTACATCATTCCTGGTGGGTCGTCGCCCGCTTCTCGATGGGGACATTATATACGTCTATAACGTTGACTATCCTAACCTAAAGCAACCTAACATCTGGGATGTAATATTTTACAAGATCCCTGGCATGTCGGTCCCCACGTCTCGGTGGGAACATTATATACGTCTATAACGATATATATCCTAACCTAAGGCAACCTAACATCTCGGATGTAATATTTTACAACATTCCTGGCATGTCGGTCCCTACTTCTCGGTGGAAACAATGTATACGTCTATAACGATATATATCCTAGCCTAAGGCAACCCAACATATAGAATGTAATATTTTACAACATTCCTGGCGTGTCGTCGTCTACTTCTCGATGGGAACATTATATACGTCTATAACGATATATATCCTAACCTAAGGCAACCTAACATCTCGGATGTAAAATTTTACAACATTCCTGGCATGTCGGTCGCTACTTCTCGGTGGGAACATTGTACACGCCTATAGCGATATATACTCTAGCCTAAGGCTACCTAACATGTCGAATGTAATATTTTACAACGTTCCTGTCGTGTCGTCGCCTGCTTCTCGATGGGGACATAATATACGTCTATAACGTTGTATATTCTAACCTAACGCAACCTAACATCTGGGATGTTATATTTTACAACATTCCTGGCGTGTCGTCGCCTACTTCTGGATGGGGACATTATATACATCTATAACGTCATATATCCTAACCTAAGGGAACCTAACATCTCGGGTGTAATATTTTACAACATTCCTGGCGTGTCGTCGCCTACTTCTCGATGGGAACATTATATACGTCTATAACGTTATATATCCTAGCCTAAGGCAACCTAACTTGTAGAATGTAATATTTTACAACATTCTGGCGTGTCGTCGCCTACTTCTCGATGGGGACATTATATACATCTATAACGTTGTATATCCTAACCTAAGGCAACCTAACATCTCGGATGTAATATTTTACAACATTCCTGGCATGTCGGGCCCTACTTCTCGGTGGGAACATTGTATACGTCTATAACGATATATATACTAGCCTAAGGCATCCTAACGTGTCAAATGTAATATTTTACAACATTCCTGGCGGGTCGTCGCCTACTTCTCGATGGGGACATTATATACATCTATAACGTTGTATATCCTAACCTAAGGCAACCTAACATCTCGGATGTAATATTTTACAACATTCTGGCGTGTCGTCGCCTACTTCTCGATGGGGACATTATATACATCTATAACGTTGTATATCCTAACCTAAGGCAACCTAACATCTCGGATGTAATATTTTACAACATTCCTGGCATGTCGGGCCCTACTTCTCGGTGGGAACATTGTATACGTCTATAACGATATATATCCTAGCCTAAGGCAACCTAACATGTCGAATGTAATATTTTACAACATTCCTGTCGTGTCGCCGCCTGCTTCTCGATGGGGACATTATATACGTCTATAACGTTGTATATTCTAACCTAACGCAACCTAACATCTGGGATGTAATATTTTACAACATTCCTGGCGTGTCGTCGCCTACTTCTGGATGGGGTCGTTATATACATCTATAACGTCATATATCCTAACCTAAGGGAACCTAACATCTCGGGTATAATATTTTACAACATTCCTGGCGTGTCGTCGCCTACTTCTCGATGGGAACATTATATACGTCTATAACGTTATATATCCTAGCCTAAGGCAACCTAACTTGTAGAATGTAATATTTTACAACATTCCTGGCGTGTCGTCGCCTACTTCTCTATGGGAACATTATATACATCTATAACGTTGTATATCCTAACCTAAGGCAACCTAACATCTCGGATGTAATATTTTACAACATTCCTAGCATGTCGGTCCCTACTTCTCGGTGGGAACATTGTATACGTCTATAACGATATATATTCTAGCCTAAGGCAACCTAACATGTCGAATGTAATATTTTACAACATTCCTGTCGTGTCGTCGCCTGCTTCTCGATGGGGACATTATATACGTCTATAACGTTGTATATTCTATCCTAACGCAACCTAACATCCGGGATGTTATATTTTACAACATTCCTGGCGTGTCGTCGCCTACTTCTGGATGGGGACATTATATACATCTATAACGTCATATATCCTAACCTAAGGGAACCTAACATATCGGGTGTAATATTTTACAACATTCCTGGCGTGTCGTCGCCTACTTCTCGATGGGGACATTATATACATCTATAACGTTGTATATCCTAACCTAAGGCAACCTAACATCTCGGATGTAATATTTTACAACATTCCTGTCATGTCGGTAACTACTTCTCGTTGGGAACATTGTATACGTCTATAACGATATATATCCTAGCCTAAGGCTACCTAACATCTCGGGTGTAATGTTTTACAACATTCCTGGCGTGTCGTCGCATACTTCTCGATGGGGACATTATATACATCTATAACGTTGTATATCCTAACCTAAGGCAACCTAACATCTCGGATGTAATATTTTACAACATTCCTGGCATGTCGGTCCCTACTTCTCGGTGGGAACATTGTATACGTCTATAACGATATATATTCTAGCCTAAGGCTACCTAACATGTCGAATGTAATATTTTACAACGTTCCTGTCGTGTCGTCGCCTGCTTCTCGATGGGGACATTATATACGTCTATAACGTTGTATATTCTAACCTAACGCAACCTAACATCTGGGATGTTATATTTTACAACATTCCTGGCGTGTCGTCGCCTACTTCTGGATGGGGACATTATATACATCTATAACGTCATATATCCTAACCTAAGGGAACCTAACTTCTCGGGTGTAATATTTTACAACATTCCTGGCATGTCGGTCCCTACGTCTCCGTGGGTACATTGTACACGTCTATAACCTTGTATAACCTAACCTAACGCAACCTAACATCTGGGATGTAATATTTTAAAACATTCCTGGCATGTCGCTCCCTACGTCTCGGTGGGAACATTATATACGTCTATAACGATATATATCCTAACCTAAGGCAACCTAACATCTCGGATGTAATATTTTACAACATTCCTGGCGCTTCGGCTGCTACCTTTCGGTGGGAACATTATATACGTCTATAACGTTACATATCCTAACGCATGGCAACATAACATCTCGGATGTTATATTTTTCAACATTCCTGGCGTGTCGTCGCCTGCTTCTCGATGGGGACATTATATACGTCTATAACGTTGTATATTCTATCCTAACGCAACCTAACATCTGGGATATTATACTTTACAACATTCCTGGCGTGTCGTCGCCTACTTCTGGATGGGGACATTATATACATCTATAACGTCATATATCCTAACCTAAGGGAACCTAACATCTCGGGTGTAATATTTTACAACATTCCTGGCGTGTCGTCGCCTACTTCTCGATGGGGACATTATATACATCTATAACGTTGTATATCCTAACCTAAGGCAACCTAACATCTCGGATGTAATATTTTACAACATTCCTGGCATGTCAGTCCCTACTTCTCGGTGGGAACATTGTATACGTCTATAACGATATATATTCTAGCCTAAGGCTACCTAACATGTCGAATGTAATATTTTACAACGTTCCTGTCGTGTCGTCGCCTGCTTCTCGATGGGGACATTATATACGTCTATAACGTTGTATATTCTAACCTAACGCAACCTAACATCTGGGATGTTATATTTTACAACATTCCTGGCGTGTCGTCGCCTACTTCTGGATGGGGACATTATATACATCTATAACGTCATATATCCTAACCTAAGGGAACCTAACATCTCGGGTGTAATATTTTACAACATTCCTGGCGTGTCGTCGCCTACTTCTCGATGGGGACATTATATACATCTATAACGTTGTATATCCTAACCTAAGGCAACCTAACATCGCGGATGTAATATTTTACAACATTCCTGGCATGTCGGGCCCTACTTCTCGGTGGGAACATTGTATACGTCTATAACGATATATATCCTAGCCTAAGGCTACCTAACATGTCGAACGTAATATTTTACAACGTTCCTGTCGTGTCGTCGCCTGCTTCTCGATGGGGACATTATATACGTGTATAACGTTGTATATTCTAACCTAACGCAACCTAACATCTGGGATGTTATATTTTACAACATTCCTGGCGTGTCGTCGCCTACTTCTGGATGGGGACATTATATACATCTATAACGTCATATATCCTAACCTAAGGGAACCTAACATCTCGGGTGTAATATTTTACAACATTCCTGGCGTGTCGTCGCCTACTTCTCGATGGGGACATTATATACATCTATAACGTTGTATATCCTAACCTAAGGCAACCTAACATCTCGGATGTAATATTTTACAACATTCCTGTCATGTCGGTCCCTACTTCTCGGTGGGAACATTGTATACGTCTATAACGATATATATCCTAGCCTAAGGCAACCTAACATGTCGAATGTAATATTTTACAACATTCCTGTCGTGTCGCCGCCTGCTTCTCGATGGGGACATTATATACGTCTATAACGTTGTATATTCTAACCTAACGCAACCTAATATCTGGGATGTAATATTTTACAACATTCCTGGCGTGTCGTCGCCTACTTCTGGATGGGGACATTATATACATCTATAACGTCATATATCCTAACCTAAGGGAACCTAACATCTCGGGTGTAATATTTTACAACATTCCTGGCGTGTCGTCGCCTACTTCTCGATGGGGACATTATATACATCTATAACCTTGTATATACTAACCTAACGCAACCTAACATCTAGGATGTAATATTTTAAAACTTTCCTGGCATGTCGGTCCCTACGTCTCGGTGGGAACATTATATACGTCTATAACGATATATATCCTAACCTAAGGCAACCTAACATCTCGGATGTTATATTTTTCAACATTCCTGGCGTGTCGTCGCCTGCTTCTCGATGGGGACTTTATGTACGTCTAGAACGTTGTATATCCTAAGCTAACGCAACCTAACATCTCGGATGTAATATTTTACAACATTCCTGGCATGTCGGTCCCTACTTCTCGGTGGGAACATTCTATACGTCTATAACGTTGTATATCCTAACCTAAGGGAACCTAACGTCTCGGGTGTAATATTTTACAACATTGCTGACGCGTCGGCCCCTACTTCTCGGTGGGAACATTCTATACGTCTATAACGATATATATCCTAACCTAAGGCAACCTAACATCTCGGATGTAATATTTTACAACATTCCTGGCGCTTCGGCTGCTACTTTTCGGTGGGAACATTATATACGTCTATAACGTTACATATCCTAACGTATGGCAACATAACATCTCGGATGTTATATATTACAACATTCCTGGCGTGTCGTCGCCTGCTTCTCGATGGGGACTTTATGTACGTCTATAACGTTGTATATCCTAACCTAACGCAACCTAACATCTGGGATGTAATATTTTACAACATTCCTGGCATGTCGGTCCCTACGTCTCGGTGGGAACGTTATATACGTCTATAATGATATATATCCTAACCTAAGGGAACCTTACATCTCGGATGTAATATTTTACAACATTCCTGGCATGTCGGGCCCTACTTCTCGGTGGGAACATTGTATACGTCTATAACGATATATATACTAGCCTAAGGCAACCTAACGTGTCGAATGTAATATTTTACAACATTCCTGGCGTGTCGTCGCCTACTTCTCGATGGGGACATTATATACATCTATAACGTTGTATATCCTAACCTAAGGCAACCTAACATCTCGGATGTAATATTTTACAACATTCTGGCGTGTCGTCGCCTACTTCTCGATGGGGACATTATATACATCTATAACGTTGTATATCCTAACCTAAGGCAACCTAACATCTCGGGTGTAATATTTTACAACATTCCTGGCGTGTCGTCGCCTACTTCTCGATGGGGACATTATATACATCTATAACGTTGTATATCCTAACCTAAGGCAACCTAACATCTCGGATGTAATATTTTACAACATTCCTGGCATGTCGGTCCCTACTTCTCGGTGGGAACATTGTATACTTCTATAACGATATATATTCTAGCCTAAGGCTACCTAACATGTCGAATGTAATATTTTACAACGTTCCTGTCGTGTCGTCGCCTGCTTCTCGATGGGGACATTATATACGTCTATAACGTTGTATATTCTAACCTAACGCAACCTAACATCTGGGATGTTATATTTTACAACATTCCTGGCGTGTCGTCGCCTACTTCTGGATGGGGACATTATATACATCTATAACGTCATATATCCTAACCTAAGGGAACCTAACATCTCGGGTGTAATATTTTACAACATTCCTGGCGTGTCGTCGCCTACTTCTCGATGGGGACATTATATACATCTATAACGTTGTATATCCTAACCTAAGGCAACCTAACATCTCGGATGTAATATTTTACAACATTCCTGGCATGTCGGTCCCTACTTCTCGGTGGGGACATTGTATACGTCTATAACGATATATATTCTAGCCTAAGGCTACCTAACATGTCGAATGTAATATTTTACAACATTCTGGCGTGTCGTCGCCTGCTTCTCAAAGGGGACATTATATACGTCTATAACGTTGTATATCCTAACCTAACGCAACCTAACATCTGGGACGTAATATTTTACAACATTCCTGACGCGTCGGTCCCTACATCTCGGTGTGGACATTCTATACGTCTATAACGTTGTATATCCTAACCTAAGGGAACCTAACATCTCGGGTGTAATATTTTAGAACATTCCTGACGCGTCAGTCCCTATTTCTCGGTGGGAACATTATATACGTCTATAACGTTATATATCCTAGCCTAAGGCAACCTCACTTGTAGAATGTAATATTTTACAACATTCCTGGCGTGTCGTCGCCTACTTCTCGATGGGGACATTATATACATCTATAACGTTGTATATCCTAACCTAAGGCAACCTAACATCTCGGATGTAATATTTTACAACATTCCTGGCATGTCGGTCCCTACTTCTCGGTGGGAACATTCTATACGTCTATAACGTTGTATATCCTAACCTAAGGGAACCTAACGTCTCGGGTGTAATATTTTACAACATTGCTGACGCGTCGGCCCCTACTTCTCGGTGGGAACATTCTATACGTCTATAACGATATATATCCTAACCTAAGGCAACCTAACATCTCGGATGTAATATTTTACAACATTCCTGGCGCTTCGGCTGCTACTTTTCGGTGGGAACATTATATACGTCTATAACGTTACATATCCTAACGTATGGCAACATAACATCTCGGATGTTATATATTACAACATTCCTGGCGTCTCGTCGCCTGCTTCTCGATGGGGACTTTATGTACGTCTATAACGTTGTATATCCTAACCTAACGCAACCTAACATCTGGGATGTAATATTTTACAACATTCCTGGCATGTCGGTCCCTACGTCTCGGTGGGAACGTTATATACGTCTATAATGATATATATCCTAACCTAAGGGAACCTTACATCTCGGATGTAATATTTTACAACATTCCTGGCATGTCGGGCCCTACTTCTCGGTGGGAACATTGTATACGTCTATAACGATATATATACTAGCCTAAGGCAACCTAACGTGTCGAATGTAATATTTTACAACATTCCTGGCGTGTCGTCGCCTACTTCTCGATGGGGACATTATATACATCTATAACGTTGTATATCCTAACCTAAGGCAACCTAACATCTCGGATGTAATATTTTACAACATTCTGGCGTGTCGTCGCCTACTTCTCGATGGGGACATTATATACATCTATAACGTTGTATATCCTAACCTAAGGCAACCTAACATCTCGGGTGTAATATTTTACAACATTCCTGGCGTGTCGTCGCCTACTTCTCGATGGGGACATTATATACATCTATAACGTTGTATATCCTAACCTAAGGCAACCTAACATCTCGGATGTAATATTTTACAACATTCCTGGCATGTCGGTCCCTACTTCTCGGTGGGAACATTGTATACTTCTATAACGATATATATTCTAGCCTAAGGCTACCTAACATGTCGAATGTAATATTTTACAACGTTCCTGTCGTGTCGTCGCCTGCTTCTTGATGGGGACATTATATACGTCTATAACGTTGTATATTCTAACCTAACGCAACCTAACATCTGGGATGTTATATTTTACAACATTCCTGGCGTGTCGTCGCCTACTTCTGGATGGGGACATTATATACATCTATAACGTCATATATCCTAACCTAAGGGAACCTAACATCTCGGGTGTAATATTTTACAACATTCCTGGCGTGTCGTCGCCTACTTCTCGATGGGGACATTATATACATCTATAACGTTGTATATCCTAACCTAAGGCAACCTAACATCTCGGATGTAATATTTTACAACATTCCTGGCATGTCGGTCCCTACTTCTCGGTGGGGACATTGTATACGTCTATAACGATATATATTCTAGCCTAAGGCTACCTAACATGTCGAATGTAATATTTTACAACGTTCCTGTCGTGTCGTCGCCTGCTTCTCGATGGGGACATTATATACGTCTATAACGCTGTATATCTTAACCTGAGGGAACCTAACATCTCGGGTGTAATATTTTAGAACATTCCTGACGCGTCAGTCCCTATTTCTCGGTGGCAACATTATATACGTCTATAACGTTATATATCCTAGCCTAAGGCAACCTCACTTGTAGAATGTAATATTTTACAACATTCCTGGCGTGTCGTCGCCTACTTCTCGATGGGGACATTATATACATCTATAACGTTGTATATCCTAACCTAAGGCAACCTAACGTCTCGGATGTAATATTTTACAACATTCCTGTCATGTCGGTCCCTACTTCTCGGTGGGAACATTATATACGTCTATAACGTTGTATATTCTAACCTAACGCAACCTAATATCTGGGATGTAATATTTTACAACATTCCTGGCGTGTCGTCGCCTACTTCTGGATGGGGACATTATATACATCTATAACGTCATATATCCTAACCTAAGGGAACCTAACATCTCGGGTGTAATATTTTACAACATTCCTGGCGTGTCGTCGCCTACTTCTCGATGGGGACATTATATACATCTATAACCTTGTATATACTAACCTAACGCAACCTAACATCTGGGATGTAATATTTTACAACATTCCTGGCATGTCGGTCCCTACGTCTCCGTGGGTACATTGTACACGTCTATAACCTTGTATATCCTAACCTAACGCAACCTAACATCTGGGATGTAATATTTTACAACATTCCTGGCATGTCGGTCCCTACGTCTAGGTGGGAACGTTATATACGTCTATAACGATATATATCCTAACCTAAGGGAACCTTACATCTCGGATGTAATATTTTACAACATTCCTGGCATGTCGGGCCCTACTTCTCGGTGGGAACATTGTATACGTCTATAACGATATATATACTAGCCTAAGGCAACCTAACGTGTCGAATGTAATATTTTACAACATTCCTGGCGTGTCGTCGCCTACTTCTCGATGGGGACATTATATACATCTATAACGTTGTATATCCTAACCTAAGGCAACCTAACATCTCGGATGTAATATTTTACAACATTCTGGCGTGTCGTCGCCTACTTCTCGATGGGGACATTATATACATCTATAACGTTGTATATCCTAACCTAAGGCAACCTAACATCTCGGGTGTAATATTTTACAACATTCCTGGCGTGTCGTCGCATACTTCTCGATGGGGACATTATATACATCTATAACGTTGTATATCCTAACCTAAGGCAACCTAACATCTCGGATGTAATATTTTACAACATTCCTGGCATGTCGGGCCCTACTTCTCGGTGGGAACATTGTATACGTCTATAACGATATATATCCTAGCCTAAGGCAACCTAACATGTCGAATGTAATATTTTACAACATTCCTGTCGTGTCGTCGCCTGCTTCTCGATGGGGACATTCTATACGTCTATAACGCTGTATATCTTAACCTAAGGGAACCTAACATCTCGGGTGTAATATTTTAGAACATTCCTGACGCGTCAGTCCCTATTTCTCGGTGGGAACATTATATACGTCTATAACGTTATATATCCTAGCCTAAGGCAACCTCACTTGTAGAATGTAATATTTTACAACATTCCTGGCGTGTCGTCGCCTACTTCTCGATTGGGACATTATATACATCTATAACGTTGTATATCCTAACCTAAGGCAACCTAACATCTCGGATGTAATATTTTACAACATTCCTGGCATGTCGGGCCCTACTTCTCGGTGGGAACATTGTATACGTCTATAACGATATATATCCTAGCCTAAGGCAACCCAACATGTAGAATGTAATATTTTACAACATTCCAGGCGTGTCCTCGCCTACTTCTCGATGGGGACATTATATACATCTATAACGTTGTATGTCCTAACCAAAGGCAACCTAACATCTCGGATGTAATATTTTACAACATTCCTGGCATGTCGGTCCCTACTTCTCGGTGGGAACATTGTATACGTCTATAACGATATATATTCTAGCCTAAGGCTACCTAACATGTCGAATGTAATATTTTACAACGTTCCTGTCGTGTCGTCGCCTGCTTCTCGATGAGGACATTATATACGTCTATAACGTTGTATATTCTAACCTAACGCAACCTAACATCTGGGATGTTATATTTTACAACATTCCTGGCGTGTCGTCGCCTACTTCTGGATGGGGACATTATATACATCTATAACGTCATATATCCTAACCTAAGGGAACCTAACTTCTCGGGTGTAATATTTTTCAACATTCCTGGCATGTCGGTTCATACGTCTCCGTGGGTACATTGTACACGTCTATAACCTTGTATATCCTAACCTAACGCAACCTAACATCTGGGATGTAATATTTTAAAACATTCCTGGCATGTCGGTCCCTACGTCTCGGTGGGAACATTATATACGTCTATAACGATATATATCCTAACCTAAGGCAACCTAACATCTCGCATGTAATATTTTACAACATTCCTGGCGCTTCGGCTGCTACTTTTCGGTGGGAACATTATATACGTCTATAACGTTACATATCCTAACGTATGGCAACATAACATCTCGGATGTTATATTTTTCAACATTCCTGGCGTGTCGTCGCCTGCTTCTCGATGGGGACATTATATACGTCTATAACGTTGTATATTCTATCCTAACGCAACCTAACATCTGGGATATTATACTTTACAACATTCCTGGCGTGTCGTCGCCTACTTCTGGATGGGGACATTATATACATCTATAACGTCATATATCCTAACCTAAGGGAACCTAACATCTCGGGTGTAATATTTTACAACATTCCTGGCGTGTCGTCGCCTACTTCTCGATGGGGACATTATATACATCTATAACGTTGTATATCCTAACCTAAGGCAACCTAACATCGCGGATGTAATATTTTACAACATTCCTGGCATGTCGGGCCCTACTTCTCGGTGGGAACATTGTATACGTCTATAACGATATATATCCTAGCCTAAGGCAACCTAACATGTCGAATGTAATATTTTACAACATTCCTGTCGTGTCGCCGCCTGCTTCTCGATGGGGACATTATATACGTCTATAACGTTGTATATTCTAACCTAACGAAACCTAATATCTGGGATGTAATATTTTACAACATTCCTGGCGTGTCGTCGCCTACTTCTGGATGGGGACATTATATACATCTATAACGTCATATATCCTAACCTAAGGGAACCTAACATCTCGGGTGTAATATTTTACAACATTCCTGGCGTGTCGTCGCCTACTTCTCGATGGGGACATTATATACATCTATAACCTTGTATATACTAACCTAACGCAACCTAACATCTAGGATGTAATATTTTAAAACTTTCCTGGCATGTCGGTCCCTACGTCTCGGTGGGAACATTATATACGTCTCTAACGATATATATCCTAACCTAAGGCAACCTAACATCTCGGATGTTATATTTTTCAACATTCCTGGCGTGTCGTCGCCTGCTTCTCGATGGGGACTTTATGTACGTCTAGAACGTTGTATATCCTAAGCTAACGCAACCTAACATCTCGGATGTAATATTTTACAACATTCCTGGCATGTCGGTCCCTACTTCTCGGTGGGAACATTCTATACGTCTATAACGTTGTATATCCTAACCTAAGGGAACCTAACGTCTCGGGTGTAATATTTTACAACATTGCTGACGCGTCGGCCCCTACTTCTCGGTGGGAACATTCTATACGTCTATAACGATATATATCCTAACCTAAGGCAACCTAACATCTCGGATGTAATATTTTACAACATTCCTGGCGCTTCGGCTGCTACTTTTCGGTGGGAACATTATATACGTCTATAACGTTACATATCCTAACGTATGGCAACATAACATCTCGGATGTTATATATTACAACATTCCTGGCGTGTCGTCGCCTGCTTCTCGATGGGGACTTTATGTACGTCTATAACGTTGTATATCCTAACCTAACGCAACCTAACATCTGGGATGTAATATTTTACAACATTCCTGGCATGTCGGTCCCTACGTCTAGGTGGGAACGTTATATACGTCTATAACGATATATATCCTAACCTAAGGGAACCTTACATCTCGGATGTTATATTTTACAACATTCCTGGCCTGTCGGGCCCTACTTCTCGGTGGGAACATTGTATACGTCTATAACGATATATATACTAGCCTAAGGCAACCTAACGTGTCGAACGTAATATTTTACAACATTCCTGGCGTGTCGTCGCCTACTTCTCGATGGGGACATTATATACATCTATAACGTTGTATATCCTAACCTAAGGCAACCTAACATCTCGGATGTAATATTTTACAACATTCTGGCGTGTCGTCGCCTACTTCTCGATGGGGACATTATATACATCTATAACGTTGTATATCCTAACCTAAGGCAACCTAACATCTCGGGTGTAATATTTTACAACATTCCTGGCGTGTCGTCGCATACTTCTCGATGGGGACATTATATACATCTATAACGTTGTATATCCTAACCTAAGGCAACCTAACATCTCGGATGTAATATTTTACAACATTCCTGGCATGTCGGGCCCTACTTCTCGGTGGGAACATTGTATACGTCTATAACGATATATATCCTAGCCTAAGGCAACCTAACATGTCGAATGTAATATTTTACAACATTCCTGTCGTGTCGTCGCCTGCTTCTCGATGGGGACATTCTATACGTCTATAACGCTGTATATCTTAACCTAAGGGAACCTAACATCTCGGGTGTAATATTTTAGAACATTCCTGACGCGTCAGTCCCTATTTCTCGGTGGGAACATTATATACGTCTATAACGTTATATATCCTAGCCTAAGGCAACCTCACTTGTAGAATGTAATATTTTACAACATTCCTGGCGTGTCGTCGCCTACTTCTCGATTGGGACATTATATACATCTGTAACGTTGTATATCCTAACCTAAGGCAACCTAACATCTCGGATGTAATATTTTACAACATTCCTGGCATGTCGGTCCCTACTTCTCGGTGGGAACATTGTATACGTCTATAACGATATATATTCTAGCCTAAGGCTACCTAACATGTCGAATGTAATATTTTACAACGTTCCTGTCGTGTCGTCGCCTGCTTCTCGATGGGGACATTATATACGTCTATAACGTTGTATATTCTAACCTAACGCAACCTAACATCTGGGATGTTATATTTTACAACATTCCTGGCGTGTCGTCGCCTACTTCTGGATGGGGGCATTATATACATCTATAACGTCATATATCCTAACATAAGGGAACCTAACATCTCGGGTGTAATATTTTACAACATTCCTGGCGTGTCGTCGCCTACTTCTCGATGGGGACATTATATACATCTATAACGTTGTATATCCTAACCTAAGGCAACCTAACATCTCGGATGTAATATTTTACAACATTCCTGTCATGTCGGTCCCTACTTCTCGGTGGGAACATTGTATACGTCTATAACGATATATATCCTAGCCTAAGGCAACCTAACATGTCGAATGTAATATTTTACAACATTCCTGTCGTGTCGCCGCCTGCTTCTCGATGGGGACATTATATACGTCTATAACGTTGTATATTCTAACCTAACGCAACCTAATATCTGGGATGTAATATTTTACAACATTCCTGGCGTGTCGTCGCCTACTTCTGGATGGGGACATTATATACATCTATAACGTCATATATCCTAACCTAAGGGAACCTAACATCTCGGGTGTAATATTTTACAACATTCCTGGCGTGTCGTCGCCTACTTCTCGATGGGGACATTATATACATCTATAACCTTGTATATACTAACCTAACGCAACCTAACATCTAGGATGTAATATTTTAAAACTTTCCTGGCATGTCGGTCCCTACGTCTCGGTGGGAACATTATATACGTCTATAACGATATATATTCTAACCTAAGGCAACCTAACATCTCGGATGTTATATTTTTCAACATTCCTGGCGTGTCGTCGCCTGCTTCTCGATGGGGACTTTATGTACGTCTAGGACGTTGTATATCCTAAGCTAACGCAACCTAACATCTCGGATGTAATATTTTACAACATTCCTGGCATGTCGGTCCCTACTTCTCGGTGGGAACATTCTATACGTCTATAACGTTGTATATCCTAACCTAAGGGAACCTAACGTCTCGGGTGTAATATTTTACAACATTGCTGACGCGTCGGCCCCTACTTCTCGGTGGGAACATTCTATACGTCTATAACGATATATATCCTAACCTAAGGCAACCTAACATCTCGGATGTAATATTTTACAACATTCCTGGCGCTTCGGCTGCTACTTTTCGGTGGGAACATTATATACGTCTATAACGTTACATATCCTAACGTATGGCAACATAACATCTCGGATGTTATATATTACAACATTCCTGGCGTGTCGTCGCCTGCTTCTCGATGGGGACTTTATGTACGTCTATAACGTTGTATATCCTAACCTAACGCAACCTAACATCTGGGATGTAATATTTTACAACATTCCTGGCATGTCGGTCCCTACGTCTAGGTGGGAACGTTATATACGTCTATAACGATATATATCCTAACCTAAGGGAACCTTACATCTCGGATGTTATATTTTACAACATTCCTGGCCTGTCGGGCCCTACTTCTCGGTGGGAACATTGTATACGTCTATAACGATATATATACTAGCCTAAGGCAACCTAACGTGTCGAACGTAATATTTTACAACATTCCTGGCGTGTCGTCGCCTACTTCTCGATGGGGACATTATATACATCTATAACGTTGTATATCCTAACCTAAGGCAACCTAACATCTCGGATGTAATATTTTACAACATTCTGGCGTGTCGTCGCCTACTTCTCGATGGGGACATTATATACATCTATAACGTTGTATATCCTAACCTAAGGCAACCTAACATCTCGGGTGTAATATTTTACAACATTCCTGGCGTGTCGTCGCATACTTCTCGATGGGGACATTATATACATCTATAACGTTGTATATCCTAACCTAAGGCAACCTAACATCTCGGATGTAATATTTTACAACATTCCTGGCATGTCGGGCCCTACTTCTCGGTGGGAACATTGTATACGTCTATAACGATATATATCCTAGCCTAAGGCAACCTAACATGTCGAATGTAATATTTTACAACATTCCTGTCGTGTCGTCGCCTGCTTCTCGATGGGGACATTCTATACGTCTATAACGCTGTATATCTTAACCTAAGGGAACCTAACATCTCGGGTGTAATATTTTAGAACATTCCTGACGCGTCAGTCCCTATTTCTCGGTGGGAACATTATATACGTCTATAACGTTATATATCCTAGCCTAAGGCAACCTCACTTGTAGAATGTAATATTTTACAACATTCCTGGCGTGTCGTCGCCTACTTCTCGATTGGGACATTATATACATCTGTAACGTTGTATATCCTAACCTAAGGCAACCTAACATCTCGGATGTAATATTTTACAACATTCCTGGCATGTCGGTCCCTACTTCTCGGTGGGAACATTGTATACGTCTATAACGATATATATTCTAGCCTAAGGCTACCTAACATGTCGAATGTAATATTTTACAACGTTCCTGTCGTGTCGTCGCCTGCTTCTCGATGGGGACATTATATACGTCTATAACGTTGTATATTCTAACCTAACGCAACCTAACATCTGGGATGTTATATTTTACAACATTCCTGGCGTGTCGTCGCCTACTTCTGGATGGGGGCATTATATACATCTATAACGTCATATATCCTAACATAAGGGAACCTAACATCTCGGGTGTAATATTTTACAACATTCCTGGCGTGTCGTCGCCTACTTCTCGATGGGGACATTATATACATCTATAACGTTGTATATCCTAACCTAAGGCAACCTAACATCTCGGATGTAATATTTTACAACATTCCTGTCATGTCGGTCCCTACTTCTCGGTGGGAACATTGTATACGTCTATAACGATATATATCCTAGCCTAAGGCAACCTAACATGTCGAATGTAATATTTTACAACATTCCTGTCGTGTCGCCGCCTGCTTCTCGATGGGGACATTATATACGTCTATAACGTTGTATATTCTAACCTAACGCAACCTAATATCTGGGATGTAATATTTTACAACATTCCTGGCGTGTCGTCGCCTACTTCTGGATGGGGACATTATATACATCTATAACGTCATATATCCTAACCTAAGGGAACCTAACATCTCGGGTGTAATATTTTACAACATTCCTGGCGTGTCGTCGCCTACTTCTCGATGGGGACATTATATACATCTATAACCTTGTATATACTAACCTAACGCAACCTAACATCTAGGATGTAATATTTTAAAACTTTCCTGGCATGTCGGTCCCTACGTCTCGGTGGGAACATTATATACGTCTATAACGATATATATTCTAACCTAAGGCAACCTAACATCTCGGATGTTATATTTTTCAACATTCCTGGCGTGTCGTCGCCTGCTTCTCGATGGGGACTTTATGTACGTCTAGGACGTTGTATATCCTAAGCTAACGCAACCTAACATCTCGGATGTAATATTTTACAACATTCCTGGCATGTCGGTCCCTACTTCTCGGTGGGAACATTCTATACGTCTATAACGTTGTATATCCTAACCTAAGGGAACCTAACGTCTCGGGTGTAATATTTTACAACATTGCTGACGCGTCGGCCCCTACTTCTCGGTGGGAACATTCTATACGTCTATAACGATATATATCCTAACCTAAGGCAACCTAACATCTCGGATGTAATATTTTACAACATTCCTGGCGCTTCGGCTGCTACTTTTCGGTGGGAACATTATATACGTCTATAACGTTACATATCCTAACGTATGGCAACATAACATCTCGGATGTTATATATTACAACATTCCTGGCGTGTCGTCGCCTGCTTCTCGATGGGGACTTTATGTACGTCTATAACGTTGTATATCCTAACCTAACGCAACCTAACATCTCGGATGTAATATTTTACAACATTCCTGGCATGTCGGGCCCTACTTCTCGGTGGGAACATTGTATACGTCTATAACGATATATATACTAGCCTAAGGCAACCTAACGTGTCGAATGTAATATTTTACAACATTCCTGGCGTGTCGTCGCCTACTTCTCGATGGGGACATTATATACATCTATAACGTTGTATATCCTAACCTAAGGCAACCTAACATCTCGGATGTAATATTTTACAACATTCTGGCGTGTCGTCGCCTACTTCTCGATGGGGACATTATATACATCTATAACGTTGTATATCCTAACCTAAGGCAACCTAACATCTCGGGTGTAATATTTTACAACATTCCTGGCGTGTCGTCGCCTACTTCTCGATGGGGACATTATATACATCTATAACGTTGTATATCCTAACCTAAGGCAACCTAACATCTCGGATGTAATATTTTACAACATTCCTGGCATGTCGGTCCCTACTTCTCGGTGGGAACATTGTATACTTCTATAACGATATATATTCTAGCCTAAGGCTACCTAACATGTCGAATGTAATATTTTACAACTTTCCTGTCGTGTCGTCGCCTGCTTCTTGATGGGGACATTATATACGTCTATAACGTTGTATATTCTAACCTAACGCAACCTAACATCTGGGATGTTATATTTTACAACATTCCTGGCGTGTCGTCGCCTACTTCTGGATGGGGACATTATATACATCTATAACGTCATATATCCTAACCTAAGGGAACCTAACATCTCGGGTGTAATATTTTACAACATTCCTGGCGTGTCGTCGCCTACTTCTCGATGGGGACATTATATACATCTATAACGTTGTATATCCTAACCTAAGGCAACCTAACATCTCGGATGTAATATTTTACAACATTCCTGGCATGTCGGTCCCTACTTCTCGGTGGGGACATTGTATACGTCTATAACGATATATATTCTAGCCTAAGGCTACCTAACATGTCGAATGTAATATTTTACAACGTTCCTGTCGTGTCGTCGCCTGCTTCTCGATGGGGACATTATATACGTCTATAACGCTGTATATCTTAACCTGAGGGAACCTAACATCTCGGGTGTAATATTTTAGAACATTCCTGACGCGTCAGTCCCTATTTCTCGGTGGCAACATTATATACGTCTATAACGTTATATATCCTAGCCTAAGGCAACCTCACTTGTAGAATGTAATATTTTACAACATTCCTGGCGTGTCGTCGCCTACTTCTCGATGGGGACATTATATACATCTATAACGTTGTATATCCTAACCTAAGGCAACCTAACGTCTCGGATGTAATATTTTACAACATTCCTGTCATGTCGGTCCCTACTTCTCGGTGGGAACATTATATACGTCTATAACGTTGTATATTCTAACCTAACGCAACCTAATATCTGGGATGTAATATTTTACAACATTCCTGGCGTGTCGTCGCCTACTTCTGGATGGGGACATTATATACATCTATAACGTCATATATCCTAACCTAAGGGAACCTAACATCTCGGGTGTAATATTTTACAACATTCCTGGCGTGTCGTCGCCTACTTCTCGATGGGGACATTATATACATCTATAACCTTGTATATACTAACCTAACGCAACCTAACATCTGGGATGTAATATTTTACAACATTCCTGGCATGTCGGTCCCTACGTCTCCGTGGGTACATTGTACACGTCTATAACCTTGTATATCCTAACCTAACGCAACCTAACATCTGGGATGTAATATTTTAAAACATTCCTGGCATGTCGGTCCCTAGGTCTCGGTGGGAACATTATATATGTCTATAACGTTACATATCCTAACGTATGGCAACATAACATCTCGGATGTTATATATTACAACATTCCTGGCGTGTCGTCGCCTGCTTCTCGATGGGGACATTATATACATCTATAACGTTGTATATCCTAACCTAAGGCAACCTAACATCTCGGATGTAATATTTTACAACATTCCTGGCATGTCGGGCCCTACTTCTCGGTGGGAACATTGTATACGTCTATAACGATATATATACTAGCCTAAGGCAACCTAACATCTCGGATGTTATATTTTTCAACATTCCTGGCGCTTCGGCTGCTACTTTTCGGTGGGAACATTATATACGTCTATAACGTTACATATCCTAACGTATGGCAACATAACATCTCGGATGTTATATATTACAACATTCCTGGCGTGTCGTCGCCTGCTTCTCGATGGGGACTTTATGTACGTCTATAACGTTGTATATCCTAACCTAACGCAACCTAACATCTGGGATGTAATATTTTACAACATTCCTGGCATGTCGGTCCCTACGTCTAGGTGGGAACGTTATATACGTCTATAACGATATATATCCTAACCTAAGGGAACCTTACATCTCGGATGTAATATTTTACAACATTCCTGGCATGTCGGGCCCTACTTCTCGGTGGGAACATTGTATACGTCTATAACGATATATATACTAGCCTAAGGCAACCTAACGTGTCGAATGTAATATTTTACAACATTCCTGGCGTGTCGTCGCCTACTTCTCGATGGGGACATTATATACATCTATAACGTTGTATATCCTAACCTAAGGCAACCTAACATCTCGGATGTAATATTTTACAACATTCTGGCGTGTCGTCGCCTACTTCTCGATGGGGACATTATATACATCTATAACGTTGTATATCCTAACCTAAGGCAACCTAACATCTCGGGTGTAATATTTTACAACATTCCTGGCGTGTCGTCGCATACTTCTCGATGGGGACATTATATACATCTATAACGTTGTATATCCTAACCTAAGGCAACCTAACATCTCGGATGTAATATTTTACAACATTCCTGGCATGTCGGGCCCTACTTCTCGGTGGGAACATTGTATACGTCTATAACGATATATATCCTAGCCTAAGGCAACCTAACATGTCGAATGTAATATTTTACAACATTCCTGTCGTGTCGTCGCCTGCTTCTCGATGGGGACATTCTATACGTCTATAACGCTGTATATCTTAACCTAAGGGAACCTAACATCTCGGGTGTAATATTTTAGAACATTCCTGACGCGTCAGTCCCTATTTCTCGGTGGGAACATTATATACGTCTATAACGTTATATATCCTAGCCTAAGGCAACCTCACTTGTAGAATGTAATATTTTACAACATTCCTGGCGTGTCGTCGCCTACTTCTCGATTGGGACATTATATACATCTATAACGTTGTATATCCTAACCTAAGGCAACCTAACATCTCGGATGTAATATTTTACAACATTCCTGGCATGTCGGTCCCTACTTCTCGGTGGGAACATTGTATACGTCTATAACGATATATATTCTAGCCTAAGGCTACCTAACATGTCGAATGTAATATTTTACAACGTTCCTGTCGTGTCGTCGCCTGCTTCTCGATGGGGACATTATATACGTCTATAACGTTGTATATTCTAACCTAACGCAACCTAACATCTGGGATGTTATATTTTACAACATTCCTGGCGTGTCGTCGCCTACTTCTGGATGGGGACATTATATACATCTATAACGTCATATATCCTAACCTAAGGGAACCTAACTTCTCGGGTGTAATATTTTTCAACATTCCTGGCATGTCGGTTCATACGTCTCCGTGGGTACATTGTACACGTCTATAACCTTGTATATCCTAACCTAACGCAACCTAACATCTGGGATGTAATATTTTAAAACATTCCTGGCATGTCGGTCCCTACGTCTCGGTGGGAACATTATATACGTCTATAACGATATATATCCTAACCTAAGGCAACCTAACATCTCGCATGTAATATTTTACAACATTCCTGGCGCTTCGGCTGCTACTTTTCGGTGGGAACATTATATACGTCTATAACGTTACATATCCTAACGTATGGCAACATAACATCTCGGATGTTATATTTTTCAACATTCCTGGCGTGTCGTCGCCTGCTTCTCGATGGGGACATTATATACGTCTATAACGTTGTATATTCTATCCTAACGCAACCTAACATCTGGGATATTATACTTTACAACATTCCTGGCGTGTCGTCGCCTACTTCTGGATGGGGACATTATATACATCTATAACGTCATATATCCTAACCTAAGGGAACCTAACATCTCGGGTGTAATATTTTACAACATTCCTGGCGTGTCGTCGCCTACTTCTCGATGGGGACATTATATACATCTATAACGTTGTATATCCTAACCTAAGGCAACCTAACATCGCGGATGTAATATTTTACAACATTCCTGGCATGTCGGGCCCTACTTCTCGGTGGGAACATTGTATACGTCTATAACGATATATATCCTAGCCTAAGGCAACCTAACATGTCGAATGTAATATTTTACAACATTCCTGTCGTGTCGCCGCCTGCTTCTCGATGGGGACATTATATACGTCTATAACGTTGTATATTCTAACCTAACGCAACCTAATATCTGGGATGTAATATTTTACAACATTCCTGGCGTGTCGTCGCCTACTTCTGGATGGGGACATTATATACATCTATAACGTCATATATCCTAACCTAAGGGAACCTAACATCTCGGGTGTAATATTTTACAACATTCCTGGCGTGTCGTCGCCTACTTCTCGATGGGGACATTATATACATCTATAACCTTGTATATACTAACCTAACGCAACCTAACATCTAGGATGTAATATTTTAAAACTTTCCTGGCATGTCGGTCCCTACGTCTCGGTGGGAACATTATATACGTCTCTAACGATATATATCCTAACCTAAGGCAACCTAACATCTCGGATGTTATATTTTTCAACATTCCTGGCGTGTCGTCGCCTGCTTCTCGATGGGGACTTTATGTACGTCTAGAACGTTGTATATCCTAAGCTAACGCAACCTAACATCTCGGATGTAATATTTTACAACATTCCTGGCATGTCGGTCCCTACTTCTCGGTGGGAACATTCTATACGTCTATAACGTTGTATATCCTAACCTAAGGGAACCTAACGTCTCGGGTGTAATATTTTACAACATTGCTGACGCGTCGGCCCCTACTTCTCGGTGGGAACATTCTATACGTCTATAACGATATATATCCTAACCTAAGGCAACCTAACATCTCGGATGTAATATTTTACAACATTCCTGGCGCTTCGGCTGCTACTTTTCGGTGGGAACATTATATACGTCTATAACGTTACATATCCTAACGTATGGCAACATAACATCTCGGATGTTATATATTACAACATTCCTGGCGTGTCGTCGCCTGCTTCTCGATGGGGACTTTATGTACGTCTATAACGTTGTATATCCTAACCTAACGCAACCTAACATCTGGGATGTAATATTTTACAACATTCCCGGCATGTCGGTCCCTACGTCTAGGTGGGAACGTTATATACGTCTATAACGATATATATCCTAACCTAAGGGAACCTTACATCTCGGATGTTATATTTTACAACATTCCTGGCATGTCGGGCCCTACTTCTCGGTGGGAACATTGTATACGTCTATAACGATATATATACTAGCCTAAGGCAACCTAACGTGTCGAATGTAATATTTTACAACATTCCTGGCGTGTCGTCGCCTACTTCTCGATGGGGACATTATATACATCTATAACGTTGTATATCCTAACCTAAGGCAACCTAACATCTCGGATGTAATATTTTACAACATTCTGGCGTGTCGTCGCCTACTTCTCGATGGGGACATTATATACATCTATAACGTTGTATATCCTAACCTAAGGCAACCTAACATCTCGGGTGTAATATTTTACAACATTCCTGGCGTGTCGTCGCATACTTCTCGATGGGGACATTATATACATCTATAACGTTGTATATCCTAACCTAAGGCAACCTAACATCTCGGATGTAATATTTTACAACATTCCTGGCATGTCGGGCCCTACTTCTCGGTGGGAACATTGTATACGTCTATAACGATATATATCCTAGCCTAAGGCAACCTAACATGTCGAATGTAATATTTTACAACATTCCTGTCGTGTCGTCGCCTGCTTCTCGATGGGGACATTCTATACGTCTATAACGCTGTATATCTTAACCTAAGGGAACCTAACATCTCGGGTGTAATATTTTAGAACATTCCTGACGCGTCAGTCCCTATTTCTCGGTGGGAACATTATATACGTCTATAACGTTATATATCCTAGCCTAAGGCAACCTCACTTGTAGAATGTAATATTTTACAACATTCCTGGCGTGTCGTCGCCTACTTCTCGATTGGGACATTATATACATCTGTAACGTTGTATATCCTAACCTAAGGCAACCTAACATCTCGGATGTAATATTTTACAACATTCCTGGCATGTCGGTCCCTACTTCTCGGTGGGAACATTGTATACGTCTATAACGATATATATTCTAGCCTAAGGCTACCTAACATGTCGAATGTAATATTTTACAACGTTCCTGTCGTGTCGTCGCCTGCTTCTCGATGGGGACATTATATACGTCTATAACGTTGTATATTCTAACCTAACGCAACCTAACATCTGGGATGTTATATTTTACAACATTCCTGGCGTGTCGTCGCCTACTTCTGGATGGGGGCATTATATACATCTATAACGTCATATATCCTAACATAAGGGAACCTAACATCTCGGGTGTAATATTTTACAACATTCCTGGCGTGTCGTCGCCTACTTCTCGATGGGGACATTATATACATCTATAACGTTGTATATCCTAACCTAAGGCAACCTAACATCTCGGATGTAATATTTTACAACATTCCTGTCATGTCGGTCCCTACTTCTCGGTGGGAACATTGTATACGTCTATAACGATATATATCCTAGCCTAAGGCAACCTAACATGTCGAATGTAATATTTTACAACATTCCTGTCGTGTCGCCGCCTGCTTCTCGATGGGGACATTATATACGTCTATAACGTTGTATATTCTAACCTAACGCAACCTAATATCTGGGATGTAATATTTTACAACATTCCTGGCGTGTCGTCGCCTACTTCTGGATGGGGACATTATATACATCTATAACGTCATATATCCTAACCTAAGGGAACCTAACATCTCGGGTGTAATATTTTACAACATTCCTGGCGTGTCGTCGCCTACTTCTCGATGGGGACATTATATACATCTATAACCTTGTATATACTAACCTAACGCAACCTAACATCTAGGATGTAATATTTTAAAACTTTCCTGGCATGTCGGTCCCTACGTCTCGGTGGGAACATTATATACGTCTATAACGATATATATTCTAACCTAAGGCAACCTAACATCTCGGATGTTATATTTTTCAACATTCCTGGCGTGTCGTCGCCTGCTTCTCGATGGGGACTTTATGTACGTCTAGGACGTTGTATATCCTAAGCTAACGCAACCTAACATCTCGGATGTAATATTTTACAACATTCCTGGCATGTCGGTCCCTACTTCTCGGTGGGAACATTCTATACGTCTATAACGTTGTATATCCTAACCTAAGGGAACCTAACGTCTCGGGTGTAATATTTTACAACATTGCTGACGCGTCGGCCCCTACTTCTCGGTGGGAACATTCTATACGTCTATAACGATATATATCCTAACCTAAGGCAACCTAACATCTCGGATGTAATATTTTACAACATTCCTGGCGCTTCGGCTGCTACTTTTCGGTGGGAACATTATATACGTCTATAACGTTACATATCCTAACGTATGGCAACATAACATCTCGGATGTTATATATTACAACATTCCTGGCGTGTCGTCGCCTGCTTCTCGATGGGGACTTTATGTACGTCTATAACGTTGTATATCCTAACCTAACGCAACCTAACATCTCGGATGTAATATTTTACAACATTCCTGGCATGTCGGGCCCTACTTCTCGGTGGGAACATTGTATACGTCTATAACGATATATATACTAGCCTAAGGCAACCTAACGTGTCGAATGTAATATTTTACAACATTCCTGGCGTGTCGTCGCCTACTTCTCGATGGGGACATTATATACATCTATAACGTTGTATATCCTAACCTAAGGCAACCTAACATCTCGGATGTAATATTTTACAACATTCTGGCGTGTCGTCGCCTGCTTCTCGATGGGGACATTATATACGTCTATAACCTTGTATATACTAACCTAACGCAACCTAACATCTGGGATGTAATATTTTACAACATTCCTGGTGGGTCGTCGCCCGCTTCTCGATGGGGACATTATATACGTCTATAACGTTGAATATCCTAACCTAAAGCAACCTAAATCTGGGATGTAATATTTTACAAGATCCCTGGCATGTCGGGCCCTACTTCTCGGTGGGAACATTGTATACGTCTATAACGATATATATCCTAGCCTAAGGCAACCTAACATGTCGAATGTAATATTTTACAACATTCCTGTCGTGTCGTCGCCTGCTTCTCGATGGGGACATTCTATACGTCTATAACGCTGTATATCTTAACCTAAGGGAACCTAACATCTCGGGTGTAATATTTTAGAACATTCCTGACGCGTCAGTCCCTATTTCTCGGTGGGAACATTATATACGTCTATAACGTTATATATCCTAGCCTAAGGCAACCTCACTTGTAGAATGTAATATTTTACAACATTCCTGGCGTGTCGTCGCCTACTTCTCGATGGGGACATTATATACATCTATAACGTTGTATATCCTAACCTAAGGCAACCTAACATCTCGGATGTAAGATTTTACAACATTCCTGTCATGTCGGTCCCTATTTCTCGGTGGGAACATTATATACGTCTATAACGTTGTATATTCTAACCTAACGCAACCTAATATCTGGGATGTAATATTTTACAACATTCCTGGCGTGTCGTCGCCTACTTCTGGATGGGGACATTATATACATCTATAACGTCATATATCCTAACCTAAGGGAACCTAACATCTCGGGTGTAATATTTTACAACATTCCTGGCGTGTCGTCGCCTACTTCTCGATGGGGACATTATATACATCTATAACCTTGTATATACTAACCTAACGCAACCTAACATCTGGGATGTAATATTTTACAACATTCCTGGCATGTCGGTCCCTACGTCTCCGTGGGTACATTGTACACGTCTATAACCTTGTATATCCTAACCTAACGCAACCTAACATCTGGGATGTAATATTTTAAAACATTCCTGGCATGTCGGTCCCTAGGTCTCGGTGGGAACATTATATACGTCTGTAACGTTACATATCCTAACGTATGGCAACATAACATCTCGGATGTTATATATTACAACATTCCTGGCGTGTCGTCGCCTGCTTCTCGATGGGGACATTATATACATCTATAACGTTGTATATCCTAACCTAAGGCAACCTAACATCTCGGATGTAATATTTTACAACATTCCTGGCATGTCGGGCCCTACTTCTCGGTGGGAACATTGTATACGTCTATAACGATATATATACTAGCCTAAGGCAACCTAACATCTCGGATGTTATATTTTTCAACATTCCTGGCGTGTCGTCGCCTGCTTCTCGATGGGGACTTTATGTACGTCTAGAACGTTGTATATCCTAAGCTAACGCAACCTAACATCTGGGATGTAATATTTTACAACATTCCTGTCGTGTCGTCGCCTGCTTCTCGATGGGGACATTATATACGTCTATAACGTTGTATATTCTAACCTAAGGCAACCTAACATCTCGGGTGTAATATTTTACAACATTCCTGGCGTGTCGTCGCATACTTCTCGATGGGGACATTATATACATCTATAACGTTGTATATCCTAACCTAAGGCAACCTAACATCTCGGATGTAATATTTTACAACATTCCTGGCATGTCGGGCCCTACTTCTCGGTGGGAACATTGTATACGTCTATAACGATATATATCCTAGCCTAAGGCAACCTAACATGTCGAATGTAATATTTTACAACATTCCTGTCGTGTCGTCGCCTGCTTCTCGATGGGGACATTCTATACGTCTATAACGCTGTATATCTTAACCTAAGGGAACCTAACATCTCGGGTGTAATATTTTAGAACATTCCTGACGCGTCAGTCCCTATTTCTCGGTGGGAACATTATATACGTCTATAACGTTATATATCCTAGCCTAAGGCAACCTCACTTGTAGAATGTAATATTTTACAACATTCCTGGCGTGTCGTCGCCTACTTCTCGATTGGGACATTATATACATCTATAACGTTGTATATCCTAACCTAAGGCAACCTAACATCTCGGATGTAATATTTTACAACATTCCTGGCATGTCGGTCCCTACTTCTCGGTGGGAACATTGTATACGTCTATAACGATATATATTCTAGCCTAAGGCTACCTAACATGTCGAATGTAATATTTTACAACGTTCCTGTCGTGTCGTCGCCTGCTTCTCGATGGGGACATTATATACGTCTATAACGTTGTATATTCTAACCTAACGCAACCTAACATCTGGGATGTTATATTTTACAACATTCCTGGCGTGTCGTCGCCTACTTCTGGATGGGGGCATTATATACATCTATAACGTCATATATCCTAACATAAGGGAACCTAACATCTCGGGTGTAATATTTTACAACATTCCTGGCGTGTCGTCGCCTACTTCTCGATGGGGACATTATATACATCTATAACGTTGTATATCCTAACCTAAGGCAACCTAACATCTCGGATGTAATATTTTACAACATTCCTGTCATGTCGGTCCCTACTTCTCGGTGGGAACATTGTATACGTCTATAACGATATATATCCTAGCCTAAGGCAACCTAACATGTCGAATGTAATATTTTACAACATTCCTGTCGTGTCGCCGCCTGCTTCTCGATGGGGACATTATATACGTCTATAACGTTGTATATTCTAACCTAACGCAACCTAATATCTGGGATGTAATATTTTACAACATTCCTGGCGTGTCGTCGCCTACTTCTGGATGGGGACATTATATACATCTATAACGTCATATATCCTAACCTAAGGGAACCTAACATCTCGGGTGTAATATTTTACAACATTCCTGGCGTGTCGTCGCCTACTTCTCGATGGGGACATTATATACATCTATAACCTTGTATATACTAACCTAACGCAACCTAACATCTAGGATGTAATATTTTAAAACTTTCCTGGCATGTCGGTCCCTACGTCTCGGTGGGAACATTATATACGTCTATAACGATATATATCCTAACCTAAGGCAACCTAACATCTCGGATGTTATATTTTTCAACATTCCTGGCGTGTCGTCGCCTGCTTCTCGATGGGGACTTTATGTACGTCTAGGACGTTGTATATCCTAAGCTAACGCAACCTAACATCTCGGATGTAATATTTTACAACATTCCTGGCATGTCGGTCCCTACTTCTCGGTGGGAACATTCTATACGTCTATAACGTTGTATATCCTAACCTAAGGGAACCTAACGTCTCGGGTGTAATATTTTACAACATTGCTGACGCGTCGGCCCCTACTTCTCGGTGGGAACATTCTATACGTCTATAACGATATATATCCTAACCTAAGGCAACCTAACATCTCGGATGTAATATTTTACAACATTCCTGGCGCTTCGGCTGCTACTTTTCGGTGGGAACATTATATACGTCTATAACGTTACATATCCTAACGTATGGCAACATAACATCTCGGATGTTATATATTACAACATTCCTGGCGTGTCGTCGCCTGCTTCTCGATGGGGACTTTATGTACGTCTATAACGTTGTATATCCTAACCTAACGCAACCTAACATCTCGGATGTAATATTTTACAACATTCCTGGCATGTCGGGCCCTACTTCTCGGTGGGAACATTGTATACGTCTATAACGATATATATACTAGCCTAAGGCAACCTAACGTGTCGAATGTAATATTTTACAACATTCCTGGCGTGTCGTCGCCTACTTCTCGATGGGGACATTATATACATCTATAACGTTGTATATCCTAACCTAAGGCAACCTAACATCTCGGATGTAATATTTTACAACATTCTGGCGTGTCGTCGCCTGCTTCTCGATGGGGACATTATATACGTCTATAACCTTGTATATACTAACCTAACGCAACCTAACATCTGGGATGTAATATTTTACAACATTCCTGGTGGGTCGTCGCCCGCTTCTCGATGGGGACATTATATACGTCTATAACGTTGAATATCCTAACCTAAAGCAACCTAAATCTGGGATGTAATATTTTACAAGATCCCTGGCATGTCGGGCCCTACTTCTCGGTGGGAACATTGTATACGTCTATAACGATATATATCCTAGCCTAAGGCAACCTAACATGTCGAATGTAATATTTTACAACATTCCTGTCGTGTCGTCGCCTGCTTCTCGATGGGGACATTCTATACGTCTATAACGCTGTATATCTTAACCTAAGGGAACCTAACATCTCGGGTGTAATATTTTAGAACATTCCTGACGCGTCAGTCCCTATTTCTCGGTGGGAACATTATATACGTCTATAACGTTATATATCCTAGCCTAAGGCAACCTCACTTGTAGAATGTAATATTTTACAACATTCCTGGCGTGTCGTCGCCTACTTCTCGATGGGGACATTATATACATCTATAACGTTGTATATCCTAACCTAAGGCAACCTAACATCTCGGATGTAAGATTTTACAACATTCCTGTCATGTCGGTCCCTATTTCTCGGTGGGAACATTATATACGTCTATAACGTTGTATATTCTAACCTAACGCAACCTAATATCTGGGATGTAATATTTTACAACATTCCTGGCGTGTCGTCGCCTACTTCTGGATGGGGACATTATATACATCTATAACGTCATATATCCTAACCTAAGGGAACCTAACATCTCGGGTGTAATATTTTACAACATTCCTGGCGTGTCGTCGCCTACTTCTCGATGGGGACATTATATACATCTATAACCTTGTATATACTAACCTAACGCAACCTAACATCTGGGATGTAATATTTTACAACATTCCTGGCATGTCGGTCCCTACGTCTCCGTGGGTACATTGTACACGTCTATAACCTTGTATATCCTAACCTAACGCAACCTAACATCTGGGATGTAATATTTTAAAACATTCCTGGCATGTCGGTCCCTAGGTCTCGGTGGGAACATTATATACGTCTGTAACGTTACATATCCTAACGTATGGCAACATAACATCTCGGATGTTATATATTACAACATTCCTGGCGTGTCGTCGCCTGCTTCTCGATGGGGACATTATATACATCTATAACGTTGTATATCCTAACCTAAGGCAACCTAACATCTCGGATGTAATATTTTACAACATTCCTGGCATGTCGGGCCCTACTTCTCGGTGGGAACATTGTATACGTCTATAACGATATATATACTAGCCTAAGGCAACCTAACATCTCGGATGTTATATTTTTCAACATTCCTGGCGTGTCGTCGCCTGCTTCTCGATGGGGACTTTATGTACGTCTAGAACGTTGTATATCCTAAGCTAACGCAACCTAACATCTGGGATGTAATATTTTACAACATTCCTGTCGTGTCGTCGCCTGCTTCTCGATGGGGACATTATATACGTCTATAACGTTGTATATTCTAACCTAACGCAACCTAACATCTGGGATGTTATATTTTACAACATTCCTGGCGTGTCGTCGCCTACTTCTGGATGGGGACATTATATACATCTATAACGTTGTATATCCTAACCTAAGGCAACCTAACATCTCGGATGTAATATTTTACAACATTCCTGGCATGTCGGGCCCTACTTCTCGGTGGGAACATTGTATACGTCTATAACGATATATATCCTAGCCTAAGGCAACCTAACATGTCGAATGTAATATTTTACAACATTCCTGTCGTGTCGTCGCCTGCTTCTCGATGGGGACATTCTATACGTCTATAACGCTGTATATCTTAACCTAAGGGAACCTAACATCTCGGGTGTAATATTTTAGAACATTCCTGACGCGTCAGTCCCTATTTCTCGGTGGGAACATTATATACGTCTATAACGTTATATATCCTAGCCTAAGGCAACCTCACTTGTAGAATGTAATATTTTACAACATTCCTGGCGTGTCGTCGCCTACTTCTCGATGGGGACATTATATACATCTATAACGTTGTATATCCTAACCTAAGGCAACCTAACATCTCGGATGTAATATTTGACAACATTCCTGGCATGTCGGGCCCTACTTCTCGGTGGGAACATTGTATACGTCTATAACGATATATATCCTAGCCTAAGGCAACCTAACATGTCGAATGTAATATTTTACAACATTCCTGTCGTGTCGTCGCCTGCTTCTCGATGGGGACATTCTATACGTCTATAACGCTGTATATCTTAACCTAAGGGAACCTAACATCTCGGGTGTAATATTTTAGAACATTCCTGACGCGTCAGTCCCTATTTCTCGGTGGGAACATTATATACGTCTATAACGTTATATATCCTAGCCTAAGGCAACCTCACTTGTAGAATGTAATATTTTATAACATTCCTGGCGTGTCGTCGCCTACTTCTCGATGGGGACATTATATACATCTATAACGTTGTATATCCTAACCTAAGGCAACCTAACATCTCGGATGTAATATTTTACAACATTCCTGGCGTGTCGTCGCCTACTTCTCGATGGGGACATTATATACATCTATAACGTTGTATATCCTAACCTAAGGCAACCTAACATCTCGGATGTAATATTTTACAACATTCCTGTCGTGTCGCCGCCTGCTTCTCGATGGGGACATTATATACGTCTATAACGTTGTATATTCTAACCTAACGCAACCTAACATCTGGGATGTAATATTTTACAACATTCCTGGCGTGTCGTCGCCTACTTCTGGATGGGGACATTATATACATCTACAACGTCATATATCCTAACCTAAGGGAACCTAACATCTCGGGTGTAATATTTTACAACATTCCTGGCGTGTCGTCGCCTACTTCTCGATGGGGACATTATATACATCTATAACCTTGTATATACTAACCTAACGCAACATAACATCTGGGATGTAATATTTTACAACATTCCTGGCATGTCGGTCCCTACGTCTCCGTGGGTACATTGTACACGTCTATAACCTTGTATATCCTAACCTAACGCAACCTAACATCTGGAATGTAATATTTTAAAACATTCCTGGCATGTCGGTCCCTACGTCTCGGTGGGAACATTATATACGTCTATAACGATATATATCCTAACCTAAGGCAACCTAACATCTCGGATGTAATATTTTACAACATTCCTGGCGCTTCGGCTGCTACTTTTCGGTGGGAACATTATATACGTCTATAACGTTACATATCCTAACGTATGGCAACATAACATCTGGGATGTAATATTTTACAACATTCCTGTCGTGTCGTCGCCTGCTTCTCGATGGGGACATTCTATACGTCTATAACGCTGTATATCTTAACCTAAGGGAACCTAACATCTCGGGTGTAATATTTTAGAACATTCCTGACGCGTCAGTCCCTATTTCTCGGTGGGAACATTATATACGTCTATAACGATATATATCCTAGCCTAAGGCAACCTAACATGTCGAATGTAATATTTTACAACATTCCTGTCGTGTCTTCGCCTGCTTCTCGATGGGGACATTCTATACGTCTATAACGCTGTATATCTTAACCTAAGGGAACCTAACATCTCGGGTGTAATATTTTAGAACATTCCTGACGCGTCAGTCCCTACTTCTCGGTGGGAACATTATATACGTCTATAACGTTATATATCCTAGCCTAAGGCAACCTCACTTGTAGAATGTAATATTTTACAACATTCCTGGCGTGTCGTCGCCTACTTCTCGATGGGGACATTATATACATCTATAACGTCATATATCCTAACCTAAGGGAACCTAACATCTCGGGTGTAATATTTTACAACATTCCTGGCGTGTCGTCGCCTACTTCTCGATGGGGACATTATATACATCTATAACGTTGTATATCCTAACCTAAGGCAACCTAACATCTCGGATGTAATATTTTACAACATTCTGGCGTGCCGTCGCCTGCTTCTCGATGGGGACATTATATACGTCTATAACCTTGTATATACTAACCTAACGCAACCTAACATCTGGGATGTAATATTTTGCAACATTCCTGGTGGGTCGTCGCCCGCTTCTCGATGGGGACATTATATACGTCTATAACGTTGAATATCCTAACCTAAAGCAACCTAAATCTGGGATGTAATATTTTACAAGATCCCTGGCATGTCGGGCCCTACTTCTCGGTGGGAACATTGTATACGTCTATAACGATATATATCCTAGCCTAAGGCAACCTAACATGTCGAATGTAATATTTTACAACATTCCTGTCGTGTCGTCGCCTGCTTCTCGATGGGGACATTATATACGTCTATAACGTTGTATATTCTAACCTAACGCAACCTAACATCTGGGATGTTATATTTTACAACATTCCTGGCGTGTCGTCGCCTACTTCTGGATGGGGACATTATATACATCTATAACGTCATATATCCTAACCTAAGGGAACCTAACATCTCGGGTGTAATATTTTACAACATTCCTGGCGTGTCGTCGCCTACTTCTCGATGGGGACATTATATACATCTATAACGTTGTATATCCTAACCTAAGGCAACCTAACATCTCGGATGTAATATTTTACAACATTCCTGGCATGTCGGTCCCTACTTCTCGGTGGGGACATTGTATACGTCTATAACGATATATATTCTAGCCTAAGGCAACATAACATGTCGAATGTAATATTTTACAACATTCCTGTCGTGTCGTCGCCTGCTTCTCGATGGGGACATTCTATACGTCTATAACGCTGTATATCTTAACCTAAGGGAACCTAACATCTCGGGTGTAATATTTTAGAACATTCCTGACGCGTCAGTCCCTATTTCTCGGTGGGAACATTATATACGTCTATAACGTTATATATCCTAGCCTAAGGCAACCTCACTTGTAGAATGTAATATTTTACAACATTCCTGGCGTGTCGTCGCCTACTTCTCGATGGGGACATTATATACATCTATAACGTTGTATATCCTAACCTAAGGCAACCTAACATCTCGGATGTAATATTTTACAACATTCCTGTCATGTCGCTCCCTACTTCTCGGTGGGAACATTATATACGTCTATAACGTTGTATATTCTAACCTAACGCAACCTAATATCTGGGATGTAATATTTTACAACATTCCTGGCGTGTCGTCGCCTACTTCTGGATGGGGACATTATATACATCTATAACGTCATATATCCTAACCTAAGGGAACCTAACATCTCGGGTGTAATATTTTACAACATTCCTGGCGTGTCGTCGCCTACTTCTCGATGGGGACATTATATACATCTATAACCTTGTATATACTAACCTAACGCAACCTAACATCTGGGATGTAATATTTTACAACATTCCTGGCATGTCGGTCCCTACGTCTCCGTGGGTACATTGTACACGTCTATAACCTTGTATATCCTAACCTAACGCAACCTAACATCTGGGATGTAATATTTTAAAACATTCCTGGCATGTCGGTCCCTAGGTCTCGGTGGGAACATTATATACGTCTATAACGTTACATATCCTAACGTATGGCAACATAACATCTCGGATGTTATATATTACAACATTCCTGGCGTGTCGTCGCCTGCTTCTCGATGGGGACATTATATACATCTATAACGTTGTATATCCTAACCTAAGGCAACCTAACATCTCGGATGTAATATTTTACAACATTCCTGGCATGTCGGGCCCTACTTCTCGGTGGGAACATTGTATACGTCTATAACGATATATATACTAGCCTAAGGCAACCTAACATCTCGGATGTTATATTTTTCAACATTCCTGGCGTGTCGTCGCCTGCTTCTCGATGGGGACTTTATGTACGTCTAGAACGTTGTATATCCTAAGCTAACGCAACCTAACATCTGGGATGTAATATTTTACAACATTCCTGTCGTGTCGTCGTCTGCTTCTCGATGGGGACATTATATACGTCTATAACGTTGTATATTCTAACCTAACGCAACCTAACATCTGGGATGTTATATTTTACAACATTCCTGGCGTGTCGTCGCCTACTTCTGGATGGGGACATTATATACATCTATAACGTTGTATATCCTAACCTAAGGCAACCTAACATCTCGGATGTAATATTTTACAACATTCCTGTCATGTCGGTCCCTACTTCTCGGTGGGAACATTGTATACGTCTATAACGATATATATCCTAGCCTAAGGCAACCTAACATGTCGAATGTAATATTTTACAACATTCCTGTCGTGTCGCCGCCTGCTTCTCGATGGGGACATTATATACGTCTATAACGTTGTATATTCTAACCTAACGCAACCTAACATCTGGGATGTAATATTTTACAACATTCTGGCGTGTCGTCGCCTGCTTCTCGATGGGGACATTATATACGTCTATAACCTTGTATATACTAACCTAACGCAACCTAACATCTGGGATGTAATATTTTACAACATTCCTGGTGGGTCGTTGCCCGCTTCTCGATGGGGACATTATATACGTCTATAACGTTGAATATCCTAACCTAAAGCAACCTAAATCTGGGATGTAATATTTTACAAGATCCCTGGCATGTCGGTCTCCACGTCTCGGTGGGAACATTATATACGTCTATAACGATATATATCCAAACCTAAGGCAACCTAACATCTCGGATGTAATATTTTACAACATTCCTGGCATGTCGATCCCTACTTCTCGGTGGAAACAATGTATACGTCTATAACGATATATATCCTAGCCTAAGGCAACCCAACATGTAGAATGTAATATTTTACAACATTCCTGGCGTGTCGTCGCCTACTTCTCGATGGGGACATTATATACATCTATAACGTTGTATATCCTAACCTAAGGCAACCTAACATCTCGGATGTAATATTTTACAACATTCCTGGCATGTCGGTCCCTACTTCTCGGTGGGAACATTGTATACGTCTATAACGATATATATTCTAGCCTAAGGCTACCTAACATGTCGAATGTAATATTTTACAACGTTCCTGTCGTGTCGTCGCCTGCTTCTCGATGGGGACATTATATACGTCTATAACGTTGTATATTCTAACCTAACGCAACCTAATATCTGGGATGTAATATTTTACAACATTCCTGGCGTGTCGTCGCCTACTTCTGGATGGGGCACTATATACATCTATAACGTCATATATCCTAACCTAAGGGAACCTAACATCTCGTGTGTAATATTTTACAACATTCCTGGCGTGTCGTCGCCTGCTTCTGGATGGGGACATTATATACATCTATAACGTCATATATCCTAACCTAAGGGAACCTAACATCTCGGGTGTAATATTTTACAACATTCCTGGCGTGTCGTCGCCTGCTTCTCGATGGGGACATTATATACATCTATAACGTTGTATATCCTAACCTAAGGCAACCTAACATCTCGGATGTAATATTTTACAACATTCTGGCGTGTCGTCGCCTGCTTCTCGATGGGGACATTATATACGTCTATAACCTTGTATATACTAACCTAAAGCAACCTAACATCTGGGATGTAATATTTTACAACATTCCTGGTGGGTCGTCGCCCGCTTCTCGATGGGGACATTATATACGTCTATAACGTCGAATATCCTAACCTAAAGCAACCTAAATCTGGGATGTAATATTTTACAAGATCCCTGGCATGTCGGTCCCCACGTCTCGGTGGGAACATTATATACGTCTATAACGATATATATCCTAACCTAAGGCAACCTAACATTTCGGATGTAATATTTTACAACATTCCTGGCATGTCGGTCCCTACTTCTCGGTGGGAACATTCTATACGTCTATAACGTTGTATATCCTAACCTAAGGGAACCTAACATCTCGGGTGTAATATCTTACATCATTGCTGACGCGTCGGCCCCTACTTCTCGGTGGGAACATTCTATACGTCTATAACGATATATATCCTAACCTAAGGCAACCTAACATCTCGGATGTAATATTTTACAACATTCCTGGCGCTTCGGCTGCTACTTTTCGGTGGGAACATTATATACGTCTATAACGTTACATATCCTAACGTATGGCAACATAACATCTCGGATGTTATATATTACAACATTCCTGGCGTGTCGTCGCCTGCTTCTCGATGGGGACTTTATGTACGTCTATAACGTTGTATATCCTAACCTAACGCAACCTAACATCTGGGATGTAATATTTTACAACATTCCTGGCATGTCGGTCCCTACGTCTCGGTGGGAACGTTATATACGTCTATAACGATATATATCCTAACCTAAGGGAACCTTACATCTCGGATGTAATATTTTACAACATTCCTGGCATGTCGGGCCCTACTTCTCGGTGGGAACATTGTATACGTCTATAACGATATATATACTAGCCTAAGGCAACCTAACGTGTCGAATGTAATATTTTACAACATTCCTGGCGTGTCGTCGCCTACTTCTCGATGGGGACATTATATACGTCTATAACGTTGTATATTCTAACCTAACGCAACCTAACATCTGGGATGTAATATTTTACAACATTCCTGGCGTGTCGTCGCCTACTTCTGGATGGGGACGTTATATACATCTATAACGTCATATATCCTAACCTAAAGGAACCTAACATATCGGATGTAATATTTTGATACTTTCCTGGCATGTCGGTCCCTACGTCTCGGTGGGATCATTATATACGTCTATAACGATATATATCCTAACCTAAGGCAACCTAACATCTCGGATGTAATACTTTACAACATTCCTGGCATGTCGGTCACTACATCTCGGTGGGAACATTATATACGTCTGTAACGATATATACCCTAACCTAAGGCAACCTAACATCTCGGATGTAATATTTTACAACATTCCTGGCATGTCGGTCCCTACTTCTCGGTGGGAACATTCTATACGTCTATAACGTTGTATATCCTAACCTAAGGGAACCTAACATCTCGGGTGTAATATTTTACAACATTGCTGACGCGTCGGCCCCTACTTCTCGGTGGGAACATTCTATACGTCTATAACGATATATATCCTAACCTAAGGCAACCTAACATCTCGGATGTAATATTTTACAACATTCCTGGCGCTTCGGCTGCTACTTTTCGGTGGGAACATTATATACGTCTATAACGTTACATATCCTAACGTATGGCAACATAACATCTCGGATGTTATATATTACAACATTCCTGGCGTGTCGTCGCCTGCTTCTCGATGGGGACTTTATGTACGTCTATAACGTTGTATATCCTAACCTAACGCAACCTAACATCTGGGATGTAATATTTTACAACATTCCTGGCATGTCGGTCCCTACGTCTCGGTGGGAACGTTATATACGTCTATAACGTTGTATATCCTAACCTAAGGCAACCTAACATCTCGGATGTAATATTTTACAACATTCCTGGCATGTCGGTCCCTACTTCTCGGTGGGAAAATTGTATACGTCTATAACGATATATATTCTAGCCTAAGGCAACCTAACATGTCGAATGTAATATTTTACAACATTCCTGTCGTGTCGTCGCCTGCTTCTCGATGGGGACATTATATACGTCTATAACGTTGTATATTCTAACCTAACGCAACCTAACATCTGGGATGTAATATTTTACAACATTCCTGGCGTGTCGTCGCCTACTTCTGGATGGGGACATTATATACATCTATAACGTCATATATCCTAACCTAAGGGAACCTAACATCTCGGGTGTAATATTTTACAACATTCCTGGCGTGTCGTCGGCTGCTTCTCGATGGGGACATTATATACATCTATAACGTATATCCTAACCTAAGGCAACCTAACATCTCGGATGTAATATTTTACAACATTCTGGCGTGTCGTCGCCTGCTTCTCGATGGGGACATTATATACGTCTATAACCTTGTATATACTAACCTAAAGCAACCTAACATCTGGGATGTAATATTTTACAACATTCCTGGTGGGTCGTCGCCCGCTTCTCGATGGGGACATTATATACGTCTATAACGTTGAATATCCTAACCTAAAGCAACCTAAATCTGGGATGTAATATTTTACAAGATCCCTGGCATGTCGGTACCCACGTCTCGGTGGGAACATTATATACGTCTATAACGATATATATCCTAACCTAAGGCAACCTAACATCTCGGATGTAATATTTTACAACATTCCTGGCATGTCGGTCCCTACTTCTCGGTGGAAACAATGTATACGTCTATAACGATATATATCCTAGCCTAAGGCAACCCAACATGTAGAATGTAATATTTTACAACATTCCTGGCGTGTCGTCGCCTACTTCTCGATGGGGACATTATATACATCTATAACGTTGTATATCCTAACCTAAGGCAACCTAACATCTCGGATGTAATATTTTACAACATTCCTGGCATGTCGGTCCCTACTTCTCGGTGGGAACATTGTATACGTCCATAACGATATATATTCTAGCCTAAGGCTACCTAACATGTCGAATGTAATATTTTACAACGTTCCTGTCGTGTCGTCGCCTGCTTCTCGATGGGGACATTATATACGTCTATAACGTTGTATATTCTAACCTAACGCAACCTAACATCTGGGATGTTATATTTTACAATATTCCTGGCGTGTCGTCGCCTACTTCTCGATGGGGACATTACATACGTCTGTAACCATGTATATACTAACCTAACGCAACCTAACATCTGGGATGTAATATTTTACAACATTCCTGGTGGGTCGTTGCCCGCTTCTCGATGGGGACATTATATACGTCTATAACGTTGAATATCCTAACCTAAAGCAACCTAAATCTGGGATGTAATATTTTACAAGATCCCTGGCATGTCGGTCTCCACGTCTCGGTGGGAACATTATATACGTCTATAACGATATATATCCAAACCTAAGGCAACCTAACATCTCGGATGTAATATTTTACAACATTCCTGGCATGTCGGTCCCTACTTCTCGGTGGGAACATTGTATACGTCCATAACGATATATATTCTAGCCTAAGGCTACCTAACATGTCGAATGTAATATTTTACAACGTTCCTGTCGTGTCGTCGCCTGCTTCTCGATGGGGACATTATATACGTCTATAACGTTGTATATTCTAACCTAACGCAACCTAACATCTGGGATGTTATATTTTACAATATTCCTGGCGTGTCGTCGCCTACTTCTCGATGGGGACATTACATACGTCTGTAACCATGTATATACTAACCTAACGCAACCTAACATCTGGGATGTAATATTTTACAACATTCCTGGTGGGTCGTTGCCCGCTTCTCGATGGGGACATTATATACGTCTATAACGTTGAATATCCTAACCTAAAGCAACCTAAATCTGGGATGTAATATTTTACAAGATCCCTGGCATGTCGGTCTCCACGTCTCGGTGGGAACATTATATACGTCTATAACGATATATATCCAAACCTAAGGCAACCTAACATCTCGGATGTAATATTTTACAACATTCCTGGCATGTCGGTCCCTACTTCTCGGTGGAAACAATGTATACGTCTATAACGATATATATCCTAGCCTAAGGCAACCCAACATGTAGAATGTAATATTTTACAACATTCCTGGCGTGTCGTCGCCTACTTCTCGATGGGGACATTATATACATCTATAACGTTGTATATCCTAACCTAAGGCAACCTAACATCTCGGATGTAATATTTTACAACATTCCTGGCATGTCGGTCCCTACGTCTCGGTGGGAACGTTATATACGTCTATAACGTTGTATATCCTAACCTAAGGCAACCTAACATCTCGGATGTAATATTTTACAACATTCCTGGCATGTCGGTCCCTACTTCTCGGTGGGAAAATTGTATACGTCTATAACGATATATATTCTAGCCTAAGGCAACCTAACATGTCGAATCTAATATTTTACAACATTCCTGTCGTGTCGTCGCCTGCTTCTCGATGGGGACATTATATACGTCTATAACGTTGTATATTCTAACCTAACGCAACCTAACATCTGGGATGTAATATTTTACAACATTCCTGGCGTGTCGTCGCCTACTTCTGGATGGGGACATTATATACATCTATAACGTCATATATCCTAACCTAAGGGAACCTAACATCTCGGGTGTAATATTTTACAACATTCCTGGCGTGTCGTCGCCTGCTTCTCGATGGGGACATTATATACATCTATAACGTATATCCTAACCTAAGGCAACCTAACATCTCGGATGTAATATTTTACAACATTCTGGCGTGTCGTCGCCTGCTTCTCGATGGGGACATTATATACGTCTATAACCTTGTATATACTAACCTAAAGCAACCTAACATCTGGGATGTAATATTTTACAACATTCCTGGTGGGTCGTCGCCCGCTTCTCGATGGGGACATTATATACGTCTATAACGTTGAATATCCTAACCTAAAGCAACCTAAATCTGGGATGTAATATTTTACAAGATCCCTGGCATGTCGGTACCCACGTCTCGGTGGGAACATTATATACGTCTATAACGATATATATCCTAACCTAAGGCAACCTAACATCTCGGATGTAATATTTTACAACATTCCTGGCATGTCGGTCCCTACTTCTCGGTGGAAACAATGTATACGTCTATAACGATATATATCCTAGCCTAAGGCAACCCAACATGTAGAATGTAATATTTTACAACATTCCTGGCGTGTCGTCGCCTACTTCTCGATGGGGACATTATATACATCTATAACGTTGTATATCCTAACCTAAGGCAACCTAACATCTCGGATGTAATATTTTACAACATTCCTGGCATGTCGGTCCCTACTTCTCGGTGGGAACATTGTATACGTCCATAACGATATATATTCTAGCCTAAGGCTACCTAACATGTCGAATGTAATATTTTACAACGTTCCTGTCGTGTCGTCGCCTGCTTCTCGATGGGGACATTATATACGTCTATAACGTTGTATATTCTAACCTAACGCAACCTAACATCTGGGATGTTATATTTTACAATATTCCTGGCGTGTCGTCGCCTACTTCTCGATGGGGACATTACATACGTCTGTAACCATGTATATACTAACCTAACGCAACCTAACATCTGGGATGTAATATTTTACAACATTCCTGGTGGGTCGTTGCCCGCTTCTCGATGGGGACATTATATACGTCTATAACGTTGAATATCCTAACCTAAAGCAACCTAAATCTGGGATGTAATATTTTACAAGATCCCTGGCATGTCGGTCTCCACGTCTCGGTGGGAACATTATATACGTCTATAACGATATATATCCAAACCTAAGGCAACCTAACATCTCGGATGTAATATTTTACAACATTCCTGGCATGTCGGTCCCTACTTCTCGGTGGAAACAATGTATACGTCTATAACGATATATATCCTAGCCTAAGGCAACCCAACATGTAGAATGTAATATTTTACAACATTCCTGGCGTGTCGTCGCCTACTTCTCGATGGGGACATTATATACATCTATAACGTTGTATATCCTAACCTAAGGCAACCTAACATCTCGGATGTAATATTTTACAACATTCCTGGCATGTCGGTCCCTACTTCTCGGTGGGAACATTGTATACGTCTATAACGATATATATTCTAGCCTAAGGCTACCTAACATGTCGAATGTAATATTTTACAACGTTCCTGTCGTGTCGTCGCCTGCTTCTCGATGGGGACATTATATACGTCTATAACGTTGTATATTCTAACCTAACGCAACCTAACATCTGGGATGTAATATTTTACAACATTCCTGGCGTGTCGTCGCCTACTTCTGGATGGGGCACTATATACATCTATAACGTCATATATCCTAACCTAAGGGAACCTAACATCTCGTGTGTAATATTTTACAACATTCCTGGCGTGTCGTCGCCTGCTTCTGGATGGGGACATTATATACATCTATAACGTCATATATCCTAACCTAAGGGAACCTAACATCTCGGGTGTAATATTTTACAACATTCCTGGCGTGTCGTCGCCTGCTTCTCGATGGGGACATTATATACATCTATAACGTTGTATATCCTAACCTAAGGCAACCTAACATCTCGGATGTAATATTTTACAACATTCTGGCGTGTCGTCGCCTGCTTCTCGATGGGGACATTATATACGTCTATAACCTTGTATATACTAACCTAAAGCAACCTAACATCTGGGATGTAATATTTTACAACATTCCTGGTGGGTCGTCGCCCGCTTCTCGATGGGGACATTATATACGTCTATAACGTTGAATATCCTAACCTAAAGCAACCTAAATCTGGGATGTAATATTTTACAAGATCCCTGGCATGTCGGTACCCACGTCTCGGTGGGAACATTATATACGTCTATAACGATATATATCCTAACCTAAGGCAACCTAACAACTCGGATGTAATATTTTACAACATTCCTGGCATGTCGGTCCCTACTTCTCGGTGGAAACAATGTATACGTCTATAACGATATATATCCTAGCCTAAGGCAACCCAACATGTAGAATGTAATATTTTACAACATTCCTGGCGTGTCGTCGCCTACTTCTCGATGGGGACATTATATACATCTATAACGTTGTATATCCTAACCTAAGGCAACCTAACATCTCGGATGTAATATTTTACAACATTCCTGGCATGTCGGTCCCTACGTCTCGGTGGGAACGTTATATACGTCTATAACGATATATATCCTAACCTAAGGGAACCTTACATCTCGGATGTAATATTTTACGACATTCCTGGCATGTCGGTCCCTACTTCTCGGTGGAAACAATGTATACGTCTATAACGATATATATCATAGCCTAAGGCAACCCAACATGTAGAATGTAATATTTTACAACATTCCTGGCGTGTCGTCGCCTACTTCTCGATGGGGACATTATATACATCTATAACGTTGTATATTCTAACCTAACGCAACCTAAAATCTGGGATGTAATATTTTACAACATTCCTGGCGTGTCGTCGCCTACTTCTGGATGGGGACATTATATACATCTATAACGTCATATATACTAAGCTAAGGGAACCTAACATCTCGGGTGTAATATTTTACAACATTCCTGACCCGTCGGCCGCTATTTCTCGGTGGGAATATTGTATACGTCTATAACGTTATATATCCTAGCCTAAGGCAACCTAACACCTCGGATGTAATATTTCACAACATTCCTGGCGTGTTAACCCGCACTTCTCGGTGGGAATATCATATACGTCTATAGCGATATATATCCTAGCCTAAGGCGACCTAACATGTCGAATGTAATATTTTACATCATTCCTGACGTGTCGGCCCGTAGTTCACGGTGGTAACATTATATACGCCTACAACGTTATATACACTAGCCTAAGGCAACCTGACATCTCGGATGTAATATTTGACAACATTTCTGGCGTGTGAGCGCGTACTTCTCGGTGGGAACATCATATACGTCTGTAACGTCATATATCCCGTCGTAAGGCAACATAACATCTGGGATGTAATATTTTACAACATTCCTGGTGGGTCGTCGCCCGATTCTCGGTGGGGACATTATATACGTCTATAACGTTGAATATCCAAACCTAAGGCAACCTAACATCTCGGATGTAATATTTTACAACATTCCTGGCATGTCGGTCCCTACTTCTCGGTGGAAACAATGTATACGTCTATAACGATATATATCCTAGCCTAAGGCAACCCAACATGTAGAATGTAATATTTTACAACATTCCTGGCGTGTCGTCGCCTACTTCTCGATGGGGACATTATATACATCTATAACGTTGTATATCCTAACCTAAGGCAACCTAACATCTCGGATGTAATATTTTACAACATTCCTGGCATGTCGGTCCCTACTTCTCGGTGGGAACATTGTATACGTCTATAACGATATATATTCTAGCCTAAGGCTACCTAACATGTCGAATGTAATATTTTACAACGTTCCTGTCGTGTCGTCGCCTGCTTCTCGATGGGGACATTATATACGTCTATAACGTTGTATATTCTAACCTAACGCAACCTAACATCTGGGATGTAATATTTTACAACATTCCTGGCGTGTCGTCGCCTACTTCTGGATGGGGCACTATATACATCTATAACGTCATATATCCTAACCTAAGGGAACCTAACAACTCGTGTGTAATATTTTACAACATTCCTGGCGTGTCGTCGCCTGCTTCTGGATGGGGACATTATATACATCTATAACGTCATATATCCTAACCTAAGGGAACCTAACATCTCGGGTGTAATATTTTACAACATTCCTGGCGTGTCGTCGCCTGCTTCTCGATGGGGACATTATATACATCTATAACGTTGTATATCCTAACCTAAGGCAACCTAACATCTCGGATGTAATATTTTACAACATTCTGGCGTGTCGTCGCCTGCTTCTCGATGGGGACATTATATACGTCTATAACCTTGTATATACTAACCTAAAGCAACCTAACATCTGGGATGTAATATTTTACAACATTCCTGGTGGGTCGTCGCCCGCTTCTCGATGGGGACATTATATACGTCTATAACGTTGAATATCCTAACCTAAAGCAACCTAAATCTGGGATGTAATATTTTACAAGATCCCTGGCATGTCGGTACCCACGTCTCGGTGGGAACATTATATACGTCTATAACGATATATATCCTAACCTAAGGCAACCTAACATCTCGGATGTAATATTTTACAACATTCCTGGCATGTCGGTCCCTACTTCTCGGTGGAAACAATGTATACGTCTATAACGATATATATCCTAGCCTAAGGCAACCCAACATGTAGAATGTAATATTTTACAACATTCCTGGCGTGTCGTCGCCTACTTCTCGATGGGGACATTATATACATCTATAACGTTGTATATCCTAACCTAAGGCAACCTAACATCTCGGATGTAATATTTTACAACATTCCTGGCATGTCGGTCCCTACGTCTCGGTGGGAACGTTATATACGTCTATAACGATATATATCCTAACCTAAGGGAACCTTACATCTCGGATGTAATATTTTACGACATTCCTGGCATGTCGGTCCCTACTTCTCGGTGGAAACAATGTATACGTCTATAACGATATATATCATAGCCTAAGGCAACCCAACATGTAGAATGTAATATTTTACAACATTCCTGGCGTGTCGTCGCCTACTTCTCGATGGGGACATTATATACATCTATAACGTTGTATATTCTAACCTAACGCAACCTAAAATCTGGGATGTAATATTTTACAACATTCCTGGCGTGTCGTCGCCTACTTCTGGATGGGGACATTATATACATCTATAACGTCATATATACTAAGCTAAGGGAACCTAACATCTCGGGTGTAATATTTTACAACATTCCTGACCCGTCGGCCGCTATTTCTCGGTGGGAATATTGTATACGTCTATAACGTTATATATCCTAGCCTAAGGCAACCTAACACCTCGGATGTAATATTTCACAACATTCCTGGCGTGTTAACCCGCACTTCTCGGTGGGAATATCATATACGTCTATAGCGATATATATCCTAGCCTAAGGCGACCTAACATGTCGAATGTAATATTTTACATCATTCCTGACGTGTCGGCCCGTAGTTCACGGTGGTAACATTATATACGCCTACAACGTTACATACACTAGCCTAAGGCAACCTGACATCTCGGATGTAATATTTGACAACATTTCTGGCGTGTGAGCGCGTACTTCTCGGTGGGAACATCATATACGTCTGTAACGTCATATATCCCGTCGTAAGGCAACATAACATCTGGGATGTAATATTTTACAACATTCCTGGTGGGTCGTCGCCCGATTCTCGGTGGGGACATTATATACGTCTATAACGTTGAATATCCTAACCTAAAGCAACCTAACATCTGGGATGTAATATTTTACAACATTCCTGGCATGTCGGTCCCTACGTCTCGGTGGGAACATTATATACGTCTATAACGATATATATCCTAACCTAAGGCAACCTAACATCTCGGATGTAATATTTTACAACATTCCTGGCATGTCGGTCCCTACTTCTCGGTGGAAACAATGTATACGTCTATAACGATACATATCCTAGCCTAAGGCAACCCAACGTGTCGAATGTAATATTTTACAACATTCCTGGCGTGTCGTCGCCTACTTCTCGATGGGGACATTATATACATCTATAACGTTGTATATCCTAACCTAAGGCAACCTAACATCTCGGATGTAATATTTTACAACATTCCTGGCATGTCGGGCACTACTTCTCGGTGGTAACATTGTATACGTCTATAACGATATATATCCTAGCCTAACGCAACCTAACATGTCGAATGTAATATTTTACAACATTCCTGTCGTGTCGTCGCCTGCTTCTCGATGGGGACATTCTATACGTCTATAACGCTGTATGTCCTAACCTAAGGGAACCTAACATCTCGGGTGTAATATTTTAGAACATTCCTGACGCGTCAGTCCCTATTTCTCGGTGGGAACATTATATACGTCTATAACGTTGTATATCCTAGCCTAAGGCAACCTAACGTGTAGAATGTAATATTTTACAACATTCCTGGCGTGTCGTCGCCTACTTCTGGATGGGGACATTATATACATCTATAACGTTATATATCCTAACCTAAAGGAACCTAACATATCGGATGTAATATTTTGATACTTTCCTGGCATGTCGGGCCCTACGTCTCGGTGGGATCATTATATACGTCTATAACGTTGTATATCCTAACCTAAGGCAACCTAACATCTCGGATGTAATATTTTACAACATTCCTGGCATGTCGGGCACTACTTCTCGGTGGGAACATTGTATACGTCTATAACGATATATATCCTAGCCTAACGCAACCTAACATGTCGAATGTAATATTTTACAACATTCCTGTCGTGTCGTCGCCTGCTTCTCGATGGGGACATTATATACGTCTATAAGGTTGTATATTCTAACCTAACGCAACCTAACATCTGGGATGTAATATTTTACAACATTCCTGGCGTGTCGTCGCCTACTTCTGGATGGGGACATTATATACATCTATAACGTCATATATCCTAACCTAAGGGAACCTAACATCTCGGGTGTAATATTTTACAACATTCCTGGCGTGTCGCCGCCTGCTTCTCGATGGGGACATTATATACATCTATAACGTTGTATATCCTAACCTAAGGCAACCTAACATCTCGGATGTAATATTTTACAACATTCTGGCGTGTCGTCGCCTGCTTCTCGATGGGGACATTATATACGTCTATAACCTTGTATATACTAACCTAAAGCAACCTAACATCTGGGATGTAATATTTTACAACATTCCTGTGGGTCGTCGCCCGCTTCTCGATGGGGACATTATATACGTCTATAACGTTGAATATCCTAACCTAAAGCAACCTAAATCTGGGATGTAATATTTTACAAGATCCCTGGCATGTCGGTACCCACGTCTCGGTGGGAACATTATATACGTCTATAACGATATATATCCTAACCTAAGGCAACCTAACATCTCGGATGTAATATTTTACAACATTCCTGGCATGTCGGTCCCTACTTCTCGGTGGAAACAATGTATACGTCTATAACGATATATATCCTAGCCTAAGGCAACCCAACATGTAGAATGTAATATTTTACAACATTCCTGGCGTGTCGTCGCCTACTTCTCGATGGGGACATTATATACATCTATAACGTTGTATATCCTAACCTAAGGCAACCTAACATCTCGGATGTAATATTTTACAACATTCCTGGCATGTCGGTCCCTACTTCTCGGTGGGAACATTGTATACGTCCATAACGATATATATTCTAGCCTAAGGCTACCTAACATGTCGAATGTAATATTTTACAACGTTCCTGTCGTGTCGTCGCCTGCTTCTCGATGGGGACATTATATACGTCTATAACGTTGTATATTCTAACCTAACGCAACCTAACATCTGGGATGTTATATTTTACAATATTCCTGGCGTGTCGTCGCCTACTTCTCGATGGGGACATTACATACGTCTGTAACCATGTATATACTAACCTAACGCAACCTAACATCTGGGATGTAATATTTTACAACATTCCTGGTGGGTCGTTGCCCGCTTCTCGATGGGGACATTATATACGTCTATAACGTTGAATATCCTAACCTAAAGCAACCTAAATCTGGGATGTAATATTTTACAAGATCCCTGGCATGTCGGTCTCCACGTCTCGGTGGGAACATTATATACGTCTATAACGATATATATCCAAACCTAAGGCAACCTAACATCTCGGATGTAATATTTTACAACATTCCTGGCATGTCGGTCCCTACTTCTCGGTGGAAACAATGTATACGTCTATAACGATATATATCCTAGCCTAAGGCAACCCAACATGTAGAATGTAATATTTTACAACATTCCTGGCGTGTCGTCGCCTACTTCTCGATGGGGACATTATATACATCTATAACGTTGTATATCCTAACCTAAGGCAACCTAACATCTCGGATGTAATATTTTACAACATTCCTGGCATGTCGGTCCCTACGTCTCGGTGGGAACGTTATATACGTCTATAACGATATATATCCTAACCTAAGGGAACCTTACATCTCGGATGTAATATTTTACGACATTCCTGGCATGTCGGTCCCTACTTCTCGGTGGAAACAATGTATACGTCTATAACGATATATATCATAGCCTAAGGCAACCCAACATGTAGAATGTAATATTTTACAACATTCCTGGCGTGTCGTCGCCTACTTCTCGATGGGGACATTATATACATCTATAACGTTGTATATTCTAACCTAACGCAACCTAAAATCTGGGATGTAATATTTTACAACATTCCTGGCGTGTCGTCGCCTACTTCTGGATGGGGACATTATATACATCTATAACGTCATATATACTAAGCTAAGGGAACCTAACATCTCGGGTGTAATATTTTACAACATTCCTGACCCGTCGGCCGCTATTTCTCGGTGGGAATATTGTATACGTCTATAACGTTATATATCCTAGCCTAAGGCAACCTAACACCTCGGATGTAATATTTCACAACATTCCTGGCGTGTTAACCCGCACTTCTCGGTGGGAATATCATATACGTCTATAGCGATATATATCCTAGCCTAAGGCGACCTAACATGTCGAATGTAATATTTTACATCATTCCTGACGTGTCGGCCCGTAGTTCACGGTGGTAACATTATATACGCCTACAACGTTATATACACTAGCCTAAGGCAACCTGACATCTCGGATGTAATATTTGACAACATTTCTGGCGTGTGAGCGCGTACTTCTCGGTGGGAACATCATATACGTCTGTAACGTCATATATCCCGTCGTAAGGCAACATAACATCTGGGATGCAATATTTTACAACATTCCTGGTGGGTCGTCGCCCGATTCTCGATGGGGACATTATATACGTCTATAACGTTGAATATCCTAACCTAAAGCAACCTAACATCTGGGATGTAATATTTTACAACATTCCTGGCATGTCGGTCCCTACGTCTCGGTGGGAACATTGTATACGTCTATAACGATATATATACTAGCCTAAGGCAACCTAACGTGTCGAATGTAATATTTTACAACATTCCTGGCGTGTCGTCGCCTACTTCTCGATGGGGACATTATATACGTCTATAACGTTGTATATTCTAACCTAACGCAACCTAACATCTGGGATGTAATATTTTACAACATTCCTGGCGTGTCGTCGCCTACTTCTGGATGGGGACGTTATATACATCTATAACGTCATATATCCTAACCTAAGGGAACCTAACATCTCGGGTGTAATATTTTACAACATTCCTGGCGTGTCGTCGCCTACTTCTCGATGGGGACATTATATACATCTATAACGTTATATATCCTAGCCTAAGGCAACCTAACTTGTAGAATGTAATATTTTACAACATTCCTGGCGTGTCGTCGCCTACTTCTCTATGGGAGCATTATATACATCTATAACGTTGTATATCCTAACCTAAGGCAACCTAACATCTCGGATGTAATATTTTACCACATTCCTGTCATGTCGGTCCCTACTTCTCGGTGGGAACATTGTATACGTCTATAACGGTATATATCCTAGCCTAAGGCAACCTAACATGTCGAATGTAATATTTTACAACATTCCTGTCGTGTCGTCGCCTGCTTCTCGATGGGGACATTATATACGTCTATAACGTTGTATATTCTAACCTAACGCAACCTAACATCTGGGATGTAATATTTTACAACATTCCTGGCGTGTCGTCGCCTACTTCTGGATGTGGACATTATATACATCTATAACGTCATATATCCTAACCTAAAGGAACCTAACATATCGGATGTAATATTTTGATACTTTCCTGGCATGTCGGTCCCTACGTCTCGGTGGGATCATTATATACGTCTATAACGATATATATCCTAACCTAAGGCAACCTAACATCTCGGATGTAATACTTTACAACATTCCTGGCATGTCGGTCACTACATCTCGGTGGGAACATTATATACGTCTGTAACGATATATACCCTAACCTAAGGCAACCTAACATCTCGGATGTAATATTTTACAACATTCCTGGCATGTCGGTCCCTACTTCTCGGTGGGAACATTCTATACGTCTATAACGTTGTATATCCTAACCTAAGGGAACCTAACATCTCGGGTGTAATATTTTACAACATTGCTGACGCGTCGGCCCCTACTTCTCGGTGGGAACATTCTATACGTCTATAACGATATATATCCTAACCTAAGGCAACCTAACATCTCGGATGTAATATTTTACAACATTCCTGGCGCTTCGGCTGCTACGTTTCGGTGGGAACATTATATACGTCTATAACGTTACATATCCTAACGTATGGCAACATAACATCTCGGATGTTATATATTACAACATTCCTGGCGTGTCGTCGCCTGCTTCTCGATGGGGACTTTATGTACGTCTATAACGTTGTATATCCTAACCTAACGCAACCTAACATCTGGGATGTAATATTTTACAACATTCCTGGCATGTCGGTCCCTACGTCTCGGTGGGAACATTGTATACGTCTATAACGATATATATACTAGCCTAAGGCAACCTAACGTGTCGAATGTAATATTTTACAACATTCCTGGCGTGTCGTCGCCTACTTCTCGATGGGGACATTATATACGTCTATAACGTTGTATATTCTAACCTAACGCAACCTAACATCTGGGATGTAATATTTTACAACATTCCTGGCGTGTCGTCGCCTACTTCTGGATGGGGACGTTATATACATCTATAACGTCATATATCCTAACCTAAGGGAACCTAACATCTCGGGTGTAATATTTTACAACATTCCTGGCGTGTCGTCGCCTACTTCTCGATGGGGACATTATATACATCTATAACGTTATATATCCTAGCCTAAGGCAACCTAACTTGTAGAATGTAATATTTTACAACATTCCTGGCGTGTCGTCGCCTACTTCTCTATGGGAGCATTATATACATCTATAACGTTGTATATCCTAACCTAAGGCAACCTAACATCTCGGATGTAATATTTTACCACATTCCTGTCATGTCGGTCCCTACTTCTCGGTGGGAACATTGTATACGTCTATAACGGTATATATCCTAGCCTAAGGCAACCTAACATGTCGAATGTAATATTTTACAACATTCCTGTCGTGTCGTCGCCTGCTTCTCGATGGGGACATTATATACGTCTATAACGTTGTATATTCTAACCTAACGCAACCTAACATCTGGGATGTAATATTTTACAACATTCCTGGCGTGTCGTCGCCTACTTCTGGATGTGGACATTATATACATCTATAACGTCATATATCCTAACCTAAAGGAACCTAACATATCGGATGTAATATTTTGATACTTTCCTGGCATGTCGGTCCCTACGTCTCGGTGGGATCATTATATACGTCTATAACGATATATATCCTAACCTAAGGCAACCTAACATCTCGGATGTAATACTTTACAACATTCCTGGCATGTCGGTCACTACATCTCGGTGGGAACATTATATACGTCTGTAACGATATATACCCTAACCTAAGGCAACCTAACATCTCGGATGTAATATTTTACAACATTCCTGGCATGTCGGTCCCTACTTCTCGGTGGGAACATTCTATACGTCTATAACGTTGTATATCCTAACCTAAGGGAACCTAACATCTCGGGTGTAATATTTTACAACATTGCTGACGCGTCGGCCCCTACTTCTCGGTGGGAACATTCTATACGTCTATAACGATATATATCCTAACCTAAGGCAACCTAACATCTCGGATGTAATATTTTACAACATTCCTGGCGCTTCGGCTGCTACGTTTCGGTGGGAACATTATATACGTCTATAACGTTACATATCCTAACGTATGGCAACATAACATCTCGGATGTTATATATTACAACATTCCTGGCGTGTCGTCGCCTGCTTCTCGATGGGGACTTTATGTACGTCTATAACGTTGTATATCCTAACCTAACGCAACCTAACATCTGGGATGTAATATTTTACAACATTCCTGGCATGTCGGTCCCTACGTCTCGGTGGGAACATTGTATACGTCTATAACGATATATATACTAGCCTAAGGCAACCTAACGTGTCGAATGTAATATTTTACAACATTCCTGGCGTGTCGTCGCCTACTTCTCGATGGGGACATTATATACGTCTATAACGTTGTATATTCTAACCTAACGCAACCTAACATCTGGGATGTAATATTTTACAACATTCCTGGCGTGTCGTCGCCTACTTCTGGATGGGGACGTTATATACATCTATAACGTCATATATCCTAACCTAAGGGAACCTAACATCTCGGGTGTAATATTTTACAACATTCCTGGCGTGTCGTCGCCTACTTCTCGATGGGGACATTATATACATCTATAACGTTATATATCCTAGCCTAAGGCAACCTAACTTGTAGAATGTAATATTTTACAACATTCCTGGCGTGTCGTCGCCTACTTCTCTATGGGAGCATTATATACATCTATAACGTTGTATATCGTAACCTAAGGCAACCTAACATCTCGGATGTAATATTTTACCACATTCCTGTCATGTCGGTCCCTACTTCTCGGTGGGAACATTGTATACGTCTATAACGGTATATATCCTAGCCTAAGGCAACCTAACATGTCGAATGTAATATTTTACAACATTCCTGTCGTGTCGTCGCCTGCTTCTCGATGGGGACATTATATACGTCTATAAGGTTGTATATTCTAACCTAACGCAACCTAACATCTGGGATGTAATATTTTACAACATTCCTGGCGTGTCGTCGCCTACTTCTGGATGGGGACATTATATACATCTATAACGTCATATATCCTAACCTAAGGGAACCTAACATCTCGGGTGTAATATTTTACAACATTCCTGGCGTGTCGTCGCCTGCTTCTCGATGGGGACATTATATACATCTATAACGTTGTATATCCTAACCTAAGGCAACCTAACATCTCGGATGTAATATTTTACAACATTCTGGCGTGTCGTCGCCTGCTTCTCGATGGGGACATTATATACGTCTATAACCTTGTATATACTAACCTAAAGCAACCTAACATCTGGGATGTAATATTTTACAACATTCCTGTGGGTCGTCGCCCGCTTCTCGATGGGGACATTATATACGTCTATAACGTTGAATATCCTAACCTAAAGCAACCTAAATCTGGGATGTAATATTTTACAAGATCCCTGGCATGTCGGTACCCACGTCTCGGTGGGAACATTATATACGTCTATAACGATATATATCCTAGCCTAAGGCAACCCAACATGTAGAATGTAATATTTTACAACATTCCTGGCGTGTCGTCGCCTACTTCTCGATGGGGACATTATATACATCTATAACGTTGTATATCCTAACCTAAGGCAACCTAACATCTCGGATGTAATATTTTACAACATTCCTGGCATGTCGGTCCCTACTTCTCGGTGGGAACATTGTATACGTCTATAACGATATATATTCTAGCCTAAGGCTACCTAACATGTCGAATGTAATATTTTACAACGTTCCTGTCGTGTCGTCGCCTGCTTCTCGATGGGGACATTATATACGTCTATAACGTTGTATATTCTAACCTAACGCAACCTAACATCTGGGATGTAATATTTTACAACATTCCTGGCGTGTCGTCGCCTACTTCTGGATGGGGCACTATATACATCTATAACGTCATATATCCTAACCTAAGGGAACCTAACATCTCGTGTGTAATATTTTACAACATTCCTGGCGTGTCGTCGCCTGCTTCTGGATGGGGACATTATATACATCTATAACGTCATATATCCTAACCTAAGGGAACCTAACATCTCGGGTGTAATATTTTACAACATTCCTGGCGTGTCGTCGCCTGCTTCTCGATGGGGACATTATATACATCTATAACGTTGTATATCCTAACCTAAGGCAACCTAACATCTCGGATGTAATATTTTACAACATTCTGGCGTGTCGTCGCCTGCTTCTCGATGGGGACATTATATACGTCTATAACCTTGTATATACTAACCTAAAGCAACCTAACATCTGGGATGTAATATTTTACAACATTCCTGGTGGGTCGTCGCCCGCTTCTCGATGGGGATATTATATACGTCTATAACGTTGAATATCCTAACCTAAAGCAACCTAAATCTGGGATGTAATATTTTACAAGATCCCTGGCATGTCGGTACCCACGTCTCGGTGGGAACATTATATACGTCTATAACGATATATATCCTAACCTAAGGCAACCTAACATCTCGGATGTAATATTTTACAACATTCCTGGCATGTCGGTCCCTACTTCTCGGTGGAAACAATGTATACGTCTATAACGATATATATCCTAGCCTAAGGCAACCCAACATGTAGAATGTAATATTTTACAACATTCCTGGCGTGTCGTCGCCTACTTCTCGATGGGGACATTATATACATCTATAACGTTGTATATCCTAACCTAAGGCAACCTAACATCTCGGATGTAATATTTTACAACATTCCTGGCATGTCGGTCCCTACGTCTCGGTGGGAACGTTATATACGTCTATAACGATATATATCCTAACCTAAGGGAACCTTACATCTCGGATGTAATATTTTACGACATTCCTGGCATGTCGGTCCCTACTTCTCGGTGGAAACAATGTATACGTCTATAACGATATATATCATAGCCTAAGGCAACCCAACATGTAGAATGTAATATTTTACAACATTCCTGGCGTGTCGTCGCCTACTTCTCGATGGGGACATTATATACATCTATAACGTTGTATATTCTAACCTAACGCAACCTAAAATCTGGGATGTAATATTTTACAACATTCCTGGCGTGTCGTCGCCTACTTCTGGATGGGGACATTATATACATCTATAACGTCATATATACTAAGCTAAGGGAACCTAACATCTCGGGTGTAATATTTTACAACATTCCTGACCCGTCGGCCGCTATTTCTCGGTGGGAATATTGTATACGTCTATAACGTTATATATCCTAGCCTAAGGCAACCTAACACCTCGGATGTAATATTTCACAACATTCCTGGCGTGTTAACCCGCACTTCTCGGTGGGAATATCATATACGTCTATAGCGATATATATCCTAGCCTAAGGCGACCTAACATGTCGAATGTAATATTTTACATCATTCCTGACGTGTCGGCCCGTAGTTCACGGTGGTAACATTATATACGCCTACAACGTTATATACACTAGCCTAAGGCAACCTGACATCTCGGATGTAATATTTGACAACATTTCTGGCGTGTGAGCGCGTACTTCTCGGTGGGAACATCATATACGTCTGTAACGTCATATATCCCGTCGTAAGGCAACATAACATCTGGGATGCAATATTTTACAACATTCCTGGTGGGTCGTCGCCCGATTCTCGATGGGGACATTATATACGTCTATAACGTTGAATATCCTAACCTAAAGCAACCTAACATCTGGGATGTAATATTTTACAACATTCCTGGCATGTCGGTCCCTACGTCTCGGTGGGAACATTGTATACGTCTATAACGATATATATACTAGCCTAAGGCAACCTAACGTGTCGAATGTAATATTTTACAACATTCCTGGCGTGTCGTCGCCTACTTCTCGATGGGGACATTATATACGTCTATAACGTTGTATATTCTAACCTAACGCAACCTAACATCTGGGATGTAATATTTTACAACATTCCTGGCGTGTCGTCGCCTACTTCTGGATGGGGACGTTATATACATCTATAACGTCATATATCCTAACCTAAGGGAACCTAACATCTCGGGTGTAATATTTTACAACATTCCTGGCGTGTCGTCGCCTACTTCTCGATGGGGACATTATATACATCTATAACGTTATATATCCTAGCCTAAGGCAACCTAACTTGTAGAATGTAATATTTTACAACATTCCTGGCGTGTCGTAGCCTACTTCTCTATGGGAGCATTATATACATCTATAACGTTGTATATCCTAACCTAAGGCAACCTAACATCTCGGATGTAATATTTTACCACATTCCTGTCATGTCGGTCCCTACTTCTCGGTGGGAACATTGTATACGTCTATAACGGTATATATCCTAGCCTAAGGCAACCTAACATGTCGAATGTAATATTTTACAACATTCCTGTCGTGTCGTCGCCTGCTTCTCGATGGGGACATTATATACGTCTATAACGTTGTATATTCTAACCTAACGCAACCTAACATCTGGGATGTAATATTTTACAACATTCCTGGCGTGTCGTCGCCTACTTCTGGATGTGGACATTATATACATCTATAACGTCATATATCCTAACCTAAAGGAACCTAACATATCGGATGTAATATTTTGATACTTTCCTGGCATGTCGGTCCCTACGTCTCGGTGGGATCATTATATACGTCTATAACGATATATATCCTAACCTAAGGCAACCTAACATCTCGGATGTAATACTTTACAACATTCCTGGCATGTCGGTCACTACATCTCGGTGGGAACATTATATACGTCTGTAACGATATATACCCTAACCTAAGGCAACCTAACATCTCGGATGTAATATTTTACAACATTCCTGGCATGTCGGTCCCTACTTCTCGGTGGGAACATTCTATACGTCTATAACGTTGTATATCCTAACCTAAGGGAACCTAACATCTCGGGTGTAATATTTTACAACATTGCTGACGCGTCGGCCCCTACTTCTCGGTGGGAACATTCTATACGTCTATAACGATATATATCCTAACCTAAGGCAACCTAACATCTCGGATGTAATATTTTACAACATTCCTGGCGCTTCGGCTGCTACGTTTCGGTGGGAACATTATATACGTCTATAACGTTACATATCCTAACGTATGGCAACATAACATCTCGGATGTTATATATTACAACATTCCTGGCGTGTCGTCGCCTGCTTCTCGATGGGGACTTTATGTACGTCTATAACGTTGTATATCCTAACCTAACGCAACCTAACATCTGGGATGTAATATTTTACAACATTCCTGGCATGTCGGTCCCTACGTCTCGGTGGGAACATTGTATACGTCTATAACGATATATATACTAGCCTAAGGCAACCTAACGTGTCGAATGTAATATTTTACAACATTCCTGGCGTGTCGTCGCCTACTTCTCGATGGGGACATTATATACGTCTATAACGTTGTATATTCTAACCTAACGCAACCTAACATCTGGGATGTAATATTTTACAACATTCCTGGCGTGTCGTCGCCTACTTCTGGATGGGGACGTTATATACATCTATAACGTCATATATCCTAACCTAAGGGAACCTAACATCTCGGGTGTAATATTTTACAACATTCCTGTCATGTCGGTCCCTACTTCTCGGTGGGAACATTGTATACGTCTATAACGGTATATATCCTAGCCTAAGGCAACCTAACATGTCGAATGTAATATTTTACAACATTCCTGTCGTGTCGTCGCCTGCTTCTCGATGGGGACATTATATACGTCTATAAGGTTGTATATTCTAACCTAACGCAACCTAACATCTGGGATGTAATATTTTACAACATTCCTGGCGTGTCGTCGCCTACTTCTGGATGGGGACATTATATACATCTATAACGTCATATATCCTAACCTAAGGGAACCTAACATCTCGGGTGTAATATTTTACAACATTCCTGGCGTGTCGTCGCCTGCTTCTCGATGGGGACATTATATACATCTATAACGTTGTATATCCTAACCTAAGGCAACCTAACATCTCGGATGTAATATTTTACAACATTCTGGCGTGTCGTCGCCTGCTTCTCGATGGGGACATTATATACGTCTATAACCTTGTATATACTAACCTAAAGCAACCTAACATCTGGGATGTAATATTTTACAACATTCCTGTGGGTCGTCGCCCGCTTCTCGATGGGGACATTATATACGTCTATAACGTTGAATATCCTAACCTAAAGCAACCTAAATCTGGGATGTAATATTTTACAAGATCCCTGGCATGTCGGTACCCACGTCTCGGTGGGAACATTATATACGTCTATAACGATATATATCCTAACCTAAGGCAACCTAACATCTCGGATGTAATATTTTACAACATTCCTGGCATGTCGGTCCCTACTTCTCGGTGGAAACAATGTATACGTCTATAACGATATATATCCTAGCCTAAGGCAACCCAACATGTAGAATGTAATATTTTACAACATTCCTGGCGTGTCGTCGCCTACTTCTCGATGGGGACATTATATACATCTATAACGTTGTATATCCTAACCTAAGGCAACCTAACATCTCGGATGTAATATTTTACAACATTCCTGGCATGTCGGTCCCTACTTCTCGGTGGGAACATTGTATACGTCCATAACGATATATATTCTAGCCTAAGGCTACCTAACATGTCGAATGTAATATTTTACAACGTTCCTGTCGTGTCGTCGCCTGCTTCTCGATGGGGACATTATATACGTCTATAACGTTGTATATTCTAACCTAACGCAACCTAACATCTGGGATGTTATATTTTACAATATTCCTGGCGTGTCGTCGCCTACTTCTCGATGGGGACATTACATACGTCTGTAACCATGTATATACTAACCTAACGCAACCTAACATCTGGGATGTAATATTTTACAACATTCCTGGTGGGTCGTTGCCCGCTTCTCGATGGGGACATTATATACGTCTATAACGTTGAATATCCTAACCTAAAGCAACCTAAATCTGGGATGTAATATTTTACAAGATCCCTGGCATGTCGGTCTCCACGTCTCGGTGGGAACATTATATACGTCTATAACGATATATATACAAACCTAAGGCAACCTAACATCTCGGATGTAATATTTTACAACATTCCTGGCATGTCGGTCCCTACTTCTCGGTGGAAACAATGTATACGTCTATAACGATATATATCCTAGCCTAAGGCAACCCAACATGTAGAATGTAATATTTTACAACATTCCTGGCGTGTCGTCGCCTACTTCTCGATGGGGACATTATATACATCTATAACGTTGTATATCCTAACCTAAGGCAACCTAACATCTCGGATGTAATATTTTACAACATTCCTGGCATGTCGGTCCCTACTTCTCGGTGGGAACATTGTATACGTCTATAACGATATATATTCTAGCCTAAGGCTACCTAACATGTCGAATGTAATATTTTACAACGTTCCTGTCGTGTCGTCGCCTGCTTCTCGATGGGGACATTATATACGTCTATAACGTTGTATATTCTAACCTAACGCAACCTAACATCTGGGATGTAATATTTTACAACATTCCTGGCGTGTCGTCGCCTACTTCTGGATGGGGCACTATATACATCTATAACGTCATATATCCTAACCTAAGGGAACCTAACATCTCGTGTGTAATATTTTACAACATTCCTGGCGTGTCGTCGCCTGCTTCTGGATGGGGACATTATATACATCTATAACGTCATATATCCTAACCTAAGGGAACCTAACATCTCGGGTGTAATATTTTACAACATTCCTGGCGTGTCGTCGCCTGCTTCTCGATGGGGACATTATATACATCTATAACGTTGTATATCCTAACCTAAGGCAACCTAACATCTCGGATGTAATATTTTACAACATTCTGGCGTGTCGTCGCCTGCTTCTCGATGGGGACATTATATACGTCTATAACCTTGTATATACTAACCTAAAGCAACCTAACATCTGGGATGTAATATTTTACAACATTCCTGGTGGGTCGTCGCCCGCTTCTCGATGGGGATATTATATACGTCTATAACGTTGAATATCCTAACCTAAAGCAACCTAAATCTGGGATGTAATATTTTACAAGATCCCTGGCATGTCGGTACCCACGTCTCGGTGGGAACATTATATACGTCTATAACGATATATATCCTAACCTAAGGCAACCTAACATCTCGGATGTAATATTTTACAACATTCCTGGCATGTCGGTCCCTACTTCTCGGTGGAAACAATGTATACGTCTATAACGATATATATCCTAGCCTAAGGCAACCCAACATGTAGAATGTAATATTTTACAACATTCCTGGCGTGTCGTCGCCTACTTCTCGATGGGGACATTATATACATCTATAACGTTGTATATCCTAACCTAAGGCAACCTAACATCTCGGATGTAATATTTTACAACATTCCTGGCATGTCGGTCCCTACGTCTCGGTGGGAACGTTATATACGTCTATAACGATATATATCCTAACCTAAGGGAACCTTACATCTCGGATGTAATATTTTACGACATTCCTGGCATGTCGGTCCCTACTTCTCGGTGGAAACAATGTATACGTCTATAACGATATATATCATAGCCTAAGGCAACCCAACATGTAGAATGTAATATTTTACAACATTCCTGGCGTGTCGTCGCCTACTTCTCGATGGGGACATTATATACATCTATAACGTTGTATATTCTAACCTAACGCAACCTAAAATCTGGGATGTAATATTTTACAACATTCCTGGCGTGTCGTCGCCTACTTCTGGATGGGGACATTATATACATCTATAACGTCATATATACTAAGCTAAGGGAACCTAACATCTCGGGTGTAATATTTTACAACATTCCTGACCCGTCGGCCGCTATTTCTCGGTGGGAATATTGTATACGTCTATAACGTTATATATCCTAGCCTAAGGCAACCTAACACCTCGGATGTAATATTTCACAACATTCCTGGCGTGTTAACCCGCACTTCTCGGTGGGAATATCATATACGTCTATAGCGATATATATCCTAGGCTAAGGCGACCTAACATGTCGAATGTAATATTTTACATCATTCCTGACGTGTCGGCCCGTAGTTCACGGTGGTAACATTATATACGCCTACAACGTTATATACACTAGCCTAAGGCAACCTGACATCTCGGATGTAATATTTGACAACATTTCTGGCGTGTGAGCGCGTACTTCTCGGTGGGAACATCATATACGTCTGTAACGTCATATATCCCGTCGTAAGGCAACATAACATCTGGGATGCAATATTTTACAACATTCCTGGTGGGTCGTCGCCCGATTCTCGATGGGGACATTATATACGTCTATAACGTTGAATATCCTAACCTAAAGCAACCTAACATCTGGGATGTAATATTTTACAACATTCCTGGCATGTCGGTCCCTACGTCTCGGTGGGAACATTGTATACGTCTATAACGATATATATACTAGCCTAAGGCAACCTAACGTGTCGAATGTAATATTTTACAACATTCCTGGCGTGTCGTCGCCTACTTCTCGATGGGGACATTATATACGTCTATAACGTTGTATATTCTAACCTAACGCAACCTAACATCTGGGATGTAATATTTTACAACATTCCTGGCGTGTCGTCGCCTACTTCTGGATGGGGACGTTATATACATCTATAACGTCATATATCCTAACCTAAGGGAACCTAACATCTCGGGTGTAATATTTTACAACATTCCTGGCGTGTCGTCGCCTACTTCTCGATGGGGACATTATATACATCTATAACGTTATATATCCTAGCCTAAGGCAACCTAACTTGTAGAATGTAATATTTTACAACATTCCTGGCGTGTCGTCGCCTACTTCTCTATGGGAGCATTATATACATCTATAACGTTGTATATCCTAACCTAAGGCAACCTAACATCTCGGATGTAATATTTTACCACATTCCTGTCATGTCGGTCCCTACTTCTCGGTGGGAACATTGTATACGTCTATAACGGTATATATCCTAGCCTAAGGCAACCTAACATGTCGAATGTAATATTTTACAACATTCCTGTCGTGTCGTCGCCTGCTTCTCGATGGGGACATTATATACGTCTATAACGTTGTATATTCTAACCTAACGCAACCTAACATCTGGGATGTAATATTTTACAACATTCCTGGCGTGTCGTCGCCTACTTCTGGATGTGGACATTATATACATCTATAACGTCATATATCCTAACCTAAAGGAACCTAACATATCGGATGTAATATTTTGATACTTTCCTGGCATGTCGGTCCCTACGTCTCGGTGGGATCATTATATACGTCTATAACGATATATATCCTAACCTAAGGCAACCTAACATCTCGGATGTAATACTTTACAACATTCCTGGCATGTCGGTCACTACATCTCGGTGGGAACATTATATACGTCTGTAACGATATATACCCTAACCTAAGGCAACCTAACATCTCGGATGTAATATTTTACAACATTCCTGGCATGTCGGTCCCTACTTCTCGGTGGGAACATTCTATACGTCTATAACGTTGTATATCCTAACCTAAGGGAACCTAACATCTCGGGTGTAATATTTTACAACATTGCTGACGCGTCGGCCCCTACTTCTCGGTGGGAACATTCTATACGTCTATAACGATATATATCCTAACCTAAGGCAACCTAACATCTCGGATGTAATATTTTACAACATTCCTGGCGCTTCGGCTGCTACGTTTCGGTGGGAACATTATATACGTCTATAACGTTACATATCCTAACGTATGGCAACATAACATCTCGGATGTTATATATTACAACATTCCTGGCGTGTCGTCGCCTGCTTCTCGATGGGGACTTTATGTACGTCTATAACGTTGTATATCCTAACCTAACGCAACCTAACATCTGGGATGTAATATTTTACAACATTCCTGGCATGTCGGTCCCTACGTCTCGGTGGGAACGTTATATACGTCTATAACGATATATATCCTAACCTAAGGGAACCTTACATCTCGGATGTAATATTTTACAACATTCCTGGCATGTCGGGCCCTACTTCTCGGTGGGAACATTGTATACGTCTATAACGATATATATACTAGCCTAAGGCAACCTAACGTGTCGAATGTAATATTTTACAACATTCCTGGCGTGTCGTCGCCTACTTCTCGATGGGGACATTATATACGTCTATAACGTTGTATATTCTAACCTAACGCAACCTAACATCTGGGATGTAATATTTTACAACATTCCTGGCGTGTCGTCGCCTACTTCTGGATGGGGACGTTATATACATCTATAACGTCATATATCCTAACCTAAGGGAACCTAACATCTCGGGTGTAATATTTTACAACATTCCTGGCGTGTCGTCGCCTACTTCTCGATGGGGACATTATATACATCTATAACGTTATATATCCTAGCCTAAGGCAACCTAACTTGTAGAATGTAATATTTTACAACATTCCTGGCGTGTCGTCGCCTACTTCTCTATGGGAGCATTATATACATCTATAACGTTGTATATCCTAACCTAAGGCAACCTAACATCTCGGATGTAATATTTTACCACATTCCTGTCATGTCTGTCCCTACTTCTCGGTGGGAACATTGTATACGTCTATAACGGTATATATCCTAGCCTAAGGCAACCTAACATGTCGAATGTAATATTTTACAACATTCCTGTCGTGTCGTCGCCTGCTTCTCGATGGGGACATTATATACGTCTATAACGTTGTATATTCTAACCTAACGCAACCTAACATCTGGGATGTAATATTTTACAACATTCCTGGCGTGTCGTCGCCTACTTCTGGATGTGGACATTATATACATCTATAACGTCATATATCCTAACCTAAAGGAACCTAACATATCGGATGTAATATTTTGATACTTTCCTGGCATGTCGGTCCCTACGTCTCGGTGGGATCATTATATACGTCTATAACGATATATATCCTAACCTAAGGCAACCTAACATCTCGGATGTAATACTTTACAACATTCCTGGCATGTCGGTCACTACATCTCGGTGGGAACATTATATACGTCTGTAACGATATATACCCTAACCTAAGGCAACCTAACATCTCGGATGTAATATTTTACAACATTCCTGGCATGTCGGTCCCTACTTCTCGGTGGGAACATTCTATACGTCTATAACGTTGTATATCCTAACCTAAGGGAACCTAACATCTCGGGTGTAATATTTTACAACATTGCTGACGCGTCGGCCCCTACTTCTCGGTGGGAACATTCTATACGTCTATAACGATATATATCCTAACCTAAGGCAACCTAACATCTCGGATGTAATATTTTACAACATTCCTGGCGCTTCGGCTGCTACTTTTCGGTGGGAACATTATATACGTCTATAACGTTACATATCCTAACGTATGGCAACATAACATCTCGGATGTTATATATTACAACATTCCTGGCGTGTCGTCGCCTACTTCTGGATGGGGCACTATATACATCTATAACGTCATATATCCTAACCTAAGGGAACCTAACATCTCGTGTGTAATATTTTACAACATTCCTGGCGTGTCGTCGCCTGCTTCTGGATGGGGACATTATATACATCGATAACGTCATATATCCTAACCTAAGGGAACCTAACATCTCGGGTGTAATATTTTACAACATTCCTGGCGTGTCGTCGCCTGCTTCTCGATGGGGACATTATATACATCTATAACGTTGTATATCCTAACCTAAGGCAACCTAACATCTCGGATGTAATATTTTACAACATTCTGGCGTGTCGTCACCTACTTCTCGATGGGGACATTATATACGTCTATAACCTTGTATATACTAACCTAAAGCAACCTAACATCTGGGATGTAATATTTTACAACATTCCTGGTGGGTCGTCGCCCGCTTCTCGATGGGGACATTATATACGTCTATAACGTTGAATATCCTAACCTAAAGCAACCTAACATCTGGGATGTAATATTTTACAAGATCCCTGGCATGTCGGTACCCACGTCTCGGTGGGAACATTATATACGTCTATAACGATATATATCCTAACCTAAGGCAACCTAACATCTCGGATGTAATATTTTACAACATTCCTGGCATGTCGGTCCCTACTTCTCGGTGGAAACAATGTATACGTCTATAACGATATATATCCTAGCCTAAGGCAACCCAACATGTAGAATGTAATATTTTACAACATTCCTGGCGTGTCGTCGCCTACTTCTCGATGGGGACATTATATACATCTATAACGTTGTATATCCTAACCTAAGGCAACCTAACATCTCGGATGTAATATTTTACAACATTCCTGGCATGTCGGTCCCTACGTCTCGGTGGGAACGTTATATACGTCTATAACGATATATATCCTAACCTAAGGGAACCTTACATCTCGGATGTAATATTTTACGACATTCCTGGCATGTCGGTCCCTACTTCTCGGTGGAAACAATGTATACGTCTATAACGATATATATCATAGCCTAAGGCAACCCAACATGTAGAATGTAATATTTTACAACATTCCTGGCGTGTCGTCGCCTACTTCTCGATGGGGACATTATATACATCTATAACGTTGTATATTCTAACCTAACGCAACCTAAAATCTGGGATGTAATATTTTACAACATTCCTGGCGTGTCGTCGCCTACTTCTGGATGGGGACATTATATACATCTATAACGTCATATATACTAAGCTAAGGGAACCTAACATCTCGGGTGTAATATTTTACAACATTCCTGACCCGTCGGCCGCTATTTCTCGGTGGGAATATTGTATACGTCTATAACGTTATATATCCTAGCCTAAGGCAACCTAACACCTCGGATGTAATATTTCACAACATTCCTGGCGTGTTAACCCGCACTTCTCGGTGGGAATATCATATACGTCTATAGCGATATATATCCTAGCCTAAGGCGACCTAACATGTCGAATGTAATATTTTACATCATTCCTGACGTGTCGGCCCGTAGTTCACGGTGGTAACATTATATACGCCTACAACGTTATATACACTAGCCTAAGGCAACCTGACATCTCGGATGTAATATTTGACAACATTTCTGGCGTGTGAGCGCGTACTTCTCGGTGGGAACATCATATACGTCTGTAACGTCATATATCCCGTCGTAAGGCAACATAACATCTGGGATGTAATATTTTACAACATTCCTGGTGGGTCGTCGCCCGATTCTCGGTGGGGACATTATATACGTCTATAACGTTGAATATCCTAACCTAAAGCAACCTAACATCTGGGATGTAATATTTTACAACATTCCTGGCATGTCGGTCCCTACGTCTCGGTGGGAACATTATATACGTCTATAACGATATATATCCTAACCTAAGGCAACCTAACATCTCGGATGTAATATTTTACAACATTCCTGGCATGTCGGTCCCTACTTCTCGGTGGAAACAATGTATACGTCTATAACGATACATATCCTAGCCTAAGGCAACCCAACGTGTCGAATGTAATATTTTACAACATTCCTGGCGTGTCGTCGCCTACTTCTCGATGGGGACATTATATACATCTATAACGTTGTATATCCTAACCTAAGGCAACCTAACATCTCGGATGTAATATTTTACAACATTCCTGGCATGTCGGGCACTACTTCTCGGTGGGAACATTGTATACGTCTATAACGATATATATCCTAGCCTAACGCAACCTAACATGTCGAATGTAATATTTTACAACATTCCTGTCGTGTCGTCGCCTGCTTCTCGATGGGGACATTCTATACGTCTATAACGCTGTATGACCTAACCTAAGGGAACCTAACATCTCGGGCGTAATATTTTAGAACATTCCTGACGCGTCAGTCCCTATTTCTCGTTGGGAACATTATATACGTCTATAACGTTATATATCCTAGCCTAAGGCAACCTAACGTGTAGAATGTAATATTTTACAACATTCCTGGCGTGTCGTCGCCTACTTCTGGATGGGGACATTATATACATCTATAACGTTATATATCCTAACCTAAGGGAATCTAACATCTCGGGTGTAATATCTTACAACATTCCTGGCGTGTCGTCGCCTACTTCTCGATGGGGACATTATATACATCTATAACGTTGTATATCCTACCCTAAGGCAACCTAACATCTCGGATGTAATATTTTACAACATTCCTGGCATGTCGGGCCCTACTTCTCGGTGGGAACATTCTATACGTCTATAACGTTGTATATCCTAACCTAAGGGAACCTAACATGTCGAATGTAACATTTTACAACATTGCTGACGCGTCGGCCCCTATTTCTCGGTGGGAACATTCTATACGTCTATAACGTTGTATATCATTACCTAAGGGAACCTAACTTGTAGAATGTAATATTTTACCACATTCCTGGCGTGTCGTCGCCTACTTCTCGATGGGGACATTATATACATCTATAACTTTGTATATCCTAACCTAAGGCAACCTAACATCTCGGATGTAATATTTTACAACACTCCTGGCATGTAGGCCCCTACTTCTCGGTGGGAACATTCTATACGTCTATAACGATATATATCCTAACCTAAGGCAACCTAACATCTCGGATGTAATATTTTACAACATTCCTGGCGCTTCGGCTGCTACTTTTCGGCGGGAACATTATATACGTCTATAACGTTACATATCCTAACGTATGGCAACATAACATCTCGGATGTTATATATTACAACAATCCTGGCGTGTCGTCGCCTGCTTCTCGATGGGGACTTTATGTACGTCTATAACGTTGAATATCCTAACCTAAAGCAACCTAACATCTGGGATGTAATATTTTACAAGATCCCTGGCATGTCGGTCCCCAGGTCTCGGTGGGAACATTATATACGTCTATAACGATATATATCATAACCTAAAGCAACCTAACATCTCGGATGTAATATTTTACAACATTCCTGGCATGTCGGTCCCTACTTCTCGGTGGAAACAATGTATACGTCTATAACGTTATATATCCTAGCCTAAGGCAACCTAACGTGTAGAATGTAATATTTTACAACATTCCTGGCGTGTCGTCGCCTACTTCTGGATGGGGACATTATATACATCTATAACGTTATATATCCTAACCTAAGGGAATCTAACATCCCGGGTGTAATATTTTACAACATTCCTGGCGTGTCGTCGCCTACTTCTCGGTGGGAACATTGTATACGTCTATAACTATATATATCCTAGCCTAAGGCAAACTAACATGTCGAGTGTAATATTTTACAACATTCCTGTCGTGTCGTCGCCTGCTTCTCGATGGGGACATTATATACCTCTATAACGTTGTACATTCTAACTTAACGCAACCTAACATCTGGGATGTAATATTTTACAACAATCCTGGCGTGTCGTCGCCTACTTCTGGATGGGGACATTATATACATCTATAACGTCATATATCCTAACCTAAGAGAACCTAACATCTCGGGTGTAATATCTTACAACTTTCCTGGCGTGTCGTCGCCTACCTCTCGATGGGGACATTATATACATCTATAACGTTGTATATCCTAACCTAAGGCAACCTAACATCTCGGATGTAATATTTTACAACATTCTGGCGTGTCGTCGCCTGCTTCTCGATGGGGACATTATATACGTCTATAACCTTGTGTATACTAACCTAACGCAACCTAACATCTGGGATGTAATATTTTACAACATTCCTGGCCTGTCGGTCCCTACGTCTCCGTGGGTACATTATATACGTCTATAACGTTGTATATCCTAACCTAACGCAACCTAACATCTGGGATGTAATATTTTAAAACATTCCTGGCATGTCGGTCCCTACGTCTCGGTGGGAACATCATATACGTCTATAACGTTATATATCCTGTCGTAAGGCAACATAACATCTCGGATGTAATATTTTACAACATTCCTGGTGGGTCGTCGCCCGCTTCTCGATGGGGACATTATATACGTCTATAACGTTGAATATCCTAACCTAAAGCAACCTAACATCTCGGATGTAATATTTCTCAACATTCCTGGCATGTCGGTCCCTACTTCTCGGTGGAAACATTGTATACGTCTATAACGATACATATCCTAGCCTAAGGCAACCCAACATGTCGAATGTAATATTTTACAACATTCCTGGCGTGTCGTCGCCTTCTTCTCGCTGGGGACATTATATACATCTATAACGTTGTACATCCTACCCTAAGGCAACCTAACACCTCGGATGTAATATTTTACAACATTCCTGGCATGTCAGTCCCTACTTCTCGGTGGGAACATTCTATACGTCCATAACGTTGTATATCCTAACCTAAGGGAACCTAACATCTCGGGTGAAATATTTTAGAACATTCTTGACGCGTCAGTCCCTATTTCTCGGTGGGATCATTATATACGTCTATAACGTTATATATCCTATCCTAAGGCAACCTAACTTGTAGAATGTAATATTTTACAACATTCCTGGCGTGTCGTCGCCTACTTCTCGATGAGGACATTATATACATCTATAACGTTGTATATCCTAACCTAACGCAACCTAACATCTGGGATGTAATATTTTACAACATTCCTGTCATGTCGTCTCCTGCATCTCGATGGGGACATTATATACGTCTATAACGATATATATCCTAACCTAAGGCAACCTAACATCTCGGATGTAATATTTTACAACATTCCTGTCATGTCGTCTCCTGCATCTCGATGGGGACATTATATACGTCTATAACGATATATATCCTAACCTAAGGCAACCTAACATCTGGGATGTAATATTTTACAACATTTCTGGCATGTCGGTCCCTACGTCTCCGTGGGTACATTATATACGTCTGTAACGTTGTATATCCTAACCTAGCGCAACCTAACGTCTGGGATGTAATATTTTAAAACATTCCTGGCATGTCGGTCCCTACGTCTCGGTGGGAACATTATATACGTCTATAACGATATATATCCTAATCTAAGGGAACCTTACATCTCGGATGTAATATTTTACAACATTCCTGGCATGTCGGGCCCTACTTCTCGGTGGGAACATTGTATACGTCTATAACGATATATATCCTAGCCTAAGGCAACATAACATCTCGGATGTAGTATTTTACAACATTCCTGGCGTGGCGGTACCTACTTCTCGGTGGGAACATTATATAAGACTATATCGTAATATAACCTAACCTAACCCATCTAGACCCTCGCTGGTAATGTTTCACAGAATCCCGTTCGTGCCCGCCATACGTCACGGTGCGGTCATTATATACGTCTATAACGTTATATACCCTAACCTAACGCAATCTAACATCTCTAACGTAGTGTTTTACAACATTCCAGGCGGGTCGGCACCTACTTCTCGGTGGACACATTATATACGTCTATATCGCACTATAACCTAACCTAACCCATTTAGCCCCTCGCTGGTAATGTTTTACAGAATCCAGTTCGTGTCGTCCCGTGCGTCTCGGTGGGAACATTGTATGCGTCTATAACGTTATATATCCTAACCTAAGGCTATCTAACATCTCGGATGTAGTAATTTCCAAAATTACTGGCGTGTCGGCCCCTACTTCTCGTTGGGTACATTATGTACGTCTACAACGTAATATTACCTAACCTAACCCGTCTAGCCCCTCGCTGGCAATGTTTTACAGAATCCCGGTCGTGTCGGCCCGTACTTCTCGGTGGGGACATTATATGCGTCTAGAACGTTATATATCCTAACCTAAGACAACCTAACATCTCGGATGTAGTATTTTACAACATTCTTGGTGGGTCGGCCCCTACTTCTCGGTGGGCACATTATATACGTCTATATCGCAATATAACCTAACCTAACCCATTTAGCCCTTCGCTGGTAATGTTTCTCAGAATCCAGTTCGTGTCGTCCCGTACGTCTCGGTGGGAACATTATATACGTCTATATCGTAATATTACCTAACCTAACCTATCTAGCACCTCGCTGTTAATGTTTTACAGAATCCCAGTCTTGTCGGCCCGTACTTCTCGGTCGGGAAATTATATGCGTCTAGAACGTTATATATTCTAACCTAAGGCAACCTAACATCTCGGATGTAGTTTTTTACAACATTCCTGGCGGGTTGGACACTACTTCTCGGTGGGCACATAATATACATCTATATCGTAATATAACCTAACCTAAACCCATTTTGCACTTCGGTGATTATGTTTTACAGAATCCCGGTCGTGTTGGCTCATACTGCTCGTTGGGGACATTAGATACGTCTATAACGTTATATATCCTAACCTAAGGCAACCTAACATCTCGGATGTAGTATTTTACAACATTCCTGGCGGGCTGAACCTACTTCTCGGTGGGAACATTATATAAGTCTATATCGTAATATAACCTAACCTAACCCATCTAGACCCTCGCTGGTAATGTTTCACAGAATTCCGTTCGTGTCGCCCCGTACGTCACGGTGCGGACATCATATACGTCTATAACGTTATATATCCTCACCTAACGCAACCTAACATCTCTAACGTAGTGTTTTACAACATTCCAGGCGGGTCGGCACCTACTTCTCGGTGGACACATTATATACGTCTATATCGCAATATAACCTAACCTAACCCATTTAGCCCCTCGCTGGTAATGTTTTACAGAATCCAGTTCGTGTCGTCCCGTGCATCTCGGTGGGAACATTGTATGCGTCTATAACGTTATATATCCTAACCTAAGGCTATCTAACATCTCGGATGTAGTAATTTCCAAAATTACTGGCGTGTCGGCCCCTACTTCTCGTTGGGTACATTATGTACGTCTACAACGTAATATTACCTAACCTAACCCATCTGGGCCCTCGCTGGTAATGTTTTACAGAATCCAGTTCGTGTCGTCCCGTACGTCTCGGTGGGGACATTGTATGCGTCTATAACGTTATATATGCTAACCAAAGGCAACCTAACATCTCGGATATAGTATTTTCCAAAATACCTGGCGGGTCGGCCCCTACTTCTCGGTGGGAACATTATATACGTCTATAACGTAATATAACCTAACCTAACCCATCTAGCCCCTCGCTGGCAATGTTTTACAGAATCCCGGTCGTGTCGGCCCGTACTTCTCGGTGGGGACATTATATGCGTCTAGAACGTTATATATCCTAACCTAAGGCAACCTAACATCTCGGATGTAGTATTTTACAACATTCCTGGCGGGTCGGCCCCTACTTCTCGGTGGGAACATTATATATGTCTACAACGTAGTATAACCTAACCTAACCCATCTAGCCCCTCGCTGGTAATGCTTTACAGTATCCAGTTCGTGTCGTCCCGTACGTCTCGGTGGGGACATTGTATGCGTCTATAACGATATGTATCCTAACCTAAGGCAACCTAACATCTCGGATGTAGTATTCTACAACACTCCTGGCGGGGCGGAACCTACTTCTCGGTGGGAACATTATATACGTCTATATCGCAATATAACCTGACCTAACCCATTTTGCCCTTCGGTGATTATGTTTTACAGAATCCCGGTCGTGTTGGCTCATACTTCTCGCTGGGGACTGTATATACGTCTATAACGTTATATATCATAACCTACGGCAACCTAACATCTCGGATGTAGTATTTTACAACATTCCTGGCGAGCTGAACCTGCTTCTCGGTGGGAACATTATATAAGTCTATATCGTAATATAACCTAACCTAACCCATCTAGACCCTCGCTGGTAATGTTTCACAGAATTCAGTTCGTGTCGCCCCGTAAGTCACGGTGCGGACATTATATACGTCTATAACATTATATGTCCTCACCTAAGGCAACCTAACATCTCGGATGTAGTATTTTCCAAAATACCTGGCGGGTTGGCCCCTACTTCTCGGTGGGAACATTATATACGTCTATAACGTAATATAACCTAACCTAACCCATCTAGCCCCTCGGCGGTAATGTTTTACAGAATCCCGTTCGTGTCGTCCCGTACGTCTCGGTGCGGACATTATATAAGTCTATAACGTTATATATCCTAACCTAAGGCAACCTAACATCTCGAATGTAGTATTTTACAACATTCCAGGCGGGTCGGCCCCTACTTCTCGGTGGACACATTATATACGTCTATATCGCAATATTACCTAACCTAACCCATCTAGCCCCTCGCTGGTAATGTTTTACAGAATCCAGTTCGTGTCGTCCCGTATGTCTCGGTGGGGACAGTATATATGTCTATAACGTTATATATCCTAACCTAAGGGAACATAACATCTCGAATGTAGTATTTTACAACATTCCAGGCGTGTCGGCCCCTACTTCTCGGTGGGCACATTATATACGTCCATATCGTAATATTACCTAACCTAACCCATCTAGCCCCTCGCTGGTAATGTTTTACAGAATCCCGTTCGGGTTGGTTCATACTTCTCGGTGGGGACATTATATACGTCTATGACATTGTATATCCCACCCGAGGGCAACCTAACATCTCGAATGTAGTATTTCACAACATTCCTGGCGGGTCGGCCCCACTTCTCGGTAGGGACATTATATAAGTCTATATCGCAATATAACCTAACCTAACCCATCAATACCCTCGCTGGTAACGTTTCACAGAATCCCGTTCGTGTCGCCCCGAACGTCACGGTGCGGGCATTATATACGTCTATAACGTTATATATCCTAACCTAAGGCAACCTAACATCTCGGATGTAGTATTTTACAACATTCCTGGCGGGTCGGCCCCTACTTCTCGGTGGGAACATTATATAGGTCTACAACGTAGTACAACCTAACCTAATCCATCTATCCCCTCGCTGGTAATGCTTTACAGTATCCAGTTCGTGTCGTCACGTACGTCTCGGTGGGGACATTGTATGCGTCTATAACGATATATATCCTAACCTAAGGCAACCTAACATCTCGGATGTAGTATTTTACAACACTCCTGGCGGGGCGGAACCTACTTCTCGGTGGGAACATTATATACGTCTATATCGCAATATAACCTGACCTAACCCATCTATACACTCGCTGGTAATGTTTCACAGAATCCCGTTCGTGTCGCCCCGTACATCACGGTGCGGAAATTATATACGTCTATAACGTTATATATGCTAACCAAAGGCAACTTAGCATCTCGGAAATAGTATTTTCCAAAATACCTGGCGGGTCGGCCCCTTCTTCTCGGTGGGAACATTATGTAGGTCTACAACGTAGTATAACCTAACCTAACCCATTTAGCCCCTCGCTGGTAATGTTTTTCAGAATCCAGTTCGTGTCGTCCCGTACGTCTCGGTGGGAACATTGTATGCGTCAATAACGTTATATATCCTAACCTAAGGCAACCTAACATATCGGATGTAGTATTTTACAACATTCCTGGCGGGCTGAACCTACTTCTCGGTGGGAACATTATATAAGTCTATATCGTAATATAACCTAACCTAACCCATCTAGACCCTCGCTGGTAATGTTTCACAGAATTCCGTTCGTGTCGCCCCGTACGTCACGGTGCGGACATCATATACGTCTATAACATTATATATCCTCACCTAAGGCAACCTAACATCTCGGATGTAGTATTTTCCAAAATACCTGGCGGTTTGGCCCGTACTTCTCGGTAGAAACATTATATACGTCTATAACGTAATATAACCTAACCTAACCCATCTAGCCCCTCGGCGGTAATGTTTTACAGAATCCCGTTCGTGTCGTCCCGTACGTCTCGGTGCGGACATTATATAAGTCTATAACGTTATATATCCTAACCTAAGGCAACCTAACATCTCGAATGTAGTATTTTACGACATTCCACTCGGGTCGGCCCCTAATTCTCGTTGGGTACATTATATACGTCTACAACGAAATATAACCTAACCTAACCCATCTAGCCCCTCGCTGGTAATGTTTTACAGAATCCCGGTCGTGTCGGCCCGTACTTCTCGGTGGGGACATTATATGTGTCTAGAACGTTATATATCCTAACCTAAGGCAACCTAACATCTCGGATGTAGTATTTTACAACATTCCTGGCGGGTCGGCCCCTACTTCTCGGTGGGAACATTATATAGGTCTACAACGTAGTATAACCTAACCTAACCCATCTAGCCCCTCGCTGGTAATGCTTTACAGTATCCAGTTCGTGTCGTCACGTACGTCTCGGTGGGGACATTGTATGCGTCTATAACGATATATATCCTAACCTAAGGCAACCTAACGTCTCGGATGTAGTATTTTACAACACTCCTGGCGGGGCGGAACCTACTTCTCGGTGGGAACATTATATACGTCTATATCGCAATATAACCTGACCTAACCCATCTATACCCTCGCTGGTAATGTTTCACAGAATCCCGTTCGTATCGCCCCGTACGTCACGGTGCGGACATTATATACGTCTATAACGTTATATATGCTAACCAAAGGCAACTTAACATCTCGGAAGTAGTATTTTCCAAAATACCTGGCGGGTCGGCCCCTTCTTCTCGGTGGGAACATTATGTAGGTCTACAACGTAGTATAACCTAACCTAACCCATTTAGCCCCTCGCTGGTAATGTTTTTCAGAATCCAGTTCGTGTCGTCCCGTACGTCTCGGTGGGAACATTGTATGCGTCAATAACGTTATATATCCTAACCTAAGGCAACCTAACATATCGGATGTAGTATTTTACAACATTCCTGGCGGGCTGAACCTACTTCTCGGTGGGAACATTATATAAGTCTATATCGTAATATAACCTAACCTAACCCATCTAGACCCTCGCTGGTAATGTTTCACAGAATTCCGTTCGTGTCGCCCCGTACGTCACGGTGCGGACATCATATACGTCTATAACATTATATATCCTCACCTAAGGCAACCTAACATCTCGGATGTAGTATTTTCCAAAATACCTGGCGGGTTGGCCCGTACTTCTCGGTAGGAACATTATATACGTCTATAACGTAATATAACCTAACCTAACCCATCTAGCCCCTCGGCGGTAATGTTTTACAGAATCCCGTTCGTGTCGTCCCGTACGTCTCGGTGCGGACATTATATAAGTCTATAACGTTATATATCCTAACCTAAGGCAACCTAACATCTCGAATGTAGTATTTTACGACATTCCACTCGGGTCGGCCCCTAATTCTCGTTGGGTACATTATATACGTCTACAACGAAATATAACCTAACCTAACCCATCTAGCCCCTCGCTGGTAATGTTTTACAGAATCCAGTTCGTGTCGTCCCGTACGTCTCGGTGGGGACAGTATATATGTCTATAACGTTATATATCCTAACCTAAGGCAACTTAACATCTCGAATGTATTATTTTACAACATTCCAGGCGTGTCGGCCCCTACTTCTCGGTGGGCACATTATATACGTCCATATCGTAATATTACCTAACCTAACCCATCTAGCCCCTAGCTGGTAATGTTTTACAGAATCCCGTTCGGGTTGGTTCATACTTCTCGGTGGGGACATTATATACGTCTATGACATTGTATATCCCACCCGAGGGCAACCTAACATCTCGAATGTAGTATTTCACAACATTCCTGGCGGGTCGGCCCCACTTCTCGGTAGGGACATTATATAAGTCTATATCGCAATATAACCTAACCTAACCCATCTATACCCTCGCTGGTAATGTTTCACAGAATCCCGTTCGTGTCGCCCCGAACGTCACGGTGCGGACATTATATACGTCTATAACGTTATATATGCTAACCTAAGGCAACCTAACATCCCGGATATAGTAGTTTCCAAAATACCTGGCGGGTCGACCCCTACTTCTCGGTGGGAACATTATATACGTCTATAACGTAATATAACCTAACCTAACCCATCTAGCCCCTCGCTGGTAATGTTTTACAGAATCCCGGTCGTGTCGGCCCGTACTTCTCGGTGGGGACATTATATGTGTCTAGAACGTTATATATCCTAACCTAAGGCAACCTAACATCTCGGATGTAGTATTTTACAACATTCCTGGCGGGTCGGCCCCTACTTCTCGGTGGGAACATTATATAGGTCTACAACGTAGTATAACCTAACCTAACCCATCTAGCCCCTCGCTGGTAATGCTTTACAGTATCCAGTTCGTGTCGTCACGTACGTCTCGGTGGGGACATTGTATGCGTCTATAACGATATATATCCTAACCTAAGGCTATCTAACATCTCGGATGTAGTAATTTCCAAAATACCTGGCGGGTCGGGCCCTACTTCTCGGTGGGAACATTATATACGTCTATAACGTAATATAACCTAACCTAACCCATCTAGCCCCTCGCTGGTAATGTTTTACAGAATCCCGGTCGTGTCGGCCCGTACTTCTCGGTGGGGACATTATATGCGTCTAGAACGTTATATATCCTAACCTAAGGCAACCTAACATCTCGGATGTAGTATTTTACAACATTCCTGGCGGGTCGGCCCCTACTTCTCGGTGGGAACATTATATATGTCTACAACGTAGTATAACCTAACCTAACCCATCTAGCCCCTCGCTGGTAATGCTTTACAGTATCCAGTTCGTGTCGTCCCGTACGTCTCGGTGGGGACATTGTATGCGTCTATAACGATATGTATCCTAACCTAAGGCAACCTAACATCTCGGATGTAGTATTCTACAACACTCCTGGCGGGGCGGAACCTACTTCTCGGTGGGAACATTATATACGTCTATATCGCAATATAACCTGACCTAACCCATTTTGCCCTTCGGTGATTATGTTTTACAGAATCCCGGTCGTGTTGGCTCATACTTCTCGCTGGGGACTGTATATACGTCTATAACGTTATATATCATAACCTACGGCAACCTAACATCTCGGATGTAGTATTTTACAACATTCCTGGCGAGCTGAACCTGCTTCTCGGTGGGAACATTATATAAGTCTATATCGTAATATAACCTAACCTAACCCATCTAGACCCTCGCTGGTAATGTTTCACAGAATTCAGTTCGTGTCGCCCCGTAAGTCACGGTGCGGACATTATATACGTCTATAACATTATATGTCCTCACCTAAGGCAACCTAACATCTCGGATGTAGTATTTTCCAAAATACCTGGCGGGTTGGCCCCTACTTCTCGGTGGGAACATTATATACGTCTATAACGTAATATAACCTAACCTAACCCATCTAGCCCCTCGGCGGTAATGTTTTACAGAATCCCGTTCGTGTCGTCCCGTACGTCTCGGTGCGGACATTATATAAGTCTATAACGTTATATATCCTAACCTAAGGCAACCTAACATCTCGAATGTAGTATTTTACAACATTCCAGGCGGGTCGGCCCCTACTTCTCGGTGGACACATTATATACGTCTATATCGCAATATTACCTAACCTAACCCATCTAGCCCCTCGCTGGTAATGTTTTACAGAATCCAGTTCGTGTCGTCCCGTATGTCTCGGTGGGGACAGTATATATGTCTATAACGTTATATATCCTAACCTAAGGGAACTTAACATCTCGAATGTAGTATTTTACAACATTCCAGGCGTGTCGGCCCCTACTTCTCGGTGGGCACATTATATACGTCCATATCGTAATATTACCTAACCTAACCCATCTAGCCCCTCGCTGGTAATGTTTTACAGAATCCCGTTCGGGTTGGTTCATACTTCTCGGTGGGGACATTATATACGTCTATGACATTGTATATCCCACCCGAGGGCAACCTAACATCTCGAATGTAGTATTTCACAACATTCCTGGCGGGTCGGCCCCACTTCTCGGTAGGGACATTATATAAGTCTATATCGCAATATAACCTAACCTAACCCATCAATACCCTCGCTGGTAACGTTTCACAGAATCCCGTTCGTGTCGCCCCGAACGTCACGGTGCGGTCATTATATACGTCTATAACGTTATATATCCTAACCTAAGGCAACCTAACATCTCGGATGTAGTATTTTACAACATTCCTGGCGGGTCGGCCCCTACTTCTCGGTGGGAACATTATATAGGTCTACAACGTAGTACAACCTAACCTAATCCATCTATCCCCTCGCTGGTAATGCTTTACAGTATCCAGTTCGTGTCGTCACGTACGTCTCGGTGGGGACATTGTATGCGTCTATAACGATATATATCCTAACCTAAGGCAACCTAACATCTCGGATGTAGTATTTTACAACACTCCTGGCGGGGCGGAACCTACTTCTCGGTGGGAACATTATATACGTCTATATCGCAATATAACCTGACCTAACCCATCTATACACTCGCTGGTAATGTTTCACAGAATCCCGTTCGTGTCGCCCCGTACGTCACAGTGCGGAAATTATATACGTCTATAACGTTATATATGCTAACCAAAGGCAACTTAGCATCTCGGAAATAGTATTTTCCAAAATACCTGGCGGGTCGGCCCCTTCTTCTCGGTGGGAACATTATGTAGGTCTACAACGTAGTATAACCTAACCTAACCCATTTAGCCCCTCGCTGGTAATGTTTTTCAGAATCCAGTTCGTGTCGTCCCGTACGTCTCGGTGGGAACATTGTATGCGTCAATAACGTTATATATCCTAACCTAAGGCAACCTAACATATCGGATGTAGTATTTTACAACATTCCTGGCGGGCTGAACCTACTTCTCGGTGGGAACATTATATAAGTCTATATCGTAATATAACCTAACCTAACCCATCTAGACCCTCGCTGGTAATGTTTCACAGAATTCCGTTCGTGTCGCCCCGTACGTCACGGTGCGGACATCATATACGTCTATAACATTATATATCCTCACCTAAGGCAACCTAACATCTCGGATGTAGTATTTTCCAAAATACCTGGCGGTTTGGCCCGTACTTCTCGGTAGAAACATTATATACGTCTATAACGTAATATAACCTAACCTAACCCATCTAGCCCCTCGGCGGTAATGTTTTACAGAATCCCGTTCGTGTCGTCCCGTACGTCTCGGTGCGGACATTATATAAGTCTATAACGTTATATATCCTAACCTAAGGCAACCTAACATCTCGAATGTAGTATTTTACGACATTCCACTCGGGTCGGCCCCTAATTCTCGTTGGGTACATTATATACGTCTACAACGAAATATAACCTAACCTAACCCATCTAGCCCCTCGCTGGTAATGTTTTACAGAATCCCGGTCGTGTCGGCCCGTACTTCTCGGTGGGGACATTATATGTGTCTAGAACGTTATATATCCTAACCTAAGGCAACCTAACATCTCGGATGTAGTATTTTACAACATTCCTGGCGGGTCGGCCCCTACTTCTCGGTGGGAACATTATATAGGTCTACAACGTAGTATAACCTAACCTAACCCATCTAGCCCCTCGCTGGTAATGCTTTACAGTATCCAGTTCGTGTCGTCACGTACGTCTCGGTGGGGACATTGTATGCGTCTATAACGATATATATCCTAACCTAAGGCAACCTAACGTCTCGGATGTAGTATTTTACAACACTCCTGGCGGGGCGGAACCTACTTCTCGGTGGGAACATTATATACGTCTATATCGCAATATAACCTGACCTAACCCATCTATACACTCGCTGGTAATGTTTCACAGAATCCCGTTCGTGTCGCCCCGTACGTCACAGTGCGGAAATTATATACGTCTATAACGTTATATATGCTAACCAAAGGCAACTTAGCATCTCGGAAATAGTATTTTCCAAAATACCTGGCGGGTCGGCCCCTTCTTCTCGGTGGGAACATTATGTAGGTCTACAACGTAGTATAACCTAACCTAACCCATTTAGCCCCTCGCTGGTAATGTTTTTCAGAATCCAGTTCGTGTCGTCCCGTACGTCTCGGTGGGAACATTGTATGCGTCAATAACGTTATATATCCTAACCTAAGGCAACCTAACATATCGGATGTAGTATTTTACAACATTCCTGGCGGGCTGAACCTACTTCTCGGTGGGAACATTATATAAGTCTATATCGTAATATAACCTAACCTAACCCATCTAGACCCTCGCTGGTAATGTTTCACAGAATTCCGTTCGTGTCGCCCCGTACGTCACGGTGCGGACATCATATACGTCTATAACATTATATATCCTCACCTAAGGCAACCTAACATCTCGGATGTAGTATTTTCCAAAATACCTGGCGGTTTGGCCCGTACTTCTCGGTAGAAACATTATATACGTCTATAACGTAATATAACCTAACCTAACCCATCTAGCCCCTCGGCGGTAATGTTTTACAGAATCCCGTTCGTGTCGTCCCGTACGTCTCGGTGCGGACATTATATAAGTCTATAACGTTATATATCCTAACCTAAGGCAACCTAACATCTCGAATGTAGTATTTTACGACATTCCACTCGGGTCGGCCCCTAATTCTCGTTGGGTACATTATATACGTCTACAACGAAATATAACCTAACCTAACCCATCTAGCCCCTCGCTGGTAATGTTTTACAGAATCCCGGTCGTGTCGGCCCGTACTTCTCGGTGGGGACATTATATGTGTCTAGAACGTTATATATCCTAACCTAAGGCAACCTAACATCTCGGATGTAGTATTTTACAACATTCCTGGCGGGTCGGCCCCTACTTCTCGGTGGGAACATTATATAGGTCTACAACGTAGTATAACCTAACCTAACCCATCTAGCCCCTCGCTGGTAATGCTTTACAGTATCCAGTTCGTGTCGTCACGTACGTCTCGGTGGGGACATTGTATGCGTCTATAACGATATATATCCTAACCTAAGGCAACCTAACGTCTCGGATGTAGTATTTTACAACACTCCTGGCGGGGCGGAACCTACTTCTCGGTGGGAACATTATATACGTCTATATCGCAATATAACCTGACCTAACCCATCTATACCCTCGCTGGTAATGTTTCACAGAATCCCGTTCGTATCGCCCCGTACGTCACGGTGCGGACATTATATACGTCTATAACGTTATATATGCTAACCAAAGGCAACTTAACATCTCGGAAGTAGTATTTTCCAAAATACCTGGCGGGTCGGCCCCTTCTTCTCGGTGGGAACATTATGTAGGTCTACAACGTAGTATAACCTAACCTAACCCATTTAGCCCCTCGCTGGTAATGTTTTTCAGAATCCAGTTCGTGTCGTCCCGTACGTCTCGGTGGGAACATTGTATGCGTCAATAACGTTATATATCCTAACCTAAGGCAACCTAACATATCGGATGTAGTATTTTACAACATTCCTGGCGGGCTGAACCTACTTCTCGGTGGGAACATTATATAAGTCTATATCGTAATATAACCTAACCTAACCCATCTAGACCCTCGCTGGTAATGTTTCACAGAATTCCGTTCGTGTCGCCCCGTACGTCACGGTGCGGACATCATATACGTCTATAACATTATATATCCTCACCTAAGGCAACCTAACATCTCGGATGTAGTATTTTCCAAAATACCTGGCGGGTTGGCCCGTACTTCTCGGTAGGAACATTATATACGTCTATAACGTAATATAACCTAACCTAACCCATCTAGCCCCTCGGCGGTAATGTTTTACAGAATCCCGTTCGTGTCGTCCCGTACGTCTCGGTGCGGACATTATATAAGTCTATAACGTTATATATCCTAACCTAAGGCAACCTAACATCTCGAATGTAGTATTTTACGACATTCCACTCGGGTCGGCCCCTAATTCTCGTTGGGTACATTATATACGTCTACAACGAAATATAACCTAACCTAACCCATCTAGCCCCTCGCTGGTAATGTTTTACAGAATCCAGTTCGTGTCGTCCCGTACGTCTCGGTGGGGACAGTATATATGTCTATAACGTTATATATCCTAACCTAAGGCAACTTAACATCTCGAATGTATTATTTTACAACATTCCAGGCGTGTCGGCCCCTACTTCTCGGTGGGCACATTATATACGTCCATATCGTAATATTACCTAACCTAACCCATCTAGACCCTAGCTGGTAATGTTTTACAGAATCCCGTTCGGGTTGGTTCATACTTCTCGGTGGGGACATTATATACGTCTATGACATTGTATATCCCACCCGAGGGCAACCTAACATCTCGAATGTAGTATTTCACAACATTCCTGGCGGGTCGGCCCCACTTCTCGGTAGGGACATTATATAAGTCTATATCGCAATATAACCTAACCTAACCCATCTATACCCTCGCTGGTAATGTTTCACAGAATCCCGTTCGTGTCGCCCCGAACGTCACGGTGCGGACATTATATACGTCTATAACGTTATATATGCTAACCTAAGGCAACCTAACATCCCGGATATAGTAGTTTCCAAAATACCTGGCGGGTCGACCCCTACTTCTCGGTGGGAACATTATATACGTCTATAACGTAATATAACCTAACCTAACCCATCTAGCCCCTCGCTGGTAATGTTTTACAGAATCCCGGTCGTGTCGGCCCGTACTTCTCGGTGGGGACATTATATGTGTCTAGAACGTTATATATCCTAACCTAAGGCAACCTAACATCTCGGATGTAGTATTTTACAACATTCCTGGCGGGTCGGCCCCTACTTCTCGGTGGGAACATTATATAGGTCTACAACGTAGTATAACCTAACCTAACCCATCTAGCCCCTCGCTGGTAATGCTTTACAGTATCCAGTTCGTGTCGTCACGTACGTCTCGGTGGGGACATTGTATGCGTCTATAACGATATATATCCTAACCTAAGGCAACCTAACATCTCGGATGTAGTATTTTACAACACTCCCGGCGGGGCGGAACCTACTTCTCGGTGGGAACATTATATACGTCTATATCGCAATATAACCTGACCTAACCCATCTATACCCTCGCTGGTAATGTTTCACAGAATCCCGTTCGTGTCGCCCCGTACGTCACGGTGCGGACATTATATACGTCTATAACATTATATATGCTAACCAAAGGCAACTTAACATCTCGGAAGTAGTATTTTCCAAAATACCTGGCGGGTCGGCCCCTTCTTCTCGGTGGGAACATTATGTAGGTCTACAACGTAGTATAACCTAACCTAACCCATTTAGCCCCTCGCTGGTAATGTTTTTCAGAATCCAGTTCGTGTCGTCCCGTACGTCTCGGTGGGAACATTGTATGCGTCAATAACGTTATATATCCTAACCTAAGGCAACCTAACATATCGGATGTAGTATTTTACAACATTCCTGGCGGGCTGAACCTACTTCTCGGTGGGAACATTATATAAGTCTATATCGTAATATAACCTAACCTAACCCATCTAGACCCTCGCTGGTAATGTTTCACGGAATTCCGTTCGTGTCGCCCCGTACGTCACGGTGCGGACATCATATACGTCTATAACGTTATATATCCTAACCTAAGGCAACCTAACATCTCGAATGTAGTATTTTACGACATTCCACTCGGGTCGGCCCCTAATTCTCGTTGGGTACATTATATACGTCTACAACGAAATATAACCTAACCTAACCCATCTAGCCCCTCGCTGGTAATGTTTTACAGAATCCAGTTCGTGTCGTCCCGTACGTCTCGGTGGGGACAGTATATATGTCTATAACGTTATATATCCTAACCTAAGGCAACTTAACATCTCGAATGTATTATTTTACAACATTCCAGGCGTGTCGGCACCTACTTCTCGGTGGGCACATTATATACGTCCATATCGTAATATTACCTAACCTAACCCATCTAGCCCCTAGCTGGTAATGTTTTACAGAATTCCGTTCGGGTTGGTTCATACTTCTCGGTGGGGACATTATATACGTCTATGACATTGTATATCCCACCCGAGGGCAACCTAACATCTCGAATGTAGTATTTCACAACATTCCTGGCGGGTCGGCCCCACTTCTCGGTAGGGACATTATATAAGTCTATATCGCAATATAACCTAACCTAACCCATCTATACCCTCGCTGGTAATGTTTCACAGAATCCCGTTCGTGTCGCCCCGAACGTCACGGTGCGGACATTATATACGTCTATAACGTTATATATGCTAACCTAAGGCAACCTAGCATCCCGGATATAGTAGTTTCCAAAATACCTGGCGGGTCGACCCCTACTTCTCGGTGGGAACATTATATACGTCTATAACGTAATATAACCTAACCTAACCCATCTAGCCCCTCGCTGGTAATGTTTTACAGAATCCCGGTCGTGTCGGCCCGTACTTCTCGGTGGGGACATTATATGTGTCTAGAACGTTATATATCCTAACCTAAGGCAACCTAACATCTCGGATGTAGTATTTTACAACATTCCTGGCGGGTCGGCCCCTACTTCTCGGTGGGAACATTATATAGGTCTACAACGTAGTATAACCTAACCTAACCCATCTAGCCCCTCGCTGGTAATGCTTTACAGTATCCAGTTCGTGTCGTCACGTACGTCTCGGTGGGGACATTGTATGCGTCTATAACGATATATATCCTAACCTAAGGCAACCTAACATCTCGGATGTAGTATTTTACAACACTCCCGGCGGGGCGGAACCTACTTCTCGGTGGGAACATTATATACGTCTATATCGCAATATAACCTGACCTAACCCATCTATACCCTCGCTGGTAATGTTTCACAGAATCCCGTTCGTGTCGCCCCGTACGTCACGGTGCGGACATTATATACGTCTATAACATTATATATGCTAACCAAAGGCAACTTAACATCTCGGAAGTAGTATTTTCCAAAATACCTGGCGGGTCGGCCCCTTCTTCTCGGTGGGAACATTATGTAGGTCTACAACGTAGTATAACCTAACCTAACCCATTTAGCCCCTCGCTGGTAATGTTTTTCAGAATCCAGTTCGTGTCGTCCCGTACGTCTCGGTGGGAACATTGTATGCGTCAATAACGTTATATATCCTAACCTAAGGCAACCTAACATATCGGATGTAGTATTTTACAACATTCCTGGCGGGCTGAACCTACTTCTCGGTGGGAACATTATATAAGTCTATATCGTAATATAACCTAACCTAACCCATCTAGACCCTCGCTGGTAATGTTTCACGGAATTCCGTTCGTGTCGCCCCGTACGTCACGGTGCGGACATCATATACGTCTATAACATTATATATCCTCACCTAAGGCAACCTAACATCTCGGATGTAGTATTTTCCAAAATACCTGGCGGGTTGGCCCGTACTTCTCGGTAGGAACATTATATACGTCTATAACGTAATATAACCTAACCTAACCCATCTAGCCCCTCGGCGGTAATGTTTTACAGAATCCAGTTCGTGTCGTCCCGTACGTCTCGGTGGGGACAGTATATATGTCTATAACGTTATATATCCTAACCGAAGGCAACTTAACATCTCGAATGTAGTATTTTACAACATTCCAGGCGTGTCGGCCCCTACTTCTCGGTGGGCACATTATATACGTCCATATCGTAATATTACCTAACCTAACCCATCTAGCCCCTCGCTGGTAATGTTTTACAGAATCCAGTTCGTGTCGTCCCGTGCGTCTCGGTGGGAACATTGTATGCGTCTATAACGTTATATATCCTAACCTAAGGCTATCTAACATCTCGGATGTAGTAATTTCCAAAATTACTGGCGTGTCGGCCCCTACTTCTCGTTGGGGACATTATGTACGTCTACAACGTAATATTACCTAACCTAACCCGTCTAGCCCCTCGCTGGCAATGTTTTACAGAATCCCGGTCGTGTCGGCCCGTACTTCTCGGTGGGGACATTATATGCGTCTAGAACGTTATATATCCTAACCTAAGACAACCTAACATCTCGGATGTAGTATTTTACAACATTCTTGGTGGGTCGGCCCCTACTTCTCGGTGGGCACATTATATACGTCTATATCGCAATATAATCTAACCTAACCCATTTAGCCCCTCGCTGGTAATGTTTCTCAGAATCCAGTTCGTGTCGTCCCGTACGTCTCGGTGGGAACTTTATATACGTCTATAACGTTATATATCCTAACCTAAGGCAACTTAACATCTCGAATGTAGTATTTTACAACATTCCAGGCGTGTCGGCCCCTACTTCTCGGTGGGCACATTATATACGTCCATATCGTAATATTACCTAACCTAACCCATCTAGCCCCTCGCTGGTAATGTTTTACAGAATCCCGTTCGGGTTTGTTCATACTTCTCGGTGGGGACATTATATACGTCTATGACATTGTATATCCCACACGAGGGCAACCTAACATCTCAAATGTAGTATTTCACAACATTCCTGGCGGGTCGGACCCACTTCTCGGTAGGGACATTATATAAGTCTATATCGCAATATAACCTAACCTAACCCATCTATACCCTCGCTGGTAATGTTTCACAGAATCCCGTTCGTGTCGCCCCGAACGTCACGGTGCGGACATTATATACGTCTATAACGTTATATATGCTAACCTAAGGCAACCTAACATCCCGGATATAGTAGTTTCCAAAATACCTGGCGGGTCGGCCCCTACTTCTCGGTGGGAACATTATATACGTCTATAACGTAATATAACCTTAAAAAACCCATCTAGCCCCTCGCTGGTAATGTTTTACAGAATCCCGGTCGTGTCGGCCCGTACTTCTCGGTCGGGACATTATATGTGTCTAGAACGTTATATATCCTAACCTAAGGCAACCTAACATCTCGGATGTAGTATTTTACAACATTCTTGGTGGGTCGGCCCCTACTTCTCGGTGGGCACATTATATACGTCTATATCGCAATATAACCTAACCTAACCCATTTAGCCCCTCGCTGGTAATGTTTCTCAGAATCCAGTTCGTGTCGTCCCGTACGTCTCGGTGGGAACATTATATACGTCTATAACGTTATATATCCTAACCTAAGGCAACTTAACATCTCGAATGTAGTATTTTACAACATTCCAGGCGTGTCGGCCCCTACTTCTCGGTGGGCACATTATATACGTCCATATCGTAATATTACCTAACCTAACCCATCTAGCCCCTCGCTGGTAATGTTTTACAGAATCCCGTTCGGGTTTGTTCATACTTCTCGGTGGGGACATTATATACGTCTATGACATTGTATATCCCACACGAGGGCAACCTAACATCTCGAATGTAGTATTTTACAACACTCCTGGCGGGGCGGAACCTACTTCTCGGTGGGAACATTATATACGTCTATATCGCAATATAACCTGACCTAACCCATCTATACCCTCGGCGGTAATGTTTTACAGAATCCCGTTCGTGTCGTCCCGTACGTCTCGGTGCGGACATTATATAAGTCTATAACGTTATATATCCTAACCTAAGGCAACCTAACATCTCGAATGTAGTATTTTACGACATTCCACTCGGGTCGGCCCCTAATTCTCGTTGGGTACATTATATACGTCTACAACGAAATATAACCTAACCTAACCCATCTAGCCCCTCGCTGGTAATGTTTTACAGAATCCAGTTCGTGTCGTCCCGTACGTCTCGGTGGGGACATTGTATGCGTCTATAACGTTATATATCCTACCCTAAGGCAACCTAACATCTCGGATGTAGTATTTTACAACATTCCTGGCGTGGCGTTACCTACTTCTCGGTGGGAACATTATATAAGTCTATATCGTAATATAACCTAACCTAACCCATCTAGAACCTCGCTGGTAATGTTTCACAGAATCCCGTTCGTGTCCGCCGTACGTCACGTTGCGGTCATTATATACGTCTATAACGTTATATACCCTAACCTAACGCAACCTAACATCTCTATCGTAGTGTTTTACAACATTCCAGGCGGGTCGGCACCTACTTCTCGGTGGACACATTATATACGTTCATATCGCAATATAACCTAACCTAACCCATTTAGCCCCTCGCTGGTAATGTTTTACAGAATCCAGTTCGTGTCGTCCCGTGCATCTCGGTGGGAACATTGTATGCGTCTATAACGTTATATATCCTAACCTAAGGCTATCTAACATCTCGGATGTAGTAATTTCCAAAATTACTGGCGTGTCGGCCCCTACTTCTCGTTGGGTACATTATGTACGTCTACAACGTAATATTACCTAACCTAACCCATCTAGGCCCTCGCTGGTAATGTTTTACAGAATCCAGTTCGTGTCGTCCCGTACGTCTCGGTGGGGACATTGTATGCGTCTATAACGTTATATATGCTAACCAAAGGCAACCTAACATCTCGGATATAGTATTTTCCAAAATACCTGGCGGGTCGGCCCCTACTTCTCGGTGGGAACATTATATACGTCTATAACGTAATATAACCTAACCTAACCCATCTAGCCCCTCGCTGGCAATGTTTTACAGAATCCCGGTCGTGTCGGCCCGTACTTCTCGGTGGGAACATTGTATGCTTCTATAACGTTATATATCCTAACCTAAGGCAACCTAACATCTCGGATGTAGTATTGTACAACATTCCTGGCGGGCTGAATCTACTTCTCGGTGGGAACATTATATAAGTCGATAACGTAATATAACCTAAAATAACCTATCTAGCCCCTCGGCGGTAATGTTTTACAGAATCCCGTTCGTGTCGTCCCGTAAGTCTCGGTGCGGACATTATATAAGTCTATAACGTTACATATCCTAACCTAAGGCAACTTAACATCTCGAATGTAGTATTTTACAACATTCCAGGCGTGTCGGCCCCTACTTCTCGGTGGGCACATAATATACATTTATATCGTAATATAACCTAACCTAAACCCCTTTTGCACTTCGGTGATTATGTTTTACAGAATCCCCGTCGTGTTGGCTCATACTGCTCGTTGGGAACATTATATACGTCTATAACGTAATATAACCTAACCGAACCCATCTAGCCCCTCGGCGGTAATGTTTTACAGAATCCCGTTCGTGTCGTCCCGTACGTCTCGGTGCGGACATTATATAAGTATATAACGTTATATATCCTAACCTAAGGCAACCTAACGTCTCTAACGTAGTGTTTTACAACATTCCAGGCTGGTCGGCACCTACTTCCCGGTGGACACATTATATACGTCTATATCGCAATATAACCTAACCTAACCCATTTAGCCCCTCGCTGGTAATGTTTTACAGAATCCAGTTCGTGTCGTCCCGTGCGTCTCGGTGGGAACATTGTATGCGTCTATAACGTTATATATCCTAACCTAAGGCTATCTAACATCTCGGATGTAGTAATTTCCAAAATACCTGGCGGGTCGGGCCCTACTTCTCGGTGGGAACATTATATACGTCTATAACGTAATATAACCTAACCTAACCCATCTAGCCCCTCGCTGGTAATGTTTTACAGAATCCCGGTCGTGTCGGCCCGTACTTCTCGGTGGGGACATTATATGCGTCTAGAACGTTATATATCCTAACCTAAGGCAACCTAACATCTCGGATGTAGTATTTTACAACATTCCTGGCGGGTCGGCCCCTACTTCTCGGTGGGAACATTATATAGGTCTACAACGTAGTACAACCTAACCTAATCCATCTATCCCCTCGCTGGTAATGCTTTACAGTATCCAGTTCGTGTCGTCACGTACGTCTCGGTGGGGACATTGTATGCGTCTATAACGATATATATCCTAACCTAAGGCAACCTAACATCTCGGATGTAGTATTTTACAACACTCCTGGCGGGGCGGAACCTACTTCTCGGTGGGAACATTATATACGTCTATATCGCAATATAACCTGACCTAACCCATCTATACACTCGCTGGTAATGTTTCACAGAATCCCGTTCGTGTCGCCCCGTACGTCACGGTGCGGACATTATATACGTCTATAACGTTATATATGCTAACCAAAGGCAACTTAACATCTCGGAAATAGTATTTTCCAAAATACCTGGCGGGTCGGCCCCTTCTTCTCGGTGGGAACATTATGTAGGTCTACAACGTAGTATAACCTAACCTAACCCATTTAGCCCCTCGCTGGTAATGTTTTTCAGAATCCAGTTCGTGTCGTCCCGTACGTCTCGGTGGGAACATTGTATGCGTCAATAACGTTATATATCCTAACCTAAGGCAACCTAACATATCGGATGTAGTATTTTACAACATTCCTGGCGGGCTGAACCTACTTCTCGGTGGGAACATTATATAAGTCTATATCGTAATATAACCTAACCTAACCCATCTAGACCCTCGCTGGTAATGTTTCACAGAATTCCGTTCGTGTCGCCCCGTACGTCACGGTGCGGACATCATATACGTCTATAACATTATATATCCTCACCTAAGGCAACCTAACATCTCGGATGTAGTATTTTCCAAAATACCTGGCGGGTTGGCCCGTACTTCTCGGTAGGAACATTATATACGTCTATAACGTAATATAACCTAACCTAACCCATCTAGCCCCTCGGCGGTAATGTTTTACAGAATCCCGTTCGTGTCGTCCCGTACGTCTCGGTGCGGACATTATATAAGTCTATAACGTTATATATCCTAACCTAAGGCAACCTAACATCTCGAATGTAGTATTTTACGACATTCCACTCGGGTCGGCCCCTAATTCTCGTTGGGTACATTATATACGTCTACAACGAAATATAACCTAACCTAACCCATCTAGCCCCTCGCTGGTAATGTTTTACAGAATCGCGGGCGTGTCGGCCCGTACTTCTCGGTGGGGACATTATATGTGTCTAGAACGTTATATATCCTAACCTAAGGCAACCTAACATCTCGGATGTAGTATTTTACAACATTCCTGGCGGGTCGGCCCCTACTTCTCGGTGGGAACATTATATAGGTCTACAACGTAGTATAACCTAACCTAACCCATCTAGCCCCTCGCTGGTAATGCTTTACAGTATCCAGTTCGTGTCGTCACGTACGTCTCGGTGGGGACATTGTATGCGTCTATAACGATATATATCCTAACCTAAGGCAACCTAACGTCTCGGATGTAGTATTTTACAACACTCCTGGCGGGGCGGAACCTACTTCTCGGTGGGAACATTATATACGTCTATATCGCAATATAACCTGACCTAACCCATCTATACCCTCGCTGGTAATGTTTCACAGAATCCCGTTCGTGTCGCCCCGTACGTCACGGTGCGGACATTAGATACGTCTATAACGTTATATATGCTAACCAAAGGCAACTTAACATCTCGGAAGTAGTATTTTCCAAAATACCTGGCGGGTCGGCCCCTTCTTCTCGGTGGGAACATTATGTAGGTCTACAACGTAGTATAACCTAACCTAACCCATTTAGCCCCTCGCTGGTAATGTTTTTCAGAATCCAGTTCGTGTCGTCCCGTACGTCTCGGTGGGAACATTGTATGCGTCAATAACGTTATATATCCTAACCTAAGGCAACCTAACATATCGGATGTAGTATTTTACAACATTCCTGGCGGGCTGAACCTACTTCTCGGTGGGAACATTATATAAGTCTATATCGTAATATAACCTAACCTAACCCATCTAGACCCTCGCTGGTAATGTTTCACAGAATTCCGTTCGTGTCGCCCCGTACGTCACGGTGCGGACATCATATACGTCTATAACATTATATATCCTCACCTAAGGCAACCTAACATCTCGGATGTAGTATTTTCCAAAATACCTGGCGGGTTGGCCCGTACTTCTCGGTAGGAACATTATATACGTCTATAACGTAATATAACCTAACCTAACCCATCTAGCCCCTCGGCGGTAATGTTTTACAGAATCCCGTTCGTGTCGTCCCGTACGTCTCGGTGCGGACATTATATAAGTCTATAACGTTATATATCCTAACCTAAGGCAACCTAACATCTCGAATGTAGTATTTTACGACATTCCACTCGGGTCGGCCCCTAATTCTCGTTGGGTACATTATATACGTCTACAACGAAATATAACCTAACCTAACCCATCTAGCCCCTCGCTGGTAATGTTTTACAGAATCCAGTTCGTGTCGTCCCGTACGTCTCGGTGGGGACAGTATATATGTCTATAACGTTATATATCCTAACCTAAGGCAACTTAACATCTCGAATGTATTATTTTACAACATTCCAGGCGTGTCGGCCCCTACTTCTCGGTGGGCACATTATATACGTCCATATCGTAATATTACCTAACCTAACCCATCTAGCCCCTAGCTGGTAATGTTTTACAGAATCCCGTTCGGGTTGGTTCATACTTCTCGGTGGGGACATTATATACGTCTATGACATTGTATATCCCACCCGAGGGCAACCTAACATCTCGAATGTAGTATTTCACAACATTCCTGGCGGGTCGGCCCCACTTCTCGGTAGGGACATTATATAAGTCTATATCGCAATATAACCTAACCTAACCCATCTATACCCTCGCTGGTAATGTTTCACAGAATCCCGTTCGTGTCGCCCCGAAAGTCACGGTGCGGACATTATATACGTCTATAACGTTATATATGCTAACCTAAGGCAACCTAACATCCCGGATATAGTAGTTTCCAAAATACCTGGCGGGTCGGCCCCTACTTCTCGGTGGGAACATTATATACGTCTATAACGTAATATAACCTAACCTAACCCATCTAGCCCCTCGCTGGTAATGTTTTACAGAATCCCGGTCGTGTCGGCCCGTACTTCTCGGTGGGGACATTATATGTGTCTAGAACGTTATAAATCCTAACCTAAGGCAACCTAACATCTCGGATGTAGTATTTTACAACATTCCTGGCGGGTCGGCCCCTACTTCTCGGTGGGAACATTATATAGGTCTACAACGTAGTATAACCTAACCTAACCCATCTAGCCCCTCGCTGGTAATGCTTTACAGTATCCAGTTCGTGTCGTCACGTACGTCTCGGTGGGGACATTGTATGCGTCTATAACGATATATATCCTAACCTAAGGCAACCTAACATCTCGGATGTAGTATTTTACAACACTCCTGGCGGGGCGGAACCTACTTCTCGGTGGGAACATTATATACGTCTATATCGCAATATAACCTGACCTAACCCATCTATACCCTCGCTGGTAATGTTTCACAGAATCCCGTTCGTGTCGCCCCGTACGTCACGGTGCGGACATTATATACGTCTATAACATTATATATGCTAACCAAAGGCAACTTAACATCTCGGAAGTAGTATTTTCCAAAATACCTGGCGGGTCGGCCCCTTCTTCTCGGTGGGAACATTATGTAGGTCTACAACGTAGTATAACCTAACCTAACCCATTTAGCCCCTCGCTGGTAATGTTTTTCAGAATCCAGTTCGTGTCGTCCCGTACGTCTCGGTGGGAACATTGTATGCGTCAATAACGTTATATATCCTAACCTAAGGCAACCTAACATATCGGATGTAGTATTTTACAACATTCCTGGCGGGCTGAACCTACTTCTCGGTGGGAACATTATATAAGTCTATATCGTAATATAACCTAACCTAACCCATCTAGACCCTCGCTGGTAATGTTTCACGGAATTCCGTTCGTGTCGCCCCGTACGTCACGGTGCGGACATCATATACGTCTATAACATTATATATCCTCACCTAAGGCAACCTAACATCTCGGATGTAGTATTTTCCAAAATACCTGGCGGGTTGGCCCGTACTTCTCGGTAGGAACATTATATACGTCTATAACGTAATATAACCTAACCTAACCCATCTAGCCCCTCGGCGGTAATGTTTTACAGAATCCCGTTCGTGTCGTCCCGTACGTCTCGGTGCGGACATTATATAAGTCTATAACGTTATATATCCTAACCTAAGGCTACCTAACATCTCGAATGTAGTATTTTACGACATTCCACTCGGGTCGGCCCCTAATTCTCGTTGCGTACATTATATACGTCTACAACGCAATATAACCTAACCTAAGCCATCTAGCCCCTCGCTGGTAATGTTTTACAGAATCCAGTTCGTGTCGTCCCGTACGTCTCGGTGGGGACAGTATATATGTCTATAACGTTATATATCCTAACCGAAGGCAACTTAACATCTCGAATGTAGTATTTTACAACATTCCAGGCGTGTCGGCCCCTACTTCTCGGTGGGCACATTATATACGTCCATATCGTAATATTACCTAACCTAACCCATCTAGCCCCTCGCTGGTAATGTTTTACAGAATCCCGTTCGGGTTGGTTCATACTTCTCGGTGGGGACATTATATACGTCTATGACATTGTATATCCCACCCGAGGGCAACCTAACATCTCGAATGTAGTATTTCACAACATTCCTGGCGGGTCGGCCCCACTTCTCGGTAGGGACATTATATAAGTCTATATCGCAATATAACCTAACCTAACCCATGTATACCCTCGCTGGTAATGTTTCACAGAATCCCGTTCGTGTCGCCCCGAACGTCACGGTGCGGACATTATATACGTCTATAACGTTATATATGCTAACCTAAGGCAACCTAACATCCCGGATATAGTAGTTTCCAAAATACCTGGCGGGTCGGCCCCTACTTCTCGGTGGGAACATTATATACGTCTATAACGTCATATAACCTAACCTAACCCATCTAGCCCCTCGCTGGTAATGTTTTACAGAATCCCGGTCGTGTCGGCCCGTACTTCTCGGTGGGGACATTATATGTGTCTAGAACGTTATATATCCTAACCTAAGGCAACCTAACATCTCGGATGTAGTATTTTACAACATTCCTGGCGGGTCGGCCCCTACTTCTCGGTGGGAACATTATATAGGTCTACAACGTATTATAACCTAACCTAACCCATCTAGCCCCTCGCTGGTAATGCTTTACAGTATCCAGTTCGTGTCGTCACGTACGTCTCGGTGGGGACATTGTTTGCGTCTATAACGATATATATCCTAACCTAAGGCAACCTAACATCTCGGATGTAGTATTTTACAACACTCCTGGCGGGGCGGAACCTACTTCTCGGTGGGAACATTATATACGTCTATATCGCAATATAACCTGACCTAACCCATCTATACCCTCGCTGGTAATGTTTCACAGAATCCCGTTCGTGTCGCCCCGTACGTCACGGTGCGGACATTATATACGTCTATAACGTTATATATGCTAACCAAAGGCAACTTAACATCTCGGAAATAGTATTTTCCAAAATACCTGGCGGGTCGGCCCCTTCTTCTCGGTGGGAACATTATGTAGGTCTACAACGTAGTATAACCTAACCTAACCCATTTAGCCCCTCGCTGGTAATGTTTTTCAGAATCCAGTTCGTGTCGTCCCGTACGTCTCGGTGGGAACATTGTATGCGTCAACAACGTTATATATCCTAACCTAGGGCAACCTAACATATCGGATGTAGTATTTTACAACATTCCTGGCGGGCTGAACCTACTTCTCGGTGGGAACATTATATAAGTCTATATCGTAATATAACCTAACCTAACCCATCTAGACCCTCGCTGGTAATGTTTCACAGAATTCCGTTCGTGTCGCCCCGTACGTCACGGTGCGGACATCATATACGTCTATAACATTATATATCCTCACCTAAGGCAACCTAACATCTCGGATGTAGTATTTTCCAAAATACCTGGCGGGTTGGCCCGTACTTCTCGGTAGGAACATTATATACGTCTATAACGTAATATAACCTAACCTAACCCATCTAGCCCCTCGGCGGTAATGTTTTACAGAATCCCGTTCGTGTCGTCCCGTACGTCTCGGTGCGGACATTATATAAGTCTATAACGTTATATATCCTAACCTAAGGCAACCTAACATCTCGAATGTAGTATTTTACGACATTCCACTCGGGTCGGCCCCTAATTCTCGTTGCGTACATTATATACGTCTACAACGCAATATAACCTAACCTAAGCCATCTAGCCCCTCGCTGGTAATGTTTTACAGAATCCAGTTCGTGTCGTCCCGTACGTCTCGGTGGGGACAGTATATATGTCTATAACGTTATATATCCTAACCTAAGGCAACCTAACATCCCGGATATAGTATTTTCCAAAATACCTGGCGGGTCGGCCCCTACTTCTCGGTGGGAACATTATATACGTCTATAACGTAATATAACCTAACCTAAACCACCTAGCCCCTCGCTGGTAATGTTTTACAGAATCCCGGTCGTGTCGGCCCGTAATTCTCGGTGGGGACATTATATGCGTCTAGAACGTTATATATCTTAACCTAAGGCAACCTAACATCTCGGATGTAGTATTTTACAACATTCCTGGCGGGTCGGCCCCTACTTCTCGGTGGGAACATTATATATGTCTACAACGTAGTATTACCTAATCTAATCCATCTAGCCCCTCGCTGGTAATGCTTTACAGAATCCAGTTCGTGTTGTCCCGTACGTCTCGGTGGGAACATTGTTTACGTCTATAACGATATATATCCTAACCTAAGGCAACCTAACATCTCGGATGTAGTATTTTACAACATTCCTGGCGTGGCCGAACCTACTTCTCGGTGGGAACAATATATAAGTCTATATCGTAATATAATCTAACCTAACCCATCTAGAACCCTCGCTGGTAATGTTTTACTGAATCCCGTTCGTGTCGCCCCGTACGTCACGGTGCGGACATTATATAGATCTATAACGTTATATATCCTAACCTAAGGCAACCTAACATCTCACATGTACTATTTTACAACATTCCAGGGGGGTCGGCCCCTACTTCTCGGTGGGCACATTATATACGTCTATATCGCAATATAACCTAACCTAACCCATCTAGCCCCTCGCTGGTAATGCTTTACAGAATCCAGTTCGTGTCGTCCCGTACGTCTCGGTGGGGACATTGTATGCGTCTATAACGATATTTATCCTAACCTAGGGCAACCTAACATCTCGGATTTAGTATTTTACAACATTCCTGGCGCGTCGGCCCCTACTTCTCGGTGGGAACATTATATACGTCTACAACGTAGTATAACCTAACCTAACCCATCTAGCCCCTCGCTGGTAATGTTTTACAGAATCCCGTTCGTTTCGCCCCGTACGTCACGGTGCCGACATTATATACGTCTATAACGTTATATATGCTAACCAAAGGCAACTTAACGTCTCGGATATAGTATTTTCCAAAATACCTGGCGGGTCGGCCCCTACTTCTCGGTGGGAACATTATATACGTCTATAACGTAATATAACCTAACCTAACCCATCTAGCCCCTCGCTGGTAATGCTTTACAGAATCCAGTTCGTATCGTCCCGTACGTCTCGGTTGGGACATTGTATGCGTCTATAACGATATATATCCTAACCTAAGGCAACCTAACACCTCGGATGTAGTATTTTACAACATTCCAGGCGAGGCCGAACCTGCTTCTCGGTGGGAACAATATATAAGTCTATATCGTAATATAATCTAACCTAACCCATCTAGACCCTCGCTGGTAATGCTTTACTGAATCCCGTTCGTGTCGCCCCGTACGTCACGGTGCGGACATTATATACGTCTATAACGTTATATATGCTAACCAAAGGCAACTTAACATCTCGGAAATAGTATTTTCCAAAATACCTGGCGGGTCGGCCCCTTCTTCTCGGTGGGAACATTATGTAGGTCTACAACGTAGTATAACCTAACCTAACCCATTTAGCCCCTCGCTGGTAATGTTTTTCAGAATCCAGTTCGTGTCGTCCCGTACGTCTCGGTGGGAACATTGTATGCGTCAATAACGTTATATATCCTAACCTAAGGCAACCTAACATATCGGATGTAGTATTTTACAACATTCCTGGCGGGCTGAACCTACTTCTCGGTGGGAACATTATATAAGTCTATATCGTAATATAACCTAACCTAACCCATCTAGACCCTCGCTGGTAATGTTTCACAGAATTAAGTTCGTGTCGCCCCGTACGTCACGGTGCGGACATCATATACGTCTATAACATTATATATCCTCACCTAAGGCAACCTAACATCTCGGATGTAGTATTTTCCAAAATACCTGGCGGGTTGGCCCGTACTTCTCGGTAGGAACATTATATACGCCTATAACGTAATATAACCTAACCTAACCCATCTAGCCCCTCGGCGGTAATGTTTTACAGAATCCCGTTCGTGTCGTCCCGTACGTCTCGGTGCGGACATTATATAAGGCTATAACGTTATATATCCTAACCTAAGGCAACCTAACATCTCGAATGTAGTATTTTACGACATTCCACTCGGGTCGGCCCCTAATTCTCGTTGGGTACATTATATACGTCTACAACGAAATATAACCTATCCTAACCCATCTAGCCCCTCGCTGGTAATGTTTTACAGAATCCAGTTCGTGTCGTCCCGTACGTCTCGGTGGGGACAGTATATATGTCTATAACGTTATATATCCTAACCTAAGGCAACTTAACATCTCGAATGTAGTATTTTACAACATTCCAGGCGTGTCGGCCCCTACTTCTCGGTGGGCACATTATATACGTCCATATCGTAATATTACCTAACCTAACCCATCTAGACCCTCGCTGGTAATGTTTTACAGAATCCCGTTCGGGTTGGTTCATACTTCTCGGTGGGGACATTGTATACGTCTATGACATTGTATATCCCACCCGAGGGCAACCTAACATCTCGAATGTAGTATTTTCCAACATTTCTGGCGGGTCGGCCCCTACTTCTCGGTGGGAACATTATAAACCTCTATACCGTAATGTAACCTAACCTAACCCAGCTAGACCGTCGCTGGTAATGTTTCACGGAATCCCGTTCGTGTCGTCCCGTACATCACGGCGCGGACATTATATACGTCTATAAGGTTATATATCCTATCCTAAGGCAACCTAACATCTCGGATGTAGTATTTTCCAACATTTCTGGCGGGTCGGTCCCTACTTCACGGTGGGCACATTATTTACGTCTATAAGGTAATATAACTTAACCTAACCCATCTAGCCCCTCGCTGGTAATGTTTTACTGAATCCCGGTCGTGTCGTCCCGTACGTCTCGGTGGGTACATTATTTACGTCTACAACGTTATATATCCTAACCTAGGGCAGCTTAACATCTCGGATGTAGTATTTTCCATCATTACTGGCGTGTCGGCCGCTACGTCTCGGTGGGCACATTATATGTGTCCATAACGTAATATAACCTAACCTGACCCATCTAGACCCTCGCTGGTAGTGTTTTACAGAATCCCGTTCCGTGTCTACCCGTACGTCTCGGTGCGGACATTATATACGTCTATAACGTTATATATCCTAACCTAAGGCATCCTAATATCTCCTATGTAGTATTTTCCAACATTCCTGGCGGGTCGGTCCCTACTTCTCGGTGGGAACATTAGATACGTCTATAACGTAATAGAACCTAACCTAATCCATCTAGACCCTCGGTGGTAATATCTTACAGAATCCCGGGCGTGTCGGCCCGTACTTCTCGGTGGGGACATTATGTACGTCTACTACGTTATATATCCTAACCTAAGACAACTTAACATCTCGAATGTAGTATTTCACAACATTTCTGGCGGGTCGGCCCCTACTTCTCGGTGGGAACATTATATACTTTTATAACGTAATGTAACCTAACCTAACCCATCTAGACCCTCGCTGGTAATGTTTTACAGAATCTCGTTCGTGTCGCCCCGTACGTCTCTGTGCGGACATTATATGCATCTGTATCGTTATATATCCTAACCTAAGGCAACCTAACATCTCGAATGTTGTATTTTACTACATTCCAGGCGGGTCGGTCGCTACTTCTTGGTGGGAACATTATATACATCTGTAACGTAATAGATCCTAACCTAACCGATCTAGACCCTCGCTGGAAATGTTTTACAGAATCCCGTTCGTGTCGTCCCGTACGTCTCGGTGCGGGCATTATATACGTCTATAACGTTACATATCCTTACCTAAGGCAACCTAACATCTCGATTGTAGTATTTCCCAACATTCCTGGCGGGCTGAACCTACTTCTCGGTGGGAACATTATATAAGTCTATATCGTAATATAACCTAACCTAACCCATCTAGACCCTCGCTGGTAATGTTTCACAGAATTCCGTTCGTGTCGCCCCGTACGTCACGGTGCGGACATCATATACGTCTATAACATTATATATCCTCACCTAAGGCAACCTAACATCTCGGATGTAGTATTTTCCAAAATACCTGGCGGGTTGGCCCGTACTTCTCGGTAGGAACATTATATACGTCTATAACGTAATATAACCTAACCTAACCCATCTAGCCCCTCGGCGGTAATGTTTTACAGAATCCCGTTCGTGTCGTCCCGTACGTCTCGGTGCGGACATTATATAAGTCTATAACGTTATATATCCTAACCTAAGGCAACCTAACATCTCGAATGTAGTATTTTACGACATTCCACTCGGGTCGGCCCCTAATTCTCGTTGGGTACATTATATACGTCTACAACGAAATATAACCTAACCTAACCCATCTAGCCCCTCGCTGGTAAAGTTTTACAGAATCCCGGTCGTGTCGGCCCGTACTTCTCGGTGGGGACATTATATGTGTCTAGAACGTTATATATCCTAACCTAAGGCAACCTAACATCTCGGATGTAGTATTTTACAACATTCCTGGCGGGTCGGCCCCTACTTCTCGGTGGGAACATTATATAGGTCTACAACGTAGTATAACCTAACCTAACCCATCTAGCCCCTCGCTGGTAATGCTTTACAGTATCCAGTTCGTGTCGTCACGTACGTCTCGGTGGGGACATTGTATGCGTCTATAACGATATATATCCTAACCTAAGGCAACCTAACGTCTCGGATGTAGTATTTTACAACACTCCTGGCGGGGCGGAACCTACTTCTCGGTGGGAACATTATATACGTCTATATCGCAATATAACCTGACCTAACCCATCTATACCCTCGCTGGTAATGTTTCACAGAATCCCGTTCGTGTCGCCCCGTACGTCACGGTGCGGACATTAGATACGTCTATAACGTTATATATGCTAACCAAAGGCAACTTAACATCTCGGAAGTAGTATTTTCCAAAATACCTGGCGGGTCGGCCCCTTCTTCTCGGTGGGAACATTATGTAGGTCTACAACGTAGTATAACCTAACCTAACCCATTTAGCCCCTCGCTGGTAATGTTTTTCAGAATCCAGTTCGTGTCGTCCCGTACGTCTCGGTGGGAACATTGTATGCGTCAATAACGTTATATATCCTAACCTAAGGCAACCTAACATATCGGATGTAGTATTTTACAACATTCCTGGCGGGCTGAACCTACTTCTCGGTGGGAACATTATATAAGTCTATATCGTAATATAACCTAACCTAACCCATCTAGACCCTCGCTGGTAATGTTTCACAGAATTCCGTTCGTGTCGCCCCGTACGTCACGGTGCGGACATCATATACGTCTATAACATTATATATCCTCACCTAAGGCAACCTAACATCTCGGATGTAGTATTTTCCAAAATACCTGGCGGGTTGGCCCGTACTTCTCGGTAGGAACATTATATACGTCTATAACGTAATATAACCTAACCTAACCCATCTAGCCCCTCGGCGGTAATGTTTTACAGAATCCCGTTCGTGTCGTCCCGTACGTCTCGGTGCGGACATTATATAAGTCTATAACGTTATATATCCTAACCTAAGGCAACCTAACATCTCGAATGTAGTATTTTACGACATTCCACTCGGGTCGGCCCCTAATTCTCGTTGGGTACATTATATACGTCTACAACGAAATATAACCTAACCTAACCCATCTAGCCCCTCGCTGGTAATGTTTTACAGAATCCAGTTCGTGTCGTCCCGTACGTCTCGGTGGGGACAGTATATATGTCTATAACGTTATATATCCTAACCTAAGGCAACTTAACATCTCGAATGTATCATTTTACAACATTCCAGGCGTGTCGGCCCCTACTTCTCGGTGGGCACATTATATACGTCCATATCGTAATATTACCTAACCTAACCCATCTAGCCCCTAGCTGGTAATGTTTTACAGAATCCCGTTCGGGTTGGTTCATACTTCTCGGTGGGGACATTATATACGTCTATGACATTGTATATCCCACCCGAGGGCAACCTAACATCTCGAATGTAGTATTTCACAACATTCCTGGCGGGTCGGCCCCACTTCTCGGTAGGGACATTATATAAGTCTATATCGCAATATAACCTAACCTAACCCATCTATACCCTCGCTGGTAATGTTTCACAGAATCCCGTTCGTGTCGCCCCGAACGTCACGGTGCGGACATTATATACGTCTATAACGTTATATATGCTAACCTAAGGCAACCTAACATCCCGGATATAGTAGTTTCCAAAATACCTGGCGGGTCGGCCCCTACTTCTCGGTGGGAACATTATATACGTCTATAACGTAATATAACCTAACCTAACCCATCTAGCCCCTCGCTGGTAATGTTTTACAGAATCCCGGTCGTGTCGGCCCGTACTTCTCGGTGGGGACATTATATGTGTCTAGAACGTTATAAATCCTAACCTAAGGCAACCTAACATCTCGGATGTAGTATTTTACAACATTCCTGGCGGGTCGGCCCCTACTTCTCGGTGGGAACATTATATAGGTCTACAACGTAGTATAACCTAACCTAACCCATCTAGCCCCTCGCTGGTAATGCTTTACAGTATCCAGTTCGTGTCGTCACGTACGTCTCGGTGGGGACATTGTATGCGTCTATAACGATATATATCCTAACCTAAGGCAACCTAACATCTCGGATGTAGTATTTTACAACACTCCTGGCGGGGCGGAACCTACTTCTCGGTGGGAACATTATATACGTCTATATCGCAATATAACCTGACCTAACCCATCTATACCCTCGCTGGTAATGTTTCACAGAATCCCGTTCGTGTCGCCCCGTACGTCACGGTGCGGACATTATATACGTCTATAACATTATATATGCTAACCAAAGGCAACTTAACATCTCGGAAGTAGTATTTTCCAAAATACCTGGCGGGTCGGCCCCTTCTTCTCGGTGGGAACATTATGTAGGTCTACAACGTAGTATAACCTAACTTAACCCATTTAGCCCCTCGCTGGTAATGTTTTTCAGAATCCAGTTCGTGTCGTCCCGTACGTCTCGGTGGGAACATTGTATGCGTCAATAACGTTATATATCCTAACCTAAGGCAACCTAACATATCGGATGTAGTATTTTACAACATTCCTGGCGGGCTGAACCTACTTCTCGGTGGGAACATTATATAAGTCTATATCGTAATATAACCTAACCTAACCCATCTAGACCCTCGCTGGTAATGTTTCACGGAATTCCGTTCGTGTCGCCCCGTACGTCACGGTGCGGACATCATATACGTCTATAACATTATATATCCTCACCTAAGGCAACCTAACATCTCGGATGTAGTATTTTCCAAAATACCTGGCGGGTTGGCCCGTACTTCTCGGTAGGAACATTATATACGTCTATAACGTAATATAACCTAACCTAACCCATCTAGCCCCTCGGCGGTAATGTTTTACAGAATCCCGTTCGTGTCGTCCCGTACGTCTCGGTGCGGACATTATATAAGTCTATAACGTTATATATCCTAACCTAAGGCAACCTAACATCTCGAATGTAGTATTTTACGACATTCCACTCGGGTCGGCCCCTAATTCTCGTTGCGTACATTATATACGTCTACAACGCAATATAACCTAACCTAAGCCATCTAGCCCCTCGCTGGTAATGTTTTACAGAATCCAGTTCGTGTCGTCCCGTACGTCTCGGTGGGGACAGTATATATGTCTATAACGTTATATATCCTAACCTAAGGCAACTTAACATCTCGAATGTAGTATTTTACAACATTCCAGGCGTGTCGGCCCCTACTTCTCGGTGGGTACATTATATACGTCCATATCGTAATATTACCTAACCTAACCCATCTAGCCCCTCGCTGGTAATGTTTTACAGAATCCCGTTCGGGTTGGTTCATACTTCTCGGTGGGGACATTATATACGTCTATGACATTGTATATCCCACCCGAGGGCAACCTAACATCTCGAATGTAGTATTTCACAACATTCCTGGCGGGTCGGCCCCACTTCTCGGTAGGGACATTATATAAGTCTATAACGCAATATAACCTAACCTAACCCATCTATACCCTCGCTGGTAATGTTTTACAGAATCCCGTTCGTGTCGCCCCGAACGTCACGGTGCGGACATTATATACGTCTATAACGTTATATATGCTAACCTAAGGCAACCTAACATCCCGGATATAGTATTTTCCAAAATACCTGGCGGGTCGGCCCCTACTTCTCGGTGGGAACATTATATACGTCTATAACGTAATATAACCTAACCTAAACCACCTAGCCCCTCGCTGGTAATGTTTTACAGAATCCCGGTCGTGTCGGCCCGTAATTCTCGGTGGGGACATTATATGCGTCTAGAACGTTATATATCTTAACCTAAGGCAACCTAACATCTCGGATGTAGTATTTTACAACATTCCTGGCGGGTCGGCCCCTACTTCTCGGTGGGAACATTATATATGTCTACAACGTAGTATTACCTAATCTAATCCATCTAGCCCCTCGCTGGTAATGCTTTACAGAATCCAGTTCGTGTTGTCCCGTACGTCTCGCTGGGAACATTGTTTACGTCTATAACGATATATATCCTAACCTAAGGCAACCTAACATCTCGGATGTAGTATTTTACAACATTCCTGGCGTGGCCGAACCTACTTCTCGGTGGGAACAATATATAAGTCTATATCGTAATATAATCTAACCTAACCCATCTAGAACCCTCGCTGGTAATGTTTTACTGAATCCCGTTCGTGTCGCCCCGTACGTCACGGTGCGGACATTATATAGATCTATAACGTTATATATCCTAACCTAAGGCAACCTAACATCTCACATGTACTATTTTACAACATTCCAGGGGGGTCGGCCCCTACTTCTCGGTGGGCACATTATATACGTCTATATCGCAATATAACCTAACCTAACCCATCTAGCCCCTCGCTGGTAATGCTTTACAGAATCCAGTTCGTGTCGTCCCGTACGTCTCGGTGGGGACATTGTATGCGTCTATAACGATATTTATCCTAACCTAGGGCAACCTAACATCTCGGATTTAGTATTTTACAACATTCCTGGCGCGTCGGCCCCTACTTCTCGGTGGGAACATTATATACGTCTACAACGTAGTATAACCTAACCTAACCCATCTAACCCCTCGCTGGTAATGTTTTACAGAATCCCGTTCGTTTCGCCCCGTACGTCACGGTGCCGACATTATATACGTCTATAACGTTATATATGCTAACCAAAGGCAACTTAACGTCTCGGATATAGTATTTTCCAAAATACCTGGCGGGTCGGCCCCTACTTCTCGGTGGGAACATTATATACGTCTATAACGTAATATAACCTAACCTAACCCATCTAGCCCCTCGCTGGTAATGCTTTACAGAATCCAGTTCGTATCGTCCCGTACGTCTCGGTTGGGACATTGTATGCGTCTATAACGATATATATCCTAACCTAAGGCAACCTAACACCTCGGATGTAGTATTTTACAACATTCCAGGCGAGGCCGAACCTGCTTCTCGGTGGGAACAATATATAAGTCTATATCGTAATATAATCTAACCTAACCCATCTAGACCCTCGCTGGTAATGCTTTACTGAATCCCGTTCGTGTCGCCCCGTACGTCACGGTGCGGACATTATATACGTCTATAACGTTATATATGCTAACCAAAGGCAACTTAACATCTCGGAAATAGTATTTTCCAAAATACCTGGCGGGTCGGCCCCTTCTTCTCGGTGGGAACATTATGTAGGTCTACAACGTAGTATAACCTAACCTAACCCATTTAGCCCCTCGCTGGTAATGTTTTTCAGAATCCAGTTCGTGTCGTCCCGTACGTCTCGGTGGGAACATTGTATGCGTCAATAACGTTATATATCCTAACCTAAGGCAACCTAACATATCGGATGTAGTATTTTACAACATTCCTGGCGGGCTGAACCTACTTCTCGGTGGGAACATTATATAAGTCTATATCGTAATATAACCTAACCTAACCCATCTAGACCCTCGCTGGTAATGTTTCACAGAATTCCGTTCGTGTCGCCCCGTACGTCACGGTGCGGACATCATATACGTCTATAACATTATATATCCTCACCTAAGGCAACCTAACATCTCGGATGTAGTATTTTCCAAAATACCTGGCGGGTTGGCCCGTACTTCTCGGTAGGAACATTATATACGCCTATAACGTAATATAACCTAACCTAACCCATCTAGCCCCTCGGCGGTAATGTTTTACAGAATCCCGTTCGTGTCGTCCCGTACGTCTCCGTGCGGACATTATATAAGTCTATAACGTTATATATCCTAACCTAAGGCAACCTAACATCTCGAATGTAGTATTTTACGACATTCCACTCGGGTCGGCCCCTAATTCTCGTTGGGTACATTATATACGTCTACAACGAAATATAACCTAACCTAACCCATCTAGCCCCTCGCTGGTAATGTTTTACAGAATCCAGTTCGTGTCGTCCCGTACGTCTCGGTGGGGACAGTATATATGTCTATAACGTTATATATCCTAACCTAAGGCAACTTAACATCTCGAATGTAGTATTTTACAACATTCCAGGCGTGTCGGCCCCTACTTCTCGGTGGGCACATTATATACGTCCATATCGTAATATTACCTAACCTAACCCATCTAGACCCTCGCTGGTAATGTTTTACAGAATCCCGTTCGGGTTGGTTCATACTTCTCGGTGGGGACATTATATACGTCTATGACATTGTATATCCCACCCGAGGGCAACCTAACATCTCGAATGTAGTATTTTCCAACATTTCTGGCGGGTCGGCCCCTACTTCTCGGTGGGAACATTATAAACCTCTATACCGTAATGTAACCTAACCTAACCCAGCTAGACCGTCGCTGGTAATGTTTCACGGAATCCCGTTCGTGTCGTCCCGTACATCACGGCGCGGACATTATATACGTCTATAAGGTTATATATCCTATCCTAAGGCAACCTAACATCTCGGATGTAGTATTTTCCATCATTACTGGCGTGTCGGCCGCTACGTCTCGGTGGGCACATTATATGTGTCCATAACGTAATATAACCTAACCTGACCCATCTAGACCCTCGCTGGTAGTGTTTTACAGAATCCCGTTCCGTGTCTACCCGTACGTCTCGGTGCGGACATTATATACGTCTATAACGTTATATATCCTAACCTAAGGCATCCTAATATCTCCTATGTAGTATTTTCCAACATTCCTGGCGGGTCGGTCCCTACTTCTCGGTGGGAACATTAGATACGTCTATAACGTAATAGAACCTAACCTAATCCATCTAGACCCTCGGTGGTAATATCTTACAGAATCCCGGGCGTGTCGGCCCGTACTTCTCGGTGGGGACATTATGTACGTCTACTACGTTATATATCCTAACCTAAGACAACTTAACATCTCGAATGTAGTATTTCACAACATTTCTGGCGGGTCGGCCCCTACTTCTCGGTGGGAACATTATATACTTTTATAACGTAATGTAACCTAACCTAACCCATCTAGACCCTCGCTGGTAATGTTTTACAGAATCTCGTTCGTGTCGCCCCGTACGTCTCTGTGCGGACATTATATGCATCTGTATCGTTATATATCCTAACCTAAGGCAACCTAACATCTCGAATGTTGTATTTTACTACATTCCAGGCGGGTCGGCCGCTACTTCTTGGTGGGAACATTATATACGTCTATAACGTAATAGATCCTAACCTAACCCATCTATACCCTCGCTGGTAATGTTTTACAGAATCCCGTTCGTGTCGTCCCGTACGTCTCGGTGCGGGCATTATATACGTCTATAACGTTACATATCCTTACCTAAGGCAACCTAACATCTCGATTGTAGTATTTCCCAACATTTCTGGCGGGTCGGTCCCTATTTCTCGGTGGGAACATTATATACGACCATAACGTAATATTACCTAACCTGACCCATCTAGACCCTCGCTGGTAATGTTTTACAGAATCCCGTTCGTGTCTACCCGTACGTCTCGGTGCGGACATTGTATACGTCTATAACGTTATATATCCTAACCTAAGGCATCCTAACATCTCGGATGTAGTAGTTTCCAACATTCATGGCGGGTCGGCCGCTACTTCTTGGTGGGAACATTATATACGTCTATAACGTAACAGAGCCTAACCTAACCCATCTATAGCCTCGCTGGTAATGTTTTACAGAATCCCGTTCGTGTCGTCCCGTACGTCTCGGTGCGGACATTATATACGTCTATAACGTTATATTTCCTATCCTAAGGCAACCTAACATCTCGAATGTAGTATTTTGCAACATTTCTGGCGGGTCGGCCCCTACTTCTCGGTGGGAACATTATAAACCTCTATAACGTAATGTAACCTAACCTAACCCAGCTAGAACGTCGCTGGTAATGTTTCACGGAATCCCGTTCGTGTCGTCCCGTACATCACGGCGCGGACATTATATACGTCTATAAGGTTATATATCCTATCCTAAGGCAACCTAACATCTCGGATGTAGTATTTTCCAACATTTCTGGCGGGTCGGTCCCTACTTCTCGGTGGGCACATTATTTACGTCTATAACGTAATATAACTTCACCTAACCCATCTAGCCCCTCGCTGGTAATGTTTTACTGAATCCCGGTCGTGTCGTCCCGTACGTCTCGGTGGGTACATTATTTACGTCTACAACGTTATATATCCTAACCTAGGGCAGCTTAACATCTCGGATGTAGTATTTTCCATCATTCCTGGCGTGTCGGTCGCTACGTCTCGGTGGGCACATTATATGTGTCCATAACGTAATATAACCTAACCTGACCCATCTAGACCCTCGCTGGTAGTGTTTTACAGAATCCCGTTCCGTGTCTAACCGTACGTCTCGGTGCGGACATTATATACGTCTATAACGTTATATATCCTAACCTAAGGCATCCTAATATCTCCTATGTAGTATTTTCCAACATTCCTGGCGGGTCGGTCCCTACTTCTCGGTGGGAACATTAGATACGTCTATAACGTAATAGAACCTAACCTAATCCATCTAGACCCTCGGTGGTAATATCTTACAGAATCCCGGGCGTGTCGGCCCGTACTTCTCGGTGGGGACATTATGTACGTCTACTACGTTATATATCCTAACCTAAGACAACTTAACATCTCGAATGTAGTATTTCACAACATTTCTGGCGGGTCGGCCCCTACTTCTCGGTGGGAACATTATATACTTTTATAACGTAATGTAACCTAACCTAACCCATCTAGACCCTCGCTGGTAATGTTTTACAGAATCTCGTTCGTGTCGCCCCGTACGTCTCTGTGCGGACATTATATGCATCTGTATCGTTATATATCCTAACCTAAGGCAACCTAACATCTCGAATGTTGTATTTTACTACATTCCAGGCGGGTCGGCCGCTACTTCTTGGTGGGAACATTATATACGTCTATAACGTAATAGATCCTAACCTAACCCATCTAGACCCTCGCTGTAAATGTTTTACAGAATCCCGTTCGTGTCGTCCCGTACGTCTCGGTGCGGGCATTATATACGTCTATAACGTTACATATCCTTACCTAAGGCAACCTAACATCTCGATTGTAGTATTTCCCAACATTTCTGGCGGGTCGGTCCCTATTTCTCGGTGGGAACATTATATACGACCATAACGTAATATAACCTAACCTGAACCATCTAGACCCTCGCTGGTAATGTTTTACAGAATCCCGTTCGTGTCGTGCCCTACGTCTCGGTGCGGACATTATATACGTCTATAACGTTGTTTTTCCTATCCTAAGGCAACCTAACCTCTCGAATGTAGTATTTTCCAACATTTGTGGGGGGTCGGCCCCTACTTCTCGGTGGGAACATTATATACTTTTATAACGTAATGAAACCTAACCTAACACATCTAGACCTTCGCTGGTAATGTTTTACAGAATCTCGTTCGTGTCGCCCCGTACGTCTCTGTGCGGACATTATATGCGTCTATATGGTTATATATCCTAACCTAAGGCATCCTAACATCTCGGATGTAGTAGTTTCCAACATTCATGGCGGATCGGGCGCTACTTCTCGGTGGGAACATTATATACGTCTACAACGTAATAGATCCTAACCTAACCCACCTATACCCTCGCTGGTAATGTTTTACAGAATCCCGTTCGTGTCGTCCCGTACGTCTTGCGGCGGACATTATATACGTCTATAACGTTATATTTCCTATCCTAAGGCAACCTAACATCTCGAATGTAGTATTTTCCAACATTTCTGGCGGGTCGGTCCCTACATCTCGGTGGGAACATTATAAACCTCTATAACGTAATATAACCTAACCTAACCCAGCTAGACCGTCGCTGGTAATGTTTCCCAGAATCCCGTTCGTGTCGTCCCGTACATCACGGCGCGGACATTATATACGTCTATAAGGTTATATATCCTATCCTAAGGCAACCTAACATCTCGGATGTAGTATTTTCCAACATTTCTGGCGGGGCGGACCCTACTTCTCGGTGGGCACATTATATACGTCTGTAACGTTATATATCCTAACCTAAGGCAACCTAACATGTCGGATGTAATATTTTACTACATTTCTGGCACGTCGGCCGCTACTTCTCGGTGGGAACAATATATACATCTATAACGTTATATATCCTAACCTAAGGCAACCTAACATGTCGAATGTAATATATCACCACATTCCTGGCACGTGCCCCCTACTTCTCGGTGGGAACATTATATACGTCTATAGCGTTACATATCCTAGGCTAAGGCAACCTAACATGTCGAATGTAATATTTTACAACATTCCCGGCGCTTCGGTCCCTACTTCTCTGTGGTAACATTATATACGTCTATAAGGTTATATATCCTAGCTTAAGGCAATCCTAACATGTCGAATGGAATATTTTACAACATTCCAGGCGCGTCCGCTACTACTTCTCGGTGGGAACATTATATACGTCTATAACGTAATAGATCCTAACCTAACCCATCTAGACCCTCGCTGGAAATGTTTTACAGAATCCCGTTCGTGTCGTCCCGTACGTCTCAGTGCGGGCATTATATACGTCTATAACGTTACATATCCTTACCTAAGGCAACCTAACATCTCGATTGTAGTATTTCCCAACATTTCTGGCGGGTCGGTCCCTATTTCTCGGTGGGAACATTATATACGACCATAACGTAATATAACCTAACCTGACCCATCTAGGCCCTCGCTGGTAATGTTTTACAGAATCCCGTTCGTGTCGTGCCCTACGTCTCGGTGCGGACATTATATACGTCTATAACGTTGTATATCCTTACCTACGGCAACCTAAAATCTTGATTGTGGTACTTTAAACTTTCCAGGCGCGTCGGGCCCTACTTCTCGGTGGGAACATTATATACTTCTATAACTTTACATATCGCAACCTAAGGCATCCTAACATATCGGATGTAGTATTTTCCAACATTCCTGGCTGGTCGGCCCCTACTTCTCGGTGGGAGCATTATATACGTCTATAACGTAATAGATCCTAACCTAACCCATCTAGACCCTCGCTGGTAATGTGTGACAGAATCCCGTTCGTGTCGTGCCCTACTTCTCGGTGCGGACATTATATACGTCTATAACGTTATTTTTCCTATCCTAAGGCAACCTAACCTCTCGAATGTAGTATTTTCCAACATTTCTGGGGGGTCGGCCCCTACTTCTCGGTGGGAACATTATATACTTTTATAACGTAATGAAACCTAACCTAACACATCTAGACCTTCGCTGGTAATGTTTTACAGAATCTCGTTCGTGTCGCCCCGTACGTCTCTGTGCGGACATTATATGCGTCTATATTGTTATATATCCTAAGCTAAGGCATCCTAACATCTCGGATGTAGTAGTTTCCAACATTCATGGCGGGTCGGCCGCTACTTCTCGGTGGGAACATTATATACGTCTATAACGTAATAGATCCTAACCTAACCCACCTATACCCTCGCTGGTAATGTTTTACAGAATCCCGTTCGTGTCATCCCGTACGTCTTGCGGCGCACATTATATACGTCTATAACGTTATATTTCCTATCCTAAGGCAACCTAACATCTCGAATGTAGTATTTTCCAACATTTCTGGCGGGTCGGTCCCTACATCTCGGTGGGAACATTATAAACCTCTATAACGTAATATAACATAACCTAACCCAGCTAGACCGTCGCTGGTAATGTTTCCCAGAATCCCGTTCGTGTCGTCCCGTACATCACGGCGCGGACATTATATACGTCTATAAGGTTATATATCCTATCCTAAGGCAACCTAACATCTCGGATGTAGTATTTTCCAACATTTCTGGCGGGTCGGCCCCTACTTCTCGGTGGGCACATTATATACGTCTATATCGTAATATAGCCTAACCTAACCAATCTAGATCCTAGCTGGTAATGTTTTACAGAATCCCGTTCGTGTCGTCCCGTACGTCTCGGAGGGCACATTATATACGTCTATAACGAAATATAACCTAACCTAACCCGTCTTGCAGCTCGGTGATAATGCTTTACAGAATCCCATCCGTGTCGGACCGTACTTCTCGTTGTGGACATTATATACGTGTAGAACGTTATATCACCCAATCCAGGGCAACCTAACATCCCGAATGTAATATTTTCCTATATTCCTGGCGGGTCCGCCTCTACTTCTCGTTGGGAACATTATATACGTCTATAACCTAATATAACCTAACTTAACCCATCTAGACCCTCGCTGGTAATGTTTTACAGCATCCCGGTCGTGTCGGCCTGTACTTCTCGGTGGGGACACTATATTCGTCTATAACGTTATATATCCTAACGTAAGGCAACCTAACATGTCGAATGTAATATATTACCACATTCCTGGCACGTGGCCCCTACTTCTCGGTGGGAATATTATATACGTCTATAATGTTACATATCCTAGCCTAAGGCACCTAACATGTCGAATGTAATATTTTACAACATTCCCGGCACTTCGGCCCCTACTTCTCGTGGGGCACGTTATATACGTCTATATCGCTATATATCCTAGCTTACGGCAACCTAACATGTCGAATGTAATATTTTACAACATTCCCGTCACTTCGGTCCCTACTTCTCTGTGGTAACATTATATACGTCTATAACGTTACATATCATAGCCTGAGGCAACCTAACATCTCGGATGTAATATTTTACTACATACCTGGCACGTCGACCGCTACTTCTCGGTGGGAACATTATATACGTCTATAACGCTATATATCCTAGCCTAAGGCAACCTAACATGTCATATGTAATATTTTACAACATTCCCGGCGCTTCGGCCCCTACTTTTCGGTGGGAACATTATATACGTCTATAACGTTATACATCCTAACCTAAGGGAACCTAACGTGTCGAATGTAATATTTTACAACATTCCTGTCGAGTCGTGGCCTGCTTCTCGATGGGGACATTATATACGTCTATAACGTTATATATCCTAGCCTAAGGCAACCTAACTCCTCGGATGTAATACTTGACAACATTCCTGGCGTGTTAGCCCGTACTTCTCGGTGGGAACAGCATATACGTCTACAGCGATAAATATCCTAACTGAAGGCAACCTAATATCTCGGATGTAATATTTTACATCATTCCTGGCGCGTCGGCTCCTACTTTTCGGCGGGAACATTATATACGTCTATAACGTTATATATCCTAACGTAAGGCAACATAACATCTTGGATGTAATATTTTACAACATTCCTGGCATGTCGGTCACTACGTCTCGGTGGGAACGTTATATACGTCTATAACGTTGTATATCCTAACCTAAGGTAACCTAACATCTCGGATGTAATATTTGACAACATTCCTGGCGTGTCGGACCGTACGTCGCGGTCGGAACATTCTATACGTCTATAACGTTGTATATCCTAACCTAAGGGAACCTAACATCTCGGGTGTAATATTTTACAACATTGCTGGCATGTCGGTCCCTACGTCTCGGTGGGGACATTATATACGTCTATAACGATATATATCCTAACCTAAGGCAACCTAACATCTCGGATGTAATAGTTGGCAACATTCCTGGCGTGTCGGCCCCTATTTCTCGGTGGGAACATTATATACGTCTATAGCGTTATATATCCTACCCTATTGCGACCTAACATGTCGAATGTAATATTTTACATCATTCCCTCCGTGTCGGCCCGTAGTTCTCGGTGGTAACATTACATACGACTATAACGGTATATATCGTAGCCTAAGGCAACCTAACATCTCGGATGTAATAGTTGGCAACATTCCTGGCTTGTCGGCCCCTATTTCTCGGTGGGAACATTATATACGTCTATAGCGTTATATATCCTAGCCTATGGCGACCTAACATGTCGAATGTAATATTTTACATCATTCCCTGCGTGTCGGCCCGTAGTTCTCGGTGGTAACATTACATACGACTATAACGGTATATATCCTAGCCTAAGGCAACCTAACATGTCGAATGTAATAGTTGGCAACATTCCTGGCGTGTCGGCCCCTATTTCTCGGTGGGAACATTATATACGTCTATAACGTTATATATCATAACCTAAGGCAACCTAACCTCTCTACCGTAGTATTTTACAACATTCCTGACTCGTCGGCCATTATTTCTCGGTGGGGACTTTATATACATCTATATCGTTGTATACCCTAACCTGAGGCAACGTAACATGTCGAATGTAATATTTTACAACATTCCTGGCGTGTCGTCCCCTACTTCTCGATGGGGACATTATATACATCTATAACGTTGGATATCCTAACCTAAGGCAACCTAACATCTCGGATGTAATATTTTACGACATTCCTGGCATGTCGGTCTCTACGTCTCGATGGGGACATTATATACGTCTATAACGTTGTATATGCTAACCTAAGGCAACCTAATACCTCGGATGTAGTATTTTACAACATTCCTGACCCGTCGCCCCTATTTCTCGGTGGGAACATTATACACGTCTATAGCGATATTTATCCTAGCCTAAGGCGACCTAACATGTCGAATGTAATATTTTACAACATTCCTAGCGCGTTGCCCCGTAGTTCTCGGTGGTAACATTATATGCGTCTATAACGTTACATATCCTAGCCTATGGCGACCCAACATCTCGGATGTAATATTTTACTACATTCCTGGCACGTCGGCACCTACGTCTCTGTGGTAACATTATATACGTCTATAACGCTATATATCCCAATCTAAGGGAACCTAATATCTCGGGTGTAATATTTCACAACATTCCTGGCGTGGCGGCACGTAGTTCTCGGTGGTAACATTATATACGTCTATATCGTTATATATCCTAGCCTAAGGCGACCTAACATATCGAATGTAGTATTTTCCAACATTCCAGGCGGGAGGGCCCCTCCTTCTCGGTGGGAACATTATATACGTCTATATCGTAATATAACATAACATAACGAATCTTGCGCCTCGGTGATAACGTTTTACAGAATCCCGGCCCTGTCGTCCCGTACGTCTCGGTGCGAACATCATATACGTCTATAAGGTTGTATATCCTAACCTAAGGCTACTTAACATCTCGAATGTAGTATTTTCCAACATTCCTGGCGGGTGCGGCCCCTACTTCTCGATGGGGACATTATAAACTTCTATATCGTAAGATAACCTATCCTAACCCATTTTGACCCTCGGTGATATTGTTTTACAGAATCCCGGCCGTGTCGGCCCGTACTTCTCGATGGGGACATTATATACGCCTATAATGATATATATCCCAACCTAAGGCAACCTATCATCTCGAATGTAGTATTTTACAACATTCCTGGCGGGTCGGCCCCAAATTCTCGGTGGGAACATTATATACGTCTATATCGTAATATAACCTAACCTAACCCATCTAGACCCTCGCTGGTAATGTTTTACAGAATCCCGTTCGTGTCGTACCGTACATTTCGGTGCGGACTTTGTATAAGTCTATAACGTTATATGTACTAACCTAAGGCAACCTAACATCTGGAATGTAGTATTTTGCAACATTCCTGGCGGGTCGGATCCTAGTTCTGGGTGGGAACATTATATACGTCTATAACGTAACATAACCTAACCTAACCCATTTTGCTCCAGGGTGATAATGTTTTACAGAATCCCGGTCGAGTCCTCCCGTACTTCTCGATGGGGACATTATATACGTCTATAACGTTGTACATTCTAGCCTAAGGCAACCTAACATCTCGAATGTAGTATTTTCCAACATTCCTGGCGGGTCGGCCCCTAATTCTCGGTGGGATCATTATGTACGTCTGTAACGTAATATAACCTAACCTAACCCATCTAGACCTTCGCTGGTAATGTTTTACAGAATCTCGTTCGTGTCGTCCCGTACGACTCGGTGCCGAAATTATATACGTCTATAACGTTATACATCCTAACCTAAGGCAACCTAACATCTCGAATGTAGTATTTTACCACATTCCAGGCGTGTCGGCCCCTACTTCTCGGTGGGAACATTATATAAATCTATATCGTAATATAACCTAACCTAACCCATTTTGCCTCTCGGTGAAACGGTTTTACAGAATCCCGTTCGTGTCGTACCGTACGTCTCGGTGCGGACATTGTATAAGTCTATAACGTTATATATCTTAACCTAAGGCAACCTAACAACTCGAATGTAGTATTTTACCACATTCCAGGCGGATCGGCCCCTACTTCTCAGTGGGAACATTATATACGTCTGTAACTTTATATATCGCAACCTAAGGCAACCTAACATCTCGGATGTAGTATTTGCCAACATTCCGAGCAGGTCCGCCCCACTTCTCGGTGGGAACATTATATACGTCAATAACGTAATATAACCTAACCTAATCCATCTAGCCCCTCGCTGGTAATGTTTTATAGAATCCCGGTCATGTCGTCCCGTACTTCTCGGTGGGGACACTATATAGATCTCTAACGTTATACATCCTAACCTAAGGCAATCTAACATCTCGAATCTAGTATTTTACAACATTCCATGAGGTTCGGCCCCTACTTCTGAGTGGGAACATTATATACGTCTATATCGTAATATAACCTAACCTAACCCATTTTGCCCCTCGGTGATAATATTTTACAGAATCCCCGTCGTGTCGGCCCGTACTTCTCGGTGGGGACATCATATGCGTCAATAACGTTATATATCCAAACCTAAGGCAACCTAACATCTCGGATGTAGTATTTTCCAAAATTCCTGGCGGGTCGGCCCCTACTTCTCGGTGGGCACATTATATACGTCCATAACGTAATATAACACAACCTAACCCATCTAGACTCTCGCTGGTAATGCTTTACAGAATCCCCGTCGTGTCGGCCCAACTTCTCGGTGGGAACATTATATACGTCTATAACATAATATAACCTACCCTAACCCATCTAGCCGCTCGCTGGTAATGTTTTACAGAATCCAGTACCTGTCGTCTCGTTCGTCTCGGTAGGGACATTGTATGCGTCTATAACGTTATATATCCTAACCTAAGGCAACCTAACATCTGGGATGTTGTATTTTACAACATTCCTGGCGGGTCGGCCTCTACTTTTCGGTGGGAACATTATATACGTCTATAACGTTTTATATCCTCACCTAAGGCAAACTAACATCTCGAATGTAGTATTTTACAACATTCCTGGCATGTCGGTCCCTACATCTCGGTGGGAACTTTCTATACGTCTATAACGTTGTATATCCTAACCTAAGGGAACCTAACATCACGGGTGTAATATTTTACAACATTCCTGACGCGATGGGCCCCTATTTCTCGGTGGGAAAATTATATACGTCTATAACGTTATATATCCTAACCGAAAGCAACCTAACATCTTGGATGTAATATTTTACAACATTCCTATCGTGTCGTCGCCTGCTTCTCGATGGGGATATTATATACGTCTATAACGTTGTATATCCTAACCTAACGCAACCTAACATCTGGTGATGTAATCTTTTACAACATTCCTGTCATCTCGGTCCCTACGCCTCGGTAGGATCATTCTATACGTCTATAACGTTGTATATCCTAACCTAAGGGAACCTAACATCTCGGGTGTAATATTTTACAACATTCCTGACGCGTCGGCCCCTATTTCTCGGTGGGAACATTATATACGTCTATAACGTTATATACTAGCGTAAGGCGACCTAACATCTCGGATGTAATATTTTTCAACATTCCTGGTGTGTCGGCACTTAGTTCTCCGTGGGAACATTATATACGTCTATAACGTTATATATCCTAACCTAAGGCAACCTAACATCTCGGATGTAATATTTTACTACATTCCTGGCACGTCGGCCCCTACTTCTCGGTGGGAATATTATATACGGCTATAACGTAATAGAACCTAATCTAACCCATCTAGACCCTCGCTGGTAATGTTTCACGGAATCCCGTTCGTGTCGCCCCGTACGTCACGGTGCGGACATTGTATGCGTCTATAATGCTATATATCCTAACCTAAGGCAACCTAACATCTCGGATGTAGTATTTTCCAAAATTCCTGGCGGGTCGGCGCCTACTTCTCGGTGGGCACATTATATACGTCCATAACGTAATATAACACAACCTAACCCATCTAGACTCTCGCTGGTAATGCTTTACAGAATCCCCGTCGTGTCGGCCCAACTTCTCGGTGGGAATATTATATACGTCTATAACATAATATAACCTACCCTAACCCATCTAGCCGCTCGCTGGTAATGTTTTACAGAATCCAGTACCTGTCGTCTCGTTCGTCTCGGTAGGGACATTGTATGCGTCTATAACGTTATATATCCTAACCTAAGGCAACCTAACATCTGGGATGTTGTATTTTACAACATTCCTGGCGGGTCGGCCTCTACTTTTCGGTGGGAACATTATATACGTCTATAACGTTTTATATCCTCACCTAAGGCAAACTAACATCTCGAATGTAGTATTTTACAACATTCCTGGCATGTCGGTCCCTACATCTCGGTGGGAACTTTCTATACGTCTATAACGTTGTATATCCTAACCTAAGGGAACCTAACATCACGGGTGTAATATTTTACAACATTCCTGACGCGATGGGCCCCTATTTCTCGGTGGGAAAATTATATACGTCTATAACGTTATATATCCTAACCGAAAGCAACCTAACATCTCGGATGTAATATTTTACAACATTCCTATCGTGTCGTCGCCTGCTTCTCGATGGGGATATTATATACGTCTATAACGTTGTATATCCTAACCTAACGCAACCTAACATCTGGTGATGTAATCTTTTACAACATTCCTGTCATCTCGGTCCCTACGCCTCGGTAGGATCATTCTATACGTCTATAACGTTGTATATCCTAACCTAAGGGAACCTAACATCTCGGGTGTAATATTTTACAACATTCCTGACGCGTCGGCCCCTATTTCTCGGTGGGAACATTATATACGTCTATAACGTTATATACTAGCGTAAGGCGACCTAACATCTCGGATGTAATATTTTTCAACATTCCTGGTGTGTCGGCACTTAGTTCTCCGTGGGAACATTATATACGTCTATAACGTTATATATCCTAACCTAAGGCAACCTAACATCTCGGATGTAATATTTTACTACATTCCTGGCACGTCGGCCCCTACTTCTCGGTGGGAATATTATATACGGCTATAACGTAATAGAACCTAATCTAACCCATCTAGACCCTCGCTGGTAATGTTTCACGGAATCCCGTTCGTGTCGCCCCGTACGTCACGGTGCGGACATTGTATGCGTCTATAATGCTATATATCCTAACCTAAGGCAACCTAACATCTCGGATGTAGTATTTTCCAAAATTCCTGGCGGGTCGGCGCCTACTTCTCGGTGGGCACATTATATACGTCCATAACGTAATATAACACAACCTAACCCATCTAGACTCTCGCTGGTAATGCTTTACAGAATCCCCGTCGTGTCGGCCCAACTTCTCGGTGGGAATATTATATACGTCTATAACATAATATAACCTACCCTAACCCATCTAGCCGCTCGCTGGTAATGTTTTACAGAATCCAGTACCTGTCGTCTCGTTCGTCTCGGTAGGGACATTGTATGCGTCTATAACGTTATATATCCTAACCTAAGGCAACCTAACATCTGGGATGTTGTATTTTACAACATTCCTGGCGGGTCGGCCTCTACTTTTCGGTGGGAACATTATATACGTCTATAACGTTTTATATCCTCACCTAAGGCAAACTAACATCTCGAATGTAGTATTTTACAACATTCCTGGCATGTCGGTCCCTACATCTCGGTGGGAACTTTCTATACGTCTATAACGTTGTATATCCTAACCTAAGGGAACCTAACATCACGGGTGTAATATTTTACAACATTCCTGACGCGATGGGCCCCTATTTCTCGGTGGGAAAATTATATACGTCTATAACGTTATATATCCTAACCGAAAGCAACCTAACATCTCGGATGTAATATTTTACAACATTCCTATCGTGTCGTCGCCTGCTTCTCGATGGGGATATTATATACGTCTATAACGTTGTATATCCTAACCTAACGCAACCTAACATCTGGTGATGTAATCTTTTACAACATTCCTGTCATCTCGGTCCCTACGCCTCGGTAGGATCATTCTATACGTCTATAACGTTGTATATCCTAACCTAAGGGAACCTAACATCTCGGGTGTAATATTTTACAACATTCCTGACGCGTCGGCCCCTATTTCTCGGTGGGAACATTATATACGTCTATAACGTTATATACTAGCGTAAGGCGACCTAACATCTCGGATGTAATATTTTTCAACATTCCTGGTGTGTCGGCACTTAGTTCTCCGTGGGAACATTATATACGTCTATAACGTTATATATCCTAACCTAAGGCAACCTAACATCTCGGATGTAATATTTTACTACATTCCTGGCACGTCGGCCCCTACTTCTCGGTGGGAATATTATATACGGCTATAACGTAATAGAACCTAATCTAACCCATCTAGACCCTCGCTGGTAATGTTTCACGGAATCCCGTTCGTGTCGCACCGTACGTCACGGTGCGGACATTGTATGCGTCTATAATGCTATATATCCTAACCTAAGGCAACCTAACATCTCAGATGTAGTATTTTCCAAAATTCCTGGCGGGTCGGCGCCTACTTCTCGGTGGGAACATTATATACGTCTGTAACGCTATATATCCTAGCCTAGGGCAGTCTAACATGTCGAATGTAATATTTTACAACATTCCCGTCACTTCGGCCCCTACTTCTCGGTGGGAACATTATATATGTCTATAACGCTATATATCCTAGCTTAAGGCAACCTAACATGTCGAATGTAATATTTTATAACATTCCTGGCGCGTCGGCACCTACTTCTCAGTGGGAACATTATATACGTCTATAACGCTATATATCCTAGCCTAAGGCAACCTAACATCTCTACCGTAATATTTTACAACATTCCTGGCATGCAAGTCCCTACTCCTCCGTGGTAACATTATATACGTCAATAACGTTATATATCCTAGAATAAGGCAACCTAACATGTCGGATGTAATATTTTACTACATTCCTGGCACGTCGGCCGTTACTTCTCGGTGGCAATATTATATACGTCCATAACGCTATATATCCTAGCTTAAGGCAACCTAACATGTCGAATGTAATATTTCACAACATTCCTGGCGCGTCGGCACCTCCTTCTCGGTGGAAACATTATATACGTCAATAAAGCTATATATCCTAGCCCAAGGCAACCTACCATGTCCGAATGTAATATTTTACAACATTCCTGGCTCGTTGGCCCCTACTTCTCTGTGCGAACATTATATACGTCTATAACGCTATATATCCTAGCCTAAGGCAATCTATCATCTCGGATGTAATATTTTACTGCACTCCTGTCACGTCGGTCCCTACTTCTCGGTGGGAACATTGTATACGTCTATAACGCTATATATCCAGGCCTCAGGCAACCTAACATGTCGAATGTAATATTTTACAACATTCTTGGCGCGTCGGCACCTACTTCTCGGTGGGAACAGTATATACGTCTATAACGATATATATCCTAACCTAAGGCAACCTAACATGTCGAATGTAATATTTTACAACATTCCTGACGCGTCGGCCCCTATTTCTCGGTGGGAATATTATATACGTCTATAACGATATATATCCTAACCTAAGGCAACATAACGTCTCGGATGTAATATTTTACAACATTCCTGGCGTGTCTTCGCCTGCTTCTCGATGGGGACATTATATACGTCTATAATGTTGTATATCCTAACCTATCGCAACCTAACATCTGTAATGTAATATTTTACAACATTCCTGGAATGTCGGTCCCTACATCTCGGTGGGAACATTCTGTACGTCTATAACGTTGTATATCCTAACCTACGGGAACCTAACATCTCGGGTGTAATATTTTACAACATTCCTGACGCGTCGGCCCCTATTTCTCGGTGGGAACATTATATACGTCTATAACGTTATATATCCTAGCCTAAGGCAACCTAGCATCTCGCATGTAATATATTACAACATACCTGGCATGTCGGTCCCTACGTCTCGGTGGGAACATTATATACGTCTATAACGTTGTATATCCTAACCTAAGGCAACCTAACATCTCGGATGTATTATTTTACACCATTCCTGGCGTGTCGTCGCGTACTTCTCGATGGGTACATTATATACGTCTATAACTTTATACATCCTAACCTAAGGCAACCTAACACCTCGAATGTAGTATTTTACAACATTGCAGGCGGTTCCGCCCCTAATTCTCGGTGGGATCATTATATTCGTCTATAACGTAATATAACCTAACCTAACACATCTAGACATTCGCTGGTAATGCTTTACAGATTGTCGTTCGTGTCGTCCCATACGTCTCGGTGCGGTGGCCTACTATATCGTAACGCAAGGCAGCATAACATCTTGGATGTAATATTTCACAACATTCCTGGCATTTCGTCGCCTGCTTCTCGATGGGGACGTTGTATACGTCTATAGCTTTGTATATCCTAACCTAACGCAACCACACATCTGGGATGTAATATTTTACAACATTCCTGGCATGTCAGTCCCTACGTCTCGGCGGGGACATTATATACGTCTATAACGTTATATATCCTAACCTAACGCAACCTAACATGTCGAATGTAATACTTTACACAATACTGTGCGGAAATTATATACGTCTGTAACGTTATACATCCTAACCTAAGGCAACCTAACATCTTGAATGTAGTATTTTACAACATTCCAGGCGGGTCGGCCCCTACTTCTGAGTGGGAGCATTATATACGTCTATATCGTAATATAACCTAACCTATCCCATTTTGCCTCTCGGTGATAATGTTTTACAGTATTCCGTTCGTGTCGTCCCGTACGTCCCGGTGCGGACATTATATAAGTCTATAACGTTATATATCCTAACCTAAGGCAACCTAACATCTCGAATGTGGTATTTTACCACATTCAAGGAGAGTCGGCTCCTACTTCTCGGTGGGAACATTATATACGTCTATAATGTAACATAACCTAACCTAACCCATTTAGCCCCTCGCTGGTAATGTATTACAGATTCCAGCTCGTGTCGTCCCGTACGCCTCGGTGGGAACATTGTATGCGTCTACAACGTTATATATCCTATCCTAAGGCAACCCAACATCTCGGATGTAGTATTTTACTACATTCCTGGCGGGTCGGAACCTACTTCTCGGTGAGAACATTATATACGTCTGTAACGTAATATAACCTAACGTATCCCATCTAGCGCCTCGGTGGTAATGTTTTGAGGAATCACGTCCGTGTCGTCCCGTACGTCCCGGTGCGGACATTATATAAGTCTATAACGTTATATATCCTAACCTAAGGCAACCTAACATCTCGAATGTGGTATTTTACCACATTCAAGCAGAGTCGGCTCCTACTTCTCGGTGGGAACATTATATACGTCTATAATGTAACATAACCTAACCTAACCCATTTAGCCCCTCGCTGGTAATGTATTACAGATTCCAGCTCATGTCGTCCCGTACGTCTCGGTGGGAACATTGTATGCGTCTACAACGTTATATATCCTATCCTAAGGCAACCCAACATCTCGGATGTAGTATTTTACTACATTCCTGGCGGGTCGGAACCTACTTCTCGGTGAGAACATTATATACGTCTGTAACGTAATATAACCTAACGTATCCCATCTAGCGCCTCGGTGGTAATGTTTTGAGGAATCACGTCCGTGTCGTCCCGTACGTCTCGGTGCGGACATTATATAAGTCTATAACGTTATATATCCTAACCTAAGGCAACCTAACATCTCGTATGTAGTATTTTGCAACATTCCTGGCGCGTCGGCCCCTACTCCTCGGTGGGAACATTATATAAGTCTATAACGTTATATATCCTAGCCTGAGGCGACCTAACATCTCGGATGTAATATTTTACAACATTCCTGGCTCATCGGCCCCTACTTCTCGGTGGGAACAATATATACGTCTATAACGTTATATATCCTAGCCTAAGGCAACCTAACATGTCGGATGTAATATTTTACTACATTCCTGGCACGTCGGCCCCTACCTCTCGATGGGAACATTATATACGTCTATAACGCTATATATGCAAGCCTAAGGCAATCCTAACATATCGAATGTAATATTTTCCAACATTCCTGGCGCGTCGGCCGCTACTTCTCGGTGGGAACATTATATACGTATATAACGTTATATATCCTAGCCTGAGGCAACCTAACATCTCGGATGTAATATTTTACAACATTCCTGGCTCATCGGCCCCTACTTCTCGGTGGGAACAATATATACGTCTATAACGTTATATATCCTAACCTAAGGCAACCTAACACCTCGGATGTAATGTTTAACAACATTCCTGGCTCGTCGGCCCCTACTTCTCGGTGGGAACATTATATACGTCTATAACGTTATATATCCTAACCTAAGGCAACCTAACATGTCGAACGTAATATTTTACAACATTCCTGGCTCAGGGGCCCCTAATTCTCGGTGGGAACAATATACACGTCTATAACGTTATATATCCTAACCTATGGCAACCTAACACCTCGGATGGTACGTTTTACAACATTTCTGGCTCATCAGCCCCTACTTCTCGGTGGCAACACTATATACGTCTATAACGTTATATATACTAACCTAAAGATACCTAACACGTCGGATGTAATATTTTACTACATTCCTGGCACGTCGGCCCCTACCTCTCGATGGGAACATTATATACGTCTATAACGCTATATATGCAAGCCTAAGGCAATCCTAACATGTCGAATGTAATATTTTCCAACATTCCTGGCGCGTCGGCCGCTACTTCTCGGTGGGAATAGTATATACGTCTATAAGGCTATATATCCTAGCATAAGGCAACCTAACATGTCTAATGAAATATTTCACAACATTCCTGGCGCGTCGGTACCTCCTTCTCGGTGGGAACAGTATATAAGTCTATAACGTTATATATCCTATCCTAAGGCAACCTAACATGTCGAATGTAATATTGGACAACATTTCTTTCGTGTCGGCCCGTACTTCTCGGTGGGAATATCATATACGTCTATAACGTTATATATCCTAGCCTACGGCAATCCTAACATGTCGAATGTACTATTTTACAACATTCCAGGCGCGTCAGGGACTACTTCTCCGTGGGAACATTATATAAGTCAATAACGTTATATATCCTAAACTAAGGCAACCTAGCACCTCGGGTGTAATATTTTACTACATTTCTGGCTCATCGGCGCCTACTTCTCGGTGGGAACAATATATACGTCTATAACGTTATATATCCTAACCTAAGGCAACCTAACTCCTCGGATGTAATGTTTAACAACATTCCTGTCTCGTCGGCCCCTACTTCTCGGTGGGAACATTATATACGTCTATAACGTTATATATCCTAACCTAAGGCAACCTAACATCTCGGATGTAATATTTTACAACATTCCTGGCATGCAAGTCCCTACTTCTCTGTGGTAACATTATATACGGCTATAACGTTATATATCCTAGCCTAAGGAAAACTAACATCTCGGATGTAATATGTTACAACATTCCCCGCGCGTCGGCCCCTACTTCTTTGTCGGAACATTGTATACGTCTATAACGCTATATATCCTAGCTTAGGGCAACCTAATATGTCGAGCGTAATATTTTACAACATTCCTGGCTCGTCGGCCCCTACTTCTCGGTGGGAACATTATATACGTCTATAACGTTATATATACTAACTTAAGGCAACCTAACATCTCTACCGTAATATTTTACAACATTCCTGGCATGGAAGTCCCTACTTCTCTGTGGTAACATTATATATGGCTATAACGTTATATATCCTAGCTTAGGGTAACCTAACATGTGGAGCGTAATATTTTACAACATTCCTGGCTCGTCGGGCCCTACTTCTCGGTGGGAACAATATATACGTCTATAACGTTATATATCCTAACCTAAGGCAACCTAACACCTGGCATGTAATATTTTACTACATTCCTGGCACGTCGGCCCCTACCTCTCGATGGGAACATTATATACGTCTATAACGCTATATATGCAAGCCTAAGGCAATCCTAACATGTCGAATGTAATATTTTCCAACATTCCTGGCGCGTCGGCCGCTACTTCTCGGTGGGAACATTATATACGTATATAACGTTATATATCCTAGCCTGAGGCAACCTAACATCTCGGATGTAATATTTTACAACTTTCCTGGCTCATCGGCCCCTATTTCTCGGTGGGAACAATATATACGTCTATAACGTTATATATCCTAACCTAAGGCAACCTAACACCTCGGATGTAATGTTTAACAACATTCCTGGCTCGTCGGCCCCTACTTCTCGGTGGGAACATTATATACGTCTATAACGTTATATATCCTAACCTAAGGCAACCTAACATGTCGAACGTAATATTTTACAACATTCCTGGCTCAGGGGCCCCTAATTCTCGGTGGGAACAATATACACGTCTATAACGTTATATATCCTAACCTATGGCAACCTAACACCTCGGATGGTACGTTTTACAACATTTCTGGCTCATCAGCCCCTACTTCTCGGTGGCAACACTATATACGTCTATAACGTTATATATACTAACCTAAAGATACCTAACACGTCGGATGTAATATTTTACTACATTCCTGGCACGTCGGCCCCTACCTCTCGATGGGAACATTATATACGTCTATAACGCTATATATGCAAGCCTAAGGCAATCCTAACATGTCGAATGTAATATTTTCCAACATTCCTGGCGCGTCGGCCGCCACTTCTCGGTGGGAATATTATATACGTCTATAAGGCTATATATCCTAGCATAAGGCAACCTAACATGTCTAATGAAATATTTCACAACATTCCTGGCGCGTCGGTACCTCCTTCTCGGTGTGAACAGTATATAAGTCTATAACGTTATATATCCTATCCTAAGGCAACCTAACATGTCGAATGTAATATTGGACAACATTCCTTTCGTGTCGGCCCGTACTTCTCGGTGGGAATATCATATACGTCTATAACGTTATATATCCTAGCCTACGGCAATCCTAACATGTCGAATGTACTATTTTACAACATTCCAGGCGCGTCAGGGACTACTTCTCCGTGGGAACATTATATAAGTCAATAACGTTATATATCCTAAACTAAGGCAACCTAGCACCTTGGGTGTAATATTTTACTACATTTCTGGCTCATCGGCGCCTACTTCTCGGTGGGAACAATATATACGTCTATAACGTTATATATCCTAACCTAAGGCAACCTAACACCTCGGATGTAATGTTTAACAACATTCCTGTCTCGTCGGCCCCTACTTCTCGGTGGGAACATTATATACGTCTATAACGTTATATATCCTAACCTAAGGCAACCTAACATCTCGGATGTAATATTTTACAACATTCCTGGCATGCAAGTCCCTACTTCTCTGTGGTAACATTATATACGGCTATAACGTTATATATCCTAGCCTAAGGAAAACTAACATCTCGGATGTAATATTTTACAACATTCCTGGCATGGAAGTCCCTACTTCTCTGTGGTAACATTATATATGGCTATAACGTTATATATCCTAGCTTAGGGTAACCTAACATGTCGAGCGTAATATTTTACAACATTCCTGGCTCGTCGGGCCCTACTTCTCGGTGGGAACATTATATACGTCTATAACGTTATATATCCTAACCTAAGGCAACCTAACATGTCGAGCGTAATATTTTCCAACATTCCTGGCGCCTCGGCCCCTACTTCTCGGTGGGAACATTATATACGTCTATAACGTTATATATCCTAGCCTGAGCAACCTAACATCTCGGATGTAATATTTTATAACATTCCTGGCTCATCTGCCCCTACTTCTCGGTGGGAACAATATATACGTCTATAACGTTATATATCCTAACCTAAGGCAACCTAACACCTCGGATGTAATGTTTAACAACATTCCTGTCTCGTCGGCCCCTACTTCTCGGTGGGAACATTATATACGTCTATAACGTTATATATCCTAACCTAAGGCAACCTAACATGTCGAACGTAATATTTTACAACATTCCTGGCTCAGGGGCCCCTAATTCTCGGTGGGAACAATATACACGTCTATAACGTTATATATCCTAACCTATGGCAACCTAACACCTCGGATGGTACGTTTTACAACATTCCTGGCTCATCAGCCCCTACTTCTCGGTGGCAACACTATATACGTCTATAACGTTATATATACTAACCTAAAGATACCTAACATGTCGGATGTAATATTTTACTACATTCCTGGCACGTCGGCCCCTACTTCTCGGTGGGAACATTATATACGTCTATAACGTTATATATGCAAGCCTAAGGCAATCCTAACATGTCGAATGTAATATTTTCCAACATTCCTGGCGCCTCGGCCCCTACTTCTCGGTGGGAACATTATATACGTCTATAACGTTATATATCCTAGCCTGAGGCAACCTAACATCTCGGATGTAATATTTTACTACATTCCTGGCACGTCGGCCCCTACCTCTCGGTGGGAACATTATATACGTCTATAACGCTACATATGCAAGCCTAAGGCAATCCTAACATGTCGAATGTAATATTTTCCAACATTCCTGGCGCGTCGGCCCCTACTTCTCGGTGGGAACATTATATACGTCTATAACGTTATATATCCTAGCCTGAGGCAACCTAACATCTCGGATGTAATATTTTACAACATTCTTGGCGCGTCGGCACCTACTTCTCGGTGGGAACAGTATATACGTCTATATCGTTATATATCCTAGCCTAAGGCAACCTAACATCTCGGATGTAATATTTTACTACATTCCTGGCACGTCGGGCCCTACTTCTCGGTGGGGACATTATATACGTCTATAACGCTATATATCCTGGCCTGAGGCAACCTAACATCTCGGATGTAATATTTTACATCATTCCTGGCTCATCGGCCCCTACTTCTCGGTGGGAACAATATATACGTCTATAACGTTATATATCCTAGCCTAAGGCAACCTCACATGCCGAATGTAATATTGGACAACATTCCTTTCGTGTCGGCCCGTACTTCTCGGTGGGAATATCATATACGTCTATAACGTTATATATCCTAGCCTACGGCAATCCTAACATGTCGAATGTACTATTTTACAACATTCCAGGCGCGTCAGGGACTACTTCTCCGTGGGAACATTATATAAGTCAATAACGTTATATATCCTAAACTAAGGCAACCTAGCACCTCGGGTGTAATATTTTACTACATTCCTGGCTCATCGGCGCCTACTTCTCGGTGGGAACAATATATACGTCTATAACGTCATATATCCTAACCTAAGGCAACCTAACACCTCGGATGTAATGTTTAACAACATTCCTGGCTCATCGGCCCCTACTTCTCGGTGGCAACACTATATACGTCTATAACGTTATATATCCTAACCTAAGGCAACCTAACATCTCGGATGTAATATTTTACAACATTCCTGGCATGCAAGCCCCTACTTCTCTGTGGTAACATTATATACGGCTATAACGTTATATATCCTAGCCTAAGGAAAACTAACATCTCGGATGTAATATGTTACAACATTCCCCGCGCGTCGGCCCCTACTTCTTTGTCGGAACATTGTATACTTCTATAACGCTATATATCCTAGCTCAGGGTAACCTAATATGTCGAGCGTAATATTTTACAACATTCCTGGCTCGTCGGCCCCTACTTCTCGGTGGGAACATTATATACGTCTATAACGTTATATATACTAACTTAAGGCAACCTAACATCTCTACCGTAATATTTTACAACATTCCTGGCATGGAAGTCCCTACTTCTCTGTGGTAACATTATATATGGCTATAACGTTATATATCCTAACCTAAGGCAACCTAACATGTCGAACGTAATATTTTCCAACATTCCTGGCGCCTCGGCCCCTACTTCTCGGTGGGAACATTATATACGTCTATAACGTTATATATCCTAGCCTGAGGCAACCTAACATCTCGGATGTAATATTTTACAACATTCCTGGCTCATCGGCCCCTACTTCTCGGTGGGAACAATATATACGTCTATAACGTTATATATCCTAGCCTAAGGCAACCTAACATGTCGGATGAAATATTTTACTACATTCCTGGCACGTCGGCCCTTACCTCTCGGTGGGAACATTATATACGTCTATAACGTTATATATGCAAGCCTAAGGCAATCCTAACATGTCGAATGTAATATTTTCCAACATTCCTGGCGCGTCGGCCCCTACTTCTCGGTGGGAACATTATATACGTATATAACGTTATATATCCTAGCCTGAGGCAACCTAACATCTCGGATGTAATATTTTACAACATTCCTGGCTCATCTGCCCCTACTTCTCGTTGGGAACAATATATACGTCTATAACGTTATATATCCTAACCTAAGGCAACCTAACACCTCGGATGTAATGTTTAACAACATTCCTGTCTCGTCGGCCCCTACTTCTCGGTGGGAACATTATATACGTCTATAACGTTATATATCCTAACCTAAGGCAACCTAACATGTCGAACGTAATATTTTACAACATTCCTGGCTCAGGGGCCCCTAATTCTCGGTGGGAACAATATACACGTCTATAACGTTATATATCCTAACCTATGGCAACCTAACACCTCGGATGGTACGTTTTACAACATTCCTGGCTCATCAGCCCCTACTTCTCGGTGGCAACACTATATACGTCTATAACGTTATATATACTAACCTAAAGATACCTAACATGTTGGATGTAATATTTTACTACATTCCTGGCACGTCGGCCCCTACTTCTCGGTGGGAACATTATATACGTCTATAACGTTATATATCCTAGCCTGAGGCGACCTAACATCTCGGATGTAATATTTTACAACATTCCTGGCTCATCGGCCCCTACTTCTCGGTGGGAACAATATATACGTCTATAACGTTATATATCCTAACCTAAGGCAACCTAACACCTCGGATGTAATGTTTAACAACATTCCTGTCTCGTCGGCCCCTACTTCTCGGTGGGAACATTATATACGTCTATAACGTTATATATCCTAACCTAAGGCAACCTAACATGTCGAACGTAATATTTTACAACATTCCTGGCTCAGGGGCCCCTAATTCTCGGTGGGAACAATATACACGTCTATAACGTTATATATCCTAACCTATGGCAACCTAACACCTCGGATGGTACGTTTTACAACATTCCTGGCTCATCAGCCCCTACTTCTCGGTGGCAACACTATATACGTCTATAACGTTATATATACTAACCTAAAGATACCTAACATGTTGGATGTAATATTTTACTACATTCCTGGCACGTCGGCCCCTACTTCTCGGTGGGAACATTATATACGTCTATAACGTTATATATCCTAGCCTGAGGCGACCTAACATCTCGGATGTAATATTTTACAACATTCCTGGCTCATCGGCCCCTACTTCTCGGTGGGAACAATATATACGTCTATAACGTTATATATCCTAGCCTAAGGCAACCTAACATGTCGGATGTAATATTTTACTACATTCCTGGCACGTCGGCCCCTACCTCTCGATGGGAACATTATATACGTCTATAACGCTATATATGCAAGCCTAAGGCAACCTAACATGTCGAACGTAATATTTTACAACATTCCTGGCTCAGGGGCCCCTAATTCTCGGTGGGAACAATATACACGTCTATAACGTTATATATCCTAACCTATGGCAACCTAACACCTCGGACGGTACGTTTTACAACATTCCTGGCTCATCAGCCCCTACTTCTCGGTGGCAACACTATATACGTCTATAACGTTATATATACTAACCTAAAGATACCTAACATGTTGGATGTAATATTTTACTACATTCCTGGCACGTCTGCCCCTACTTCTCGGTGGGAACATTATATACGTCTATAACGTTATATATGCAAGCCTAAGGCAATCCTGACATGTCGAATGTAATATTTTCCAACATTCCTGGCGCCTCGGCCCCTACTTCTCGGTGGGAACATTATATACGTCTATAACGTTATATATCCTAACCTAAGGCAACCTAACACCTCGGATGTAATGTTCTACAACATTCCTGGCTTATCCGCCCCCACTTCTCGGTGGCAACACTATATACGTCAATAACGTTATATATCCTAACCTAAGGCAACCTAACATCTCGGATGTAATATTTTACTACATTCCTGGCACGTCGGCCGATACTTCTCGGTGGGAATATTATATACGTCTGTAAGGCTATATATCGTAGCTTAAGGCAACCTAACATGTCGAATGTAATATTTCACAACATTCCTGGCGCGTCGGTACCTCCTTCTCGGTGGGAACAGTATATAAGTCTATAACGTTATATATCCTATCCTAAGGCAACCTAACATGTCGAATGTAATATTGGACAACATTCCTTTCGTGTCGTCCCGTACTTCTCGGTGGGAATATCATATACCTCTAAAACGTTATATATCCTAGCCTACGGCAATCCTAACATGTCGAATGTACTATTTTACAACATTCCAGGCGCGTCAGGGACTACTTCTCCGTGGGAACATTATATAAGTCAATAACGTTATATATCCTAAACTAAGGCAACCTAGCACCTCGGGTGTAATATTTTACTGCATTCCTGGCACGTCGGCCCGTACCTATTGGCGGGAACATTATATAAGTCAATAACGTGATATATCCTAACCCAAGGCTACCTAACATCTCGGATGTAATATTTTACTACATTCCTGGCACGTCGGCCCCTACCTCTCGGTGGGAACATTATATACGTCTATAACGCTATATATGCAAGCCAAAGGCAATCCTAACATGTCGAATGTAATATTTTCCAACATTCCTGGCGCGTCGGCCGCTACTTCTCGGTGGGAATAGTATATACGTCTATAAGGCTATATATCCTAGCATAAGGCAACCTAATATGTCTAATGTAATATTTCACAACATTCCTGGCGCGTCGGTACCTCCTTCTCGGTGGGAACAGTATATAAGTCTATAACGTTATATATCCTATCCTAAGGCAACCTAACATGTCGAATGTAATATTGGACAACATTCCTTTCGTGTCGGCCCGTACTTCTCGGTGGGAATATCATATACGTCTATAACGTTATATATCCTAGCCTACGGCAATCCTAACATGTCGAATGTACTATTTTACAACATTCCAGGCGCGTCAGGGACTACTTCTCCGTGGGAACATTATATAAGTCAATAACGTTATATATCCTAAACTAAGGCAACCTAGCACCTCGGGTGTAATATTTTACTACATTCCTGGCTCATCGGCGCCTACTTCTCGGTGGGAACAATATATACGTCTATAACGTCATATATCCTAACCTAAGGCAACCTAACACCTCGGATGTAATGTTTAACAACATTCCTGGCTCATCGGCCCCTACTTCTCGGTGGCAACACTATATACGTCTATAACGTTATATATCCTAACCTAAGGCAACCTAACATCTCGGATGTAATATTTTACAACATTCCTGGCATGCAAGCCCCTACTTCTCTGTGGTAACATTATATACGGCTATAACGTTATATATCCTAGCCTAAGGAAAACTAACATCTCGGATGTAATATGTTACAACATTCCCCGCGCGTCGGCCCCTACTTCTTTGTCGGAACATTGTATACTTCTATAACGCTATATATCCTAGCTTAGGGTAACCTAATATGTCGAGCGTAATATTTTACAACATTCCTGGCTCGTCGGCCCCTACTTCTCGGTGGGAACATTATATACGTCTATAACGTTATATATACTAACTTAAGGCAACCTAACATCTCTACCGTAATATTTTACAACATTCCTGGCATGGAAGTCCCTACTTCTCTGTGGTAACATTATATATGGCTATAACGTTATATATCCTAACCTAAGGCAACCTAACATGTCGAACGTAATATTTTCCAACATTCCTGGCGCCTCGGCCCCTACTTCTCGGTGGGAACATTATATACGTCTATAACGTTATATATCCTAGCCTGAGGCAACCTAACATCTCGGATGTAATATTTTACAACATTCCTGGCTCATCGGCCCCTACTTCTCGGTGGGAACAATATATACGTCTATAACGTTATATATCCTAGCCTAAGGCAACCTAACATGTCGGATGAAATATTTTACTACATTCCTGGCACGTCGGCCCTTACCTCTCGGTGGGAACATTATATACGTCTATAACGTTATATATGCAAGCCTAAGGCAATCCTAACATGTCGAATGTAATATTTTCCAACATTCCTGGCGCGTCGGCCCCTACTTCTCGGTGGGAACATTATATACGTATATAACGTTATATATCCTAGCCTGAGGCAACCTAACATCTCGGATGTAATATTTTACAACATTCCTGGCTCATCTGCCCCTACTTCTCGTTGGGAACAATATATACGTCTATAACGTTATATATCCTAACCTAAGGCAACCTAACACCTCGGATGTAATGTTTAACAACATTCCTGTCTCGTCGGCCCCTACTTCTCGGTGGGAACATTATATACGTCTATAACGTTATATATCCTAACCTAAGGCAACCTAACATGTCGAACGTAATATTTTACAACATTCCTGGCTCAGGGGCCCCTAATTCTCGGTGGGAACAATATACACGTCTATAACGTTATATATCCTAACCTATGGCAACCTAACACCTCGGATGGTACGTTTTACAACATTCCTGGCTCATCAGCCCCTACTTCTCGGTGGCAACACTATATACGTCTATAACGTTATATATACTAACCTAAAGATACCTAACATGTTGGATGTAATATTTTACTACATTCCTGGCACGTCGGCCCCTACTTCTCGGTGGGAACATTATATACGTCTATAACGTTATATATCCTAGCCTGAGGCGACCTAACATCTCGGATGTAATATTTTACAACATTCCTGGCTCATCGGCCCCTACTTCTCGGTGGGAACAATATATACGTCTATAACGTTATATATCCTAACCTAAGGCAACCTAACACCTCGGATGTAATGTTTAACAACATTCCTGTCTCGTCGGCCCCTACTTCTCGGTGGGAACATTATATACGTCTATAACGTTATATATCCTAACCTAAGGCAACCTAACATGTCGAACGTAATATTTTACAACATTCCTGGCTCAGGGGCCCCTAATTCTCGGTGGGAACAATATACACGTCTATAACGTTATATATCCTAACCTATGGCAACCTAACACCTCGGATGGTACGTTTTACAACATTCCTGGCTCATCAGCCCCTACTTCTCGGTGGCAACACTATATACGTCTATAACGTTATATATACTAACCTAAAGATACCTAACATGTTGGATGTAATATTTTACTACATTCCTGGCACGTCGGCCCCTACTTCTCGGTGGGAACATTATATACGTCTATAACGTTATATATCCTAGCCTGAGGCGACCTAACATCTCGGATGTAATATTTTACAACATTCCTGGCTCATCGGCCCCTACTTCTCGGTGGGAACAATATATACGTCTATAACGTTATATATCCTAGCCTAAGGCAACCTAACATGTCGGATGTAATATTTTACTACATTCCTGGCACGTCGGCCCCTACCTCTCGATGGGAACATTATATACGTCTATAACGCTATATATGCAAGCCTAAGGCAACCTAACATGTCGAACGTAATATTTTACAACATTCCTGGCTCAGGGGCCCCTAATTCTCGGTGGGAACAATATACACGTCTATAACGTTATATATCCTAACCTATGGCAACCTAACACCTCGGACGGTACGTTTTACAACATTCCTGGCTCATCAGCCCCTACTTCTCGGTGGCAACACTATATACGTCTATAACGTTATATATACTAACCTAAAGATACCTAACATGTTGGATGTAATATTTTACTACATTCCTGGCACGTCTGCCCCTACTTCTCGGTGGGAACATTATATACGTCTATAACGTTATATATGCAAGCCTAAGGCAATCCTGACATGTCGAATGTAATATTTTCCAACATTCCTGGCGCCTCGGCCCCTACTTCTCGGTGGGAACATTATATACGTCTATAACGTTATATATCCTAACCTAAGGCAACCTAACACCTCGGATGTAATGTTCTACAACATTCCTGGCTTATCCGCCCCCACTTCTCGGTGGCAACACTATATACGTCAATAACGTTATATATCCTAACCTAAGGCAACCTAACATCTCGGATGTAATATTTTACTACATTCCTGGCACGTCGGCCGATACTTCTCGGTGGGAATATTATATACGTCTGTAAGGCTATATATCGTAGCTTAAGGCAACCTAACATGTCGAATGTAATATTTCACAACATTCCTGGCGCGTCGGTACCTCCTTCTCGGTGGGAACAGTATATAAGTCTATAACGTTATATATCCTATCCTAAGGCAACCTAACATGTCGAATGTAATATTGGACAACATTCCTTTCGTGTCGTCCCGTACTTCTCGGTGGGAATATCATATACCTCTAAAACGTTATATATCCTAGCCTACGGCAATCCTAACATGTCGAATGTACTATTTTACAACATTCCAGGCGCGTCAGGGACTACTTCTCCGTGGGAACATTATATAAGTCAATAACGTTATATATCCTAAACTAAGGCAACCTAGCACCTCGGGTGTAATATTTTACTGCATTCCTGGCACGTCGGCCCGTACCTATTGGCGGGAACATTATATAAGTCAATAACGTGATATATCCTAACCCAAGGCTACCTAACATCTCGGATGTAATATTTTACTACATTCCTGGCACGTCGGCCCCTACCTCTCGGTGGGAACATTATATACGTCTATAACGCTATATATGCAAGCCAAAGGCAATCCTAACATGTCGAATGTAATATTTTCCAACATTCCTGGCGCGTCGGCCGCTACTTCTCGGTGGGAATAGTATATACGTCTATAAGGCTATATATCCTAGCATAAGGCAACCTAATATGTCTAATGTAATATTTCACAACATTCCTGGCGCGTCGGTACCTCCTTCTCGGTGGGAACAGTATATAAGTCTATAACGTTATATATCCTATCCTAAGGCAACCTAACATGTCGAATGTAATATTGGACAACATTCCTTTCGTGTCGGCCCGTACTTCTCGGTGGGAATATCATATACGTCTATAACGTTATATATCCTAGCCTACGGCAATCCTAACATGTCGAATGTACTATTTTACAACATTCCAGGCGCGTCAGGGACTACTTCTCCGTGGGAACATTATATAAGTCAATAACGTTATATATCCTAAACTAAGGCAACCTAGCACCTCGGGTGTAATATTTTACTACATTCCTGGCTCATCGGCGCCTACTTCTCGGTGGGAACAATATATACGTCTATAACGTCATATATCCTAACCTAAGGCAACCTAACACCTCGGATGTAATGTTTAACAACATTCCTGGCTCATCGGCCCCTACTTCTCGGTGGCAACACTATATACGTCTATAACGTTATATATCCTAACCTAAGGCAACCTAACATCTCGGATGTAATATTTTACAACATTCCTGGCATGCAAGCCCCTACTTCTCTGTGGTAACATTATATACGGCTATAACGTTATATATCCTAGCCTAAGGAAAACTAACATCTCGGATGTAATATGTTACAACATTCCCCGCGCGTCGGCCCCTACTTCTTTGTCGGAACATTGTATACTTCTATAACGCTATATATCCTAGCTTAGGGTAACCTAATATGTCGAGCGTAATATTTTACAACATTCCTGGCTCGTCGGCCCCTACTTCTCGGTGGGAACATTATATACGTCTATAACGTTATATATACTAACTTAAGGCAACCTAACATCTCTACCGTAATATTTTACAACATTCCTGGCATGGAAGTCCCTACTTCTCTGTGGTAACATTATATATGGCTATAACGTTATATATCCTAACCTAAGGCAACCTAACATGTCGAACGTAATATTTTCCAACATTCCTGGCGCCTCGGCCCCTACTTCTCGGTGGGAACATTATATACGTCTATAACGTTATATATCCTAGCCTGAGGCAACCTAACATCTCGGATGTAATATTTTACAACATTCCTGGCTCATCGGCCCCTACTTCTCGGTGGGAACAATATATACGTCTATAACGTTATATATCCTAGCCTAAGGCAACCTAACATGTCGGATGAAATATTTTACTACATTCCTGGCACGTCGGCCCTTACCTCTCGGTGGGAACATTATATACGTATATAACGTTATATATCCTAGCCTGAGGCAACCTAACATCTCGGATGTAATATTTTACAACATTCCTGGCTCATCTGCCCCTACTTCTCGTTGGGAACAATATATACGTCTATAACGTTATATATCCTAACCTAAGGCAACCTAACACCTCGGATGTAATGTTTAACAACATTCCTGTCTCGTCGGCCCCTACTTCTCGGTGGGAACATTATATACGTCTATAACGTTATATATCCTAACCTAAGGCAACCTAACATGTCGAACGTAATATTTTACAACATTCCTGGCTCAGGGGCCCCTAATTCTCGGTGGGAACAATATACACGTCTATAACGTTATATATCCTAACCTATGGCAACCTAACACCTCGGATGGTACGTTTTACAACATTCCTGGCTCATCAGCCCCTACTTCTCGGTGGCAACACTATATACGTCTATAACGTTATATATACTAACTTAAGGCAACCTAACATCTCTACCGTAATATTTTACAACATTCCTGGCATGCAAGTCCCTACTTCTCTGTGGTAACATTATATACGTCTATAACGTTATATATCCTAACCTAAGGCAACCTAACATGTCGAACGTAATATTTTACAACATTCCTGGCTCAGGGGCCCCTAATTCTCGGTGGGAACAATATACACGTCTATAACGTTATATATCCTAACCTATGGCAACCTAATACCTCGGATGGTACGTTTTACAACATTCCTGTCTCATCAGCCCCTACTTCTCGGTGACAACACTATATACGTCTATAACGTTATATATACTAACCTAAAGATAACTAACATCTCGGATGTAATATGTTACAACATTCCCCGCGCGTCGGCCCCTACTTCTTTGTCGGAACATTGTACACGTCTATAACGCTATATATCCTAGCTTAGGGTAACCTAACATGTCGAGCGTAATATTTTACAACATTCCTGGCTCGTCGGCCCCTACTTCTCGGTGGGAACATTATATACGTCTATAACGTTATATATCCTAACCTAAGGCAACCTAACATGTCGAACGTAATATTTTACAACATTCCTGGCTCATCGGCCCCTCCTTCTCGGTGGCAACACTATATACGTCTATAACGTTATATATACTAACTTAAGGCAACCTAACATCTCTACCGTAATATTTTACAACATTCCTGGCATGCAAGTCCCTACTTCTCTGTGGTAACATTATATACGGCTATAACGTTATATATCCTAGCCTAAGGAAACCTTACATTTCGGATGTAATATGTTACAACATTCCCCGCGCGTCGGCCCCTACTTCTTTGTCGGAACATTGTATACATCTAAAACCCTATATATCCTAGCTTAGTGTAACCTAACATGTCGAGCGTAATATTTTACAACATTCCTGGCTCGTCAGCCCCTACTTCTCGGTGGGAACAATATATACGTCTATAACGTTATATATCCTAACCTAAGGCAACCTAACACCTCGGATGTAATGTTTAACAACATTCCTGGCGCGTCGGCACCTACTTCTCGGTGGGAACATTATATACGTCTATAACGTTATATATCCTAGCCTGAGGCAACCTAACATCTCGGATGTAATATTTTACAACATACTTGGCGCGTCGGCACCTACTTCTCGGTGGGAACAGTATATACGTCTGTAACGTTATATATCCTAGCCTGGGGCAACCTAACACCTCGGATGTAATATTTTACAACATTCCTGGCTCATCGGCCCCTACTTCTCGGTGGGAACAATATATACGTCTATAACGTTATATATCCTAACCTAAGGCAACCTAACACCTCGGATGTAATGTTTAACAACATTCCTGGCGCGTCGGCACCTACTTCTCGGTGGGAACATTATATACGTCTATAACGTTATATATCCTAGCCTGAGGCAACCTAACATCTCGGATGTAATATTTTACAACATACTTGGCGCGTCGGCACCTACTTCTCGGTGGGAACAGTATATACGTCTATATCGTTATATATCCTAGCCTAAGGCAACCTAACATCTCGGATGTAATATTTTACTACATTCCTGGCACGTCGGGCCCTACTTCTCGGTGGGGACATTATATACGTCTATAACGCTATATATCCTAGCCTGAGGCAACCTAACATCTCGGATGTAATATTTTACAACATTCCTGGCTCATCGGCCCCTACTTCTCGGTGGGAACATTATATACGCATATAACGTTATATATCCTAGCCTGAGGCAACCTAACATCTCGGATTGTAATATTTTACAACATTCCTGGCTCATCGGCCCCTACTTCTCGGTGGGAACAATATATACGTCTATAACGTTATATATCCTAACCTAAGGCAACCTAACACCTCGGATGTAATGTTTAACAACATTCCTGGCTCGTCGGCCCCTACTTCTCGGTGGGAACATTATATACGTCTATAACGTTATATATTCTAACCTAAGGCAACCTAACATGTCGAACGTAATATATTACAACATTTCTGGCTCAGGGGCCCCTAATTCTCGGCGGGAACAATATACACGTCTATAACGTTATATATCCTAACCTATGGCAACCTAACACCTCGGATGGTACGTTTTACAACATTCCTGGCTCAACAGCCCCTACTTCTCGGTGGCAACACTATATACGTCTATAACGTTATATATACTAACCTAAAGATACCTAACATGTCGGATGTAATATTTTACTACATTCCTGGCACGTCGGCCCCTACTTCTCGGTGGGAACATTATATACGTCTATAACGTTATATATGCAAGCCTAAGGCAATCCTAACATGTCGAATGTAATATTTTCCAACATTCCTGGCGCGTCGGCCCCTACTTCTCGGTGGGAACATTATATACGTCTATAACGTTATATATCCTAGCCTGAGGCAACCTAACATCTCGGATGTAATATTTTACTACATTCCTGGCACGTCGGCCCCTACCTCTCGGTGGGAACATTATATACGTCTATAACGCTATATATGCAAGCCAAAGGCAATCCTAACATGTCGAATGTAATATTTTCCAACTTTCCTGGCGCGTCGGCCCCTACTTCTCGGTGAGAACATTATGTACGTCTATAACGTTATATATCCTAGCCTGAGGCAACCTAACATCTCGGATGTAATATTTTACAACATTCCTGGCTCATCGGCCCCTACTTCTCGGTGGGAACAATATATACGTCTATAACGTTATATATCCTAGCCTAAGGCAACCTAACATGTCGGATGTAATATTTTACTACATTCCTGGCACGTCGGCCCCTACCTCTCGGTGGGAACATTATATACGTCTATAACGCTATATATGCAAGCCTAAGGCAATCCTCACATGTCAAATGTAATATTTTCCAACATTCTTGGCGCGTCGGCCCCTACTTCTCGGTGGGAACATTATATACGTCTATAACGTTATATACCCTAGCCTGAGGCAACCTAACATCTCGGATGTAATATTTTACAACATTCTTGGCGCGTCGGCACCTACTTCTCGGTGGGAACAGTATATACGTCTATATCGTTATATATCCTAGCCTAAGGCAACCTAACATCTCGGATGTAATATTTTACTACATTCCTGGCACGTCGGGCCCTACTTCTCGGTGGGGACATTATATACTGCTATAACGTTATATATCCTAACCTAAGGCAACCTAACATGTCGAACGTAATATTTTACAACATTCCTGGCTCATCGGCCGCTCCTTCTCGGTGGCAACACTATATACGTCTATAACGTTATATATACTAACTTAAGGCAACCTAACATCTCTACCGTAATATTTTACAACATTCCTGGCATGCAAGTCCCTACTTCTCTGTGGTAACATTATATACGGCTATAACGTTATATATCCTAGCCTAAGGAAACCTAACATCTCGGATGTAATATGTTACAACATTCCCCGCGCGTCGGCCCCTACTTCTTTGTCGGAACATTGTATACGTCTATAACGCTATATATCCTAGCTTAGGGTAACCTAACATGTCGAGCGTAATATTTTACAACATTCCTGGCTCGTCGGCCCCTACTTCTCGGTGGGAACATTATATACGTCTATAACGTTATATATGCAAGCCTAAGGCAATCCTAACATGTCGAATGTAATATTTTCCAACATTCCTGGCGGCTCGGCCCCTACTTCTCGGTGGGAACATTATATACGTCTATAACGTTATATATCCTAGCCTGAGGCAACCTAACATCTCGGATGTAATATTTTACAACATTCCTGGCTCATCGGCCCCCACTTCTCGGTGGGAACAATATATACGTCTGTAACGTTATATATCCTAGCCTAAGGCAATCCAACATGTCGGATGAAATATTTTACTACATTCCTGGCACGTCGGCCCCTACCTCTCGTTGGGAACATTATATACGTCTATAGCGCTATATATCCTAGCATGAGGCAACCTAACATCTCGGATGTAATATTTTACAACATTCCTGGCTCATCGGCCCCTACTTCTCGGTGCGAACAATATATACGTCTATAACGTTATATATCCTAACCTAAGGCAACCTAACACCTCGGATGTTATGTTTAACAACATTCCTGGCTCATCGGCCCCTACTTCTCGGTGGCAACACTATATACGTCTATAACGTTATATATCCTAACCTAAGGCAACCTAACATCTCGGATGTAATATTTTACTACATTCCTGGCACGTCGGCCCCTACCTCTCGATGGGAATATTATATGCGTCTATAACGCGATATATGCAAGCCTAAGGCAATCCTAACATGTCGAATGTAATATTTTCCAACATTCCTGGCGCGTCGGCCCCTACTTCTCGGTGGGAACATTATATACGTCTATAACGTTATATATCCTAGCCTGAGGCAACCTAACATGTGGAGCGTAATATTTTACAACATTCCTGGCTCGTCGGCCCAAACTTCTCGGTGGAAGCATTATATACGTCTATAACGTTATATATCCTAGCCTAAGGCAACCTAACGTGTCGAATGTAATATTTTACAACATTCCTGGCGCGTCGGCCGCTACTTCTCGGTGGAAACATTATATACGTCTATAACGTTATATATCGTAGCCTAAGGCAGCCTAACGTGTCGAATGTAATATTTTACAACATTCCTGGCTCGTCGGCCCCTACTTCTCGGTGGGAACATTATATACGTCTATAACGTTATATATGCAAGCCTAAGGCAATCCTAACATGTCGAATGTAATATTTTCCAACATTACTGGCGCGTCGGCCCGTACTCCTCGGTGGGAACATTATATACGTCTATAACGTTATATGTCCTAGCCTGAGGCAACCTAACATCTCGGATGTAATATTTTACAACATTCCTGGCTCATCGGCCCCTACTTCTCGGTGGGAACAATATATACGTCTGTAACGTTATATATCCTAGCCTAAGGCAACCCAACATGTCGGATGAAATATTTTACTACATTCCTGGCACGTCGGCCGTCACTTCTCGGTGGCAATATTATATACGTCCATAACGCTATATATCTTAGCTTAAGGCAACCTAACATGTCGAATGTAATATTTTACAACATTCCTGGCTCATCGGCCCCTACTTCTCGGTGGGAACAATATATACGTCTATAACGTTATATATCCTAGCCTAAGGCAACCTAACATGTCGGATGTAATATTTTACTACATTCCTGGCACGTCGGCCCCTACTTCTCGGTGGGAACATTATATACGTCTATAACGTTCTATATCCTAGCCTAAGGCAATCCTAACATGTCGAATGTAATATTTTCCAACATTCCTGGCGCGTCGACCCCTACTTCTCGGTGGGAACATTATATACGTCTATAACGTTCTATATCCTAACCTAAGGCAACCTAACACCTCGGATGTTATGTTTAACAACATTCCTGGCTCATCGGCCCCTACTTCTCGGTGGCAACACTATATACGTCTATAACGTTATATATACTAACCTAAGGCAACCTAACATCTCGGATGTAATATTTTACTACATTCCTGGCACGTCGGCCGTTACTTCTCGGTGGCAATATTATATACGTCCATAACGCTATATATCCTAGCTTAAGGCAACCTAACATGTCGAATGTAATATTTTACAACATTCCTGGCTCATCGGCCCCTACTTCTCGGTGGGAACAATATATACGTCTATAACGTTATATATCCTAGCCTAAGGCAACCTAACATGTCGGATGTAATATTTTACTACATTCCTGGCACGTCGGCCCCTACCTCTCGATGGGAACATTATATACGTCTATAACGCTATATATGCAAGACTAAGGCAATCCTAACATGTCGAATGTAATATTTTCCAACATTCCTGGCGCGTCGGCCCCTACTTCTCGGTGGGAACATTATATACGCCTACAACGCTATATATCATAGCCTAAGGCAACCTAACATGTGGAGCGTAATATTTTACAACATTCCTGGCTCGCCGGCCCAAACTTCTCGGTGGAAGCATTATATACGTCTATAACGTTATATATCCTAGCCTAAGGCAACCTAACGTGTCGAATGTAATATTTTACAACATTCCTGGCGCGACGGCCGCTACTTCTCGGTGGAAACATTATATACGTCTATAACGTTATATATCCTAGCCTAAGGCAACCTAACGTGTCGAATGTAATATTTTACAACATTCCTGGCGCGACGGCCGCTACTTCTCGGTGGAAACATTATATACGTCTATAACGTTATATATCCTAGCCTAAGGCAACCTAACGTGTCGAATGTAATATTTTACAACACTCCTGGCGCGTCGGCCCCTACTTCTTTGTCGGAACATTGTATACGTCTATAACGCTATATATCCTAGCTTAGGGTAACCTAACATGTCGAGCGTAATATTTTACAACATTCCTGGCTCATCGGCCCCTACTTCTCTGTGGTAACATTATATACGTCTATAACGTTATATATCCTAACCTAAGGCAGCATAATATCTGGATGTAATCTTTTATAACATTCCTGGCGTGTCGGCTCTTAGTTCTCGGTGGGAACATTATATATGTCTATAACGTCATATATCCTAACCTAAGGCAACCTAACATCTCGAATGTAGTATTTTACAACATTACTGGCGGGTCGGCCCCTACTTCTCGGTGGGAACATTATATACGTCTATAACGTAATATAACATAACCTAACCCATCTAGTCCCTCGCTGGTAATGTTTTTCAGAATCCCGTTCGTGTCGCCCCATACGCCTCGGTTGGTAAATTATGTATGTCTATAATGTTATATAGCCTAACTTAAGGCAACCTAACGTCTCGAATGCAGTATTTTACAACATATCTGGCAGGTTGGCCCATACCTCTCTGTTCGAACATTACATACGTCTATAACGTAATATAACCTAGCCTAACCCATCTAGCCTTTCGCTGGTAATGATTTACAGAATCCCGGTCGTGTCGGCCCGTACGTCTCTGTTGGGACATTATATACGTCTATACAGTTATATACCCTAACCTAAGGCAACCTAACACCTCGGATGTTATGTTTAACAACATTCCTGGCTCATCGGCCCCTACTTCTCGGTGGCAACACTATATACGTCTATAACGTTATATATACTAACCTAAGGCAACCTAACATCTCGGATGTAATATTTTACTACATTCCTGGCACGTCGGCCGTTACTTCTCGGTGGCAATATTATATACGTCCATAACGCTATATATCCTAGCTTAAGGCAACCTAACATGTCGAATGTAATATTTTACAACATTCCTGGCTCATCGGCCCCTACTTCTCGGTGGGAACAATATATACGTCTATAACGTTATATATCCTAGCCTAAGGCAACCTAACATGTCGGATGTAATATTTTACTACATTCCTGGCACGTCGGCCCCTACCTCTCGATGGGAACATTATATACGTCTATAACGCTATATATGCAAGACTAAGGCAATCCTAACATGTCGAATGTAATATTTTCCAACATTCCTGGCGCGTCGGCCCCTACTTCTCGGTGGGAACATTATATACGCCTACAACGCTATATATCATAGCCTAAGGCAACCTAACATGTGGAGCGTAATATTTTACAACATTCCTGGCTCGCCGGCCCAAACTTCTCGGTGGAAGCATTATATACGTCTATAACGTTATATATCCTAGCCTAAGGCAACCTAACGTGTCGAATGTAATATTTTACAACATTCCTGGCGCGACGGCCGCTACTTCTCGGTGGAAACATTATATACGTCTATAACGTTATATATCCTAGCCTAAGGCAACCTAACGTGTCGAATGTAATATTTTACAACATTCCTGGCGCGACGGCCGCTACTTCTCGGTGGAAACATTATATACGTCTATAACGTTATATATCCTAGCCTAAGGCAACCTAACGTGTCGAATGTAATATTTTACAACACTCCTGGCGCGTCGGCCCCTACTTCTTTGTCGGAACATTGTATACGTCTATAAAGCTATATATCCTAGCTTAGGGTAACCTAACATGTCGAGCGTAATATTTTACAACATTCCTGGCTCATCGGCCCCTACTTCTCTGTGGTAACATTATATACGTCTATAACGTTATATATCCTAACCTAAGGCAGCATAATATCTGGATGTAATCTTTTATAACATTCCTGGCGTGTCGGCTCTTAGTTCTCGGTGGGAACATTATATATGTCTATAACGTCATATATCCTAACCTAAGGCAACCTAACATCTCGAATGTAGTATTTTACAACATTACTGGCGGGTCGGCCCCTACTTCTCGGTGGGAACATTATATACGTCTATAACGTAATATAACATAACCTAACCCATCTAGTCCCTCGCTGGTAATGTTTTTCAGAATCCCGTTCGTGTCGCCCCATACGCCTCGGTTGGTAAATTATGTATGTCTATAATGTTATATAGCCTAACTTAAGGCAACCTAACGTCTCGAATGCAGTATTTTACAACATATCTGGCAGGTTGGCCCATACCTCTCTGTTCGAACATTACATACGTCTATAACGTAATATAACCTAGCCTAACCCATCTAGCCTTTCGCTGGTAATGATTTACAGAATCCCGGTCGTGTCGGCCCGTACGTCTCTGTTGGGACATTATATACGTCTATACAGTTATATACCCTAACCTAAGGCAGCCTAACACCTCGGATGTAGTATCTTACAACTATACTGGCATGTCGGCCCCTACTTCTCGGTGGGGACACTATATACGTCTATAACGTTATATATCCCAACCTAAGGCAACCTAACATCTCGAATGTAATATTTTACTACATTCCTGTCACGTCGGCCCCTACTTCTCGGTGGGAACATTATATAAGTCAATAACGTTGTATATCCTAACCTGAGGCAACATAACATCTGGGATGTAATATTTTACTACATTCCTGGCACGTCGACCCTACTTCTCGGTGGGAACGTTATATACGTCTATAACGCTATATATCCTAGCCTAAGGCAATCTAACATGTCGAATGTAATATTTTAGAACATTCCTGACGCGTTGGCGCCTATTTCTCGCTGGGAACGCTATATAAGACAATAACGTTATATATCCTAACCTATGGCAACCTAACATCTCGAATGTAATATTTTACTACATTCCAGGCACGTCGGCTCCTACATCTCGGTGGGTACATTATATACGTCTATAACTTTATATATCCTAACGTAAGGCAACCTAACATCTCGGATGTAATATTTTACTACATTCCTCACCCGTCGGCCCTTACTTCTCGGTGGGAACATTATATACGTCTATAACGCTATATATCCTAGCCTAAGGCAACCTGACATGTCGAATGTAATATTTTACAACATTCCTGGCGCGTCGGCACCTACTTCTCGGTGGCAACAGTATATACGTCTATAACGTTATATATCGTAAACTAAGGCAACCTATCGTCCCTACCGTAATATTTTACAACATTCCTGGCATGCAAGTGCCTAGTTCTCTGTGGTAACATTATATACGTCTATAACGTTATATATCCTAGCCTAAGGCAACCTAACATGTCGAATGTAATATTTTACAACATTCTCGCGTGTCGTCGCCTGCTTTTCGAAGGTGACATTATATACGTCTATAACGTCTTATATCCTAACCTAACGCAACCTAACATCTGGGATGTAATATTTTACAACATTCCTGGCATGTCGGACCCTATGTCTCGGTGGGTACATTATATACGTCTATAACGTTGTATATACTCACCTAACGCAATCTAACATCTGGGATGTAATATTTTACAACATTCCTGGCATGCAAGTCCCTACTTCTCTGTGGTAACATTATATACGGCTATAACGTTATATATCCTAGCCTAAGGAAACCTAACATCTCGGATGTAATATGTTACAACATTCCCCGCGCGTCGGCCCCTACTTCTTTGTCGGAACATTGTATACGTCTATAACGCTATATATCCTAGCTTAGGGTAACCTAACTTGTCGAGCGTAATATTTTACAACATTCCTGGCTCGTCGGCCCCTACTTCTCGGTGCGAACATTATATACGTCTATAACGTTATATATCCTAACCTAAGGCAACCTAACATGTCAAACGTAATATTTTACAACATTCCTGGCTCAGGGGCCCCTAATTCTCGGTGGGAACAATATACACGTCTATAACGTTATATATCCTAACCTATGGCAACCTAACACCTCGGATGGTACGTTTTACAACATTCCTGGCTCATCAGCCCCTACTTCTCGGGGGCAACACTGTATACGTCTATAACGTTATATATACTAACTTAAAGATACCTAACATCTCGGTTGTAATATTTTACTACATTCCTGGCACGTCGGCCCCTACTTCTCGGTGGGAACATTATATACGTCTATAACGTAATATAACATAACCTAACCCATCTAGCCCCTCGCTGGTAATGTTTTACAGAAACTCGGTCGTGTCGGACCGTACCTCTCCGTAGGAACATTATATACGTCTATAACGTTATATATCCTAACCTAAGGCAACCTAACATTTCGGGTGCAATATTTAACTACATCCCTGGCACGTCGGCCCCTACTTCTCGGTGGGAACATTATATACGTCTATAACGCTATATATCCTAGCCTAAGGCAACCTAATATTTCGAATGTAATATTTTATAACATTCCTGGCTTGTCGGCCCCCACTTCTCGGTGGGAACATTATATACGTCTATAACGCTATATATCCTAGCCTAGGGTAACCTAACATGTTGACCGCAATATTTTACAACATTCCTGGCTCGTCGGCTCCTACTTCTCGGTGGGAACAGTATATACATCTATAACGTTATATATCCTAGCCTAAGGCAACCTAACATCTAAGATGTAATATTTTACTACATTCCTGGCGCGTCGGCACCTACTTCTCGGTGGGAACATTATATACGTCTATAACGCTATATATCCTAGCCTAAGGCAACCTGACATGTCGAATGTAATATTTTACAACATTCCTGGCGCGTCGGCACCTACTTCTCGGTGGCAACAGTATATACGTCTATAACGTTATATATCGTAAACTAAGGCAACCTATCGTCCCTACCGTAATATTTTACAACATTCCTGGCATGCAAGTGCCCAGTTCTCTGTGGTAACATTATATACGTCTATAACGTTATATATCCTAGCCTAAGGCAACCTAACATGTCGAATGTAATATTTTACAACATTCTCGCGTGTCGTCGCCTGCTTTTGGAAGGTGACATTATATACGTCTATAACGTCTTATATCCTAACCTAACGCAACCTAACATCTGGGATGTAATATTTTACAACATTCCTGGCATGTCGGACCCTATGTCTCGGTGGGTACATTACATACGTCTATAACGTTGTATATACTCACCTAACGCAATCTAACATCTGGGATGTAATATTTTACAACATTCCTGGCATGCAAGTCCCTACTTCTCTGTGGTAACATTATATACGGCTATAACGTTATATATCCTAGCCTAAGGAAACCTAACATCTCGGATGTAATATGTTACAACATTCCCCGCGCGTCGGCCCCTACTTCTCTTTCGGAACATTGTATACGTCTATAACGCTATATATCCTAGCTTAGGGTAACCTAACTTGTCGAGCGTAATATTTTACAACATTCCTGGCTCGTCGGCCCCTACTTCTCGGTGCGAACATTATATACGTCTATAACGTTATATATCCTAACCTAAGGCAACCTAACATGTCAAACGTAATATTTTTCAACATTCCTGGCTCAGGGGCTCCTAATTCTCGGTGGGAACAATATACACGTCTATAACGTTATATATCCTAACCTATGGCAACCTAACACCTCGGATGGTACGTTTTACAACATTCCTGGCTCATCAGCCCCTACTTCTCGGGGGCAACACTGTATACGTCTATAACGTTATATATACTAACTTAAAGATACCTAACATCTCGGTTGTAATATTTTACTACATTCCTGGCACGTCGGCCCCTACTTCTCGGTGGAAACATTATATACGTCTATAACGTAATATAACATAACCTAACCCATCTAGCCCCTCGCTGGTAATGTTTTACAGAAACTCGGTCGTGTCGGACCGTACCTCTCCGTAGGAACATTATATACGTCTATAACGTTATATATCCTAACCTAAAGCAACCTAACATTTCGGGTGCAATATTTAACTACATCCCTGGCACGTCGGCCCCTACTTCTCGGTGGGAACATTATATACGTCTATAACGCTATATATCCTAGCCTAAGGCAACCTAATATTTCGAATGTAATATTTTATAACATTCCTGGCTTGTCGGCCCCCACTTCTCGGTGGGAACATTATATACGTCTATAACGCTATATATCCTAGCCTAGGGTAACCTAACATGTTGACCGCAATATTTTACAACATTCCTGGCTCGTCGGCTCCTACTTCTCGGTGGGAACATTATATACGTCTATAACCTTATACATCCAGGCCTAACGCAATCCTAACATGTCGATTGTAATATTTTACAACATTCCCGGCATGTCGGCACCTACTTCTCGGTGGGAACAGTATATACATCTATAACGTTATATATCCTAGCCTAAGGCAACCTAACATCTAAGATGTAATATTTTACTACATTCCTGGCGCGTCGGCACCTACTTCTCGGTGGGAACATTATATGAGTCAATAACGTTGTATATCCTAACCTAAGGCAACCTAACATCTCGGATGTAAAATTTTACTACATTCCTGGCACGTCGACCCTACTTTTCGGTGGGAACGTTATATACGTCTATAACGCTATATATCCTAGCCTAAGGCAACCTGACATGTCGAATGTAATATTTTACAACATTCCTGGCGCGTCGGCACCTACTTCTCGGTGGCAACAGTATATACGTCTATAACGTTATATATCGTAAACTAAGGCAACCTATCATCCCTACCGTAATATTTTACAACATTCCTGGCATTCAAGTGCCTAGTTCTCTGTGGTAACATTATATACGTTTATAACGTTATATATCCTACCCTAAGGCAACCTAACATCTCTACCGTAATATTTTACAACATTCCTGGCGCGTCGGCACCTCCTTCTCGGTGGGAACAGTATATACGTCTATAACGTTATATATCCTAAACTAAGGCAAATTATCATCTCTACCGTAATATTTTACAACATTCCTGGCATGCAAGTGCCTAGTTCTCTGTGGTAACATTATATACGTCTATAACGTTATATATCCTAACCTAAGGCAACCTAACATCTCTACCGCAATATTTTACAACATTCCTGGCGCGTCGGCACCTGCTTCTCGGTGGGAACACTATATACGTCTATAACGTTATCTATCCTAGCCTAAGGCGACCTAACATGTCGAATGTAATATTTTACATCATTCATGGCGTGTCGTCGCCTGCTTCTCGATGGGGACTTTATATACGTCTATAACGTTGTATATCCTAAACTAACGCAACCTAACATCTGGGATGTAATATTCCTGGCGTGTCGTCGCCTACTTCTGGATGGGGACATTATATACATCTATAATGTTATTCATCCTAACCTAAGGGAACCTAACATCTCGGGTGTAATATTTTACAACATTCCTGAAGCGTCGGCCCCTATTTCTCGTTGGAAATATTATATACGTCTATAACGTAATATATCCTAGCCTAAGGCAACCTAACATGTCGAATGTAATATTTTACAACATTCTGGCGTGTCGTCTCCTGCTTTTCGAAGGTGACATTATATACGTCTATAACGTCTTATATCCTAACCTAACGCAACCTAACATCTGGGATGTAATATTTTACAACATTCCTGGCATGTCGGACCCTATGTCTCGGTGGGTACATTATATACGTCTATAACGTTGTATATACTCACCTAACGCAATCTAACATCTGGGATGTAATATTTTACAACATTCCTGGCATGCAAGTCCCTACTTCTCTGTGGTAACATTATATACGGCTATAACGTTATATATCCTAGCCTAAGGAAACCTAACATCTCGGATGTAATATGTTACAACATTCCCCGCGCGTCGGCCCCTACTTCTTTGTCGGAACATTGTATACGTCTATAACGCTATATATCCTAGCTTAGGGTAACCTAACATGTCGAGCGTAATATTTTACAACATTCCTGGCTCGTCGGCCCCTACTTCTCGGTGCGAACATTATATACGTCTATAACGTTATATATCCTAACCTAAGGCAACCTAACATGTCAAACGTAATATTTTACAACATTCCTGGCTCAGGGGCGCCTAATTCTCGGTGGGAACAATATAAACGTCTATAACGTTATATATCCTAACCTATGGCAACCTAACACCTCGGATGGTACGTTTTACAACATTCCTGGCTCATCAGCCCCTACTTCTCGGGGGCAACACTATATACGTCTATAACGTTATATATACTAACTTAAAGATACCTAACATCTCGGATGTAATATTTTACTACATTCCTGGCACGTCGGCCCCTACTTCTCGGTGGGAACATTATATACGTCTATAACGTTATATATCCTAACCTAAGGCAACCTAACATGTCAAACGTAATATTTTACAACATTCCTGGCTCAGGGGCCCCTAATTCTCGGTGGGAACAATATAAACGTCTATAACGTTATATATCCTAACCTATGGCAACCTAACACCTCGGATGGTACGTTTTACAACATTCCTGGCTCATCAGCCCCTACTTCTCGGGGGCAACACTATATACGTCTATAACGTTATATATACTAACTTAAAGATACCTAACATCTCGGATGTAATATTTTACTACATTCCTGGCACGTCGGCCCCTACTTCTCGGTGGGAACATTATATACGTCTATAACGTAATATAACATAACCTAACCCATCTAGCCCCTCGCTGGTAATGTTTTACAGAAACTCGGTCGTGTCGGACCGTACCTCTCCGTAGGAACATTATATACGTCTATAACGTTATATATCCTAACCTAAGGCAACCTAACATTTCGGGTGCAATATTTAACTACATCCCTGGCACGTCGGCCCCTACTTCTCGGTGGGAACATTATATACGTCTATAACGCTATATATCCTAGCCTAAGGCAACCTAATATTTCGAATGTAATATTTTATAACATTCCTGGCTTGTCGGCCCCACTTCTCGGTGGGAACATTATATACGTCTATAACGCTATATGTCCTAGCCTAGGGTAACCTAACATGTTGACCGCAATATTTTACAACATTCCTGGCTCGTCGGCTCCTACTTCTCGGTGGGAACATTATATACGTCTATAACGTTATATATCCAGGCCTAACGCAATCCTAACATGTCGATTGTAATATTTTACAACATTCCTGGCATGTCGGCACCTACTTCTCGGTGGGAACAGTATATACATCTATAATGTTATATATCCTAGCCTAAGGCAACCTAACATCTAGGTTGTAATATTTTACTACATTCCTGGCGCGTCGGCACCTACTTCTCGGTGGGAACATTATATAAGTCAATAACGTTGTATATCCTAACCTAAGGCAACCTAACATCTCGGATGTAAAATTTTACTACATTCCTGGCACGTCGACCCTACTTCTCGGTGGGAACGTTATATACGTCTATAACGCTATATATCCTAGCCTAAGGCAACCTGACATGTCGAATGTAATATTTTACAACATTCCTGGCGCGTCGGCACCTACTTCTCGGTGGCAACAGTATATACGTCTATAACGTTATATATCGTAAACTAAGGCAACCTATCATCCCTACCGTAATATTTTACAACATTCCTAGCATTCAAGTGCCTAGTTCTCTGTGGTAACATTATATACGTTTATAACGTTATATATCCTACCCTAAGGCAACCTAACATCTCTACCGTAATATTTTACAACATTCCTGGCGCGTCGGCACCTCCTTCTCGGTGGGAACAGTATATACGTCTATAACGTTATATATCCTAAACTAAGGCAAATTATCATCTCTACCGTAATATTTTACAACATTCCTGGCATGCAAGTGCCTAGTTCTCTGTGGTAACATTATATACGTCTATAACGTTATATATCCTAACCTAAGGCAACCTAACATCTCTACCGTAATATTTTACAACATTCCTGGCGCGTCGGCACCTCCTTCTCGGTGGGAACACTATATACGTCTATAACGTTATCTATCCTAGCCTAAGGCGACCTAACATGTCGAATGTAATATTTTACATCATTCATGGCGTGTCGTCGCCTGCTTATCGATGGGGACTTTATATACGTCTATAACGTTGTATATCCTAAACTAACGCAACCTAACATCTGGGATGTAATATTCCTGGCGTGTCGTCGCCTACTTCTGGATGGGGACATTATATACATCTATAATGTTATTCATCCTAACCTAAGGGAACCTAACATCTCGGGTGTAATATTTTACAACATTCCTGAAGCGTCGGCCCCTATTTCTCGTTGGAAATATTATATACGTCTATAACGTTATATATCCTAGCCTAAGGCAACCTAACATGTCGAATGTAATATTTTACAACATTCTGGCGTGTCGTCGCCTGCTTTTCGAAGGTGACATTATATACGTCTATAACGTCTTATATCCTAACCTAACGCAACCTAACATCTGGGATGTAATTTTTTACAACATTCCTGGCATGCAAGTCCCTACTTCTCTGTGGTAACATTATATACGGCTATAACGTTATATATCCTAGCCTAAGGAAACCTAACATCTCGGATGTAATATGTTACAACATTCCCCGCGCGTCGGCCCCTACTTCTTTGTCGGAACATTGTATACGTCTATAACGCTATATATCCTAGCTTAGGGTAACCTAACATGTCGAGCGTAATATTTTACAACATTCCTGGCTCGTCGGCCCCTACTTCTCGGTGCGAACATTATATACGTCTATAACGTTATATATCCTAACCTAAGGCAACCTAACATGTCAAACGTAATATTTTACAACATTCCTGGCTCAGGGGCCCCTAATTCTCGGTGGGAACAATATACTCGTCTATAACGTTATATATCCTAACCTATGGCAACCTAACACCTCGGATGGTACGTTTTACAACATTCCTGGCTCATCAACCCCTACTTCTCGGGGGCAACACTATATACGTCTATAACGTTATATATACTAACTTAAAGATACCTAACATCTCGGTTGTAATATTTTACTACATTCCTGGCGCGTCGGCCCCTACTTCTCGGTGGGAACATTATATACGTCTATAACGTAATATAACATAACCTAACCCATCTAGCCCCTCGCTGGTAATGTTTTACAGAAACTCGGTCGTGTCGGACCGTACCTCTCCGTAGGAACATTATATACGTCTATAACGTTATATATCCTAACCTAAGGCAACCTCACACCTCGGATGTAGTATTTTACAACATTCCAGGCGGGTCGGCCCCTACTTCTCGGTGGGCACATTATATACGTCTATTACGTAATATAACCTAACCTAACCCATCTGGAACCTCGCCGTTAATGTTTTACAGAATCCCATTCGTGTCGTCCCCTATGTCTCGGTGGGGACATAATATACGTCTATAACGTTGTACATCCTAACCTAAGGCAACCTTACGTGTCAGGTGTATTATTTTACACCATTCCTGGCGTGTCGGCCCCTACTTCTCGGGGGTAGCATTATATACGTCTATAATGTAACATAACCTAACCTAAACCATCTAGTCCCTCGCTGGTAATGTTTTTCAGAATCCCGTTCGTGTCGCCCCATACGCCTCGGTTGGTAAATTATGTATGTCTATAATGTTATATAGCCTAACTTAAGGCAACCTAACGTCTCGAATGCAGTATTTTACAACATATCTGGCAGGTTGGCCCATACCTCTCTGTTCGAACATTACATACGTCTATAACGTAATATAACCTAGCCTAACCCATCTAGCCTTTCGCTGGTAATGATTTACAGAATCCCGGTCGTGTCGGCCCGTACGTCTCTGTTGGGACATTATATACGTCTATACAGTTATATACCCTAACCTAAGGCAGCCTAACACCTCGGATGTAGTATCTTACAACTATACTGGCATGTCGGCCCCTACTTCTCGGTGGGGACACTATATACGTCTATAACGTTATATATCCTAGCCTAAGGCAACCTAACATCTAAGATGTAATATTTTACTACATTCCTGGCGCGTCGGCACCTACTTCTCGGTGGGAACAGTATATACGTCTATAACGTTATATATCCTAAACTAAGGCAAATTATCATCTCTACCGTAATATTTTACAACATTCCTGGCATGCAAGTGCCTAGTTCTCTGTGGTAACATTATATACGTCTATGACTTTATGTATCCTAACCTAAGGCACCCTAACATCTCGGATGTAGGATTTTCCAACATTCCTGGCGGCTCGGCCCCTACTTCTCGGTGGGAACATTATATACGTCTATAACGTTGAGGCGTAGTACGTGGGGAAAAGTCAACTACACCCTATCTAGCCTTCAATTTTATATTTGACGAATCGCGAAACCAACGAATAACATTCGCGATTCGGCGTGTATAACAAATCTCGATAACAATAACAATAGTGATAGTCGCGGCAACAATGTTGGGCGAATGGTGCTGGAGCTACGATCCCTTCGCTATGTTAGTCGGCTAACCGCCCTGACAAATTACGCGAGAATTGCCCTACTAGACGTCTGGCCGAGCGCGACTGTTCTAACCGAACTGTCTGACTCGGTGGCAATGATGGATTCTACTGGACTGTTCTAACCGAACCGTTCTAACCGAACTGTTCTAAACGAACTGTCCTAAACGAACTGTTCTAAACGAACTGTCGCGAGGGCGAAAATGTCGCTCCTTAAATACGGGTCTAAACGAGGAAGGAAACGCTGAGATGAACAGAGATGGAAGCGTGGACAAGGAAAGCAAACGTTCCTGGAAAAACGCGAGGAAACGGAAATAGGTCCTTGACAGGAGAAAGTTAGGGACGCGACTGAACGACGCTCAGTCGCGACGGGACCTTGGAAAACAATCGGGAGATTCTAAAGGATTCCTCGGAAGATGCCATAACTCAGTGAGTGCTAGCGCTAGGAGTACACAAATCTGGTCGCCAAGTGTGAACATACGACGACCAGGTCCGCGCCGGACTGTGGAAGCCTATTGTGTGTCACGAAGGAATTTTCGGCGTTCCTCGAACCCTTGACAAATTACAAAGCTGCGGAGTCGTAGCTGCCACATCACCCCCCTGCCAGTGATTGATCCAAACACGAAATTTGTAGACGATCCGGGAAACGAACGCGTCTCCCGGATCTCGTGGTCCTTGGTGCTGCCTCCGGGACGGGTGTCGCTGGCGGAGGTTCCTCTTGAGCCATGTCGTACGTTGGCCTGTCATCCGCATCCTGGATGATGTAGGCTGGCTTCAGGCGGTCGATGGTAACTGTTGTCCGTTTGCCCCTGACTTCCAAAGTGTACGTTTTGGGGCCTCTTGTTAGGACCTTGAACGGTCCGTCGTATTGCGGCTGGAGTATTTCTTTAACCGCGTCGTTTCGCAGGAAGACGTAGTCCGCTTCCGACAAGTCCTTGAATATGAAGGTACGGCGGGTGCCGTGATGACTGCCAGCAGCCGGAGTAACGCTGCGGAAATGCTGGCGTAGTCGCTGGACGAAGTCCGCTGGATCCTGGTCGGCTGCATCCGGACGTGGGGCGAGGAATTCGCCTGGCAAACGCAGGGTCTCGCCGTAGAGGAGGTCCGCCGATGTCGCCTTCAGGTCCTCTCGCCAGGCTGCTCGGATGCCCAGCAGGATTGTGGGGAGAACCTCCGTCCACCTGGTGTTGGCGTGGCAGCGGATTGCTGCCTTCAGTTGACGGTGGAACCGCTCCACCATTCCGTTGGCCGCCGGGTGGTAGGCCGTTGTCCTCCAGTGTGTGGTACCTGACAACTGGGTCAAATGTTTAAAGAGATGTGACTCAAATTGCCTACCTTGGTCCGTCGTGATCCGTGCGGGCGTGCCAAACCGGCTAATCCACCCCTCATAAAATGCTCGAGCGACGGTAGCCGCTTCCTGGTCGCGCAGGGATATTGCCTCGGGCCAACGGCTGAACCGGTCGATACAGGTGAGACAGTATCTGAAACCTTCGGAAATCGGTAAAACAACTATATCGAGGTGAACATGCTCGAACCTCCACGAAGGCGGGTAAAAGTACCCAGCGGTGCTTGCACGTGCCGTGTAACTTTGCACCGCTGACACTCTATGCAGGTTCGAGCCCACTCTCTGCAGTCCTTTTTCATGGACGGCCAAACGGAACGCTCGGTTACGAGTTTGACCGTCGCATTGATACCAGGATGTGCCATGCGATGGATGGAATTGAACGCCGCTCTCCGGAACGGCCTGGTGACGAACGGCCTTATGGTGTTGGTTGCTGCATCGCAGAAAAGGCTGGTGCTGGTCCCTGGAAGCTGGATCCTCTTCAGACGTAGTGTGGACTCGTGGCTGCGCAGGTATGCTTGCAGCTCTTCTTCGCTGCTCTGCGATTGTGCCAGGGCTTCGTAGCGCAAAGCCTGGTCCACCGTCTCTACCCTGGATAGGGCGTCGGCGACGACGTTGTCCTTTCCCGCGATGTGCCGGATGTCCGTCGTGAACTGGCTTATAAAGTCCAAATATCTGAACTGTCTTGGCGTGCACTTTTCCGGCTTCTGCTTAAACGCATAGATGATGGGCTTGTGGTCGGTAAAGACCGCGCATGTCCTAGCCTCCACCATGTGCCGGAAGTGCTTAATCGCCAGGTAGACTGCTAACAGTTCTCGATCGTATGCCCCGTAATTCTTCTCCGTGGGGCTGAGCTTCTTGGAGAAGAAGGCCAACGGCTCCCAATCGTCGCCGTTGCGTTGTTGCAACACGGCTCCCACCGTAAAATCCGAGGCGTCGCAAGTGAGCGAAAGAAGTGCCTCTGCCTTGGGGTGGGCCAGCAGCGCGGCCTGTGCGAGCCCTCGCTTGCATTCTTCGAACGCCGCCGCTGCTTTGGGAGTCCAATTGACCGGCGCCCGACCCTTAACGCCATCGTGTAGCAGGTCGTTTAGGGGCGCCTGTACTTGTGCTGCCCTAGGTATGAAACGTCTATAAAAGTTTAGCATACCTAGGAACTGTCGTAATTGTTTAGCTGTGGTGGGCTGTGGATATTTCCTAATCGCCTCCACCTTGTCCTGCAACGGCCGTGAACCTTCCCTGTTGACCAGGTAGCCCAGAAACTTCACCTCTGGTTGGCCGAATATGCATTTCGACGGGTTAATCACCACGCCATACTGTTTTAGACGCTTGAACAGCTCTTCTAAATGATGTTGGTATTCTTCTTCGGACGACGACGCGACCAGTATGTCGTCGATGTACGCGTAGCAAAAGTCCAAACCGCGTAACACTTCGTCAATGAACCGTTGAAAAGTCTGTGCCGCGTTTCGGAGCCCGAACGACATGAACGGAAATTCGAATAGTCCGAAAGGTGTCGTTATCGCGGTCTTGTGCACATCTTCTGCAGCCACAGGAATCTGATTGTATGCGCGCACTAAGTCAATGGTAGAAAAGATCGTCTTACCATGCAGAGCTTGCGCGAAATCCTCGATGTGCTTCACCGGGTATCGGTCTGGGAGCGTCCGCGCGTTGAGACCCCTGTAATCCCCACAGGGTCTCCACTCGTCCTGTCCCTTTTTCGGCACCATGTGTAACGGAGAAGCCCAACTGCTCTCCGATGGTCGCACGATACCCAAACGCATCATCGTCTCGAACTCCTTTTTTGCCGCCTTCAGCCGATCAGGTGCGAGTCGGCGGGGTCTGCTGGTCACCGGTGGCCCCGGCGTCGTGCGGATATAGTGAACCGCCGAGTGCGCTGCCTGCGACGGAGATCCTTCCGGCCGGGTTATTTCGGGAAATTTCTGCAACACCTCGTGGAACATTGAACCGTCATGCACGGTTTTGATGCTCGGCACCGACGAGGCGTGCTTCGCTGTCCATCCAGCGACCGATATCGACGTCGTCTGATCCAACAGACGACGATTGCGAACGTCCACTAACAAACCGTAGTGGTATAGAAAATCTACCCCAATTATGGGTTTGCCCACATCGGCCACTACAAAACGCCACGTAAACGCGCGGCGCAGCCCGAGGTCTAAAGTGACCGTAACCGTCCCGTAAGTAGGGATCTCGGTCCCGTTCGCCGCGTAAAGGACATACTGCGATTTTTCCCGCTGACCGCGGGTCATCGCCCGAGGAATAACACAAAGGTCGGCGCCAGTGTCGACCAAAAATTGCGTTTTCGTCTCGTAGTCCGTGACGAAGAGACGGCGAGTTATCGGGCACGTGTCGTCCGCCGTCATCAGCGACTACCCGTTTCGTTTCCCGACGGGGTCCAGTTGCACGGCTGCGTACACCTGTGGGCCTGCGGACCAAACTTCCAGTGGTAGAAACACCTACCTCCTCGTAGTTCGAGGCGCCGTCGGGAACCTGAGTTAGAGCGGGCTCGCAGGGGTGACCTTGCCCGGTCGTTGTCACGTCGCGATGACCTGGAGCGGTGGAGGTCCTGCCGGAGAGTTGCAATCTCCTCCCTCAACTGGCTTATGCACTCGTACACGATCCTCGCATTGCCGTGGTATGCTTCGGACACGGCGTCCGCCACTTCCGCGATTTTGTTCAATTCTGCGTCCCGCATGGGGGCGAGGATTAGCTGCAGACTGGGTGGGAGGCGTCCCATCCATAGTGTCCGCAGGACGCTGTCCGTCACCGCCGTTCCCGCCAGGTTTCGCAGGTGTCGTAGAAACTGCGACGGCTTCCTGTCGCCCATCTCCTCGTGCTCGAGGAGGCGCCGCGTCTTCTGCTCCTGCGTCGAGCTTAAGCGGAGTACCAGCGCCGACTTCAGCTTCTGGTATGGAGCTGCGGCGGGCGGGTCCATGATAATATCGCGGACCTCCATAGAGTACTGTGTCGGCAGCGCGCCGAGGATGTAGCCGTATTTAGTGGACTTTGTGGTTATCCCGGCGGCCTCGACACTACGTTCCGCGATCGTAAACCACATTTCAGGGTCCGCCGCGTAAAAGACCGGTAAGCGGACGGCCACGCGATCCATGGAGGATCCTTGTCTGTCCGCGCCTGGTGTAGCCATGGCGAATACTCAATCGCGCACCGCACTGAAAATTGTCTGAATGTTCTGTTCGCGTTATCCGACGGATCCCTGCCGCACTACACGTTACGCGATCACGTCGGGGTCACAAATAATTGAGGCGTAGTACGTGGGGAAAAGTCAACTACACACTATCTAGCCTTCAATTTTATACTTGACGAATCGCGAAAACAACGAATAACATTCGCGATTCGGCGTGTATAACAAATCTCGATAACAATAACAATAGTGATAGTCGCGGCAACAATGTGGGGCGAATGGTGCTAGAGCTACGATCCCTTCGCTATGTTAGTCGGCTAACCGCCCTGACAAATTACGCGAGAATTGCCCGACTAGACGTCTGGCCGAGCGCGACTGTTCTAACCGAACTGTCTGACTCGGTGGCAATGATGGATTCTACTGGACTGTTCTAACCGAACCGTTCTAACCGAACTGTTCTAAACGAACTGTCCTAAACGAACTGTTCTAAACGAACTGTCGCGAGGGCGAAAATGTCGCTCCTTAAATACGGGTCTAAACGAGGAAGGAAACGCTGAGATGAACAGAGATGGAAGCGAGGACAAGGAAAGCAAACGTTCCTGGAAAAACGCGAGGAAACGGAAATAGGTCCTTGAGAGGAGAAAGTTAGGAACGCGACTGAACGACGCTCAGTCGCGACGGGACCTTGGAAAACAATCGGGAGATTCTAAAGGATTCCTCGGAAGATGCCATAACTCAGTGAGTGCTAGCGCTAGGAGTACGCAAATCTGGTCGCCAAGTGTAAACATACGACGACCAGGTCCGCGCCGGACTGTGGAAGCCTATTGTGTGTCACGAAGGAATTTTCGGCGTTCCTCGAACCCTTGACAAATTACAAAGCTGCGGAGTCGTAGCTGCCACAACGTATTATCACCTAACCTAACACATCTAACCCCTTGCTGGTAATGTTTTATAGAATCCCGGCCGTGTCGGACAGTACCTCCCCGTGGCGACATTATATACGTATATAACGTTGTATATCCTAACCTAAGGCAACCTAACATCTCGAATGTAATATTTTCCAACATTCCTGGCCTGTCGGTCCCTACTTCTCGGTGGGCACATTATATACGACCATAACGTAATATAACCTAACCTGACCCATCTAGACCCTCGCTGGTAGTGTTTTACAGAATCCCGTTCATGTCTACCCGTACATCTGGGTGCGGACATTATATACATCTATAACGTTATATTTCCTATCCTAAGGCAACTTAACATCTCGAATGTAGTATTTTCCATCATTTCTGGCGGGTGGGCCCCTACTTCTCGGTGGGAACATTATATACGTCTATAACGCAATATAACCTAACCTAACCCAGCTAGACCCTCGCTGGTAATGTTTCACAGAATCCCGTTCGTGCCGTCCCGCACGTCTCGGTATGGACATTATATACGTTTATAACGTTATATTTCCTATCCTAAGGCAACCTAACCTCTCGAGTGTAGTATTTTCCAACACTTCTGGCGGGTCGGCCCCTACTTCTCGGTGGGAACATTATATACGTCTATAACGCAATATAACCTAACCTAACCCAGCTAGACCCTCGCTTGTAATGTTTCACAGAATCCCGTTCGTGTCGTCCCGTACATCACGGCGCGGACATTATATACTTCTATAACGTTATATATCCCATCCTAAGGCAACCTAACATCTCGGATGTATTATTTTCCAACATTCCTGTCGGGTCGGCCCCTACTTCTCGGTGCGAACATTATATACGTCTATAACGTAATAGATCCTAACCTAACCCATCTAGAGCCTCGCTGGCAATGTTTTACAGAATCCCGTTCGTGTCGTCCCGTACGTCTCGGTGCGGGCATTATATACGTCTATAACGTTATATTTCCTATCCTAAGGCAACCTAACATCTCGAATGTAGTATTTTCCAACATTTCTGGCGGGTCGGCCCCTACTTCTCGGTGGGAACATTATATACGTCTATATCGTAATATAACATAACCTAACCCATCTTGCCCCTCGGTGGTAATGTTTTACAGAATCCCGGGCGTGTCGGCCCGTACTTCTCGGTGGGGACATTATGTACGTCTACTACGTTATATATCCTAACCTAAGGCAACTTAACATCTCGGAAGTAGTATTTTCCAACATTCCTGGCGGGTCGCCCCTACTTCTCGATGGGCACATTATATACGACCATAACGTAATATAACCTAACCTGACCTATCTAGACCCTCGCTGGTAGTGTTTTACAGAATCCCGTTCGTGTCTACCCGTACGTTTCGATGCGGAAATTATATACGTCTATAACGTTATATTTCCTATTCTAAGGCAACCTAACATCTCGAATGTAGTACTTTAACCATTCCAGGCGGGTCGGCCCCTACATCTCGGTGGGAACATTATATACGTCTATAACGTAATAGATCCTAACCTAACCCATCTAGACCCTCGCTGGTAATGTTTTACAGAGTCCCGTTCGTGTGGTCCCGTACGTCTCGGTGCGGACATTATATACGTCTATAACGTGATATTTCCTTTCCTAAGCCAACCCAACATTTCGAATGTAGTATTTTACAACATTCCAGGCGGGACGGCCCCTACTTCTCGGTGGGAACATTATATACTTCTATAACGTAATGTAACCTAACCTAACCCAGCTAGACCCTCGCTGGTAATGTTTCACAGAATCCCGTTCGTGTCGTCCCGTACATCTCGACGCGGATATTATATACCTCTACTACGTTATATATCCTAACCTAAGGCAACTTAACGTCTCGGATGTAGTATTTTCCATCATTCCTGGCGGGTCGGCCCCTACTTCTCGGTCGGCACATTATATACGACCATAACGTAATATAACTTAACCTGACCCATTTAGACCCTCGCTGGTAGTGTTTTACAGAATCCCATTCGTGTCGTCCCGTACGTCTGGGTGCGGACATTACATACGTCTATAACGTTATATTTCCTATCCTAAGGCAACTTAACATCTCGAATGTAGTATTTTCCAACATTTCTGGCGGGTCGGCCCCTACTTCTCGGTGGGAACAATATATACGTCTATAACGTAATATAACCTAACCTAACCCAGCTAGACACTCGCTGGTAATGTTTCACAGAATCCCGGGCGTGTCGGTCCGTACTTCTCGGTGGGGTCATTATGTACGTCTACTACGTTATATATCCTATCCTAAGGGAACCTAACATCTCGGATGTATTATTTTCCAACATTCCTGTCGGGTCGGCCCCTACTTCTCGGTGCGAACATTATATACGTCTATAACGTAATAGATCCTAACCTAACCCATCTAGAGCCTCGCTGGCAATGTTTTACAGTATCCCGTACGTGTCTACCCGTACGTCTCGGTGCGGACGTTATATACGTCTATAACGTTATATATTCTAACCTAAGACATCCTAACATCTCGGATGTAGTATTTTCCAACATATCTGGCGGGTCGGCCCCTACTTCTCGGTGGGAACAGTATATACGTCTACAACGTAATATAACCTAACCTAATCCAGCTAGACCCTCCCTGGTAATGTTTCACAGAATCCCGTTGGTGTCGCCCCGTTCATCTCGGCGCGGACATTATATACGTCTATAACGTTATATATCCTATCCTAAGGCAACCTAACATCTCGGATGTAGTATTTTCCAACATTTCTGGCGGTTCGGCCCCTACTGCTCGGTGGGAACATTAGATACGTCTATATCGTAATATAACCTAACCTAACCCATCACGACCCTCGCTGGTAATGTTTTACAGAATCCCGTTCGTGTGGTCCCGTACGTCTCGGTGCGGGCATTACATACGTCTATAACGTGATATTTCCTTTCCTATGCCAACCCAACATTTCGAATGTAGTATTTTACAACATTCCAGACGGAACGGCCCCTACTTCTCGGTTGGAACAACATATACTTCTATAACGTTATGTAACCTAACCTAACCCAGCTAGACCCTCGCTGGTAATGTTTCACAGAATCCCGTTAGTGTCGTCCCGTACATCTCGACGCGGATATTATATACGTCTACTACGTTATATATCCTAACCTAAGGCAACTTAACATCTCGGATGTAGTATTTTCCAACATTCCTGGCGTGTCGGCCCCTACTTCTCGGTGGGGACATTATATACGAACATAACGTAATATAACCTAACCTGACCCATCTGGAACCTCGCTGGTAGTGTTTTACAGAATCCCGTTCGTGTCTACCCGTACGTCTCGGTGCGGACATTATATACATTTATAACGTTATATTTCCTGTCCGATGGCAACCTAACCTCTCGAATGTAGTATTTTCCAACATTTCTGGCGGGTCGGCCCCTACTTCTCGGTGGGAACATTACATATGTCTATAACGTAATATAACCTAACCTAACCCAGCTAGACCCTCGCTGGTAATGTTTCAGAGAATCCCGTTCGTGTCGTCCCGTACATCACGGCGCGGACATTATATACTTCTATAACGTTATATATCCTATCCTAACGCAACCGAACATCTCGGATGCATTATTTTCCAACATTCCTGGCGGGTCGGCCCCTACTTCTCGGTGGGAACATTATATACGCCTATAACGTAATACATCCTAACCTAACCCCTCTAGAGCCTCGCTGGTAATGTTTCACAGAATCCCGTTCGTGTCGTCCCGTACATCCCGGCGCGGACATTATATACGTCTATAACGTTATATATCCTAACCTAAGGCAACATAACATCTCGAATGCTGTATTTTACAACATTCCAGGCGGGGCGGCCACTACTTCTCGGTGGGCACATTATATACGACCATAACGTAATATAACCTAATCTGACCCATGCAGACCCTCGCTGGTAGTGCTTTACAGAATCCCGTTCGTGTCGTCCCGTAGGTCTCGGTGCGGACATTATATACGTCTATAGCGTTATATATCCTATCCAGAGGCAACCTAACATCTCGGATGTAGTATTTTACAACATTCCAGGCGGGACGGCCCCTACTTCTCGGTGGGAACATTATATACTTCTATAACGTAATGTAACCAAACCTAACCCAGCCAGACCCTCGCTGGTAATGTTTCACAGAATCCCGTTCGTGTCGTCCCGTACATCTCGACGCGGATATTATATACGTCTACTACGCTATATATCCTAACCTAAGGCAACTTAACATCTCGGATGTAGTATTTTCCAACATTCCTGGCGTGTCGGCCCCTACTTCTCGGTGGGGACATTATATACGACCATAACGTAATATAACCTAACCTGACCCATCTAGACCCTCGCTGGTAATGTTTTACAGTATCCCGTTCGTGTTTACCCGTACGTCTCGGTGCGGACATTATATACGTCTATAAAGTTATATATTCTAACCTAAGACATCCTAACATCTCGGATGTAGTATTTTCCAACATATCTGGCGGGTCGGCCCCTACTTCTCGGTGGGAACATTATATCCGTCTACATCGTAATATAACCTAACCTAACACATCACGACCCTCACTGGTAATGTTTTACAGAATTTCGTTCGTGTCGTCCTGTACATCTAGGTGGGGACATTATGTACGTCTATAACGTTATATTTCCTATCCTAAGCCAGCCTAACATCTCGAATGTAGTATTTTCCAACATTTCTGGCGGGTCGCCCCTACTTCTCGGTGGGCACATTATATACGACCATAACGTAATATAACCTAACCTGACCCATCTAGACCCTCGCTGGTAGTGTTTTACAGAATCCCGTTCGTGTCTACCCGTACGTCTCGGTGCGGACATTATATACATCTATAACGTTATATTTCCTATCCTAAGGCAACTTAACATCTCGAATGTAGTATTTTCCAACATATCTGGCGGGTCGGCCCCTACTTCTCGGTGGGAACAATATATACGTCTACAACGTAATATAACCTAACCTAATCCAGCTAGACCCTCGCTGGTAATGTTTCACAGAATCCCGTTGGTGTCGCCCCGTTCATCTCGGCGCGGACATTATATACGTCTATAACGTTATATATCCTATCCTAAGGCAACCTAACATCTCGGATGTAGTATTTTCCAACATTTCTGGCGGTTCGGCACCTACTGCTCGGTGGGAACATTAGATACGTCTATATCGTAATATAACCTAACCTAACCCATCACGACCCTCGCTGGTAGTGCTTTACAGAATCCCGTTCGTGTCGTCCCGTAGGTCTCGGTGCGGACATTATATACGTCTATAGCGTTATATATCCTATCCAGAGGCAACCTAACATCTCGGATGTAGTATTTTACAACATTCCAGGCGGGACGGCCCCTACTTCTCGGTGGGAACATTATATACTTCTATAACGTAATGTAACCAAACCTAACCCAGCCAGACCCTCGCTGGTAATGTTTCACAGAATCCCGTTCGTGTCGTCCCGTACATCTCGACGCGGATATTATATACGTCTACTACGCTATATATCCTAACCAAAGGCAACTTAACATCTCGGATGTAGTATTTTCCAACATTCCTGGCGTGTCGGCCCCTACTTCTCGGTGGGGACATTATATACGACCATAACGTAATATAACCTAACCTGACCCATCTAGACCCTCGCTGGTAATGTTTTACAGTATCCCGTTCGTGTTTACCCGTACGTCTCGGTGCGGACATTATATACGTCTATAACGTTATATATTCTAACCTAAGACATCCTAACATCTCGGATGTAGTATTTTCCAACATTTCTGGCGGTTCGGCCCGTACTGCTCGGTGGGAACATTAGATACGTGTATATCGTAATATAACCTAACCTAACCCATCACGACCCTCGCTGGTAATGTTTTACAGAATCCCGTTCGTGTGGTCCCGTACGTCTCGGTGCGGGCATTACATACGTCTATAACGTGATATTTCCTTTCCTAAGCAAACCCAACATTTCGAATGTAGTATTTTACAACATTCCAGGCGGGACGGCCCCTACTTCTCGGTTGGAACAACATATACTTCTATAACGTAATGTAGCCTAACCTAACCCAGCTAGACCCTCGCTGGTAATGTTTCACAGAATCCCGTTAGTGTCGTCCCGTACATCTCGACGCGGATATTATATACGTCTACTACGTTATATATCCTAACCTAAGGCAACTTAACATCTCGGATGTAGTATTTTCCAACATTCCTGGCGTGTCGGCCCCTACTTCTCGGTGGGGACATTATATACGACCATAACGTAATATAACCTAACCTGACCCATCTAAACCCTCGCTGGTAGTGTTTTACAGAATCCCGTTCGTGTCTACCCGTACGTCTCGGTGCGGACATTATATACATCTATAACGTTATATATCCTATCCTAAGGCAACCTAACATCTCGGATGTAGTATTTTCCAACATTCCTGGCGGGTCGGCCCCTACTTCTCGGTGGGCACATTATATCCGTCTATATCGTAATATAACCTAACCTAACACATCACGACCCTCACTGGTAATGTTTTACAGAATTTCGTTCGTGTCGTCCTGTACATCTAGGTGGGGACATTATGTACGTCTATAACGTTATATTTCCTATCCTAAGCCAGCCTAACATCTCGAATGTAGTATTTTCCAACATTTCTGGCGGGTCGCCCCTACTTCTCGGTGGGCACATTATATACGACCATAACGTAATATAACCTAACCTGACCCATCTAGACCCTCGCTGGTAGTGTTTTACAGAATCCCGTTCGTGTCTACCCGTACGTCTCGGTGCGGACATTATATACATCTATAACGTTATATTTCCTATCCTAAGGCAACTTAACATCTCGAATGTAGTATTTTCCAACATATCTGGCGGGTCGGCCCCTACTTCTCGGTGGGAACAATATATACGTCTACAACGTAATATAACCTAACCTAATCCAGCGAGACCCTCGCTGGTAATGTTTCACAGAATCCCGTTGGTGTCGCCCCGTTCATCTCGGCGCGGACATTATATACGTCTATAACGTTATATATCCTATCCTAAGGCAACCTAACATCTCGGATGTAGTATTTTCCAACATTTCTGGCGGTTCGGCCCCTACTGCTCGGTGGGAACATTAGATACGTGTATATCGTAATATAACCTAACCTAACCCATCACGACCCTCGCTGGTAATGTTTTACAGAATCCCGTTCGTGTGGTCCCGTACGTCTCGGTGCGGGCATTACATACGTCTATAACGTGATATTTCCTTTCCTAAGCAAACCCAACATTTCGAATGTAGTATTTTACAACATTCCAGGCGGGACGGCCCCTACTTCTCGGTTGGAACAACATATACTTCTATAACGTAATGTAGCCTAACCTAACCCAGCTAGACCCTCGCTGGTAATGTTTCACAGAATCCCGTTAGTGTCGTCCCGTACATCTCGACGCGGATATTATATACGTCTACTACGTTATATATCCTAACCTAAGGCAACTTAACATCTCGGATGTAGTATTTTCCAACATTCCTGGCGTGTCGGCCCCTACTTCTCGGTGGGGACATTATATACGACCATAACGTAATATAACCTAACCTGACCCATCTAAACCCTCGCTGGTAGTGTTTTACAGAATCCCGTTCGTGTCTACCCGTACGTCTCGGTGCGGACATTATATACATCTATAACGTTATATATCCTATCCTAAGGCAACCTAACATCTCGGATGTAGTATTTTCCAACATTCCTGGCGGGTCGGCCCCTACTTCTCGGTGGGCACATTATATCCGTCTATATCGTAATATAACCTAACCTAACACATCACGACCCTCACTGGTAATGTTTTACAGAATTTCGTTCGTGTCGTCCTGTACATCTAGATGGGGACATTATGGACGTCTATAACGTTATATTTCCTATCCTAAGCCAGCCTAACATCTCGAATGTAGTATTTTCCAACATTTCTGGCGGGTCGCCCCTACTTCTCGGTGGGCACATTATATACGACCATAACGTAATATAACCTAACCTGACCCATCTAGACCCTCGCTGGTAGTGTTTTACAGAATCCCGTTCGTGTCTACCCGTACGTCTCGGTGCGGACATTATATACGTATATAACGTGATATTTCCTTTCCTAATCCAACCCAACATTTCGAATGTAGTATTTTACAACATTCCTGGCGGGACAGCCCCTACTTCTCGGTTGGAACATTATATACTTTTATAACGTAATGTAACCTAACCTAACCCAGCTACACCCTCGCTGGTAATGTTTCACGGAATCCCGGTCGTGCCGTCCCGTACGTCTCGGTGTGGACATTATATACGTTTATAACGTTATATATCCTAACCTAAGGCAACCTAACATCTCGGATGAAGTATTGTCCAACATTCTTGGCGGGTTGGCCCCTACTCCTCGGTGGGAACATTATAAACGCCTATAACGTTATAGAGCCTAATCTAACCCATCTAGACCCTCGCTGGTAATGTTTCACAGAGTCCCGTTCGTGTCGTCCCGTACATCTCGGCGCGGACATTATATACGTCTATAACGTTATATATCCTAACCTACGGCAACATAACATATCGAATGTTGTATTTTACAACATTCCAGGCGGGGCGGCCACTACTTCTCGGTGGGAACAATATATACGTCTACAACGTAATATAACCTAACCTAATCCAGCTAGACCCTCGCTGGTAATGTTTCACAGAATCCCGTTGGTGTCGCCCCGTTCATCTCGGCGCGGACATTATATACGTCTATAACGTTATATATCCTATCCTAAGGCAACCTAACATCTCGGATGTAGTATTTTCCAACATTTCTGGCGGTTCGGCCCCTACTGCTCGGTGGGAACATTAGATACGTCTATATCGTAATATAACCTAACCTAACCCATCACGACCCTCGCTGGTAATGTTTTACAGAATCCCGTTCGTGTGGTCCCGTACGTCTCGGTGCGGGCATTACATACGTCTATAACGTGATATTTCCTATCCGAAGGCAGCCTAACATCTCGAATGTAGTATTTTCCAACATATCTGGCGGGTCGGCCCCTACTTCTCGGTGGGAACATTATAAACCTCTATAACCTAATATAACCTAACCTAACCCTGGTAGACCCTCGATGGTAATGTTTCACAGAGTCCCGTTCGTGTCGTCCCGTACATCCCGGCGCGGACATTATATACGTCTATAACGTTATATATCCTAACCTAAGGCAACATAACATCTCGAATGTTGTATTTTACAACATTCCAGGCGGGGCGGCCACTACTTCTCGGTGGGCACATTATATACGACCATAACGTAATATAACCTAATCTGACCCATGCAGACCCTCGCTGGTAGTGTTTTACAGAATCCCGTTCGTGTCTACCCGTACGTTTCGATGCGGACATTATATACGTCTATAACGTTATATTTCCTATTCTAATGCAACTTAACATCTCGAATGTAGTATTTTCCAACATTTCTGGCGGGTCGGCCCCTACTTCTCGGTGGGAACATTATATACGTCTATAACGTAATAGATCCTAACCTAACCCATCTAGAGCCTCGCCGGTAATGTTTTACAGAATCCCGTTCGTGTCGTCCCGTACGTCTCGGTGCGGACATTCTATACGTATATAACGTGATATTTCCTTTCCTAATCCAACCCAACATTTCGAATGTAGTATTTTACAACATTCCAGGCGGGACGGCCCCTACTTCTCGGTGGGAACATTATACACTTCTATAACGTAATGTAACCTAACCTAACCCAGCTAGACCCTCGCTGGTAATGTTTCACAGAATCCCGTTCGTGTCGTCCCGTACATCTCGACGCGGATATTATATACGTCTACTACGTTATATATCCTAACCTAAGGCAACTTAACATCTCGGATGTAGTATTTTCCAACATTCCTGGCGTGTCGGCCCCTACTTCTCGGTGGGGACATTATATACGACCATAACGTAATATAACCTAACCTGACCCATCTAGACCCTCGCTGGTAATGTTTTACAGTATCCCGTTCGTGTCTACCCGTACGTCTCGGTGCGGACATTATATACGTCTATAACGTTATATATTCTAACCTAAGACATCCTAACATCTCGGATGTAGTATTTTCCAACATATCTGGCGGGTCGGCCCCTACTTCTCGGTGGGAACAGTATATACGTCTACAACGTAATATAACCTAACCTAATCCAGCTAGACCCTCGCTGGTAATGTTTCACAGAATCCCGTTGGTGTCGCCCCGTTCATCTCGGCGCGGACATTATATACGTCTATAACGTTATATATCCTATCCTAAGGCAACCTAACATCTCGGATGTAGTATTTTCCAACATTTCTGGCGGTTCGGCCCCTACTGCTCGGTGGGAACATTAGATACGTCTATATCGTAATATAACCTAACCTAACCCATCACGACCCTCGCTGGTAATGTTTTACAGAATCCCGTTCGTGTGGTCCCGTACGTCTCGGTGCGGGCATTACATACGTCTATAACGTGATATTTCCTTTCCTAAGCCAACCCAACATTTCGAATGTAGTATTTTACAACATTCCAGGCGGGACGGCCCCTACTTCTCGGTGGGAACATTATATACTTCTATAACGTAATGTAACCTAACCTAACCCAGCCAGACCCTCGCTGGTAATGTTTCACAGAATCCCGTTCGTGTCGTCCCGTACATCTCGACGCGGATATTACATACGTCTACTACGCTATATATCCTAACCTAAGGCAACTTAACATCTCGGATGTATTATTTTCCAACATTCCTGGCGTGTCGGCCCCTACTTCTCGGTGGGGACATTATATACGACCATAACGTAATATAACCTAACCTGACCCATCTAGACCCTCGCTGGTAATGTTTTACAGTATCCCGTTCGTGTTTACCCGTACGTCTCGACGCGGATATTATATACGTCTATAACGTTATATATTCTAACCTAAGACATCCTAACATCTCGGATGTAGTATTTTCCAACATATCTGGCGTGTCGGCCCCTACTTCTCGGTGGGGACAGTATATACGTCTACAACGTAATATAACCTAACCTGACCCATCTAGACCCTCGCTGGTAGTGTTTTACAGAATCCCGTTCGTGTCTACCCGTACGTCTCGGTGCGGACATTATATACATCTATAACGTTATATATCCTATCCTAAGGCAACCTAACATCTCGGATGTAGTATTTTCCAACATTCCTGGCGGGTCGGCCCCTACTGCTCGGTGGGCACATTATATCCGTCTATATCGTAATATAACCTAACCTAACATCACGACCCTCACTGGTAATGTTTTACAGAATTTCGTTCGTGTCGTCCTGTACATCTAGGTGGGGACATTATGTACGTCTATAACGTTATATTTCCTATCCTAAGCCAGCCTAACATCTCGAATGTAGTATTTTCCAACATTTCTGGCGGGTCGCCCCTACTTCTCGGTGGGCACATTATATACGACCATAACGTAATATAACCTAACCTGACCCATCTAGACCCTCGCTGGTAGTGTTTTACAGAATCCCGTTCGTGTCTACCCGTACGTCTCGGTGCGGACATTATATACATCTATAACGTTATATTTCCTATCCTAAGGCAACTTAACATCTCGAATGTAGTATTTTCCAACATACCTGGCGGGTCGGCCCCTACTTCTCGGTGGGAACAATATATACGTCTACAACGTAATATAACCTAACCTAATCCAGCTAGACCCTCGCTGGTAAGCTGGTAATGTTTCACAGAATCCCGTTGGTGTCGCCCCGTTCATCTCGGCGCGGACATTATATACGTCTATAACGTTATATATCCTATCCTAAGGCAACCTAACATCTCGGATGTAGTATTTTCCAACATTTCTGGCGGTTCGGCCCCTACTGCTCGGTGGGAACATTAGATACGTCTATATCGTAATATAACCTAACCTAACCCATCACGACCCTCGCTGGTAATGTTTTACAGAATCCCGTTCGTGTGGTCCCGTACGTCTCGGTGCGGGCATTACATACGTCTATAACGTGATATTTCCTATCCGAAGGCAGCCTAACATCTCGAATGTAGTATTTTCCAACATATCTGGCGGGTCGGCCCCTACTTCTCGGTGGGAACATTATAAACCTCTATAACCTAATATAACCTAACCTAACCCTGCTAGACCCTCGATGGTAATGTTTCACAGAGTCCCGTTCGTGTCGTCCCGTACATCTCGGCGCGGACATTATATACGTATATAACGTGATATTTCCTTTCCTAATCCAACCCAACATTTCGAATGTAGTATTTTACAACATTCCTGGCGGGACGGCCCCTACTTCTCGGTTGGAACATTATATACTTGTATAACGTAATGTATCCTAACCTAACCCAGCTACACCCTCGCTGGTAATGTTTCACGGAATCCCGGTCGTGCCGTCCCGTACGTCTCGGTGTGGACATTATATACGTTTATAACGTTATATATCCTAACCTAAGGCAACCTAACATCTCGGATGAAGTATTGTCCAACATTCTTGGCGGGTTGGCCCCTACTCCTCGGTGGGAACATTATAAACGTCTATAACGTTATAGAGCCTAATCTAACCCATCTAGACCCTCGCTGGTAATGTTTCACAGAGTCCCGTTCGTGTCGTCCCGTACATCTCGGCGCGGACATTATATACGTCTATAACGTTATATATCCTAACCTACGGCAACATAACATATCGAATGTTGTATTTTACAACATTCCAGGCCGGGCGGCCACTACTTCTCGGTGGGCACATTATATACGACGATAACGTAATATAACCTAATCTGACCCATGCAGACCCTCGCTGGTAGTGCTTTACAGAATCCCGTTCGTGTCGTCCCGTAGGTCTCGGTGCGGACATTATATACGTCTATAGCGTTATATATCCTATCCTAAGCAACCTAACATCTCGGATGTAGTATTTTACAACATTCCCGGCGGGACGGCCCCTACTTCTCGGTGGGAACATTATATACTTCTATAACGTAATGTAACCTAACCTAACCCAGCTAGACCCTCGCTGGTAATGTTTCACAGAATCCCGTTCGTGTCGTCCCGTACATCTCGACGCGGATATTATATACGTCTACTACGTTATATATCCTAACCTAAGGCAACTTAACATCTCGGATGTAGTATTTTCCAACATTCCTGGCGTGTCGGCCCCTACTTCTCGGTGGGGACATTATATACGACCATAACGTAATATAACCTAACCTGACCCATCTAGGCCCTCGCTGGTAATGTTTTACAGTATCCCGTTCGTGTCTACCCGTACGTCTCGGTGCGGACATTATATACGTCTATAACGTTATATATTCTAACCTAAGACATCCTAACATCTCGGATGTAGTATTTTCCAACATATCTGGCGGGTCGGCCCCTACTTCTCGGTGGGAACAGTATATACGTCTACAACGTAATATAACCTAACCTAATCCAGCTAGACCCTCGCTGGTAATGTTTCACAGAATCCCGTTGGTGTCGCCCCGTTCATCTCGGCGCGGACATTATATACGTCTATAACGTTATATATCCTATCCTAAGGCAACCTAACATCTCGGATGTAGTATTTTCCAACATTTCTGGCGGTTCGGCCCCTACTGCTCGGTGGGAACATTAGATACGTCTATATCGTAATATAACCTAACCTAACCCATCACGAACCTCGCTGGTAATGTTTTACAGAATCCCGTTCGTGTGGTCCCGTACGTCTCGGTGCGGGCATTACATACGTCTATAACGTGATATTTCCTTTCCTAAGCCAACCCAACATTTCGAATGTAGTATTTTACAACATTCCAGGCGGGACGGCCCCTACTCCTCGGTGGGAACATTATAAACGTCTATAACGTTATGGAGCCTAATCTAACCCATCTAGACCCTCGCTGGTAATGTTTCACAGAGTCCCGTTCGTGTCGTCCCGTACATCTCGGCGCGGACATTATATACGTCTATAACGTTATATATCCTAACCTACGGCAACATAACATATCGAATGTTGTATTTTACAACATTCCAGGCCGGGCGGCCACTACTTCTCGGTGGGCACATTATATACGACGATAACGTAATATAACCTAATCTGACCCATGCAGACCCTCGCTGGTAGTGCTTTACAGAATCCCGTTCGTGTCGTCCCGTAGGTCTCGGTGCGGACATTATATACGTCTATAGCGTTATATATCCTATCCTAAGCAACCTAACATCTCGGATGTAGTATTTTACAACATTCCCGGCGGGACGGCCCCTACTTCTCGGTGGGAACATTATATACTTCTATAACGTAATGTAACCTAACCTAACCCAGCTAGACCCTCGCTGGTAATGTTTCACAGAATCCCGTTCGTGTCGTCCCGTACATCTCGACGCGGATATTATATACGTCTACTACGTTATATATCCTAACCTAAGGCAACTTAACATCTCGGATGTAGTATTTTCCAACATTCCTGGCGTGTCGGCCCCTACTTCTCGGTGGGGACATTATATACGACCATAACGTAATATAACCTAACCTGACCCATCTAGGCCCTCGCTGGTAATGTTTTACAGTATCCCGTTCGTGTCTACCCGTACGTCTCGGTGCGGACATTATATACGTCTATAACGTTATATATTCTAACCTAAGACATCCTAACATCTCGGATGTAGTATTTTCCAACATATCTGGCGGGTCGGCCCCTACTTCTCGGTGGGAACAGTATATACGTCTACAACGTAATATAACCTAACCTAATCCAGCTAGACCCTCGCTGGTAATGTTTCACAGAATCCCGTTGGTGTCGCCCCGTTCATCTCGGCGCGGACATTATATACGTCTATAACGTTATATATCCTATCCTAAGGCAACCTAACATCTCGGATGTAGTATTTTCCAACATTTCTGGCGGTTCGGCCCCTACTGCTCGGTGGGAACATTAGATACGTCTATATCGTAATATAACCTAACCTAACCCATCACGAACCTCGCTGGTAATGTTTTACAGAATCCCGTTCGTGTGGTCCCGTACGTCTCGGTGCGGGCATTACATACGTCTATAACGTGATATTTCCTTTCCTAAGCCAACCCAACATTTCGAATGTAGTATTTTACAACATTCCAGGCGGGACGGCCCCTACTCCTCGGTGGGAACATTATAAACGTCTATAACGTTATGGAGCCTAATCTAACCCATCTAGACCCTCGCTGGTAATGTTTCACAGAGTCCCGTTCGGGTCGTCCCGTACATCCCGGCGCGGACATTATATACGTCTATAACGTTATATATCCTAACCTAAGGCAACATAACATCTCGAATGTTGTATTTTACAACATTCCAGGCGGGGCGGCCACTACTTCTCGGTGGGCACATTATATACGACGATAACGTAATATAACCTAATCTGACCCATGCAGACCCTCGCTGGTAGTGCTTTACAGAATCCCGTTCGTGTCGTCCCGTAGGTCTCGGTGCGGACATTATATACGTCTATAGCGTTATATATCCTATCCTAAGCAACCTAACATCTCGGATGTAGTATTTTACAACATTCCAGGCGGGACGGCCCCTACTTCTCGGTGGGAACATTATATACTTCTATAACGTAATGTAACCTAACCTAACCCAGCTAAACCCTCGCTGGTAATGTTTCACAGAATCCCGTTCGTGTCGTCCCGTACATCTCGACGCGGATATTATATACGTCTACTACGTTATATATCCTAACCTAAGGCAACTTAACATCTCGGATGTAGTATTTTCCAACATTCCTGGCGTGTCGGCCCCTACTTCTCGGTGGGGACATTATATACGACCATAACGTAATATAACCTAACCTGACCCATCTAGACCCTCGCTGGTAATGTTTTACAGTATCCCGTTCGTGTCTACCCATACGTCTCGGTGCGGACATTATATACGTCTATAACGTTATATATTCTAACCTAAGACATCCTAACATCTCGGATGTAGTATTTTCCAACATATCTGGCGGGTCGGCCCCTACTTCTCGGTGGGAACAGTATATACGTCTACAACGTAATATAACCTAACCTAATCCAGCTAGACCCTCGCTGGTAATGTTTCACAGAATCCCGTTGGTGTCGCCCCGTTCATCTCGGCGCGGACATTATATACGTCTATAACGTTATATATCCTATCCTAAGGCAACCTAACATCTCGGATGTAGTATTTTCCAACATTTCTGGCGGTTCGGCCCCTACTGCTCGGTGGGAACATTAGATACGTCTATATCGTAATATAACCTAACCTAACCCATCACGACCCTCGCTGGTAATGTTTTACAGAATCCCGTTCGTGTGGTCCCGTACGTCTCGGTGCGGGCATTACATACGTCTATAACGTGATATTTCCTTTCCTAAGCCAACCCAACATTTCGAATGTAGTATTTTACAACATTCCAGGCGGGACGGCCCCTACTTCTCGGTTGGAACAACATATACTTCTATAACGTAATGTAACCTAACCTAACCCAGCTAGACCCTCGCTGGTAATGTTTCACAGAATCCCGTTAGTGTCGTCCCGTACATCTCGACGCGGATATTATATACGTCTACTACGTTATATATCCTAACCTAAGGAAACTTAACATCTCGGATGTAGTATTTCCCAACATTCCTGGCGTGTCGGCCCCTACTTCTCGGTGGGGACATTATATACGACCATAACGTAATATAACCTAACCTGACCCATCTAGACCCTCGCTGGTAGTGTTTTACAGAATCCCGTTCGTGTCTACCCGTACGTCTCGGTGCGGACATTATATACATCTATAACGTTATATATCCTATCCTAAGGCAACCTAACATCTCGGATGTAGTATTTTCCAACATTCCTGGCGGGTCGGCCCCTACTTCTCGGTGGGCACATTATATCCGTCTATATCGTAATATAACCTAACCTAACACATCACGACCCTCACTGGTAATGTTTTACAGAATTTCGTTCGTGTCGTCCTGTACATCTAGGTGGGGACATTATGTACGTCTATAACGTTATATTTCCTATCCTAAGCCAGCCTAACATCTCGAATGTAGTATTTTCCAACATTTCTGGCGGGTCGCCCCTACTTCTCGGTGGGCACATTATATACGACCATAACGTAATATAACCTAACCTGACCCATCTAGACCCTCGCTGGTAGTGTTTTACAGAATCCCGTTCGTGTCTACCCGTACGTCTCGGTGCGGACATTATATACATCTATAACGTTATATTTCCTATCCTAAGGCAACTTAACATCTCGAATGTAGTATTTTCCAACATATCTGGCGGGTCGGCCCCTACTTCTCGGTGGGAACAGTATATACGTCTACAACGTAATATAACCTAACCTAATCCAGCTAGACCCTCGCTGGTAATGTTTCACAGAATCCCGTTGGTGTCGCCCCGTTCATCTCGGCGCGGACATTATATACGTCTATAACGTTATATATCCTATCCTAAGGCAACCTAACATCTCGGATGTAGTATTTTCCAACATTTCTAGCGGTTCGGCCCCTACTGCTCGGTGGGAACATTAGATACGTCTATATCGTAATATAACCTAACCTAACCCATCACGACCCTCGCTGGTAATGTTTTACAGAATCCCGTTCGTGTCTACCCGTACGTTTCGATGCGGACATTATATACGTCTATAACGTTATATTTCCTATTCTAATGCAACTTAACATCTCGAATGTAGTATTTTCCAACATTTCTGGCGGGTCGGCCCCTACTTCTCGGTGGGAACATTATATACGTCTATAACGTAATAGATCCTAACCTAACCCATCTAGAGCCTCGCCAGTAATGTTTTACAGAATCCCGTTCGTGTCGTCCCGTACGTCTCGGTGCGGACATTATATACGTATATAACGTGATATTTCCTTTCCTAATCCAACCCAACATTTCGAATGTAGTATTTTACAACATTCCTGGCGGGACGGCCCCTACTTCTCGGTTGGAACATTATATACTTTTATAACGTAATGTAACCTAACCTAACCCAGCTACACCCTCGCTGGTAATGTTTCACGGAATCCCGGTCGTGCCGTCCCGTACGTCTCGGTGTGGACATTATATACGTTTATAACGTTATATATCCTAACCTAAGGCAACCTAACATCTCGGATGAAGTATTGTCCAACATTCTTGGCGGGTTGGCCCCTACTCCTCGGTGGGAACATTATAAACGTCTATAACGTTATAGAGCCTAATCTAACCCATCTAGACCCTCGCTGGTAATGTTTCACAGAGTCCCGTTCGTGTCGTCCCGTACATCTCGGCGCGGACATTATATACGTCTATAACGTTATATATCCTAACCTACGGCAACATAAAATATCGAATGTTGTATTTTACAACATTCCAGGCGGGGCGGCCACTACTTCTCGGTTTGCACATTATATACGACGATAACGTAATATAACCTAATCTGACCCATGCAGACCCTCGCTGGTAGTGCTTTACAGAATCCCGTTCGTGTCGTCCCGTAGGTCTCGGTGCGGACATTATATACGTCTATAGCGTTATATATCCTATCCTAAGCAACCTAACATCTCGGATGTAGTATTTTACAACATTCCAGGCGGGACGGCCCCTACTTCTCGGTGGGAACATTATATACTTCTATAACGTAATGTAACCTAACCTAACCCAGCTAGACCCTCGCTGGTAATGTTTCACAGAATCCCGTTCGTGTCGTCCCGTACATCTCGACGCGGATATTATATACGTCTACTACGTTATATATCCTAACCTAAGGCAACTTAACATCTCGGATGCAGTATTTTCCAACATTCCTGGCGTGTCGGCCCCTACTTCTCGGTGGGGACATTATATACGACCATAACGTAATATAACCTAACCTGACCCATCTAGACCCTCGCTGGTAATGTTTTACAGTATCCCGTTCGTGTCTACCCGTACGTCTCGGTGCGGACATTATATACGTCTATAACGTTATATATTCTAACCTAAGACATCCTAACATCTCGGATGTAGTATTTTCCAACATATCTGGCGGGTCGGCCCCTACTTCTCGGTGGGAACAGTATATACGTCTACAACGTAATATAACCTAACCTAATCCAGCTAGACCCTCGCTGGTAATGTTTCACAGAATCCCGTTGGTGTCGCCCCGTTCATCTCGGCGCGGACATTATATACGTCTATAACGTTATATATCCTATCCTAAGGCAACCTAACATCTCGGATGTAGTATTTTCCAACATTTCTGGCGGTTCGGCCCCTACTGCTCGGTGGGAACATTAGATACGTCTATATCGTAATATAACCTAACCTAACCCATCACGACCCTCGCTGGTAATGTTTTACAGAATCCCGTTCGTGTGGTCCCGTACGTCTCGGTGCGGGCATTACATACGTCTATAACGTGATATTTCCTTTCCTAAGCCAACCCAACATTTCGAATGTAGTATTTTACAACATTCCAGGCGGGACGGCCCCTACTCCTCGGTGGGAACATTATAAACGTCTATAACGTTATGGAGCCTAATCTAACCCATCTAGACCCTCGCTGGTAATGTTTCACAGAGTCCCGTTCGTGTCGTCCCGTACATACCGGCGCGGACATTATATACGTCTATAACGTTATATATCCTAACCTAAGGCAACATAACATCTCGAATGTTGTATTTTACAACATTCCAGGCGGGGCGGCCACTACTTCTCGGTGGGCACATTATATACGACCATAACGTAATATAACCTAATCTGACCCATGCAGACCCTCGCTGGTAGTGTTTTACAGAATCCCGTTCGTGTCTACCCGTACGTTTCGATGCGGACATTATATACGTCTATAACGTTATATTTCCTATTCTAATGCAACTTAACATCTCGAATGTAGTATTTTCCAACATTTCTGGCGGGTCGGCCCCTACTTCTCGGTGGGAACTTTATATACGTCTATAACGTAATAGATCCTAACCTAACCCATCTAGAGCCTCGCCGGTAATGTTTTACAGAATCCCGTTCGTGTCGTCCCGTACGTCTCGGTGCGGACATTATATACGTATATAACGTGATATTTCCTTTCCTAATCCAACCCAACATTTCGAATGTAGTATTTTACAACATTCCTGGCGGGACGGCCCCTATTTCTCGGTTGGAACATTATATACTTTTATAACGTAATGTAACCTAACCTAACCCAGCTACACCCTCGCTGGTAATGTTTCACGGAATCCCGGTCGTGCCGTCCCGTACGTCTCGGTGTGGACATTATATACGTTTATAACGTTATATATCCTAACCTAAGGCAACCTAACATCTCGGATGAAGTATTGTCCAACATTCTTGGCGGGTTGGCCCCTACTCCTCGGTGGGAACATTATAAACGTCTATAACGTTATAGAGCCTAATCTAACCCATCTAGACCCTCGCTGGTAATGTTTCACAGAGTCCCGTTCGTGTCGTCCCGTACATCTCGGCGCGGACATTATATACGTCTATAACGTTATATATCCTAACCTACGGCAACATAACATATCGAATGTTGTATTTTACAACATTCCAGGCGGGGCGGCCACTACTTCTCGGTGGGCACATTATATACGACGATAACGTAATATAACCTAATCTGACCCATGCAGACCCTCGCTGGTAGTGCTTTACAGAATCCCGTTCGTGTCGTCCCGTAGGTCTCGGTGCGGACATTATATACGTCTATAGCGTTATATATCCTATCCAGAGGCAACCTAACATCTCGGATGTAGTATTTTACAACATTCCAGGCGGGACGGCCCCTACTTCTCGGTGGGAACATTATATACTTCTATAACGTAATGTAACCTAACCTAACCCAGCCAGACCCTCGCTGGTAATGTTTCACAGAATCCTGTTCGTGTCGTCCCGTACATCTCGACGCGAATATTATATACGTCTACTACGTTATATATCCTAACCTAAGGCAACTTAACATCTCGGATGTAGTATTTTCCAACATTCCTGGCGTGTCGGCCCCTACTTCTCGGTGGGGACATTATATACGACCATAACGTAATATAACCGAACCTGACCCATCTAGACCCTCGCTGGTAATGTTTTACAGTATCCCGTTCGTGTTTACCCGTACGTCTCGGTGCGGACATTATATACGTCTATAACGTTATATATTCTAACCTAAGACATCCTAATATCTCGGATGTAGTATTTTCCAACATATCTGGCGGGTCGGCGCCTACTTCTCGGTGGGAACAGTATACACGTCTACAACGTAATATAACCTAACCTAATCCAGCTAGACCCTCGCTGGTAATGTTTCACAGAATGCCGCTGGTGTCGCCCCGTTCATCACGGCGCGGAAATTATATACGCCTATAACGTTATATATCCTATCCTAAGGCAACCTAGCATCTCGGATGTAGTATTTTCCAACATTTCTGGCGGTTCGGCCCCTACTGCTCGGTGGGAACATTAGATACGTCTATATCGTAATATAACCTAACCTAACCCATCACGACCCTCGCTGGTAATGTTTTACAGAATCCCGTTCGTGTGGTCCCGTACGTCTCGGTGCGGGCATTACATACGTCTATAACGTGATATTTCCTTTCCTAAGCAAACCCAACATTTCGAATGTAGTATTTTACAACATTCCAGGCGGGACGGCCCCTACTTCTCGGTGGGAACATTATATACTTCTATAACGTAATGTAACCTAACCTAACCCAGCCAGACCCTCGCTGGTAATGTTTCACAGAATCCTGTTCGTGTCGTCCCGTACATCTCGACGCGAATATTATATACGTCTATAACGTTATATTTCCTATCCTAAGCCAGCCTAACATCTCGAATGTAGTATTTTCCAACATTTCTGGCGGGTCGCCCCTACTTCTCGGTGGGCACATTATATACGACCATAACGTAATATAACCTAACCTGACCCATCTAGACCCTCGCTGGTAGTGTTTTACAGAGTCCCGTTCGTGTCGTCCCGTACATCTCGGCGCGGACATTATACTCGTCTATAATGTTATATATCCTAACCTAAGGCATCCTAACATGTCGGATGTAGTATTTTCCAACATTCATGGCCGGTCGGCCGCTACTTCTCGGTGGGAACATTATATACGTCTATAACGTAATAGATCCTAATCTAACCCATCTATACCCTCGCCGGTAATGTTTTACATAATCCCGTTCGTGTCGTCCCGTATGTCTCGGCGCGGACATTATATACGTCTATAACGTTATATATCCTATCCTAAGGCAACCTAACATCTCGGATGTAGTATTTTCCAACATTTCTGGCGGGTCGGCCCCTACTTCTCGGTGGGAACATTATAAACATCTATAACGTAATATAACCTAACCTAACCCAGCTAGACCATCGCTGGTAATGTTTCACTGAGTCCCGTACGTGTCGTCCCGTACATCTCGGCGCTGACATTATACACGTCTATGACGTTATATATCCTAAACTAAGGCAACTTAACATCTCGGATGTAGTATTTTCCAACATTCCTGGCGGGTCGGCCCCTATTTCTCGGTGGGCACATTATATACGTCTTTAACGTAATGTAACCTAACCTGACCAATCTAGAACCTCGGTGGTAGTGTTTTACAGAATCCCGTTCGTGTCAACCCGTACGTCTCGGTGCGGACATTATATACGTCTATAACGTTATATATTCCTACCTAAGACATCCTAACATCTCGGATGTAGTATTTTCCAACATTCATGGCGGGTCGGCCCCTACTTCTCGGTGGGAACATTATATACGTCTAAAACGTTATATTTACTATCCGAAGGCAGCCTAACATCTCGAATGTAGTATTTTCCAACATATCTGGCGGGTCGGCCCCTACTTCTCGGTGGGAACATTATAAACCTCTATAACCTAATATAACCTAACCTAACCCTGCTAGACCCTCGCTGGTAATGTTTCACAGAGTCCCGTTCGTGTCGTCCCGTACATCCCGGCGCGGACATTATATACGTCTATAACGTTATATATCCTAACCTAAGGCAACATAACATCTCGAATGTTGTATTTTACAACATTCCAGGCGGGACGGCCACTACTTCTCGGTGGGCACATTATATACGACCATAACGTAATATAACCTAATCTGACCCATGCAGACCCTCGCTGGTAGTGTTTTACAGAATCCCGTTCGTGTCTACCCGTACGTTTCGATGCGGACATTATATACGTCTATAACGTTATATTTCCTATTCTAATGCAACTTAACATCTCGAATGTAGTATTTTCCAGCATTTCTGGCGGGTCGGCCCCTACTTCTCGGTGGGAACATTATATACGTCTATAACGCAATAGTACCTAACCTAAACCATCTAGACCCTCGCTGGTAATGTGTTACAGAATCCCGGGCGTGTCGGCCCGTACTTCTCGGTGGGGACATTATGTAGGTCTACTACGTTATATATCCTAACCTAAGGCAACATATCATCTCGAATGTAGTATTTTACAATATTCCAGGCGGGACGGCCCCTACTTCTCGGTGGGGACATTATATACGTCTATATCGTAATATAAACTATCCTAACCCATTTTGCCACTCGGTGATAATGTTTTACAGAATCCCGGCCGTGTCGGCGCGTACTTCTCTGTGCGGACATTATATACGTTTATAACGTTATATATCCTAACCTAAGGCAACCTAACATCTCGGATGTAGTATTTTCCAACATTTCTGGCGGGTCGGCCCCTACTTCTCGGTGGGAACATTATAAACGTCGATAACGTTATAGAGCCTAACCTAACCCATTTAGACCCTCGCTGGTAGTGTTTTACACAATCGCGTTCGTGTCGTCCCGTACGCCTCGGTGCGGGCATTATATACGTCTATAACGTTATATATCCTAACCTAAGGCAACCTAACATCTCGAATGTTGTATTTTACAACATGCCAGGCGGTTCGGCCCCTACTTCTCGGTGGGGACATTATATACGTCTATATCGTAATATAAACTATCCTAACCCATTTTGCCACTCGCTGGTAATGTTTTACAGAATCCCGTTCGTGTCGGCCCATACTTCACGGTGTGACCAGTATATACGTTTATAACGTTATATATCCTAACATAAGGCAACCTGACATCTCAGTTGTAATAGCTTACAGCATTCCTGGCGGGTCGGCCCCTACGTCTCGGTGGTCACATAATATTCGTCTATATCGTAATATAACCTAACCTAACCCATCTAGACCCTCGCTGGTAATGTTCTAGAGAATCCCGTTCGTGTCGTCCCGTATGTCTCGGAGCGTACATTATATACGTCTATAACTTGTATATCCTAACCAGGGGCAATCCAACATCTCGAATGTTGTATTTTACAAAATTCCAGGCCGGTCGGCCCCTACATCTCGGTGGGGACATTATATACGTTTATATCGTACTATAACCTAACCTAACCTATCTTGCCCCTCGGTGAGAATGTTTTACAGTATCCCGGTCGTGTCGGCCCGTACTTCTCGGTGGGGATATCATATACGTCTATAACGATATATATCCTACCCTAAGGCAACCTAACATCTCGAATGTAGTATTTCACTACATTCCCGGCGGGTCGGCCCCTACGTCTCGGAGGGATCATTATATACGTCTATAACGTAATATAACCTAACCTAACCCATGTAGCCTCTCGGTGGTAGTGTTTTACAAGATTCCAGGCGTGTCGGTTCCTTCATATCGGTGGGAACATAATCCCATATCATGAGATGCCATACCTATTCCGTGCAGAGTTGGGTTCAAATAACTTCTTATTGGCTCTGGGGAATCAGTAATCGTTTCAGGATTTCTACAGCCGCCTAATTCGGCTCATATTAGCGGACATGCCCTAACTGTATCCTCAAGAATTGGTTTCATTTAATCACCTATTGACTCCGTGTTGTCATTAACGGCTCCAACAGTTTTCCGTGCGCGTAATTCGAATTCCATGGCCGGAGATGCCGTACCTACGATCTGCAGAGTCGGGTTTATATAACTTATTATTGGCTCTGCGGCATTAGTAATAGCTCCAGGAGTTCCAGGGCCCCCTACTTCGACACATAGGAGTAGACATACCGTAACTGGGGCCATAAGAGTTGGTATCATTTAATCACCTGTTGACGCTGTGTTATTATTAACTGTTCCAACGGTTATCCGGGCTCCTAATTCGAATCAGATGGCCGGAGATGCCATACCTAGGCCCTTCAGAATTGGGTTCATATAACTGCATATTGGCTCTGGGGCATTAGTAACCGCTGCAGGAGTTCTCCAGCCTCCAAATTCGACACCTTTTTTTTCGTTGGGAAATGTTTATAGATTCCACTCGACTTGGATTAATTTGCTAGGTGGTTATGCCAGACTCTTACTGACTAAAACCTAACAGTGCTTATCATAGCGCACAAATATATGGAGGAGGCCCGGCACTTAACATCGTTTACATCAGCCCCCCCCCGCGCTGAGAGTCTCTGAATGTTTTCAGGAGACTCTCTTCTGGGCAGTGCACGCACTGCATTGTGCTCTTGATGTGCCAAGGCATGTGGGAGATAGACGTGATCACCCGTTTATCTCCGCATCTCGCAATACGCGTGCAATGACTCAAAGGTTGATCCCGAATATTTTGAGTTTATGTGTTTTGTACGAGCATGATAATCTAAGTTCATTTCTTTTTTTTTTTCTTTGAGTTACCCACCGTGGTTACAGTGTCTTCCGTCGTCGGTAACTTCTGTGTTTCCTCTGTCGTTTGGTTACATGGATCTTCTTGAGTTACCGACCTTGGTTATTAAACATTCAGATGTCGGTAACTCTCCGTCTACGTTTATTTTTCCTCTTCTTCATTTGTCGTCGACCAGTTACCGACCATTATGTATTCAGCAACTGTCTGCCACGCAATGTCTTCTTTCTTCATTTATTTATCCATTGCCAGTACCTTGCCTCGCTTTCGGTTGTCATTTTGCAAATGTTTGTCATGATGACTCCCGTACACGAAAACCTCGCGCATTCACACACACGAAATTCTCGCGCACTCACGCACACGAGATTGTTCGCGCCCGCACTATACGCATTGTTCACCACTTTCCTCTTGGGGTTTTTCTTCTTTCTTCGGTCTGTGGTTTCCAACGATGCAACTCTTCTGTGTATATATCATTGTTTTTGTCTTCAGCGAAGCTTCTTCTTCGTCTTCGCATGATCCGCGAAGATCGCGTCTCCATTGAGCTTGCCACTAGCGTCATGGTAGCAATGCAGGAGAAGACCAGCCTACCGAAAGGATCTTTGAAGCTGAACTGTCGTACCGTTTCAGGAAACAACAGCCCCCGCTCGCACGGTTGGACGCGGCAGACGTCTACGACGCCGACCACGCAGGACACGCCGGGCAGGGAATTCGCGCTCTTCCTCCTCCTTCCTCCTCCTTCCTCCTCCTTCCTTCCACTTCCTTCAAAGCCGTGACTTTATCACAAAACAAAGCCATTGCCTGCCAGGAACTCTGTTTTAGCATCATTTTATCAAAGATATTGCTCAGAGTTAAATCTGGCCCTACCTCGCTTACCAGAGCGCGCCGTGGCAGCTCCCGTGCTGGACAGCGCTGTAGCGTGTGACACCCGCTGTCGTACTCCTCTTCGCAATGGGGGCTCAATGACGTGTTTTCTTTGCCTATCCGCTTCAGAAATGACGCAAAATATCCCGGTGAATATCTGCGTCATTCTGTACGTGAGCACGCCGCTTTTTCTTTCCGTCCATCTCATGATATTTTGACGAAGCAAACTTATCGTCTAATGGTTCGTGTGACGGCTCATGGCTTGCTTTCGTACGAGATCGTCCTGTATACTCTTATCGCATCCTCCCTCCACGGTCTACGCACCGTTTTCAAGTTCTTTTTACTCGCGACAAGAACTTCGCTCTATGGCATAATGTGGCTAAAATGTAGTGTCGCACTATCCAATCTGGGCGCCAATCTTGCAAAATGCGACTCGAAATTCCACTTGCTATCGAGGTGAAGTCCAAGATATTTAATATCTTTTTTTACCTCAACAGTTGTATTCGCAATTTTTTTCATCTCTCGGCATTCAGCTCTTCTTTTATTGTCACGCGGGTCAATCAAGAGTAAAACTTCCGTTTTTTCCGCGGCAATCTGAAAGCCAAGTTCACGGAACTTCATCGTTACCGATACCACTCCCCCTTCTGCACGACAGATGGTCCTGCTTTCGTTGCTTCTAGTGGCAAGTACTAGCGTGTCATCGGCATAACATGTAATATGTACTCCTATCGGAAGTGGCTGAAAGATAGCTATGTTATATCCGATGTTCCACAGTAACGGTTCAAGAACCGATCCCTGCGGAACACCGCGATTGACCACCCTCTCAAAGTATCTGTCTTTTCCATTGTAAGTAATGGTTCTATCGCTCAGGTAGTTATTTATTACCATACGTAGGTATTCCGGAAAATCATTGCTCCACGTATGGCCGCCCACGAGAGGGAATTGAAGGCATTCTTCATGTCAAAAGATACCGCAAAAGCAATCCCCCCGTTTTTTGTGGCTGTTTCTGCAATCGACTTTACATTTCTTATCGCATCGATTACGGATCGACCTTCCCTGAAACCGTACTGGCAATCCGCTAAATCTCGTCCTTTCGTCGTAAAATGCTGAACGAGTCTCCGGTGAATTACTCTTTCGAAGATTTTTCCTATCTCGTCCAGCAGAACGATAGGACGATAAGCAGACGGATCTTCTTCCGGCCTTCCGGGCTTTTTCAGCAAGAACATTCTGCCAGATTTCCACTTTCTTAGAAATTTTCCGGTCTGCAAGCATTCCGTGAAGATCCTCTGCAGCCGTCGGGCAAAGAAACCTAGAATTCCTAGCCAAGTTCAGCCAGGAACTTCATTCCGGCCTGGCGCAGTGCTGTTTCTCTTAAGTTTTTGCACTGCGCGGGCGATCTCTGGTTGCGCCATTTTCCTCTCGTGGAAATAGATTCTCAACAACCCGCTCCAGGAAGTTTGGTTGCATCGTTTCTGATATAGGAGGCGCCCATGGTCTTAGTTTGTCCATTACCATTTTGTATGGACGCCCCCACGGATCCTCTTGCAAGGTGGACATTAGTCGCTCCCGTGCCCGTGTCTTGGAGTCAGATATTGCGGACTGCAGCTTCTTTTTCTTATTTTTATAGCTTTCGTTGCACCGCAGGATGTTTTCTATGTTTCTCATGGACCGGCGACCCTTCTCCCTTTTGTACTGGTGGCGCGTTAGCGTACATTCTGCACAAATTCGCGATATTGTTTCGTTCCACCAATACACAGGTCGTCTTTGCACATTGGGTTTTGTACGTAGCATGCAAGCGTTGTACACCGCTGTCACGGTATCCATTAATTCTGCTATTTCCTCGTCCACATTCACTGGACCTTCTTTTTTTCGAGTCCATGTTGCGGATAAAGCAGCAACCCGCATATAATCGTCGTTCAGCTTCTTAACGGCTCATTTTTTTACGTGGTGCTGCTATCAAGAATTTCTGAGGCGTTTTGCTTGGGCTGTGGATATCTGTATCCAAATACACTTATGGTCCGACAGATTGTCCATGTTGTCGACTTCTCAATTTTGCACTCTTTTCGCTGTGAGAGCATTTCCCACGGAGATATCTACTATGCTATCTCCTTGAAATCGCGAGCTCGTTGCTTCCGCTCCACGATTTAGGATCTGTAAGTTTGCAGCATTCGCCCACTTCAGCATCGAGTGACCGCGATCTATTGTGCTTTTCGAATGTCACATGACTGCATGCGCATTGAAATCTCCAAGTACAAATTCTGGGCGGTTCCAAATGTTTTTAATTGCGCTCCATATTTCGTCCAGTAAGCGCTCTTAATCGCTCAACGGCTAATTCAGCGGTGTGTACACACCCACCACCACGTATTCCGCCCAGTTCACCGCGATGTAGCTGTTTCCATTTGCTATTTTGGTTATAGACTTGTATCCTCGATCCAATATTGACTCAATGGTATCCGATACGGTTCTGCGATGACTATAAGTTCCACCATGCTGCGCTTCATTTCGCTTATTACTAAGTCCTGTGCTTTGGCAGCATGGTGCACATTCACTTATAGTATTTGACACAGCAGGGTGAATTTTAAGTTTTGTCCATCGCCTCCTCCAGGCTAAATTCATTTTCATTTGAATCTCCTTCGATATCTAGGGCGGCAAACCTGTTTTCCACCGCCATTCCAACGATGGAGTGCTCTATTTTTTTGCCGCTTTCCGTCTTATTGGCGGCTTTACCGGTGTAAAAACTGCCAGCTTTGCTCTAATTTGAAACTCTCGCATTGATTGTTTGCATTTTCATCTGTTTAGGTACGTATGGTATTGTTTGCATCCTTCCCACTACGCACTTGTTACAAATCTTCTCTTCTCTTCTCTCAGCTTTATGCACCGTTAATTATCTTAGTACTTATTGCCTGTTTTAGGCACGCGTGGAGTGATTTATCCCCAACCCGCACGTAGGAACTGTATTCTAGACTCTCTATTTACAGAGGTATGATATGTTCGTTTTTTGACATGTAAACAGATTGTATTTTCTTCTTCTTCTAACTCTTGAAATTCTTTCTTTTAGGTGTGCAATGAGCTTTATTCACACCAGGAGCTCCTTATTATTCGTTTTTCTATAGTACGCGTGAATCAGATTTCGTTTTCAGTATGTATTAAACAGCCTTTAACCTATCTTTGTTATGTCTGCTAGACACTTAGTTCTTTCTCTTCAGTTATAATTTCTCACTTCACAATATATATCTATATGTGCATTTTAATGAATGGTTCTTATAATTGTTTGTGTTACAGATATGGAGAGGATTACAAACACTCTAACCACGTCTTGGTCTTCTTAATATTACACACTTACTGCAGTTTGTTGAACAATATCTTTTATACCATTCACTTTAACTTTTTGTAATGCATGTAATATTTTTATTCTGTCTTTCTTTGTTTGGAATTGATTCTGTCGTATCTTCACTATGTTTGTTTCACTTATCATACATTTGCATGTAGAAAGTGTTTATTTACTTCACTGCAAACTGCACAGGATGTAAAGCTTCCGTATTTAACGAGCTTTTTAACCTGTTTTGACTTGTCGACATGCGTGCGACGCCGACGAGTGTTTACCCCCTCCACACTGTCTATTTATTGCCTTCCTGTCCTCCTTTTTTGTAGGTAAACAGGTTGGCACTTGAGAGGTAGGTCAGTGACAGTCGACTTTTGAGAACACTTTCCGCGGTGGGTCAAGAGCTCCCCTGCCGTGAAACACTTATCTGCCCGACCCCCTTCTGTCAGCGTGGGCACAAGTCTTTTTTCTTTTAACTTTTCATGTTTATTTTCACCCATCCGGTAGTTTTAATTTATTTATAATCAAAACTACTTTTATTGCACTTGATGTACGATTGTTATTTACAATTCTGTGTCATTCTGTTTACAGTGTGTGCTCGCACTCACTGCGCTTATTTGTTGTCTTTCTTCGGTGCGTTACGAATTTATTAGAGTTTTTATTTACTTTTAAATTCGTGACGTATCACGAATTATAATCATTATTGAGATGCTGTCTCTCTCGCACTACGGGTCCTTTATCACCGTGACAGATTGATACTTGCGATCTATTGTCTACTCGCTTACACCTCTGCACCTTTGTCCCTCGCGAAAGGTAAAGTTTACTGATAGTGAATGCACGTTGGCGCTCGGTCTACTATTTCAACTCTTTTTATCGTTGTTTTTGGCGATTAATATCCCGTTTTGTGAGTTATTATTACGCGCGCACGATAATTATCTTCACTTTCTACCGCACCACATCCCCTTCTTCCCGTTCTTTAATAGCTTTTTATCAGCACTTTCCGCACTTCTTACACTTCTTGAGGTGTTGACCGGTGTAGCTTCCGATATCCTCTTCCTCTTCAGTTCTCCCACGATGTCGTCAGCAGCCTCCACGACTCGAAATTAGATTTGGAAATGGCGAACGACCGCGCACGTGTCGTAACCGTGAAGGATAGCGAATCCGAGCACGAAATTCGCTATTATTCGACCCTAATACCGAAAGAATCCCAGATTTATACGTCTGGATTTCACGCGATACTTACCAAAATTCGATTAAGCCGTAGCTTGTATTCGAAATTTCAAGATTTCCATTCGAAAACTCGAAAATGCACGGAGCGGTGTGAAATGTGTCTATACTCTTCCCCCAAATTCAACACCTAAGGGCGGATATACCGTATCTGGAGTCCATAAAATTGGATTCATTTAATCACTTATTGACACTGTGTTGATATTAACTGCGCCAAGCGTAATTGGCAATAAAATTTGTCAAATCCAGTAAAATGAAATCACCATTCACGTTTGAAACGAGCTAAAATTTCAAAAAAATCTCTCATAGACTTTATTAAACTTCCAGTTCAATTATTTTTCACGAATTCGAAAAGTATTACATTTTTTAAATTCTCCTCCTATAGTACGAATTTTAATCAAATATCAGAGATAAACGATTTATTTATTTAACATTTTTACTGGGGTAACCAGTTGATAATTTCATAGGATCAGGGTTGGTGTTACATCCTCGTTCGTACCATGAATTTTGATCAGCGCTATTCGCGGAATAACGCTCGACGTAACAAAATCGTTCTAGATGTAGCAATCGGAATGAATTTTTTTTTAACCGGTCAGAGGCAATAAAGTAGGAGGGATATGCAAGGAAAACGCCAGAATGCGTCGCGTTACCGCGTTTCGAATTTTAATGGCCCGGTGGAATGATAAAGCGGTAATTAATCGTTGTCCATTGCTGCCGTCGTGAGATTTCAATGGATGCGACGCTTGGCGTCTTTCCAAATAATTATTCCTTCCTTTTTCGCCAATTAATGTTCATATATTTTTCCTTTCGAGATAGTGTTCTCCTTTTTTAAATTCCTTGTTCCTTCTTCCTTTTATGACAAATTTTTCGTCGGCAGAGGAGAAATACAACTTTTACTTCAAATATCTATTGTTAGATTTGTATAATTTATTGCAGCGTGGAAAGGTATAGAAAGATAATTTGCTTCCTTTATATTCGATGTATTTTGACGAGCAACAAAAAAATCAATAATGTTTTTATCATTCGTGAAGCATGGAGATATAGTTGATGCTTGTTACTTGATTTTTATCAGTTTTCAATACAGAAAGTATAAGAGGATTCGTTTTATGTATAATTTCGAACGAAATTCCTGATCGTTTAGACAAAACTTTATCGTATCGGGTCATTCTGGCTAATGGAAGCGGAATTTTCAATCCTTTTCACCGATGCGAAATATTTTAATCGCATTTCAGCGAATAGAGGGCTTTCTTAACATTTTCTCTTCAAATTAATTCCTTTACCAATTTTCTTTTATTAGCAATTACACATTCTGTCCTCTCTCTCTCCCTCCCTCTCTCTCTCTCTCTCTCGATGAGGCTTGTAAAATGTCCGAGAAATATCGACATGTAAAGCGATAGAAGAATTAAAAGTAAAGTAATAATATTCCTTAGGAGCGAGACGCCATTCATTATGAATTATGGGACGTATAATGGACGCTCTCCCTGACAAATGAGTTAATGCTCCCTCGATGGACCTGTTTAAATCGTTAAGCACCATTAGCGACTTGAAAGTCTGATTCGTAATGGAAAAGAGTGCTGGCGGCAAGCCGGGCGCGTATCGCGACGGATTTTCGCGAAAATTCAAGGACTTAAGGAATTTTAATGTAACCGCGGAGGCAGCTACCGCGCGCAAGCCTGTTTAAATATCCACAGCAGCGAAGAAATAATTCAACAGCTCAGCCAAGACAAACACTGAGCGATGCGAGATATTTAGGTGAGGAACCGTGTTCGTTTTTACGAGACGCATACCGAAAACGTTGCTGGCCGGGTAAAATTCAGTTGCGCCAGTCTCATTTAGGTTTCCTACTACACTCAGAAAATACGACTGGCACTGATCAAATTACGCCGGAGCGTGCTTCGACTACGAACGAAGTTTAAAGGCCTGTGGGCGCAGTGTATTAAATCCAAAGGGAGACACTGGCTGCTTCAAAATAGCGGCTGTTATTTGAGCGAACGAAGTAAGTTTACGAATGAAGATTCCGCATAAATTAGAAATATATTTTTAATCGAAAATAAATGTGGAGTGTGATATCGAGTGAGAGAAATTGGGAAATTTTGGATAATTTTAACACGTGACAACAGTTTCATTAAATGAATTGAATAATTGGTTGATAGAGACCTAAATGCTTGTGAAGGCGCAAGGTAGAAAGGCGTAGCATGCTTTCAGTGGGGTGTGGGTTCCGTTGCAATTGGAGTCGAGTTACTAGGTAGTTTGAAATCGTAGTTGATCATTAAACATCGGCGTATCCCATAATTAGTTAATTGTAACGTTACATTGGTTACTTAACCGCTTACGTCGTAAAATTACTGTATGTTCGTACGTTTCAAGGATCTCGTAAAAAAATGGCCAAATACTAGCCTATTTAAATGAAGTAACAAAGAATAGAGAGTAATTCTACATTCAGTAATAGCACGATCGTTGTTACACTCAATTTTGTTCGTCGAAATATGATCTCATCCTGGTTTGCAACAAGAAATAATAAAAGAAGTAAAATTTGTAGAATTTGTGGGTCAGGAACAAGTATATACATATGTATATCATTCCCTGACGAATCGATGGATAAATAATTGTTCATTGTTTTACGCTGCTCAGTTTGACATCATTATTATCCCCGTCAGTTGGCGTCATAATAGCTGTGAACGAGGATGATGTGGTCAGAGACCTGGAAAAGTCTGTAAATAATTTATGTTGCGTCACATCTACGTGCAAGCGTGAGTACGTTACTATAAGCAATTCTTCCGTTTCTATTTACATCAGTCCTTTGTGCGGTTTAATCGAATCTCTGGTGTCTATTCAGTGCGACTTTTAATTGCTCCTGGTCATCCCATAATGGGATGCAGAAGGGATGCAGTCCTGAATCTGTGGTGTCAAATCCTCTCTAATTCGAACGACTTTTGATAACGACTTGCGATAATGAATGAACGTAATCTCTTTTTCGAAAGTTGGCGAACTATTGAGGAGGGTTGGCTAATTATTCGGTGCGCTATTGATCGCAGACGCTATGAAGATTAATCGAATGTTTTTTGCAAACGAATACCTTACGCGAGCTTTTCACTATTATTTTTAAACGTAATTGAGCGTTGTCTGAAATTTGTCTAATTTCGTAATTCAGTCTCGACTCGATTCGATGGTGGTACACTAATTATTAGCTATAAGTGAAGGGATATGCTAATTGGGGAAAAGAGTTTTGTCGCGAAAGTTCTCGATGGTTCTCCAGCTGTCACTTCTGAACTAAATCTAATGGAAAATTGTGCTAATTATAGCAATCCTCTAGCTACCTCTGGTGCGTCGTAAAAGCTTAAAAGTTGACGACATCCTTTACGCATCTGTTCTCCAGTGGCGTGGTTTACTACACCGTGGTTTCGCGAAACTTGGCCGTTTCTCGGGCTGGATATTCATTTTAATACCAGGATAACTTCAGTGTCTACTACAACTTTTCCCCGCGACAAATGCGCGATATTGAATTAATGGACTTTAGAAGTCCATTTCCTCATGCTTCGTACGTACAGTTTCGCATTTAAGCTGTAACACTGAAACAATCTCATTGTTCGTTCTTTTCTGCCTTTTATTATACCCATGCATACCCATGCATACCCATGCATTATTTTTTCTTTCGTACGTTCTCCTTCTTTCCGTTCGTTCTCCCGTTAATTTCTGATTTTGTTCTCTGAATATTTCGTGAGCGCCGATTGTGAGGAACCAGAAAAACACAGAAAATAGAAATTCCAACAAACCCTTGTCGTTTCTCTTTCCCGTGATTCTATGTATCAGTGAAATTTCGTACTTCGCAAACAGGAAGGTCGTAAACGGCGTTTGGTCGTGATAATTTTGAAGCGAGCGATGCGCTGCCAGCATGATTATCTTCCCGTCCCGCTTTCACGGTTTATCGTCGCAACTGCAAGAAGCATCTGGGCTAACGATTCAGGAAAATTGTTAGGTTGTTTTAATATTGCGACTTTGCCGCGCGTCCCTCTCCATTAGCGCGCGAAGTAACACTCTGATTTATTAATATATGATGTTGTAATATATTTGTTTAATTGCTCAGCGGCAAACTGCAGGATTGTTCGAAAGTCGCTTTGATTCTTTTATTCTAAATCAGCTTTAGTCGCTTGTATATCGGCTGAACAAATATTCGGAATGCATAGGATACAGTCCATAAATTTCAATGCTGTTTTACAATGTTTACGAATCTCACGATTGAACGTAGCTTTATATAACTCGAGATAAAAGTTTTTCCTTTCTATTTGATTTTCTGCAAAAAAATGTGCGAAACAACAAATATCCATTATCAATCTATTTCCGCGTTCAAAATTCGACGGTCTCTCAAGGTTTTTAAAAATCACGACGAATTAATTCTCCAAGTCGACGGAAATATACTCGAGTTTCTGAGGGTGAACCGTTTTACCTTCTGCGCAACGCGCAGATCGTTAGCATACGAAAAAACGGAGAAAACGTAAGCTTAGCGACCTCGCTATTCTCAGTTACTCACCTCTTATGAAATCCACCGCCATCTCCAGACCGTACGTGTCCTTATCACAATCGTCAAGGATGTGCGCCCCGATTTTCACACCCGGCAGAATGCCCTCGCCCTCATTGAGGTTATCCAGGGTGTAAAGCCTCGCCTCCAATGCTTGTACTCCGCTCTACGGCATAACAGGGCCGCACGTGATCGGGTCCTCCCTCTCGTGCAACAGCATAAACCCTCCGAGGACGAGGTCGCCCTCGACGACCGCCTTCTTCTTCACTGGTCAGGCGACGAGAACCTGCGCGCTCGGGTCCATAGATCGGAACTATCTGCGGCCGTATCGAATCAGATGATGAGTTTCCGGGTTCTCGAACCGGAAGCCACGCTCGTGTCGCGCCCTCAAACGAGCGCGATCCCTTTCCGCGTCGATGGACCAGCCCGGGGTGGAAAGTCTCGGCGAAGTTCCTGATTAATTTTTTCACGATCGATCGACTCGCTATTGGAGTAATCGTCGCCGTCGTCGTCGAGTCGAACATGCTCGGAGCTCAATAACCATCTATCGCCCGGCTCGCTGTTGGCCGAGCACATGTATATCAGCACGGCAGGTAACAGAAGCTTCATGACTTCATAATTGTGAATGGTTGAGCTTGCGAACGGTTTCACACGTTGTCCTGTGTTTGCGTCGGGTGGTGGGTTCTTCAAGTCCATGGTTTCTAGTTACGTTGCGTTGCGGCGTTGGATGGTACATCGCGATGGTAGTCGATGGTGCCACGGCCTTTATGGGGCCACTGGAACCGGCTGTTTTGGAGCAAGAAAGTTCGATCCGTTTCACTTTCGCTGAGAGTTCCGCTGGTCTGATACTAATTGCTGAAGTTCTGCGATCGGGTAAAGAAACGAAGAGTGGAGGTTGACACGGCGCTGCGGAAGTTTAGAGTGATGAATGGGTGATCGTGGATGGTGACTTGTTTGCGGGGTAACCGGAGTAATCGTTCGTTCCACGTGGAACTGTTGATTCGTTTGGTAGTCTCGCGATATTCCGGATTTACTCGAATGTCATGGGAAATTTCTACCTAGCTTTGCTCCTCCCAAGAGAGCTCATCGGGAAGGAAAGTAAGCAACATTTGCTTTTGGCCACTGTTCGTTAGCAGTTACCCCTTTGTCGTCAGTGGTACGGTTCCTGTTTGCTTCTAAAACTTTTGTCACGATTACAAATGTTTCTCCTAGGCTTGGGATCCTTATTTTTCTTTCGCAAATATTCGCGAAATCGTCTATGTGTCGCGACTGCTTCTCGATAAAATTCCGAGTCGAACTTGAGGCAGGGCAATTTTCTTACGTTTACATGTCGACGAGATCGAAAGCCTATTTGAAAACGCCGCGCCAGCAGCCTCGGAACTATCGGGATTCTCTGATTGGATAATTTCGTCGGAGAATCTACAGGGCATGGACCAGTCGGTGCCATGACAGCAAAAGTGTAAATTGCTTTTGATTTGCAACGAGCCACTCGCGTTCCGATAGCGACCCGATCGCTTCGCGAACTAATTAAAAACTTTGACACGTCGCGCCCTTCTTGGTTCTCGTGTCTTCGGTGGCTGGTGGAGCTTCCTTTCTCCGTTCGAATTACCGTTTATCGCGCCCGCGATAATTCGTTACGAGGCGTACCTGTTGCTCCGCGGTGGTGGCCACGAAAATCTATTTCCATTTCATTATGCCTCCCTCCCTTTCTCGTCGCTGTGATTTTTCGACCGCTCCCCGTGTTTTTTCAAACGCGACGAACTGTTACGCAGCGCATTGTAACGAGGGATGTGGTCGCGTTACCTGTTGCGTCCCTCGACGAGGAACCGTTACCTGGTCTAGCGTAGTTTTGTCCGACTCTATCTGGAATTGGATCACGGATTGTCTAGGAACTAACTCGACAACGATCGATATTGAGAACGCGACGCCTTGCACCGATGCCACTCGATGGTTCCAAGTGGCGCTGGCGGACGTCTGGATGGCTACTCTGTCGAACGCCTGACGGAGAACGGACGTTCGTTTTGTGGGCGTTCGAGGATCTTTTCTACGAGATCTATTCTATTGGTCATTACTGATTTAGTTCAGGGAAGTCAACGATCAGAATTTCCAATCTCTACAGTTTTTAATTTGCATAATTATGATTAATAAAGTTTTTAATTCTCAAATTTTAACTCATAATTCATCGCGAAACACTTTTCAGGTTCGAACCGTGTACAATTTTGACAAAAGCTGTAGGTGTTGGCGAAACCTGTGTATAATAAATATAAATGACGCATTGAGTAATTAAATCCCACGTTCTGTAGTAATTGAGAATCAAGCCAAGGATGGTGGTTAATAATGCGATGAGTTCATGCTGTATTCAAATGGCACAAATGGCACTGTCTATTGCTGATGAAACTGTATGGTGTACAGTGGTATTTACATATTTTTTTGGATCTATTCTATTGGTCATTACTGATTTAGTTCAGGGAAGTCAATGATCAGAATTTCCAATCTCTACAGTTTTTAATTTGCATAATTATGATTAAGAAAGTTTTTAATTCCCAAATTTTAACTCATAATTCATCGCGAAACCACGATTGGAATCGATCAAATTGGAATAAACGGACGGATATTTTATTGTATCTGTTTGGTATTCGCTATTATTCTGTGGCTAAATGGAGATGGTGTATAATTAATGTAAAAAGTTCCCGAGAGAAAGTTTGCTGAAGCACTGTTAGTTTCTGTTTCAACCGCGATGAATAGAATATAATATTATATTACAATTTCGGAATGTCATTGAAAAACAAAGGAGCCTTTCCAGATAGCCATAGGCTTTTTTCTTTCATTCCATTTTGTCTGTCTGCCTAGTTTTTCCTTTTTCGTACAAAACTTCATCACGTTGAAAAAAATTCGCATATACTGTGGAGCATTACGAAACTTTTGACATGAAAATTTATATGACTTTCTAAATGATTCGGTTAAACGGACGTGAAAGAGAATAGAGCGTTGCAGTGTGCACGTATCAGTTTGTTTTTCCCTCGAAATTAATCTCAATTAAATTACAAATAAGTGAAGTCTTCTGTCAGTTAACAGCATTAATTGGTTGTGGGGAAACATTCGTATAATTTTTACTGGACTTCCTATTCCGCTAGAATTGCCAAATAATACATTTTTATCGCCAGAAAATATCTTTTAAAATGTAAACATTTGTTATTCGCATGATGGAGTATATTATATATCTTTTTCTTTTTATAAAAATTAATTTATCAAGCTAATGTGTGGTGGATTATTGGATACAGAATGGATTTGTTTCCTGAACCGACATAAACATTTTTCATCGTTACTTCCAGTAATTATCTTTGAGCATTCTGGAACGAGTGATTTATGAATGCGTTGAAAAATGTAAACCACAGGAATAACTGGTCCACGAGACACATCTGTTCATTTCTCTAAGTTTGGGGATTATTTTTTAATCTGATTTGCACGCTTTGTGTAGTGAGGGCCCGGTTCGCGGTGTTCCGACTTTGAAATTTACTTTTTTTAAACGGCTTCCTGAAAATGTTAATTACAAAAGGCATCGGCGATGATATGGAAGCTACGACTGGTTTCACCGCTTACTCGGTAATTAAATTTCTAATTAACAGATCTTACGCTCGAAGTCTCTAATCTGACCGATTACGGTCAACGACGGATAACATTTACTTTCCTTCATTCATTACCAGAAAATTGTACCGACGCGTGCTTCTGGTAACGCTATCTCGAAAATGTTACTCGAACCTACGAAAAAAGTTTTCAAACAGTCTCTTTTCTTTTTCCTTCATTTTCATTGAGACAATTATTCACTAGTTTACGGCGCAATTACTCCGGCGATAACGTTCTTGCGTGCGCGACAAGCACAGGATCGCGTAAATTGCTATAAAACCGCGGCAGCTGCCACTTAACGAACGTGGTATTTTTCAATCACCTCCGTCTCGTCAAGCTGTATTGCCAGAGAATTTCAGAAGTAATCTTCCAAACTGTTTCTCGTGTTATATCATGCGCTAAGCGTAATCGCATGGGGATTAGTTTCTCCCTTTCGCCATTGTTTCATTTTTGTTTTAAACGATTTTTGTTAAACAATGTGTTCATTCTTTACCCGCGAATGAATTTCCGTAGTTAATTTCTTTTTGCTCCTCGCTCGAATAATTTTGCCCCCCGTTTTATCCAATGGATCGATCGATTACACCCGTGTCTTCAATGTACTCTGTTATCAGAGAGATATTTTAACGATGCTTACGATTTTCACATCGGTGACGGAACACCACTGTGACAATAGCAATTTCATGGAATCGTTCAATAAAACGCCGAAAAACCGCGGCAGGATTCGTGGGAAACGAGCCGGTCGGTTTTTCGTCCACTTGTTTGACTCTTCGTACACATTTCTTCGGCCACAATAATCCAACGGCATCGTAGGACAGAGAGCCGTTGGAGTAGTTTGAGCACGCGCGCGCGGCCCCGTGTCGTAGCAGCTACTGACTGGCTCTGCGACTGTATCAACACTACCCTCCTGTGGAACGCATCAACCCTCCGCCACCCTCGAAGCCCTGCCTCGTTCCCTACTACCCTGCCTTCCTTCTCCCTCCCGTTCATTCTCTTCCTCGATCCTCCAAACCGTCTTACCCTGTCCCACGTCACGCCTCGCGAATCCTGTTCCTTTCATTTTGCCGCGTGCAACTGTTTAAATTGTCGATCATAATTCTCTCGCGGGTAGGAATTAAAGAAAGCCAGAACGAAATGTAAAGAAGAGAGGAACGGAAGAAGTGGAAGTTTTCTTTATTCCACCGGTTGTCAGCATTGGCACTTTTAGACTTGTAAGAAGTACTTTGATAAATTATTGTCGTCGTACGTAAGGAGCTAATCCCGTGATGGCGGGTATGCGCGTGTGCGCGTGTCCCATGTAGATGGTCTGGGAGCGAAAGGCGAGGAAAATAACGGGACTGGGGTTGTGTCTTTTATTTATTTCTCGAAGAGTTCCCGGAGGGAGGCCCGACGCGCCAGTCATGACGCTGGGACGGTACTTCGATGCGACTTCTTCTGCTTATCTGCTGTTTTCTTTGGTAATGTTCTTTAGATTGCTGCGAAAGTTGGTTCACGGGGAGGCTGGAGGTAATAAAAGACAAATTGTAGAATATTACGATTCGGTTAAGCGGAGCAGGTTACTTCTCGCAGAATGAAGCTGCAGAATTTTCCCTTCTTCGGTTCATAACTTCGGCTCTGTCACCGAGATAGAAGAAAAAATTTGACGAGTAATTATAAATTTCCAAGCCGTCACGTCGCGAGTTGGGAGTTTCATATCGAATCCACATTGAGCATTACTTACTACGCGTTTCGGCGTTGCTTTGTGTTTGCAACCAGCGCGGTTCTGTTTCGTTGTCCGAAAGTTTCGCGCATCGCGTTCTCATTAAATTCAAGCGTCGAAGTTAATCGGGTTCGTAGCGATTCCCGGAACAAGTTCCCGCAACAGGAACGAACAGTGAGGGAAAACTGATGCGAGCCATCCAATTATAGCGGCGGATCGTGTAGCTATGTCGGACAAGACGCGCGATTATCGGGTTTGTCAAATGGCGGACAGATTTATTTTTCGAAAAAGAATTTCCCTTTTGACGGGTGCGTGACAGTTATACGACACGTCGGATGCTTTTTCATGGAGCCAGCGCATCGATTCGGACCGCTTTTGGCTTTGTTTTACTTTAACGTTTCTCTTTTTTCGCTCGTTCCCCTTGTATTATTATTCCTTTCATTGCATCATGCCGGATCGCTCCTTCTATTGGAAACTTGTAATGGGTGCGGTAGGTTTGAAAGGATTCGAGACCAACATCGCAGGAAATGCCATAACGGTATTGCTCGGGCATTACGTCGCGTCGATGGTAGTGGTGTGCAGCGACATAAAAAAAATTCCCATGTTGCAAAAGGACGGAAATTACTTCAAAAGCGAGTTCAAGCTCCTCCTTCTTTGACCTCTCCGTCGAGACATTAATTTCGTTTTCCTTTTGGCTCGAGTAAAACGGCGATGTTTGGAATGGAACTTGGAACGAGATGGATACACTGGAATAAAAGTGAATGATGTGTAGTAAGCATCTGTGCGGATGAAGTATGCGATGCCGAAAAACATCATCGGCGACGTGAATTTCATTGGTTCCTCTAGACTCGATGAATCTCCATATCCCTTGCAGTCGATGGTGAAAAATAGGATGACACGTGCAAGCGTTAAACGTTCCTTCACTAAGTTCCGAGAACTGGGTGCCCAGAACTCGTTACGGAGTATCTTATTAACGAAAGCGTTCGCTTTTTGCCTACGATATCCTAACTGAATATTATCCCTCGCAACAAGCAGAGAGGCGTTATATTTACACGATAAGGAAAGTTTATGAGGCAATTTTCTTCACGAACAAGCCACAAACTTCTGCGTAATTTCAGTCCTTTCCTTTCAGTGGTTTCGTTCCTTCTTTTCCCCTAATTTTCCCGCCCCATTTTTTGATATTTATCGTCTAGTGGTAAAAAACCAGAAAATAAGTATCTACACCTGAGACATCTCTCTGGAAAAAGAAGAAATTTCGCGCGATCATTGTATCCCATTGAACGTTACCCTAAATAATTCGTGGATTGATGGTTAATTGAAAGTTTAATCGACCGTTTCCTTCAGTGGACAAGGTTGCTTGTATCTTATCTAGTCGGATTATCACAATTAAAACGAAATCCGATAAGGGCGATTCGATATTTCAGGATAATTGATTCGATGCGAATAATGGGAGGGCTTTCTAGACCGTTGAAAATTCCAGGTTTAAAATGTTACAGGCATTGTTGCATTATTCATCGAGGAAAATGCGATGAACGCGGGAAACGCGTAGTCTAATTTCAAAGAGCAAATATCTGCAGCTACGATCGAAGTTTCATCTTTTTGAAGAAACACTTTCATGTCGTAGAGGAGAGGTCAGAAAGTGGAGAGTGGCTGCGCATGAGCGGGCGTAGAGAATATTTTTTCAGACTGCTGTTGTTATCGCTAGGCGAATTAACTTTTTAATCGCCGCGTGATAAAAGAAGATAACGATGGATAAATTAAAATCTGCATTTTAACAGGTTATGAAATGACGTTGCTAATGAACAAGTTTGTATCTTATAAATATTGAAAATCGATAAACGCAGAGGCAGAAATGATACAACTTTCATTTTTTTTCTCACTTTCTCTCGAACAAAACGTATGCGGCGAAACCGACGAGTCTGTTCGATTTCGTCGGCACAAAGGGTGTATGATTGTGTTTGGTGGTTCGCTATAAATTGGTTACAACTACCTTTAAATATACCAGCATCGAAACATCGTCGATCGTTATACAATTCTCGAGTCGTATAGGAAATGCATATGAAGTCTATTATACTGGGCTTCCTCTATTACACTAGGCATCCTTTATGGTACGAATTTTCATATTTTCTTCATAGTTTGCAGCATGAAAATTTAATGCAGTCATTTCGAATTGGCTGCGAGGTGAAGAGGTGTATCATTTTAATTCGAAACGTTACATTTTTCAGTTAACAGGAACGTTGCTGAACCAGGATGCTTTAATTTTTCCATAATGAAATGTTGCTTCTTATTTTTGCCTCCTTTTAATTAAATTTTATTATTCTGTAACGAGGCGTCACTCGATTCCGTTCGTTGAAGCTGCACACCTCTACCTCTCGCACTTCCGGCTTGTGAGCGAATTTTTTCTCTCTTGTGTTGTTTAACGGGTGTTTATTAACATTCACTTGAGCTTCGCTGTTCGTTTTCAGCGTCACCTTAAAGTTCTCTCGAGATCTCGTCGTTCTGCTCCCAGCGGTTATGAGTACAAACTGCTCCTTCTTTTATTCTTCAGTTCCTTGAAAATCGAATAAATTCGCTATTTTTCCACCTCATCCGTTTCATAAATACAGAATACACCATGGTTCTTATTTTTATTTACATGACTGGCTACCTGGCCGTGTCAAGCGTCGACGGTTACACGAAAAATCGTCCAACAGAGGACGAGTCTTCCACCAGAAGAGATGCTTCCGCGTTTATGGAATATCTGAAGCATCGTTCACGAGTTAATGAGTGTGAACGAGAAATTTCTGTGTCGCTCTTCTTCATACTTTTTTTTTTCACTCCGTCTTAATTAATGATTAATTGACACTATCGTAGCGTCTCGTCTTCTTTGATATACTACGTGAAATATCTTTCCGTTTGAACAGGAAAATCGTGGACGGTGACACCTGATCCGTGCTCTTATTTGTAAATATTTTTGTCTAATGAATAAAAAAGAAGACACGTTAATATATTGCATGTTAATGCAATGAAATTGGAAATTCTTCTCGGAAGCGCGACTAAAAACATTTCCAAACACCAACGTAGTAGAAATTACGACACTGGGTTTGATCTGCAACGACTACAGTCGCAACAAATCGAGGAAGCTTTTCCATCAGGAAATTGCAATTTCTTCGTTCTGGAATTTCCGTTGACCCGAAACACGAATTCTTTCAAAGCTCCGTTTCATAATGAAATCGATAGCTCGATCCCAATTGTTTTACACGACGCCCCACGAGTTACAAAGTAAATTCCTAAAACGCTACGCGAGAGGGAATATTTTAAAAACCTAGCAGCCAACTTAATTTATCCTTTGCGAAATATTGCCAGCGTGCTTTTTAAGTAACGTAGGGAAACAGAGAGGGAGAGAGGGAGAGAGAGAATACGAGCAGGGGCGAAAAAATAGATAAATGCATCTAACAGAAATATGGAACTATTTCAAAGTCAGTTTACCAAAATATGTACGTATCAGAGAATCCGTAATTTTTTTCTCGTTTGCCATTTTAATCGATTTCAGTCTTTCAGAAATTACATTTACGTCGTCTGATATGGACACGCAAACGTACTGAAATTTTCAACCGGATAAACATTGTTTTTATCATATCAACAAGTTTTTACTAGATCGTGGCATTGCTTCGATTTTGTCATTATCACCCCCCCCCCCAACTTGAGTTGGTCGCTTCATGAAAAATGGAGGTTCTAAACTGTTTGTCCGGAAGTAAGTCGTGACAAATTATCGCGTTCACTGTTCACAGTAGCGTTATCTACGCGTATTTACGTGCACCTTCTGGCCAGAAATTGATGTTTCCTCGCGGTGAAAATTAATGGAAATTTAATATCAATCCCCCGGTTGTACGCGAATAATAGAGCCGATATTCGCGTGGGAACGTCGCGAAAAGTATCCGCGTAATCGAGCGTCTACATTAGACGATATCAATTGGAAATTTCTGCGAAATAACGAAAATTCTCGTTAATTTATATGCGCGATTTCCCTGACTGTGTTTATACGAGAATATAAACGTTTCCAATTTAACTATATAATTATAAAAATCGTTCTCTAGGGATCGCTCGACGGTGCCGACATTTTTCTTTTCTGCGCAAATCGTAATTAAAATTGAAATGCGATTCGACTAATTTCAATGGGAAAGTTAATTATCCACGAACAGCTAGGACGAGGAAAACGAAAAAGCTGGAAGCCTTCACGTGCAAAAGGAGGTCAACGTGGTATTACAATAATCATATGCTAACTCAACTAGTTTGCCGTTATATTACATTCATTACCATCGGACTTTCGTGTAGTTATTAACTTCAACCTGTGTAATTTAATAAAATTCACGTTCAGTAAAGAGTTCATTTGCAAAGCAGCGTATTTGACGTGTTCCTTTATACAGAAGAATTTTATACAGCCAGTGCGCTGGGCACAAAAGTTTGTTCCTTTACGCGAATAAAGTACATAATTTTCATACCATGATTCCTTTTTCATCTCTCTGTTTTATTCAATTTTAGACGAGGTTTTCCTCGAACGCGTCACGATATCGTGGCCAACCAGTGGGTTATGAAAATTGTTGAAATATTTACGCTATGGAATTACGTATGTTCCCTACGTACGAATCTCCCGATACGTATACGTGTTCCACGTTCGCTGAGAAGCTTTAAAAGAAAAAGAAAAAAAGAGGAAAAAAGAGGACGTCGGAAAAAGAAAAAAGTGGAAAAGGCTAGGCGAGAGTGGAATAGCAACACCTCCACGTCCGATCTGCAGAATATCCGAGTGCACGCGTTTTAAGCACTGCCCATAAAAATATTAATAAAAACTCGAATACTACTTTGAATATCAACGAGATTGCGTCAGCAAGAGTAACTGGGTGGAGGAGCTTGGACGTTAAAAACTGTAACCCGCATTACACCTACCATTACTTTGTAGCGAGATTAAACGTTGAGGTTTGAATATTTAATTGAACAAGTAGTGAGGAACGGCATTGCACCGACGATAGACATTCGCGGAGTAATAAAGCGTGCTTCTTATTGAGCTCGTAAAATTTCTGCATTTATGGCTAGCGTGCTTCGTGTTTAGTTTATAATATAGGCAAGTTTCTGGAAAAGTATGTGTACGATTGTACAATTTTTGTTACTTTTAATTTTGCTCTTGTTTGAGGAAAATTGTTGGTCACTTAATTGCCAGTCTGGTATATTGATTGATATCACTGAAAATTAGAGAAAGAATAAATGGTTTTATATATCGGCAAATATTTCTAAATCTAATTGAATTACGCAAATAGTTGTAACAATTCGAGTTTCGTGAAGATTTTTAAAAGTTATCAGATTTTGATATTGGAGAGATTGTTGTTACCGGTAAAAGCTACGAGTTAGCAGTGAAAGCTCTACTACTTCCCTTACGACTATGATCAAAGTACGATCACCAAAGTCGTACAATTTTACTGTCTTTCGAAATGTTACCAATTCAGCATATGGCTCCAAATAGGTACCGGAAGTAGCAATAGTGATCCCAGTAGATGCATCTTGTCCGCGATAATAATACATAAATGATTAAGAAGTAAACTCGCGAAAAATAACAATAATTCTCCTTTAAAACGTAAATGTAGCTTTAGTTTACATAAAATTTATAAATCATTATTACCAATAGTTGTGAGTAATCGTTAAGAATATTAATTGGTAAAAAAAATTGCGAAAATCGCTAAATTACGGCCAATTTTAACGAAAAATCAATTTAAAATTTAAGCGCAAGGGTGGGGAGCCATGGGTATATAAGGAGGGCACTTCCGCTGTTTTAATCAGTTGCTCGATAGACGCGGTACCGATCGGAGCTCCTCTTGGGCCTAGTTCAGGAAGATGGACCATGATCAACGTGTTATGATGGTGGTGGGGGACCACGAAGAGGGTGCTGCCCTCCATGGTGGCGGACACTGGTCAGCCTGATGATCCCTTGGTAGGTGACAGTGGTCAAGCGAGCTGAGTCGATGGTGGTGGATCACGGAGAGGCTGCTGAGCCCCATGATAGTGGACACTGGTCATCGCGATAACCCCTTGGTAATGGAAAGTGGTCAGCGAGCTGAGTCGATACTGGAGGATTACGGAGAGGGTGCTGCCTGCTTAGTAGTGGACAATGGTCAGCTAGCTGAGTCGATGGTAGAGGATCATGGAGAGGATGCTAGCCGCTGATGACGTCACTTGTCTGCGAACGGTGAGTTTGTACAAACCGAATTTTTAATTAGAGGTGGTGGGGTAGATGAGGTAGCAGTAGTAGTAATTTTGATATATACTTGAACAAACTGGAGGGCTATCAGCTAGCGCATTCGACTGAATGCTAGCATATATAGCCCTCCTATTTTATATAATTGTAATCGTTCTTTTTATTAGTTTATCGGTTTAAAAAATGAGAGATTGTTATGTGTTGAGAATAGTTTCGCGATTGAATGACTAGTGTATATCGCGAACACTCTTGGGATTGAACGATTAGTTTTATTACTTTTATTAGTTTTATGATTTATTATTTGTTTTTCTTATTTTTCAATTTTAATTTTCTTTTTGCTACCAAACTTTTGTATTTGAAGAATTTAGCTTTTTGCAATTATTACCGAATTTTTGACGCCGAATTTTTGTCTCCGAATTCTTGACATATTACTGAAATATTTTTGGACTTCAGAGAATTGAAAGTCCACACCTATTATATGTTAGATTTATAATAAAAATAGTTTATTAAAGTAACGATATAACAAAATAAAAATAGTGTATTAGAGTAACGATAAAAGAATTCCTAATAAGTTGCGTGCGTAAGCAAATAGCCATGCTGCGCACCGTATCCATTTGGCATTACACAAGTTTAAGAGAAAAGTTGAATGAAATCTTGGTACCTCAGTGCCGAGGCTGCATATAATGGAAGGGTGGATGGGATTTGTGTTTGGGGATAGGTCCCTGCGTACTCATCTCTAAACGTGGAGGCAAGTATGCAGGGACCTAATTCCTTGATAACGTTTTTGAAAGACCGGTCTTTCTAAAACGATATCGAGTAACATTAGATTTAAGACTTAGATTTAAGAGTTAAATTTAAGAGTCAGATTCAAGAGTCAGATTTAAGTTATTTGCGTAAGGATATCAATGTTCGTTGCGATGTTCTTGTCAAGTGTCGATATTATTCCATTATTCCATATTCTGTTTTATTTCGCATCTCTTTTCGTTCGAATTCTTACTCTGTCATTCTTCGTTGGTATCTGATCTCGCTCCTTTATCTCGTACTTCAGATTTCTGTGAAAATAAATCAAATTTCTGCGTTACTCGTGGGATCGCCGAGGGATGAGAATACATCTTTAGTTAGAATTAATCTAGATTTATATGCTAAATAAAATAAATAATCTTACCCAAAGTAAACACAACCTATCCCTATTTTCCTTATACTTCTCGTTTAAGAAAACAGAATTACTAATTGATCTAGTGCAAATCAATTCATATTTGCTTGGTATTAATAAATCATTTAGCTGCGCATTCGCTTGCATGCATCGCATGCTGCATGTAAGTAAGGGTCCCTGCGCAGTCACCTCCACGTGGTGGACCTGGGCCCTTGGTAACGTTTTCGAGAGACTGCTCTCTCGAAAACGATATCAAGCTAAGGACTACGCGCGTAGACATAAGTATTGTTGTAAACTCGGTGCTAGAAGTACCAAACTAGTTAGAAGACCATGCTTCGTAACTTCTGATAAAGCTAGATAGATTTTCCACTTGTACAAAGATTACATAGATTTACCTTTAACAATTTTCCATGATGCTCATTCATTCTATTATTTCATTAACTTTACGCGAGATTAGAATAATTTAATTACTGGTACTTTTAGCACCGAATATTTTGCAATACAATTTAAATTTTCCAAGTCCTTTTCAGGACGTTGAAACTTTAAATTGGACAGCAAATAGTTTAGTTTAAGTTAATTTATAAGATCATATTTGTACTCATATAATGTAAATTTATAATTGTGCGAGCCTTTCCCTCTTATCCTGACTCATTTAAGTTAATTTTTACTATTATATTTGTACACTTGTGTAATGTAAATTTGTAATTGTGTAACCCTTTCCCTCTTATCCTGACTTCTCTCACTTATCACAACCGAGCGTAGTTATTCTCGCTTTAATTAGTTCGTAAGAATGGTATCCCAGTTCATTGGGTACTAACAGATTCTTCGATATGTGGTAGAATAGTTGTTTCGAAACCGGTATCTCGCATTTCTTTGTTGTCAGCGATAAAATCATTCATTTTCTATTCATATTCTATTCATAAAAACACGTCGGTCAAAACTCAGGGGCTCGTTTAAGAGAATCCTGCATAATCTATGGCAATTTCTATCTCTTTGTGGTATTTGTTCTCGAAAGAGATTGGTCTGATTGTTGGAAATTCACTCCATTCCTAATTTATTTTAATTTCTACGTTCATCGTTGGAACGTCGTTGGATACGTCTCTGAACGTAAAGTTTAATCAATGATTTTATATTTACCTATTTTGTGATCGCAAAGTGGTTTCATTATTCTTTTTACATTTGGAAATAAGAAAATGGTATTTTCGGTGAATATAACGTTGGAGATATCACTATGGTATTGTTTTACGTCAAAAAGTCTCCATTTCCACAATCTTTAAGATTCTTTCCAATTGCTTCACGCAAACAGGCTATACGAAATTCTATTAGGAGAATCACTATTAAGAGAATCTTGAAATTGGACGTATTTTCTCCGTTCTTGTCAAAAATTCATTGGTTTTGGGGCGAATTTCAACAACTTCACCAACTTCGTCGAGAATAATACCCCTAATCCTTTCCACTTCCTTTGTTATCAAATTTATATGATTACTATGATGAAATTGTTATGACTATTGTAATGAAATTGTTATGATTATTGCAATGAAATTGTTATGATTACTGTACCAAACTTTGTATATGTATTGTACTGATTATTGTAATAAAATTGTACGGAAACACATTCTTCTTATTCAGAGGGAAACACATTCTTCTTATTCAGAGGGAAACACACACTTTGATTTATTCCGTTTAATTTTGAGTCGTTTTAAAGTAGAATAATAGAATTTAAAGTATCCTTTCGTATTGCTTTTTGTGCAATACTTTAACTTTTGTAAAATAGAATCATCGTATAATCATTCTATAATAATGTTTCTCTCTGAATAAGAAAGTGTTTCCTTTTGCGATTCGTAAAGTCCATACTGCAATTTCTAGAATTCTTTGGTAGATTTTAGAAAATGTATTATGGATCTCGGTTTTTTAACTGAAATAGAGTCAGATCTCGGTACCTTCTGTAACGAGATCGTAAATATGTAATGGAGAGTGGATGGGATTTGGGTTTAGGGGTGGGTCCTTGCGTAGTCACCTCCACGGGGTGGACCTGGGCCCTTGGTAACGTTTTCGAGAGATTGCCTTCTCGAAAACGATATCAAGCTAAGGACTACGCGCGTAGACATAAGTATAATTGTAAACTTGACGCTAGAAATACCAAGCTGATCAAAAGATCGTGGTTCGTAGCTTCTAATAAAGATAGTTTGATTTTTCATTTGTATAAAGATTTCATAGATTCACTTTTAACAATTTTTTATTATTTCATTAATTTCGTTAGAGATTAGAATAATTTAATCACTGGTACTTCTAGCGTCGAGTCTTTTTCAGTACAATTGAAATTTCCAAGTCCTTCTCAGGACTTGGAAACTTTAAATTGGACTGCGAATAGTTTAGTTTAAGTTAATTATTGCCATCCAATTTGTACATTCATGTAATGTAATTTTAATAAGATAATCATCCCCTTTTATCCCGATTTCCCCCGTTTTTATTATTAATTATATATGGTGACTTCTATCTCGCTATGGTGTCCCTTCGATGAAGGGTTGTTTGATCGTTCGACGTCTGATGGTTTGACGTTTGAAGGTTTGATGGTTTGATGTTTGATGGCTTGATGTTTGATGGCTTGATGTTTGATGGTTTGATGTTTGATGGTTTGATGATCGATGGTTTGATGATCGATGGTTTGATATTTGATGGTTAGAAAATCACTTTCTTTCTGGTTTATTCTGGTTTACTTAAATCTCTGTTCGCCGTTGGAACGCCGTTGGATCGCCGCTGGATCGCTGACGGATGCGTGCGTTTTTAGTCATAAGTACTTGTATATTGTATATCTCTGTAATTTAATTGTAATCGTATTGTAAAGAAATACGTTTTCTTACCCGGAGAGAGAAATAACTGCTCCCCTTTCTTGCACCCCTCGTTTATCAAGACAGAACTTTTAATTTTTCTCGCGTAAATTAGTTCGCGTTTATTTGCTCGAGCACTCTAACTTTATGCTTCGTAAGATCGCTTCACGTAGATTTCCTCTTTTTTTCTTCTTCCTTTTTTCCCTTTCCTTTTTTTCTCCTTCGCTCGAGATTTAGATTATAATCGTCACGCAGGGAAACAGTTGCGACTCAATCAAACCGATGCGTGTTTGTCGTGGCCACCTGGATCTTCACGGGTTCAGCCGTGGACGCGCTCACGATGGAGCGGGCTGAGTGGTTCCCAACCCGAGGCGCTGGGGTCTGACCTGCTGTAAGACGGATTCGGGCGGTTCCACGAGGTTCGTCTCTATCGCAGAGCAATCCTAGAGTTGGGCCTCGCTGGGGTTCAGATGGACATCTCACTCACCGTCGGGGAGAGCGCGGTTGCGATTGTTTCGACGTAAGACGTGGCATAAAACTTGCTCGCGATTCGCGTCGGGTACGGTTTGCCAAATGGCTAACGCGGAAGCATCGGATTGGAATGCTCTTTAATATAATAGTAGAATTTAGAGTATCGTACCGTAGAACCTTTTGCGAGACACTTTCGTTTGTCGAAAGTGTTGGAAGAGTCACTTAATAAATCTCTCTTCGGGTAAGACAGTGGTATTTCTCGTCACCCCTTTCGTAAAGTCCATACTGCAGTTTCTAAATATCTGATAGATTTTAGGAAATGTATTATGGATTTCGCGTGTATTAAATTCAAGTAGAGTCAGATCTCGGTACCTTCTGTACCGAGATCGTAAATATATAATGGAGGGTGGATGGGATTAGGGTTTAGGGATGGGTTCCTGCGTAGTCACCTCCACGGGGTGGACCTGGGCCCTTGGTAACGTTTTCGAGAGACCGGCCTCCCGAAAACGATATCATGCTAAGGACTACGCACGTAGATTATATAATTAGTGTAATTAGGGAATAAGATATAGTTTAAGTTAATTTTTGCGTTCGCCGCTGGATCGCCGCTGGACCGCCGTTGGATGACTTGATATAACTTGTTAAATTTATCGTGCCTCATCGAAGGAGGGTTGTTTGATTCTTTAATGTTCGATGGGTAGGTGATTGATGTTCGGAAATCCGCTTAGTTTTTGGTTTATTCTGATTTATTTTAACCCCTCCCTTCGCCGCTGGAACGCGGCTGGATGTCGTGATATAACTTACTACATATTCTCCATTAATATAATTTAATTACGTTCCATCTTTGTTCCTTTCCCATGACTATTCTCATGCTAATCAATTCATTCGGTATTAGTAATCTATTCAGTGATCGGTAGATGAGTTATCTTAAGTATTGAAACTGAGAGCAGGTGTAGTTGAAATAGAAGTAATCATTCTGTGATTAAAGAAATATATGCGACGGTGGAAAATCAGGGAATTGTTTAAATAATCCGGCATCTCTCTCTCTCCATCTCTCTTTCTCTCTCTTTCTGTCTCCATGGTATCTTCCCTTGATCAAAGGTTGGCTCTTGATTTCAATAATTACAACAACAGAAAATTTAATTCTGTAGTCGCAAAGTGACTTCATTATTCTCTTTAAATTTGGAAATGAGGAAATGATATTTTCGGTGAATGCAGCGTTTGACGCATGGTATTGTTTTACGTAAAGAAATTGCCATTTCCACGTTTTCCAAGGTTCTTTCCAATTGTTTCACGCAAATAGGCTGTACGAAATTATAATTGAGAATGATTATTAGGGAATCGTGAAATTTGACGTATTTTCTCCGTTCTTGTCAAAAATTCAATGGTTTTGAGTCGAATTTCAACCAATCCTTTTCATTTCCATTCTGTTATCCAATTTTTGTGATTTCTATAATAAAATTCCTGTGATGTCAATAAATAATTTCAACAGATATTTCTACGTTCGCCGTTGGATCGCCGCTGGATGCGTATATTATTAGTCATAGATAATAGTAATTATAATTAGATAATAGTAATTGTGATAATAATTGTAATGAAATTGTAAGGGAGTATGTACATTGTCTTATCAAGAGCGAAACCATAGAATTTTTCCTCAAAATCCCCGTTTTATCGAAATTGAATATAATTATTCTTAGTCTCCATTTGCACACTACTGATGTTTATCAGTAATAGTTTTATTACTCTGCGTACTCGCTGGCATGCATCGCATGTGGCAAGCAAGTAGTGAGCACGCTAACTTAATGTTACACGTAAGTCGCTGCCATGAGTAGCTCCATGGGTCGAAAAGACCGTGGTTTGGAAAGTGGACAGCGCCGGAAACATTTAGTTAGCAAATCTACGTGATTACGTAGTACCACGTGAGTATGTAGAGTACCTTTGGTCACGTCGCGAATGTTATGTTCACTTTTCTCTTTGATTTATTACTTATCACAAGTTTGTCCAACTTTAATTACCTTTTTAATTTCTTTTTTTCAGAATAGAGTATAATAGAGTTTAGTGTTTATCGCATCGTAATCCCTTTTGAGAAACGCTTTAATGTTTCTAAAGTGTCGATAAAGAGACTTTGTAAATTACTCTCTGGATAAGAACATGATATATACTTCCAGTCCCTTCTTCCCTTTCGCGATTCGTAAAGTCCACGTTGCAATTTCTAAGAAAATGTACCATGGATTTGGCGTGTATTGAATTCAAGTAGAGTTGGATCTCGGTACCTTCTGTACCGAGATCGTCAACATGTAATGGAGGGTGGATGGGATTAGGGAAATATGGATGTGTTCCTGCGTAGTCACCTCCTCGTTGGTGGACCTGGGTACTTGGTAACGTTTTCGAGATCCTGGTCTCTGAAAGACGATATCATGCTAAGGACTGCGCTTGTAGACATAAGTATTGTAGTAAACTTGATGCTAGATGTACCAAACTAGTTAAAAGATGGTGGTCGTAGCTTTTGATAGAGATAGATAGATTTTTCACTTGATCAAAGGTTTCATAGATTTACTTTCAACAATTTTCTATGATACTCATTCATTCCATTATTTCATTAACTTTGCGCGAGATTAGAATAACTGGATTACTGGTATTTTTAGCATCGAGTATTTTGCAGTACAATTTGAATTATCTAAGTCCTTTTCAGGACTTGGAAATTCTATTTACGTTGTACTTCAGGTAATAGTTGAAGCCATAATTTAAATTAAGTTAAGTAAAATTTTACTCTCGTGGCATCAACCTGGAACCGTCGAAGAATTATACTTTCTCTCTGGTCTTTTTGGATTTTAATTTAAATCAAATCTTTATCTGGCAAGAGGTTTTATGTCTGCAATAATTCACATTTTATGAGCTTTGGAAAATTTTTAATTCGGTCCTCCCTTTTGCGTAAAATATATCCACGAATCTTGCAAGAACTGCTACTTTATCAATTTCGAATCCTATATTGTACAGGGTGTAAAAATTTGTACGCGATCAATATTTCGGACAGTAATGGTCATAAAATTCCATTAGATCAGTGGCCTATCTTGTAGCTCGTCGGTACTAGGATAAATCGAGACGAAGTTGTCGACTTGAGCTTGCAGAGTATCACGAGCTTACCGACAGGCGATACTTGAGCTTGCAGTGCACCGTGGAAAGCTTCACGACACCTCCGTATCGACTCGTCTCGATGCCTGCATGTTATCTATGCGGGATTCTAGATTTCTTCAGAAGCAAATTTCTTTGTAGATACAATCGCAGCACGGAGCAGAAAATCTCCTTACCGATATTCAATCAAATAGCGTATATGTTGCAAGTGTATTATATTCGTACAAGAATTCAATTAGTCGATCAGAAATCGTTAGAACCGCGCAACAAGCAAAGACAGAGAATCTCGCGAATTTTTTGAAACATTCGCGACATCAATCTCGAAATTTGTATTAGCATTGCATTCTCATACAGCAACTTATAAAAGGAATTCAGTAATTCAATACTTCTGCCAGAGTTTTTCATTTAGAAACGCTATGTCCGCTCTGCCTCATCTTTGCAGTGTTTGCACGTTTCGTTCGCCTGCTTTCGCATTCGTGCTGCGGTGAAATTGTCAGTATCGCGACGTGATCTCGCGGAAACACATGAATAATGTCAACTTTCAATGCGAATTCGCTTTCACCGAGTGTCGGGCTATTGCTACGGACATCAAATTTTAATATCCGCACTTTACTTTACCGCCGAGTGCATGGGAAGTTGTGTTCTTTTCATTGGAATTTTTATGCCTCGTAATGGTCCAGCCGCTAGCGACTGAATGTCTTCTCTAGTTAAGACATGATCTACTCTGGGGAATGGAGTTCCCCTAGCCTGTATAATGGAAGCAAACGAAACGTCAAGTATTCTTCGTTACACGGAAATCTAACAATGGCGAAGGGTAGGAAAGATGCTT